>CM062930.1:59377500-60002500 GCA_031878705.1 Tapirus indicus
AAAATCCCAGTAAAAAAGGCACACACCAATACAGATAGTACAGGTTTGTTTTAAGACTTTCTATTTTTTTAAGTAGCTACACAGTCAAAAGGGTGGCAGGATAATATTATTTTTAATTTTAATAATAGTAACAAACATTTCTACAGAAATAACAGCCCCCAGGACATTCTGCGTATTCATTTAATCCTTACAATAGGCCTATGAAACAGAAATCATCCTTTAGAGACAAAAATCTAAGGCCCAGAGAGCTTAAAGAGATTTGCCTGAACTCATGAGTGGATGCAGTTATTTTAAACTCTGTGCTCTCTTCACTAAACATTCTGCCTCATTTCACCAACATGTATTAAGAGCAATTGATAAATTTTACAATCTAAAAATAAAATTGTACAAAAATATTTGTTCCCTTATCTTCAGAGGTATAACAGCAGTTTAAAAAAGAAAAAAGGTACTGCATCCTAGAGGTCAAAAGTACAATTTGGACAGCTAGGAATTCCCTAGATAAATGTAAATTCCACTATACAAAGTCTATAAGTAAGTGTTAATTGTTATGCAAATTATATTTAAAAAGTAACACAAAAAGCTTTTAATAGTAAATGTAAACCTTTTTCCTTGAAAAAAAATAAGAAAAAAACCAGCTGCGATTAAGAGTCATAGTTAAGCCAGTAGAGGTCAGTGTATTGGAGAAGAAAAATGCACGACTCTGCTGAAATGCAGGGAAACTGCATTCACCCCCCACACACAGACAGCCCTGGAGGCAGGAAGCCCAGAGGGCCATATACACTGCACCATCCACCTTGCTGTGTCCTGTTTTCTTCTCTCCCTGCCTCCTCCTCTCCCCCAAGCTCTCAGCTCTATGCAGAAAGAGACACTGGGAGAGTTGGGAGAGAGAAGCAATGCTCATCTCAAAACAGAAACACAAGGTACTTGCAGTGGGCCTTAGTCAGTTCAGCTGCTGGGCTATTTTGAAAACAGCATAGTCTTATTCTATGCTGGACACACTGACCACATTTCAACAGGTAAAAATTACTTTAAATTATTAGCCTTAAATATTATTACTTAAACCTAAAAAAGTTTTTCCTTTTTTTGTTAAGGTTAAAACAGACGTTAGATAAGTTGTAACATTTACCAAAACTCCATGATCAGTGCTGGTTTGCTCCTTGACTGAGCTCTAAATACAACGAGAGAAGGAACCACATTTTATCATACTTGGCATCTAGCCCAGGGCCAAGCCCCACACCAGGTCCAAAACTGGCGCTCGCTGTTTGTGACAGATCAAAAGGATCAGTCAAAAATCCCTCCCGACAGCCACCCACCCACCCCGTCCACCGTCAGGAAGGACTCTCATTCCACCTGCACAGAGCGCTTGCGCAGAATGGAAGCAAAGCAGCTGGGCTGACACAGAGAAATCTGAACACCATGCTGGGTGAGATGATGGGAAGAAGCTATAAATCCTTAATTTTATAGTCCAGTGTCTACTAATACTCTAAACAAATAAGAAATGGAAGGGCATTCCCATCCTGCCTCCCGTCCTACTCCAACTCCCTCCAAAGAAACAAATCCAGTGCCTGCCTCAGCTACAACCTAAACTAGGGTGGGTGTGATGTCCTCATGGGCAGCCCTCAGCTCAGTAGCCAATATGATCACACACAGGGGTCTGGGCTCAAACGTTCGGTCAAGCAAGGGAGTCAAATGCTCCCTTTATGAGATTCCGTGAATGTTAGTTTCGTTTGTCTTGTTTTGAACTGTGCTGATACACATGGCAGTAGAGTTTAGTTAAACTAAGTTGCTGAACTGTGTGTATGTGTGTGTCTCTAGTGTGTAGGCGCATATACATATATATACGGCCAAGCACCACACCAGGTCCACCCCACCCCCATCCTATCCAGGAAAAATATACTCTTTGTTCTATATTCTAGGAATTTCTAGTCTGCTTATACTGAGGGGGACAATGAACTACAGGGACTGGAACAACTTGGATTTTCCAAGACTATTAAAATCTAGAAGTTGGGAATTCTGCCCCACTGCCCCACAAGTGCACATATACATTCAATTATTGACTTGTTGATCATTAACTCAGTTGACGAACACTTATTAAACACCTACTAGGTACTAATATGTGAAAAGCACAAAAAGACAAACAAGTGCCACCTCTGTTCTCAGAAGCTCACCACCCACTGTGGGAAACAGGCCATAGAGCATTACAACACAGCAGGTAAGAGCTAAGGTAGAACAGAAGTCCATGCTGTTATAGAGGCACGTGGGGGCATCTAACTCTGACAATGGAGCCCAGGTTAGGTGATGTTAGAGAGAGCTTCCCAGAGATGATGGTGTCTGAAATGCAGGCTGAGGCAGCATGTGCCAGAGGAAAGGGGGAGAGGGAGTGGGAGCATGTTCCTGGCAGGGGTAGAAGCGCATGAGCACAGAGGGGCAAAAGCAGGCAGGGGAGGAGGGCAAGGTGGGAGGAATGAGAAACAAGCCTGGACAAAGAGCAGGTAGCAGGCCCCCAAGGGATTTGTATGCCATGCTGAAGAGTCTGGATTTTACTTTGAAGATGATGGGGAGCCACTGGAGGATAAGCAGCCAGTCACAAAATCATAATTTTTTTGTTTATTTGAGGGAAGCCTGGAAGAAGTCTAGTTTCCCTGAAGTAATCAGTTTGGAGGATATGGGCAATAAACCAGGCAAAGAAAGATGAGGCCCTAGAAGAGAGAAGAGGACAGATTTTAGAGCATTTAGGACGTAGAAGCATCCAGACTTGGGGTCTGACTGGATGTGGGGTGCTGTGTGATTGGTGATACCATTCATTAGTAAGTGATTTCTGTGGATGGCAATGCTGACTTCATCTTGAACTTGCTGAGTCTGGGACGATCCAGTTAGGGCTGTCGAGGAGTGAACTGCCTGCCTACTTGGAGTCAAGGGATGAGACCTGAGCTGAAAATTAAGATTGGGAGTCATCAGCACATAGGAGTAGCTAAGTCATTGGTGAATAAGAAGAAAAGAGGGCCAAAAACAAACCCTTGAGTAACACTAACAGTTAAGGGGTGTAGAACAAAAAAGATCTGTGAAGATCTTGGTGTGGACCGCCAAGAAAGTAGAAGAAACATCCTTTACTTCTCAGACACAGCATGTGTCCTCATTTTTGATCCAGAAAATAAGGTCACTATAAACATACCTAAGAACTGAACCAAATTCACAGTGAAAACATGCCCACAATTAAAAACTATCTATACAGGTCACTTTTCTGAGAGAAGAGGGAAGATTGGGGGTGGTGACAAACAGTATACCACAGGTTGCTAAGCTACTGAATAAAATAAGATGGGGCGTCTACCCATGTTGAAAGCCAGGCTTTTAAAAAGTGCCCTAGAATGATGCAACCTTCATTAGTTACCATAGCAATGAGCTTCACTTCCCAGGGGACAATTGTTATTTTTGCCACCACTGAAGTAACTTGGGGTGGGGGGGAGTGAATCCTACAGTGTTTTGAAGACCTTGAATTTTCAGAGAATACTTTTCTAATAGACCCCACATTCCAACCTCAATACACACAGAAGGCAGCTCCCAGTGATCTGCAAACCAAACTTTGAGCAATGGAATATCAGTCAATATCTTCATATAGTTTTTACAGTGACTTGTTTTGAAGGAAAAAAATGTCTCTAACACAGAAAATGTTGCAGAAATTCTTGGAAAACATACCTGAAAGGTTTTTTTTTAAAAAGGCCAACTTCTCTATGATTATTTGTGATAAGAACAAACTGTCAGATTCTCATTATATGCATTCAGATCACATGTAGTAAATAAACTAAATCCAATCTTCTACAAAACACTGTGTATCTCTGTATTGAGGGTTGTCCACGGATAGACAGAGGCTGCTGTGTGGAGTGAATTAAGGTGGCCAGGGGTTTAAGATCCAGGGGCTCAAGCTGGGCGCTGTCCAGCTTCTAGACACTCTGCCAAGCAGCTCAGTTCCAAGCATTAACCATCCTGCTACATCAGACCTAAACAACTTTGCTGAATCACAGACACCTGGATGTTTTTTCCTCATACCTGTAGCAATCTAGCAATCAGTGGCTGGCTAGAGAAGAGGTGTGGCTGTTTGTATACTTCTACACCTGAGCTTTTAATGGCATTCCTGCTTTAAAAACAACAGCAGCCATTCTGGTCATTTGCAGTCATGTGTTTCAGCAAGGTGTGCTTATTACAGCCCTTTTTACTCCCCTTGGCATTTTCATCAGCAGGGTCATTTCTCTCAAACCAAAGGCTGTGAAAGTCTTTGCCACTTAGAATTTTTGAAATCACATTCAAGTGGCAATATCTTCATTGCTTTTTAAATCTATAAAATGAAGTCTCAAAATGAGGTTTAATGGACCTATATGTCAGGTGAGAAATTATAACCACACAAAAATATATGGAATTGTTGTCTTTCTCAGTCAGAAGTAAGAGGCTTGAGAGAAAGAGCCCCCACAAGGACTTAATTCTGAGAAGTTTCATTACTAATAAGCACTATTCTGTGTCTGCAAATAGTTTCCTTGCATTCTAGACTTCTGTTTTCTTTGTGATTTAACTCTTAGAGGCTGTTGAAGCACAGCTTCCTGTCCTTGCACAGTTGTGGGTTTTAGAGTTCCCAGACTCCGTCCCTCTCACCAGTGTTACCTACATATGTGCTCGCCCATATTAGCATAACTCCCTTAGAAGCTTTTGGGACTCCCCAGGCAAAATTAAGCTCCAGGATCACACTGTATCTTGTATGATAGGACAGTCACATTAGCTGTCAATGCTATATAGCAAGTCCATCTCCCCACTAGATGATGAATTCCTTAAAGACTTTTAAAATTTTTATCTTTGAATTGTTTAATACCTGCAATACTTTTATTCTGAATACATAGAGTATGTAGCATAGAGGAGGTGACTGAAAAATGTCATATTTATAAATACATAAAAGAAAGAATAAAGAACGAGAAATGAAAGAGAAAAGAGAAGAGAAAAATGAACACATTCCTGGTGCAATGGTGAAGAGTAACCCATAGGGAAGCACTAGAAATGCACCAGATCAGAGAGGCTGGACAGGTTCTGGGTTATTAGCATCAGTAATGCCATCTGCTCTTCAGCCAGAGTCCCCCACAGGCAAGAGAAATGTGAATACAAGGATTGAACTGTCAGTCTGAGCAACTCAACAATATGAAGAGTGTTCATCAATATGACCCAATAGAAGGAATATGGATGGAATCACCAGAGGAACAATATAGATTTAAATACAGTTCTTGGCTCTGTCCAGAGTGGGAGGGCACGGTCTGTGTCATCCTACTCACCACTATATTCCTACAGCCTGCTACAACACATGATAAATGCTCAACAGGTACTTAGTGAATTAGTAAACTGAAAGAACAGTGATTCAGAGGACGCCCCTGGCTGGCACTGTTCTGAATCTGTAGACAGAAGAACTGCTCTCTTCCAGGGTAGCCCCAGGTAACAAAACGGCCAAGAATTTTACACCTGAAAAACACAGCAGAGCTGGGAGGAGGAGAGAATAGGGAGTTATTGTTTAGTGGGTATGGAGTTTCCATGTGGGAAATGGATGGTGGTGATGGCTGCACAACATTGTGAATATACTTAATGCCACTGAACTGGACACTTAAAAATGGTAAATTTTATGTTATGTCTATTTCACCAAAATAAAAAAAAATTTTAATTTAAAAAAAGAAACAGCAGAATGACTATCACTCTAAAACTGTAATCTTCATAGGGTTGCCAAAGACGCAGCAATGAGAAGTTAGCTGTGGACAGACTGGCCCTGGAGCACGTCAGTAAAGGGCATCCTGGCTGAGAATGTGTAAAAGGAATTCACTTGCCCACTCCAGCAGGGTAGGGCAGCAGGGTACCCATCAAGCATTCAAATCCAACTTGAACTTAAGAGTTTGGAGGAATTAGACTTGATATCCTATGGAAACAGGAACAAAGGAGAGTTTCTGAACCATATGTAAGTGGGTAAGGTTACATAATGAAAGTGGATATTTTCAAAAGACTACTTTGGCAGTAATGAGCAACTTGGATTAGACAGGAGAAAAAGGCTGCAAGACTAGTTGAGAGCCTACTATAGTGACCAATATGTTAGAACACAGTAGTAGCAGGTGAATAAGGAGGAAGAATCAAATTGTAGATACATTTCTAAGAAGGAATCAAGGGAAGGAGAAGCAGCCAAAGGTGGTTACAACATTTCCAGTCTGGAGAGCCATAGTGATGATGAAGGCAGATTGCGACAGATGCCATTGGCCCATATTTTAAAAACGAGAAAAGGCCTCACAAAGTCAAATCACTGTTCCAAGAGAGAGAAACTGGAAAATCTCACTGATTTCCAGCCATGTGACAGAACAGACATTCCAAAAGACTTTCTGGATTAAAACAATCAAAATGCTAGGTAAAATTTAGTAGAATTTGGTTTTCTTTTTATTGTTATTTTAAAATATTGCCAACTTGTTTGAAAGTGAGGAATCTACAGATCCCCAAAACTCTAAGTAATAAGGCAGTTTTAACAGTTTTTAATCTTAAGAGTTTCTGTTGGACCCTGGAGATCTTAAGTATCCATTCTAATGCCAGATGGGGCACGGGATACAGGAGAAAAGGCCTAGGGCCTGACCAACATGGGAAGTCTAATAAGAGACACTATTTAAATGGGATTCTAAAGGCTACACTCTTAGTGTAAGAATTTATAAGAAATAAATCCCCCCATGCAGATATGGGACAGCAAGGAAACTTATCTGGATAAAAGGAAAAAAAATAAAAAATCAAGCTGTTCTCCACAAGCTAACCCTCATAAAAGACTCAGTACAAATTTAATCTACTTGTGTCATCTGAAAAACCTCAAGTAGAGAATTTAATTTTAAGTGGTCCTAGATTTATAATGTCCTCAGGCAACCAGTAAAAGTAAAAGCAAACCCAATCTAATGGAGAAGCTCAACTTCAAGACCTTAAAAAATGTCCCCAGATGAAGTTGATCAGGAAAGGAAAATGAGTGGATCACAATAAAAAAATGACAAACTCCACAAGGAAACTAGGTATCCCAGAGTGAGAACCAGCAAGAATAAAAGAGCTGAAAGAGAGCAACAAAGACTTCAGATCCTAAAACCATTAGAAATAGAATATAAAATAACTACATTTAATGTGGTTCAAGAATAAAAGAAAAGCCTTAAAAATGAACAGAGCGTAAGCAGATTGGAAAAAGAACCAAATAGAACTTCCAAAAATGAAAAATACAATATTATTGAAATTAAAATTTCAATGGACAAACAGAACAGGTTAGACACAACTGAGGAGAGGATTTATAACCTGAAAGATAAATGAAAAACAATACAGTCCTCACAAAGATATGGAAAATATTAAAAGTCAGAAAACATGAAAGAGAGTGAAAAAGATTAGAATGAGAAGGTCTAAGATACACATAATTGTTAATAACAGAGAGAAGGGGGAAAGAGGCAATAGTTGAGACAGTGGCTCACTCTTACAGAAATTTTGAAAGATGCCAAGTCTAAGATGAAGACAATCAATGGTGGGAAAACTCACATCAAAACCCTACTGTCTTAAATACAGTGTGTGAACCTTGTCTGGATACTGCTCTGAATCAATCAACTATAAAAAATATATGTTCAAATTAGGGAAATTTGAACATGTTAAACAATATTAAGAAATCATTGTTAATTTAGTTCTGCGTGATACAACACTGTGGAATGTAGAACAAGTTATCATTTATAGTATTAACAGGTAAAATGATATAGCAATCTAAAATACATTTAAAGTGAATCCCAGCATACCTACCCAACAAAGGACGAAGTGGGGAGATAATATGAAACAAGATTGGCAAAAGGTTGATCACTGCAGCTAGGTGATGGGTACATTGCTATTTTCATGTGTTGTATATGTTTGAAATTGTCCATGGTAAATTGTTTTTAAAAATCTTGCAGTTTTAACTCATACCAACAACTATATATAACTCTACGAAACAGAAAGGCATAGCCTCCTTTGGGCAGAGAGATTATGAACAGAGAACTAGTGATGGATATTAATTCAAGTAGTACTAAACACTTTTGTCATCTACTTGGCAATGTGAATTGGTTTAATGTCCTTTGTTGGTATTGTGAAAGATGACAAGAGTGGAGCCATATTAAAATAGAACCGGAGCAGCCATGTCACAGGAATTGCTTGCACATCTTGTTTCTTTATCTTCCAAACTAGACCAAACTGCCAACATTCTAAGAAGTCAGTAAGGACAAGAAAATCCTGGTTGTAAGGACTGATAAAATTGGACTTTCCTAAAGACCAAACTGCTAACCATTCAATGAAGTACAAGTCTACCCTTTTGCCTGATGACCTAATCTCAAGCCAATCTATGAAGTACAAACCTGGCCTTACCTCATCTAGCACCAACAAACTCTTCTTTAATACAACTTACCTCATCTTCCTTTTTCCCATAAAAACCCTGAGTCCCTCTCCTGTAACTGGGATACCATCTGGGTTTCTACCTGAATCTGTGCTTCCTGGATTGCAATTCTTTGATCCCAAATAAGCGCTTTGCCTCTTAAACTGGTTTCTGTTTTTGCAGGTTGACAATATTAATAAATAGTTCACAGAAGAACCACTCTATTTCTAGAGAATAGATAACAATTTCTGGGTCTCTAAAACAACTTTGAAAAAGTTATGCTTTAAAGGTGTAAACAGTTGAAGCAAACTATCTAGGATATATGCCCAAAAGAAAGTGGTAGGAATTATCAGAATAATCCTGCTAGAAAACTTCTTTAAGTTCTCATGTTATATATTCTCAATATATAAATTACAGTAGCATATGTCAATGATAAAGAAGACAATAGCATATGGGCTGATTTGAAGTTAGCAGAGTGGATGAAAATGTCTATTTTTTGCAGTGCTTAAGTCTATTTTATTAGGAGATGAAATTCTCCTCACTACTGGAAAACACTAAATGGCATAAAAGAATTCAGATTCCACATTAAATAATCTACATTATCTTAAATATCCATCCATCTGCTCTCCTTTATGTCAGAGAGACAAGTACTGAGTTTCTACATGGAATCATAAAAGCCCTTATAATCCAGCCTATTTTATAAAGTAACTAAGACTGATCACATTTCTCACAAATTTTAAATGCATCTGACACGCTTTGTAGTAGTACAAAGAGGTATAAAACAGGAAAATCAAAAAGACAATAATACTACATAATTACTCTGACAGGTCAAATAAACATATAACAGTAGCTATTGCCTCCACAATTTTGCTTGATATAAAGTGATGATTTAGCAGGAATGGTTGAAAAATCTCATGTTATCTTGAAAAATCACAATATACAGATATCCTCTCCTCCTATAATCAACCTTTCTTCCTGTCCGTTTTTGAGATACATAATATATACTCATGAATGTTAATAAATCCCATAAATCAAAATCACATTAACTTTCCTTCCATACTGAACCCTCCCCATAAGCTTCCATAGAATTTCCTTGATGTATCCAGGTACATGGTATTAAAAAAGTGCAGATGAACCTACAATAGCAAAATTTCTTTATATGCTGGTTGAAGAAAAGTCTATTACTAGAAATAATCCACTATATCTTGACCTCCCTTGGAAAACAAGCTTGATTTAAGCCATGCCAACAGAAAAACTTACATGTAAACTCAAATGCACAGAGACGCCAGAGAGACAGAAATTTCTGTTTATTAATCAGCTTTCATTTATGTATTTGTGGGAGAAGTCAGATACAAGTAATAGCTGAAACTAAATTTATAAAATTCTTTTCAAGAATTAATTAACTTGCAAAAATATTCTGAAATTCGTAAGAATCTTGAGCTAAGGCTGACACACAACAGAGCCCCTCCACCAAAAGCTACTCTGTAAAGCAAGTACGATATATAAATTACTGCTCTGCATAATATGCAGCAGTATTGAGTTAATCCCTGCAAAAACAAAAGTCTGAGAAGCTTAGCTGGACCCAATATTTTTACTAGCCAGCATTCTCCCAAGGAGTTATATATGAAATAAAATGAATGAAATCAGCATTTTCTGACTCACACAGCATAGCTTTTCATGAATGGGTACTTAAGTGTGAAGATGGATTAACTCTCTGATCTCATTTTAATGAGTTTCTCTTTGTCTTTGAGGGACTGCACTGCACAGATGCTCAATCACTCTACTCTACAGTCATTTAAATCAATCTATTTAAGAGTTTTGAGAACTGTGCTGACTTGCACTTATTTGGGCAGACTAAATTCGACGAAATTTAAGGTTGGAGAATAATTTAAATAATGTAAAGTTACATCTTCCATCCAATAGGTTGCTAAACCCTGTCAATCCTACCTCCATAATATAACTAAAATCCTTTCTCTCTGCTGTCTACACTGCCTTAGTCACACTCTCATTGATACCTGCAAGAGCCTCCTAGCTGGTCTCCTGCCTCCTATTTCACCCTTCTCCGATCCCCTCACCCAGCCACTGAAGTCATCTTTCTCAAACGCAAATCCAATTATGTCACAACTGTTAAAGATTTGGGGATCAAGTCCAACCCCATGGTCTACGAGGTCCTCCAGGATCTGATTCCTGCCTGCTTCTCTGGCCCCACCCATCCCCGAAGCCCAAAACTCTACCAAACTGCTCTTAGATCTCTAACTCAGTAAAAGCCAAACTTTTGGCTGGATTTTATAAGTCAGGAAAAAATCAAAACCAAAAACTAAACGGGTGGTGAGTTAAACATAGGGTTGCCAGTTTTTTATCTTGCCAAGAAAAAATAAACATTTCTAACAAAAACAAAATCTACAATTTGCTAGAACTTTCATTTTACAAAAAGTTAAGAAGGACATATTCTTAGAATTCTAAAACTTGAATAAATTTAATTTTAGATATAAAAAGCTATAAAATATATATAAATGTAAAAATAAATATATATAAAATATTAAAATTATATTGTTCTCTTTTTTTTACTTTACTGCACACTGGTGCAAACTCTTGCATGAACTTGTTCAATGAAACCCTCACTCATCATACCTTTATGCCACTGCATGTGCTGACCCTCTGCTGAAGCATCTGTTTCTCTCCTACCTCCCTTTTCACCTGCATAACTAGCACTTATCCTTCAACATTCACCTTGTAGGGTGGTATATTGTAATTTATAATAAGAAATACATATTTGGTCTTTGACCTGGGTCCTGGCATACAGCTTCTAAAACTCTTGGAATTTCCTAAGTATTGAGAGTAATAAAAATTCTTTTACTATGTTGAATGAGATGACTTTTGGAAAGCACCTGAGAGTAGGAGCTGGTTTTCCGGAGAACCAGCCAGGTGATAAGAGTATTGGAACTTTCAGTTCCACCTCCTGATTTCCAGGGAGGGGAGAGGGACTTGAGGTTGAATCGATTGCCCAAGGCCAATGACTTAGTCAATCAAGACTACATTATAGAGCCTCCATAAAAAAACAAAAAAGGACAGCTTGTCGGCCCTTTTTTTGGAGAGCTTCCACATCTGGGAACCAGAATGCTTCCAAGTGCCACCATGTTGCCCCAAGCTCCACGAGGAATAGAAGCTCCTTTGTTCGGGACTTAGCCCTATGTATCTCTTCGTGTGGTTGTTGATTCCTATCCTTTGTAACAAATCAGTAATCTAGTAACTAAAATGTTTCTTGAGTTCTGTGAGCCATTCTAGCAAATTAGTCAGTCAGAAGTACAGGTAACAACCTGGGCTTGTGGCTGGTCTCTGGAGTAGAGGGTGGATTTGTGGCACTGAGCTCTTTACCTGTGGAAACTGATTCTATCTCCAAGTAGACAGTGTCAAAATTGACCTGAATTCTCAGACACCCTGCTGGTGTCTGAGAACTGCCTGTTGGTGTGGGGAAGCCTCCACACACAAACACTGGAGTTGAATCCAGGAACCCCTTTGTATAGGGCAGTCCTTTTCAAATTTTAATGTGTGGGATTTTTAACCTAGGGATTTTGTAAAATGCAGATTCTGGTCACAAAGATTTTTGTCCTGTTTCTTCCAGAACCTTTATCACTTTAGGCTTTACATTTAAGTCTATAATCCATTTTGTATTCATTTTTGTATATGTACGAGGCAGGGATCAAAATTCATTTTTTTTCTTATGTGGATAATCAATTGTTCCAGCACCATTTGTTGAAAAGACAATCCTTTCTCTACCAAATTGCCTTTGTTCCTTTGTCAAAATCAATTGACCATATGTGTGGGTCTCTTTCTGGACTCTCTATTCTGTTCCATTGATCTCTCTGTCTAGGCCAAGCTATCTCACGAATATCTTGAAGGCTCATGATCCAAAGACAAAAAGCATTCTGGGCAAATGAGAAAGAACCTGGAATCTTCTGGACCTCCTTGATATTTGTCTATGTTTTCTTCCTCCTGCTGTATTGTATCAAATATCTTTACTAAAGCCTTAGGTAAGTATACTTTGTGAAGTCTTGTGAATCCCTTCAATTAACTGACCCTGGGTAACTGCTGCAATGATTTTGCTTTCTGTGATTAAAAAGACAGAACACAAAGCCAAAGAACTGGCTGTTTTCCATCATGCCTAAATGGGTCAAAGTCAATTCCCTCTTTGCCCTCTTCCTAGGATTGGCACTTCCCAAATTATCCTGATCATGGCCTACAGGTCTGTTTCAATAATAACCAGTTAACCATGGCCAAGATAACTAAGATAATTGTAAAGTGGGGAATTTTTTAGTCTAAAACACATTTACAAATCAGAGTATGTGAGTTCAAGTGCACATGCATGAATGCGAGCTACAGAAGGTAGCTGAAGCTAATTGACACATCGACCTGAAAATTAGCAAAACCCAGCAAAGCTAAAATCTTTAAGGAAATATCACCAACTGCCCAAAGGACAATTGCCGGGCTTCCTGATATATAAAAGAAGACAAAGGTGGGCATTCAGCACTTTGTAAAAAAGAGGAAACTTCTGATATTGGCTCAACACAAGGTTGACATAAGGGAAGCCATTTTGTAGAAAAGAAACCATACTATAACTTTGAATGACCTCTGATTAACTAACCCAGACACATTTTGTGGATTTTATGGCCCCTCCCAGCTGCTATAAGTTGATAACTTTGTTCTCTTGAGTTTCTTAGGAATGTGATGACCCCAGGGCAGAAAGACTATACTGATAGCCATCATCAATGACAACTGAAAGATCAGGGTACAGGGCATTGCGCTGGTCTCTGATGCATATCCAGTAAAACAAAAGACTATCAGGAACTAAGACCAGATGTCTGCTCCCACCCTGAGACCAGACGCCTCCCCCACCCAGAAACCAGCCCCCTATATAACTGGCCTGTAGTCTTTGTTCTGTAAGATGGTTCTTTGCGACATTAGTCAGCCATCTTCCCCCTTGCTAGCAAGCTGTAATAAACTGCCCTTTCTCTGCCACCATCTTGTCTCCTGATGATTGGCTTTTGTCTCACGGCAAGCAGATTGTGCCCTTTGTGTGGTAACACTTCTGGTGGGCATAGCTACCATTAAAAGAGTTAAGACAGATCAAAGTGTATGCAGGCACTTCCAGAATACGAGAAGGGAGTTACATCCTGGCACTGCCCAGCTTTGGGGACACCAGAAGAGACATGGAGAGTGGTGGTATGGTTAGAGCAAAGTTTCCATCTCTCCTTCTATTACCTGAGAAAGTTAAATAGTAGTAGAAGGAATAATAACAACTGTTAAGGACTGAACGTTTATGTCCCCTCAAAATTCATATATTGAAATCTTAACCCCCAATGTGATAGTGTTAGGAGGTGGGGCCTTTGGGAGGTAATTAGGTCATGAAAGTGGAGCCCTCATGAATGGGGTCAGAGTCCTTATAAGAAGAAACACCAGAGAGATGGTCTCTTTCTCTGCCATGTGGGGATACAACGAGAAGACTGCCATCTGTAAACCAGGAAGAGGGCTCTCACCAAGAACCAGACAATGCTGGCACCTGGATGTCAGACTTCCAACCTCCAGAACTATGAGGAAACCACCCAGTCTACGGTAATTTGTTACAGCAGCACAAACTAAGACAACAACATTTTGAGCATTTGTTATATAAGACATATTGTGTTTTACTTGCTTTCCTTCATTTAATCCTCACAAAAATTCTGGGAGACCCTGTTTTCATTTCCATTTTAGACGTGAGGAACTAGAGTGTACAGACCTCAATCTGCCTGTGGTCTCCAAGTCAGTAAGAGGAAGAACCAGGAATTAGCCCCAGGCTGACTCTGGTGGTCTAGAGGTTAAGATTCCGTGCTCTCAGTGTTGCCGCAGCCCAGGTTCATTTCCCCTTCAGGGAACCACACCACCCATCAGTCAATTGTCATATTGTGGCAGCTGCGTGTTGCTGAGATGCTGAAAGCTATGCCACTGGTTATTTCAAATACCAGCAGGGTCACCCATGGTAGACAGGTTTCAGCAGAGCTTCCAGACTAAGACAGCCTAGGAAGAAGGACCTAGCCACCTACTACCGGAAAAAAAACTGGCCATGAAAACCCTATGAATAGCAGCAGTCTGACATAGCGCTGGAAGGTGAGAGGATGGTGTAAAAGGACCAGGCAGGGTTTCGCTCTGCTGTACACAGGGTTCTGGGAGTCGGAATTGACTAGACGGCACTAACAACAAAGTCTGACTCTAAAGCCTGTCTTACCACCATACAATTTCTGAATTGCTGACTGCTCAGAGAGAGGAATAAATCAGACCATGGGGACAGAGGGTAAAATGGAGGAAGCAGGGTGAAGTTTTCACTATTTAGATAACAGAAGACGGGAACCAAAGAAAATAGCTTCCAGGCATTTAGAGCACCTTACCCAGTGCATTAGTTAGGTCTGGATTTGATCACGTCTAGTATGCCTAGATGTACAAGAGACAAAAAACATGCTGCTCTGTGAAATTCTCTCAGTTACACAAAGCTGCTGTTCTTCACAGGCTGGCACGGAAAATGATGAACTCTTCTTATGCCATTTAAAAGGATTAGGGCTTCCTTATGTGGCAACTATGTGTATTTCTCTACCTTCTCCAACTCTGAGCTTTGTTAGTTAAGTGGATAAAAATCCACTTAATCCAACCATAACAGATCCAATTGCTTTGATCAGTAAATAAATGTTTTAGCAAAAAAGTCCTCCTTGCTCTACTAAAGTTATTTCCTGGTACTGAATATGTGAGAACAATCAGCCTTTTCCACTCTTAAGGTGCTATTAGGTATTGTAAATTTATAACAGTTAATTGACTCTAACCTGGATATTCATGGTATTTCAAAAATCTTTGGGGGCCGGCACAGTGGCATAGAGGTTAAGTTCACACATTCTGCTTCAGCGGCCCTGGGTTCGCCAGTTTGGATCCTGGGTGCGGACCTACTCACTGCTCATCAAGCCATGCTGAGGTGGCATCCCATATAAAAGAGCTACAACTCTACAACTATGATACACAACTATGTACTGGGGTTTGGGGAGAAAAAAAATAATAATAAAAATCTTTGTTTATTAAAAAGTTGGTATTACTTCTCCTTCATTTTGAAAAGCATGTATTGAGTACTTATCAGAAACCAGGACTAGTACTAGAAACACAAAGAAGGTAAAAATGGAGTCCCAGCCCTCACAGAGCCTAAAAAGTCGGGTTTTCATCCATTCTTTCTCAAAAACACACCTCTAGGGCTTTGCAAGACTACACTATTAGTTTGGGTGTTGCTATTTATAGAATTAGAGCCATGTCTCTGCTTGGAAATAAGAGAGAAAGAAGATCATGGAGGAGGAGGAGAATCTTGACAGTTTTTTTGATCTCTAGTTTTAGAAGCAGGACTCAAAAATTTAAAAGCCTGTGTTAGAAGGCCAACCCTGGTGGCCTAGTGATTAAGTTCAGTGCACTCCACTTCAGTGGCCCAGGTTTGGTTCCCGGGCGCAGACCTACACCACTCGTCTGTCAGTGGCCATGCTGTGGTAGTGGCTCACATACAAAAAGAGGAAGATTGGCAACAGATGTTAGCTCAGAGCAAATCTTTCTCAGCAAAAAGAAAAAAATAAATAAATAAAAAGCCTGTGTCACATATGGCAAGAGATTTTAAGATGTAATAATAACTTACATTGACCCAAGTTTAAGTTTTAATTACTTTCTGAGAATTATTTGATTTAATCTTTACATGGGTCCTACAGACTGGCACAATGTCCATTTTTAAGATGATGAAACTGAGGTATGGGAATTAAAGGAGGCAGAATTCAAACCCAGGCAGCCTGTCTCCAAACCCCATGCTCTTAACAACTATCTCTGCCACTGAAGATAGACTCAAATACCATAGCACTGTAGCAAATCAAACAGACTGACCAATGGAAAGAACTAAAAGCCCAGAAACAGACTCAAGCATATACACTAATTAACTAAAAAGTTATTACAAATAATGGGAGAAAGATGAATTACACAATAAAAGGTGCTGCCCTAATTATTTAACTATTTGGTTCCAAAAAAAGTGAACCCTTACCTCACACCACTTATTAAAATAAATTTCATTGGCTTAAAGAATTACATGTGGGTACCTGGAACCAAAATGATGCATATGATTCCCTGTCATCATTTCTTGCTCAAATGACCCAACTAACTCAACAGGGAAAATTCTTCACCAACTGGCCATTTAACAAGAGCTCCATCTACAAACCTGAACCCTTAAGGAGAGTCAGCAGGAGATGGTTTAGAAAAGAGCATAGTGAGTAAAGAGCCCAATTAGCAGCTAGTCCCTGAAACATCAACAATAAAACTGTCATTGGTCATTTATTGACAGCAGACACCCTACTAAGTGCCTTAAGCCGTTAACAAATTTCAGTTTTATTACACGGACAAGTAATCTAGTGCTCAAAGGGTTAAACAAGATGCACAATGTTAAATAGCTAATAAGTAGCAAAGCCAGGATTGGAACAGAATGGCTATCAGGTTCAAGCTTGAACTCTTAATCACTCCACTACATATAGAGGGGCCAGGTCCACTAGGATCCTCTCTTCAGAGCAAGTGGACAGTTCCTGGATTGGAGCAGAGGCTGGAAGCAAGAAAGTGCCAGGCAAAGAGCAGTGCTGGGGCTTCTGCCTGCATGCCAGGCCAGGCAGCTATTCAGGGGGAAGGGAAACTACTCTAGTAGGCTCCGAGCTGCCAAGGCAACACAAAAGGAAGACTGTTCTGTGACAAACGGGAACCCTGCCCTGCAGCTGTCTCCCACTGCCCACAGCTCTGTCCCTACCCCACACAAACTATTGGAGCTCTAAGCTGCTGATGAGAAATTACAATAGATCTAACTTTTCCCCTACTTTTGCCTGTAATAAAAAGAAGTGAACAAGACCTACATAATTTCTCACAGAGCATATTTCAGTTACCAATATTGAACAAACTAGATCTCACTTGGCAGATGAGCAAAGAGAAGCTAGCAAACTGACAGGAGGAAGGACTCAGATATTTTTAAGAGAAGTAGAATAATCTAAATAATTGAGGTAACTGCAAGAAACAAGACAAGTTTACAAATTTTAAAATTTACATTCCTGGTGAGCTTCAAAAGAACAGGGAATCATTGATAGAAACGTTACTACAATGAAAGGTGAGAAAGCAGCTACAGGAAATAGTATTTTAAGGTAAAAAGTGAAACCGGTGGCCTAAAGAACAGAGGCAGTCAAACGCAGACTGGCTACTGCAGAAAACCAAACTGTGCCTGAGAAGATCTGCTCAATGACATATCCCAGAACTCACAGGAAATAATGAAAAACTGGAAATTATCAGTGAAAAAGATAACACCTGAACAACAGATCCAGAAGATCAAATATGTGTATAGTAGGAATTTTGGAAAGAGAAAATGAAACAAAAGGGAGAAATAATAAACTAATTCACTCATCCCAGAATTTCTGAATATCGGGGGAAAAATATCCAATAGACATCTGAACCTCCACCGAGATTCAAAAAAAGAACACGAATCAGATGACATCAGGCTTCTCATCTGCCATACTAACTGCTAGAAGACAACAGAGTAAGATTTATAGGACTCTGAAGGGAAAAGATCACGGCCTAAGAATCCTAAATTTAGCTAAATTATCAATACTGTAATTATCATTATTATAAAGCAGAAGAAATATATTAATATATTTATTCATATAGAAGGACTCAAAAATATACTTTCCATATATCCTTTCTGGAAAAAAATTCTTAAAAAAGGGAGGATATACAATCAATTGAAAAAAATAAATCAGAATAAAGAACTCAAGAAAATAGAAGCTATATAGAAGTATAAAAGAAATAGCAGTGAGCAATAAAGCTAACAAAACTAAAGTGACCTAAATTATGTGCCAATGGTGTTGAAATCATGATACAAATATTCAGCAAAGATGCCTGAAGGAGCAAAATGTAAAAAAAAAAATAGTATGACCAAACATTTCTAATTATTTCAACAAACTTTAAGCGGTAAGGGGAAGGAAGGAATGAAGGAAGAAAGAATGTGCTGAAGCACTCATATACTCATATAGTTTAGGGAACTCCACAGACACTGTTCCAATGATAAATAAGTTCAAATTTTAAATGTACCCACACCATTAGATCAAAAATTAGACCTATAACTCCCAAGTCAGAAAGAAATGTTTTTCTTCTTTAAAAGAAAAGAAAACTTGGTAAATAAAACAAGACAAACTCAGAAAAAGGTAAACAATAAAAGCATGGTAACTTGAAACCTAACACAAGATGCCAAGGGTAAGACCAAAGATTCAGTGAACACTAATGGGTTGATAAGTACCCCGATAAAAGAGGCACACACACAAACTGGGTGAAAAGAGCGAGATGCCACTCACTTCCTGGGTTATTAAATGAGGCAATGTGTGCAAAAGTGCCAGGCATAGAGTAGTTGCTCAAAGAAGTGCATATAAAGAAGGAAAGAATATTTGCAGGCACTGTGGTAAACCAAACACTTAAAAAGGAGGAAACGTTACCAGTTTAAAACACTGGAAAAAAGCCATTAAAATAAAAAAAATTTTTTTAAGTTTCATGATGAGCTGGCAAGAAAATAAAAGAAACCCCAGAAGTCAAAAACTTAATAAAGTGTATAATCTTTGACCCAGAAATTCCACTTGTAGAAATTTATTCTACATTCACATGTAATAAAAGTAAGAAATCACACATGGGAAGAATTAATTCAAGACAGTTTTCTCAGTTTAGGGTAATTTGAGCTGCAGATAACAGAATACCCCACTAAAGTGATTTAAACAAAAAGGGTCTAATTTAAACAAAAGGACTAGAAGGCAGGCACTTCCAGGTTGATTCAGTAACTCAAACATGTATACGGCCAATGTTCCATATTCCCACCCTGTCACCTTTAGTATGCTACAGCCATCATGTTAGGTGAATACAAGGTTTATAAGATTGTACATATAAAATGACCTTAAAAACTAAAATCAGAGAAAAAAAAGAGTTAAACCAAATCTGTTAACAGTGGTTGCTCCAAGATGGTAGGATCATGGGTGGTTTCTTACCTCCTGCTTCATGTATTTTTTGGTACTTTCCATATCTTTTATAAGAATGTAACACGTGTATAAACTGAAAATCGAAAAAAATATATATATATAAAAGAGAAGTGCTACTGAAGAATGGGGCTCAATTACCCCTTGGCCATAATGACATAAGTACTTTTTCCTTGTTTTCCAATTAGAATTCTTACAAATTGATTTCTTGTTGTGTAGGAGTCTTCTAATTCTCCACCACACGCACAGTAGTTTTGCATAAAAAGTAAGCTCATGATGTTGTTAATGATTATCATCTATGTAGAGTATAACACTTGTACAGAACTCAACAGTTCCCTTTCACATGTCTTTATTTCATGATTACTGACTATAACCCTTATAAAAAGAAAAATAGATGAATAGAGCATTTTGCAGTGAGGAACTTGAAGCTTCAATCATTCAAGAGCCTTTCCCAAAATCACATTAAATTGGGAAACTTAAATACAATTTACCCCAATAGTATTCTCCTTTCATGTACCATATTTCATAAAGACATTATCAAAACAAATTCATTGTTATATTGCATCAATTTCCAAGGGGCTCAAATTCTTTTAGATATTTAATTAATACCAGTTACCATCTGTGCTCCTAAATCTACTGCAGATGAAATGAATGTTTAGAGACCAAAGCTGGCGAGGAGAAACCTACACTCTCCATTTGGTGTGCTTCAGTGACTTCCAACCTTCCCCACGTTACGAGGTAGTCAGAACAGCTTGAGGGACTTCCCACATGTAGAGTATCACTTATCTACTAATTTCAGAGGCATCTTCCAAGACTGTCTTCTCCACAGCTTAAAACTAAATATTTGGGTCACAGAATTTCAATTTTAAAACTGAAGGACATCTGAGAAATAATGTAGTCAAACTCCTCATTTCATATACAAGGAAACTGTCAATAGACCATCAAACAGATTAAACCATCAAAAGATTAAAACAGATTAAAACCATCAAACAGATCACAGTCATAAACAGAAATGTTCCAACTGAGCACACAAAGATGTCTTCAGAAAAGGTCTAAACTCTGCAAGAACTTATCCTGCTCCTCAATCTTTAGTTTAGGATCCTATTTTTAAAATGCTGGACAATCAGCTTCTAAGGCCCTTTTTAGATATTACAAATCCTCAAGTAAGAAAATTCCATTCAGTTAAACATGACGTGCAGAGTAAAGCAGCTAAGTGGATCTGTGGTACATCAAGTGCCCTATTAGGTCACCCTGCCTCCTTTTCTCCATCCACAAGGAATGGAGATTCATCTCTGCCTTTTTGGTTACTGCTGTCTTCAATAATGTGACACGAGGTACCGAACAGAGGAATTTGTAAACACCAAATTGTAAACAAAAAATTCACTAAAATAAAAATTTTTGTTAGGTTGGTTTCGTTTTGTTTTAGGCTCTGCCAACATTAATCACATAAATTACGAAGTATAACATACTTCATTATACAAAATTAAACAAACTATAAACATCTATGACTTAATCATCAATTAAAATTAATGATTTAAGCCACTGGTGGAGAAAGACGAAGGAGCTATTTAATAAGCCTTGCGTGATAGAAGATGCTTTCCATATTTTTGTATGTGCGGCCCGGTATGATCCTTACAATACCTCTAGCAAGGAGATATGAAAAAAACCCTATTGTACAGAGAAGGAAACTGAGGCGTGAGGAGGTCATTTAACTTGATTGAGCCTCACAGGTAACAGGAAGGGAAGCTGGAATTTGTATCAGACCAGTCTCGCGCCAAACCCTGTCTTCCCTCTACCGTGCAAACGCTGCCACAAGCACTTACGAAGAACGAGAACAGATCTAGGTCTTATTGCTGAAGAATTTATGTTCTAAAAACAAACTTGGGCCTCATTCCCTCACTTATTTAAGAGTTCGAGATTTCAAGTGAAATTTTAAAATATTCTTTCCCCTTTGACATCTGTCCTCCCTCAGATCCTCACCGCGAGGCCACGCGTGGCTGCAAGGGGGCTCTGGGCCACCCAACTAGGACTGAAGAGTTTACTAAAAATTCTTAGTCAGACTTATTCATAAATATATGAACAATGTATGACAATATTAAGACAAAAAGAAGTAACTCACTGGAGTGCTAAGTACGAAATGCTATATCAGGCGAAAATTCCCTCCATTGATACCAGTTTCCTTTTCGAAGTTCTGGCTGCATCCATCCCTGCCCTGTCAGCATTCTGCCCTCAGTCAGGGCTGGCTGCACTCTGAGCTGGCTTATCTTGGCTGAATTCCACATGATTTTAGTTGGCCTCAGTACTATTTTTGCTTAGCTCTCAAGTCCAGAGATACTTATTCTATAAATGACTGACATTTTTGTACTGAACTTTTCGAACCCTCCAAATTGAGGAATATTTTAATTGACTCATTAAGAATAGGTACCAAATTTTAGTGGTGGTTGCTGTGCGCTGGGACAATTTTGCTTTATTTATTATAAATATCTATATGTTTTTTTAAAGGATCATTCCTTTTAAGATAAACAGATACGTTTTCCCTCTTTTATTACATAACTGGGCCTAAAGGATGGCTACATTCTTTCCAGCATCAAAACAAGATTAAACTCAAGAAATATGAGTTTTGCACTCCAAATATTTACAAAACAAATTCTATACACACGCATGCTTAATAGAGGAGAAAACCATCACACCAATACTAGGGAGGTGTGTGGCTAAAGTGCTATTTAATCAGAACATACTTGACCAGAAACATCTAAGTTTGAATTACGAAAGTACATACCCAGAACCCTACCATTCTCACTACCTCTCCCACCATCAACCTGGTCACAGCCACCATCACCTCTCCCACTGCGATGGCCTCCTAACTGGTCCTCCAGCTTCTGTCCTCACCCCCACCCTGCACTTGGTTAAAATATTCTTCTCATACAATGGTCAGTTGATACTATTAAAACAAGTTAAAATCTTGTCACTCCTCTAATCAAAACTCTGCAATGGCTCCCCATTTTACCAGAGTAAAAGCCAACATCTTCACAACGGGCTACAACACAATCTTTCCTCCTGTGACAATCCCCCTGACCTCATCTCCTAGGATTCTCCCCCCAGCCACACTGGCTTCCCTGCTGAACACTAGGGATATTCCTGCCATAGGGGCTGTGCACCTCTGCCAAGAAGACTTGTGCCCGGACAGCACCATGGCTAACCCCCTCGAACCTTCCAAACTGGATTCAAATACCACTTTCTCAGTGAGGACCACCCTGGCCATTTCTTTTTAAAAAGTGGAAACATCACCTCCCCTGTCCCATACCTGAATTCCTAGTCTTTTTATCCTGCTCTGTTTTTTTCCACAGTGCTTATCACCTTCTAACACACTCTTTACTTACTCATTATAATTATTTATTTCTCCCCACAAGAATATAAGCTCCACAATAGCAGGGATCTTTGTCTTGTTTGCTAATACTATCCCCTGCCTAGAATAGTGCCTGATACAGAGTCAGGAACTCAACTAATATTTGTTGAGTACATGCTGAATTAGAGTAAAATAAGCAGAGTTTAGGTGGCCTAATGCGGTCACACCAAGATCCCAACACACAAGATTCCTGCCACTCCCAATGATGAATGGAACCAGGAAAAGCAAACTGGGAGTCACAAAAGTGCAAGAGTGACGGCTCACACCACAGTTCCTGGGAACAGAACTATAAATAATCAGGCAAGGCCTGAGACATGGGGTTAAGAGTATCTCGGATGAAATCTGAACTCCTGCTTTTAGCAAATTCATTCCATCAGAGTCCAGCAGTAATCTGTCCACAACCACCCCAAGAAAAGTGCATGCCTGGACTAGCCTCTGATTAAACAAATCCATTTCACTATACATCGGTTTCTCCCAACCTGATCTTTTCTCTGATCCTTCATCCCTTATCACATTATCTCAAAACAGGGTTCAATCACTTCAAAGACAGCTCTTGAAAAGAATATTAGGCAACAGGGAGAGCACAATCATTTAATTACGTCTCTTTATTCTGCCCTTTTACTTTAAAAGCTGGGGAGCAGGGGAAGGGACAGTGAAGAAATTACTTCCAGAAATTAAAAAAAGGACCCATACCTTTAAAAAGAGCTGCCTGTAGCAACTGCCTGCTGTGGAAAGACAGAAACAACCACAAGACAGGGAGGGCAGGAACCACGGAATAATCAGAATTTCTAGAGGAATGAGAAACAGCTAGAAATAAGGTAGCTTCCAAATGTTCACAGGATGTGCATTCTGACATGGGGTGTGCTGGAAAGACGAGTGGTATTCACTGATGAGGTCTGAAAGATTAAACCACAAACATCTGTTGAGAGGCTACTATGTAAAAAACACACAAAAAATATCGACATCTACAACCAAGGAAATTCACAGATGACCACTGAAAAATGGGTGAAGAGACTAAAAGAAATACTGAACCCTTAGGCAGTATTCCAGGAGCTTGAATTAACTCACTGAATCCTCGTAACAACTCCTATGAATCAGGTGCTGTAATCATCCCCATTTTAGAGATGAGGAGGGACTGGCCTGGTGGCATAGTGGTTAAGTTCTCACGCTCCACTTTGGTGGCCCAGGGTTCCCGGGTTCGGATCCCAGGCATGGACCTACACACCGCTCATTAAGCCATGCTGTAGCAGTGTATCACATACAAAACAGAGGAAGATTGGCACAGATGTTAGCTCACGGACAATCTTCCTCAAGCAAAAAGAGGAAGATTGGCAACAGATGTTAGCTCAGGGCCAAACCCTCACCAAAAAAATAGAAATAAAAAACAAAAAAAATAAACAGCAGAAATTAAAAAAAAAGAGAGAGATGAGAAAAGTAAGGTGTGGTGTACTTTCACCTCCCTGTCATTCTCCCTGCTCCTCCTCCAGGCTCCCCTTCATCTTTCTAATACAGCTCTTCCTTAGGTTGTCCATTCATCTGGTTTGCCCAGGACTGCCCTGGTTTATGTCTGTTGTCCTGGCCTAAATATTAACAGCACCTACCTTCACTTTTTTTTTAATTGTAGGGAAAAACACATAACATAAAATTACCATCTTAACCATTTTTAAGTGTACAGTTCAACCTACTTTACTTTTAAAAGTGTCCTGGTTTGGACTGTAAATTACATGATCACCCTTCTCTACTTTAACTTCCCTACTGTAACTGTTTACTTACCAGCCACCCTGACCCAACTGTGAGCTTTTGGAGAACAGAACTGTGTCTTGTGTTTTTATGCTCACAACCCAGCACAGTGCTGGGCGTATTGTTAGTAAATGTTTAATAAGTGAACAAATGACTGAATGTTATCCTAAAATCCCTACTGGTTAATTTTCATTTTACAGAGGGAGGCTGCCCTCCACCAGGTTCAGAATTTAAAACTTGTAAAATGCTCCAGCTGTATCCGAGACCAACTAGAGAAAGAGCCAGAATGCTGTAAATGTATGTTGCTGCACAAGCAAGAACAGTCATTTACCTACCAGTGGGCCACCAAAGGAGTCAGTGGCTGCAAGAAAATGTCTGTGGGCTTATAAATATTTGGACAGAGTCACAAGACTGGAATAAAGAACAATAATAAAAACAAAGAAATGACCTATAGAAGAAGGGACTCAAAACACAGTGAGAGATGTCAAGTGCTTCATTTAAAGCTTTTAAAATTAAAATATTATCTTTAGGGATGCAAATACTACAAAGCTCCACACTGTCGGCCTAGGGCCTCCTGGAGTGAATCACAACACAAATGTGCTTTAGGTTAATCCTGTACCTTTGTGAAAAGGAAAATAATAATGACCTCCAATTTCAGTGCAATTTTAAAAATCTAAAATACAATGTTTAATATGAAGCTAAACAACCCATCTTTCTCTCCCTCCCTCTCTCCTCCCCTCTCTCACACAAATCTCTAACTTTCTACATCAAATTAAACTGAGCAAAAAGATAAAACAAAATTAAGGAAAAAAGATTAAAGGAAATGTGGTTTTTAGTTGATTTAAAAACAGAAAATCCCACTGCATTACTAACTGGAACAGTTCCATCATCATCATATTAATACTGAAGTTCTCTTTTTTTTCCCCCCTCCACCCAAGTTTTTGAGTCACTAGTACCACGTGGCTGCTTCAAAACCAATTTAATCTTCTCTGTATTTTTCCTGATGGCAACAGCCATTTGTGCTTAAGGGAACCCAAAAGGACCAGTCTGGCCAGCCATCACACTGCGTACTTGAAAACTTTCCCTCAGAGAGTTGAGGCAGCTGCCACTTTATTATTTGCGACTTTCTTTAAGATATGAAGTCCATAAGAATCTTCAATTCAAAATAGTCTTAACTGCTTTAAGGTCTGCTGTTTCCCAGGTAAACAAGGTCCCTGTAATTCTTACAGATTTAAGGAAGAGAGTATTTTGGAACTACTAATGTACTTGCACTGACCATGACCACCCCCCAGTCTATCAAAGATATCTGCTTAGACAAGGCTTCTGCTACTGCAGAAATGTGAGAAGAGGGGAGGGAATGAGAGGAGAAGATACATGATTTTGCAGCAGGAATCCCAGGCTTTATCCAGAGAAAGTGTATTTTTCTAAATCCCTTTTAACATCAGTAAACATATTGAAGTCAACAGGACCTGATCATCAAGTTTTATATGGAAGGGAGGTTTTAATCTGACAGGATGAGGAAAGGGAGGAGGCCTGGCCCAGAGGAAAGTAGGAAAAGAGAAAAAGAGGAGAGCCAGAGTCAGGAGAGGAAGTGGGTGAGGTGTGTTCTGACCTCCCCTCTTGGAAGGTGTACTCATACGGTGAAAGAAAAACCAAAGGCAGGACGGCCTCTGCCAGGTTTCCCTTTAGGATTCTGGAAAAAGACTGCCTCACAGGCCACACCACACCAACCCGGGCCTGGGTCAGTCATATCAACATAAACTCTGCTACAGCAAAGTCAGACAGAACAATGGCTGGAATTTATCTTTTACCTCTGTGGTCCTGACTTTTGTTTTGTTTCCATAAGACCCAGAAAATCCTGCCTGGATGGGGGTAGGATGGAAGTGAGCAGATGCAGATGGGTGGGGTGGGATGAGAGCTGTAGGAATGCCTGGTAAGGGCCAAGATGACACCACTACAAAGACTGCAGGGGACCAGACCACTAGGCCAAGAGCTGGATGAAGGATATGGCAGACACCCAGAGGGGAAGCATGTCCCTAAGAGCCAAAGTGAAGTGGAGCCCACCAGGAGCACCACCAGGCATGACCGAGCATGATGAGCAAAACAAGAGTTCTACCAGCAAGAGTTTTCAGCAGTGGACTCCAGGGAGGAAAGTCATCCGTCAGTGATCTCCAGTGCAGGCAACAGGCCAGAGCAGCTGCTTCCTGGCAGAGCCAAAAGGATCCGGAGGTCACCAGGTGGGTCTATGGATCCCATCCACTCCCCTACCCCCACCTCACCCAGATGCCATCATAGTGAGGGAGAAGAAATATGAGAATTAGAGTACTTGACCTGTTTAAAAATGAGCATTCACCTAAAAGCTGTTTAAATTGTTGCATCAGATTAATTTTATTGGCTTGAACCATATTTTAGCCACTCACCCACCATTTCCATACTGGGAAGGGGCTTGTAAGGAAGATCAGCTCAGATTATTAGAAAACAAGGAATCATTCTCTCTGCCTGGGGGTTCCATAAGTAACCATTGTTTCTTCTCACCCTTATTGTGATTGCCCACAATATGGGGTAACATGAAGAAAATAGTCCTCAATCCTATTTGAAGGACCTCAGTTCCATTACTTAATTTTGGAAGGGTCAGGGGGAGAATCTCTACTAAACACCTTCTGGAGTTCTTCTTTATTTGCCTGCTTTTGGAGGTGGAAGAAGTAGGTCTTGTGAAGCATAAGAGAACAGACACAGTTGAGAGAGAAAGGAAAGTCAAAGAAAGAAACCGAGGCACCATTTGCTTTTTCCTGCTTTGAGCTCTGCAACTCACCATTACGATACATTTTTAGAAAGGCAAAAGGCATCACGTATTTTGTTCCCTTCTCTAGCCTTACCAAAGGTGGACAAGCTCCAGCAGTCTTGTGACTGCTGCTTGATGAAAGGTATGTGGCACTGCTCACTCCCTCTTCAACACACCCTCCTCCACTATTCACAATGGCGACAGGCAGGGAGGAGGCACTCCAAGCCTTTATTGTTTTGCTCTGGCAAGCCTCCCATCTTCTAGAACTGTGATGTTCTGTGTTCAGGGAAATTCCAGCAACATTCTATGAGAATATGAGTTAATTAGTCACAGTCTGATGCTATATACTAACAGTGAGGGTTTGGGGTATGTCATGAGTGACAGGAACAGGCAGGTGTGCTTTATACAAGGTAGACAGGCTGCATATACTCTATCACAGGAAACCTTTCAAGCATCCATTGATCATTTCACGGTCTATTAATTATCTGTAAATCATAAAGTTCTCCAAATTAGGGACCAGGTGGTACGTCTGACTGAGTCCACTCATTCATCCATTCATCCATCCACTTACACAGGCATTCATTAACTTTATTGATACACATTGTGGGACACCACTGTGGGTACACAGAACAAGATACAGTCCCTGCCCTCAAGAAGCTCAGAAGCTAGTAGCAGAGACAGACTAGGAAAGCACCATACTCTCAATTCTTAGTTTATCATCAATGTCACCGGTACTGGTATCCAGAGACAGGCCATCTGTTAGCCTAGGGCAAAGTTCTGATGAGGTAACATGTATAATAACATAGTGCTGGCATATAGTCAGTGCTCAAAAAAATGTTAATTATCTCTCATATCCTCTCTTTACTGATACGCTTAAGGAAGTGCCACCAAAATATAGCAAAAAACTAAGATGGCCTAAGGATAGTAAGACAAAATTCTGTTGAATTTGTAGAAGGCTTGTCACTTGTACTTAAGAGGCATCCCAAATTTTGGCATTAACGTGTATTTCTACATCAGCTAAGGTGTGACTGCTCTCTTCATAGGAGTTTAGTTCTACAGTCAGTCCAAGGCTGCTGAATAGTGGCAGTGAAATTAACAGTAAATAGAAACACATGAGCAGCTTTGTATTTTATAATAAAACTTTCTTAAGTATTACAAAGACTTAAAAGCTTTTCCTACTTAACACCTAGAGAAGTAAGAAAAATAAAACCGATAAATCAAACAAGTTAGCATGGAAAATTCAAGGCCTAGAAAGTTAGCCTATATCTCAAACAAATCAGGCTACGGAGACATTTCTTGAAATTTCTTGACATTCAATCCATTATTTTATTAAAGTGACATGAGGGATTTTTCTCCCTCCTCCCGATGCTAGGAGAAAGGTTTGTCTGTCTTGTAGATGTTCCATCCCAAGGAATCTAAGAAACTGAAAGGTCTGCTCACTTATGGAAAAAAGGATGGAACTTATGGTCAAGAATTGAGTCCTTGGGGGAAGTAAGGATAAAAAGACCAAGAGGATTATGGGGAAAAGAAACAAAGATTAGAGGGAGAGGAGGAAATCCATAATGCTCAGAAGAGAAAACTTCGTACTAAATGATGGACATCACAATAGTAAAGAACTCCGCACTTGGACTTCATATGTGGGGGGGATTGTCTAAAAAGATGTCCTTTCTGTTAATGGAATGTTCCTTCCCACTCAGCCAAACCCAACAAGCATAGCTAAAGAGTCACTGCTATAAAATGCATCCCTGAAAGCTACCATAAATAGGAATTTATTATTAAATAGATTAAAACCTCACTAACTTAGAGTTTTGTAAAAATACACCAAAAGCCCCATAGAAATTTCCTTTATAATAAACACTTTCTTCATAGACAGAGTTAGAGTGAACAATTTTACAGGGGGAGGAGATTTTCAAAATATTTAAGAAAAGTTTTCACAAAATCTTTCTTTAAAAGTACCTATCTACAAACAAATCTTTTTTTTCACATATTATATTTTTATTGAAGAATCACTTGTGGTTTTAATACAACAGATAAAACTGGTCTTTCAGAGGTACAATGTTATTACTTAGGAAAAATGGACTTCTAAACATGTCAAACTCATGGCAGAGTAAAATGTTATTTATTCAGTCTGATTCAGCTAGTCCATAAAACATTCTGAAGTAAGACACCAGAGAAGCTCTATTTTGAGTCCCTATTAGGTAATTACATATCAACACACTAAATGGCACATTTCAAGGTCAAAGCTAAATCTGTGCTTATATGTAAGATGGCAAGACATACAGAGTCTATCAGCTGAGGAGAGAGATTTACAAGGACAGATTCTGGAGCCACACTGCCCGGGTTCAAAACCTGATTAGCCACTTATTAGTCATGTGACCTTGAGCAATTTAGATAGCATTCCTATGTCTCGGTTTCCACATCATAATAAAGGATTTATAATAATCATACCTACTTCGCAAGGTTGTTATGAAGATTTAAAAAGGATAAATTTCAAGCACTTAGCACATGAAGCTATGGAATGTAGTCAACACACAGTAAGTGTTAGTTCTATAAATACAAAAAGCTGATATAATTAGAGGGGTAGAATTGCAGAAAATTAAAAATCTGTAGTTTTAATGGGAGATGAAGTAGGATAAATATCATGGGCTCTGCTTTAAGACAGACTTGGATTCAAATCCTAAGACTCACAAACATGAGTGTATGCCTTGAGCAAGTTACTTAACCTCTCTGAGCTGCATTTTCCTCTTGTATAAGTGAGCACAATCAAACCTAACTCAGAGTGTTGCTGAAGAGTCAATGATACAATGATGTTAAAGCCCTATACAAAGCTTGACCCACAAGAATTATTCAACAAATGTTAATAACCCTCCTCTTTTGAAATAAACATAAAAGTAGAGGATATATATTTGGTGACCTGCTCTACAGAAATTTACTGAAGTGGTGACTCATGAGGTGGTTGCTTCCGTTATTTAAATTCTCTAGGCAGGACGTGTATACTATGATACAATCAAAGTCCATCCCTCATCTACTGCAGGGGAGGCGGCATTTCCACTCACATGCAGATTAATTGTACAAGTCAAAGACAACGGTATTTACATAAAAGTCACCATAGCTTTTGTTCAAGTCAAGGAACAGAGGGCATGACATTCACTCTCCCTTTGACGATTTCAGAAAAAGTGCTAAGGACACCATCTCCACTTCTTGGCTGTTCATGACCTCAGACCAGACAATTGACTGATAACAAGTTAACATATCAGGCTGAAATTCTTTTTTTTTTTTCTATTTTTTTAAATTGAGGTATGGGGGCCACCCGGTGGCGCAGCGGTTTAGTCCGCGCTTGGCACCCCGGGATTCGCAGGTTCGGATCCCGGGCACCCGCGGACGCACTGCTTGTCAGCCACGCCGTTGCGGCGTCCCATATAAAGTAGAGGAAGATGGGCACGGATGTTAGCCCAGGGCCAGTCTTCCTCAGCAAAAAAGGGGAGGATTGGCAACGGTTGTTAGCTCAGGCTGGTCTGCCTCACAAAAAAAAAATAAATAAATTGAGGTATAATTGACATACAATACAATATATTATATTAATACACTATATTATTATATTAATACATTATATTAGTTTCAGGTGTACAACATAATGATTTGATATTTGTATGTTTGCAAAATAATCACGACGATAAGTCTAGTTAACATCCACCACTATACATAGTTACAGAAGTTTCTTTTTCTTGTAATGAGAACAAATCTTTTTATCTTTCATAGGTTTAGTACAATGACGAGGACTAAACAAATGCCTGTTGATTCAATAAACATGCAAATCATTTCCTACATATTTCTTAAGAAATTCATCTAGCTTAGTGTAAATTACTGTATCTATACAAATGAAAATACTTATAACTATGTGCCTATGAATGCTCTAGAAGCCCATTTCACAGTATCCTTTTCAAATGCTGTGGTAGCCATGACGGTGTTCACAAATACTCTGATTCTCCTCCTTTACAGCACATGGTAGGATGGCACTTCCCAGCTCCTTAAATTTAGGCATGACCATGGTACTTGATTTGACTGATGAAGTATAAGTGGAAGTGATGTGTGCCACTTCTGGGAAGAAATCTTTAAAAGCTAGCGTAGGATCTGCCAAGCCCCTTCTCCATCACGGTAAGCTACAATGCTCAAGTTGGTAGAGTCTCTGTTAGCCCACCAGCTCTGTTAGCAGAGCCCACAGACAACTCTCAGTAGTCATGAACCATGAGTGAGAAATAAATTTTTGTGGTGTAAGCCCCTGAGATTTGGAGATTGTCTATCATTGCAATATCATGTTCCCTGAGTCATACAAGGTAGTTGAAAGAAAAATAGCATTTCTTTTCCAATATTCTATTATTTAGATTCTTTACTAATCCAGACTGTTTTCTCCCTACCACATCATTTGCTCCCCTACCATTCCCAGAAAACAAGTCATAAAAATCACTATCAGCATTTTAGCATTTTTATAGAATAAAAAATTTATATATTCCTTTAATTTAAAAAAAAAATTAAAAAATCATCAGATCTCTTACCCAATCCTTTTATATGCATACACAGATTCTTTCTTTAAGAGGGAGAGAGATCACAAAAACATTATACATATTTATACATATTACTTTGCAACTTGCCCACTTAATAGTCCATTAGACAGCTTCCTGGTTAATAACTGCATCGGATGGCCATAACATAATTTATTTAACCACGGCCCTACTGATGGATATTTTGGTTTGTTCCACATTTTTATTTAATTGCAATGCTACAATAAACATCCTTGTAAAATCATGCTAATATTTCTGTAAAATTTATCTCAAGAAGTGGGCCTGCTGAGCCAAAAGGTATGTACGTGTCACATTTTGACAAGTACTGTCTGTCAAACCGCTCTCCAAAACAATGGTATCAATCTAAGAGGACTACCAATAGGATATGAAAGTGCCTTGTCTCCCTAGATCCTTACAAAACTTGATAGTATCAATTTTTAAAAATATTTGTCAAGCTGGGACTCAAAAAAAAAGGTGTTTCAGTGTTTCTTTTAATTTGTATTGCTTTAATTATTTTGTTCCAACTTTTTTTGACTATTTGTATATTTTTTCAGTCTGCCTGTCCATATTTTCTTTTTTTTAATAGGGTTAGGTTTTTTGTTATTACTTATTTGTAGAGGCTTTTATCTATTATGAATATTAAGACTTTTAAATCTATGTTGTAAATATTTTCTTCAAGCCTTCATTTATGAATGCTGGTTTCAACACACAGATTTTTTAAATTAATATGGTTAAATTTGCCAAAATTTCCCATTATAATATCTGGTTTTCAAGATATAGTCCTTTAAATTAATTCCAAGCTTAATAGATCTACTGTGAGAACATTTCCACAAAGAATACAATTAAGCCTGCTTTTTCAGTCTTTAAATCCACTCTGAACTTACTTTATTCTTTCATATAAATGTGTATATGACCTATCTCTCTGAGTGCTAAGGCTTAAAATAAGATAATGCCCCTCCAAAGCAACCAGCACAGCATCCAGTATACAGTAGGTTTCCAATAGATGTTCATTTATTTTATTCCTCCTGAGTCCCATTAGTTTAGAAACAACAGAATTCCAATTGTGTTCAGGGTGACAACATACCCTGCCAAAACAACTACATTTCCCAGCCTTGTGTACAGCTAGGGTGGCATTATGACACACTTTTGGTTAATGAGATACAAGCATAAGTCAATGGACTGAGGTTCCAGGAAGCTCTTTGAAACAGAACAGGCACAGGTTGTATCTGCCTTTTGCCATCTGCCCTCCTCCTTCTTTCTGCCTAGAAGGCAGATGCAATGTTGGCTGAAGACCCATCTTGAGACATCAAAGTGACATGATCACTAAGGATGGCTGAAAGGAGAGGCAGAAGCAGTTTGGGTCTTTGATGGATTTGACCAGCCCTGCACTCCCCGCCTCTGGACTTCTTATTACAAGAGGAAAACAAACCCCTTTATTTGTCTGAGACATTATTAATGAGTCAGGTTTTCTGTTAATTGCAGCAGAATGTAATATCTAAACTACATGTCAGGATTCACCCAACATCTTCATATAGATTTTAAAACACTTTCCATTTTCATGGCTTGAAATGGTCTCTTGAAGAAAAGCTATGCTGGTTTAAAGGGCAAGTTCTCCATTTGCAGATATATTTAATTTAAAAAGGAGAAATCAAATCATTAAGCACTTCAAACAGAAATCCAAAAGTACCCTTAAGGAGAAGTCAGTAATCAGCAACATATGGAGTCACCAGCAACATATGTTATAATACCTGTGCTAATCTTGGTGTTAAATTACCCTTCTCAGGACACCACACAGCTCATTTTAGTTGTGAAATAAAATTTTAGAGATAAAAGATTTTTCAATGAAAAAAAAATCACAGCATTGAAGGGATTCTTAGTAATTATACAAGATTGAAATTAAGAATTAAGAAAATACTGTTGGCCCTCTGTATCCTCAGGGGATTAGCTCCAGGACCCCTCACAGATACCAAAATCCTTGGATGTTCAAGTCCCTTAAATAAAATGGATATAACCTACGCACATCCTCCCATATACTTTAAATCATCTCTAGATTACTTATAATACCTAATACAGTGTAAATGCTATGTAAGTAACCATTATACTGTATTGTTTAGGAAATAATGACAAGGAAAAAAAGTCTGTACATGTTCAGTACAGATGCAACCATCATAGGCCTTTAGATCCAAGGCTGGTTGGATCCATGAATGCATAAACTGCGGATATAGAGAGCCAACTGCATTCCAGAAGGTGCCCAGTGAAAGCCCCATCACTGTGGAAGATCATATTCTTTAAAGTATTTCACTAGATTAGGGAGGAAAAGAAGAAGCTGAGGGAATTATTTAACCACTCTGCTACCAGAAGAACAGTCTCAAAATGTCAGTCCTATTTTAGTCCTCTCACTTCAGCTAGCCAGCCCTCCAACCCCGAAGAAGGAGCAAAAGGGCCAAGGGAAGAACAGATTCTGCCCCCCAAAGAAGTCCTCTCCAACATGGCAGTCACTTCAGTTTGGGAAAACAGGAGGTAGGAGACATAAGCTGTACTTTCCAGGAGACTGGAGACTATCTTAGTCATCTCTGCAGCTTCCTCTTATCAGCCACCACTGCTTCTACCAAGAATAATTTTCTTTTAAATTACCTAGCCCTTACCCAACAAAGGGTCTTTCACATGGCATTAAGTGTTTTTTAACTGAATTCTTCAACTATGAATAAATTCCTTTACTCAGATTGAACACTGTCCTGATTTGCCTCTGCAGTAAGAAGGAATGTACCACATGCTGCTGATCACAGTCTCTTCACCCTCTACCTGTAAGGAAGATGAGAGAAGAATGGGGATGGAATGCAGAGAAGAAAGTCAACAAAGAACAGCAGTGCAAAGAACATCACATATAACTTTTCATATTAACAAATGTCAATAGAGCTTCTGAAGTCAGACATACAGCCCCTACTCCCATTGAGTCCAATAGGTTGGTCAGTTATTATTTTAATTCCCTTTAAATGAACCATATCACTTCTGAGAATTTAACACAACTTTTGAAATATATATCCACAAACTTAGGCAGAGTTTAACAAACTTTTTGAAATGTCTATTCATAAAACCGTTTAAGAAATTACTTTAGTTGTAAAAGGACTTCTCTTCAAGTTGTTAATCTGTAAATAAAGTTCTAATTTATGTCAGCCAAGTAAAGAAAAGTAGATAACAATATCACTGAGAATTTCAAAGCAGTATTTGTCACAGGTAATCAACCACCAGATAATTAGGAAATTTAAAAAATGCATTTCAAAGCACAAATACCTAAATTTGGTAAAGCACAGTTCCCTTCCAAGCAGGGAGGCAGGGCTGTTTATCGAGAAGTCGCGCAGTAGAACAGGAAGACCACTAGACAAGGAACCAGAACACGTTTTAATTCTCCTGGCTTGAATACTGAAGTTGCTGTCTCTTGACGATCATTCCATTTAAAGCTCTGAGAGTCTCAGTTTCCTTGCTGGTCAAGTGGCAATAATGATACCAATATCAGTTAGGATTGTCTCAACTGAAGTAAGGAAAATTCATTCTCTGGTAACAAAAAGTGAAGCAATGAGGGAGCCCCAGGGTTGGTTAATTTGGTAGCTGGTTCTTTTCATCTTTCTCTTCCACTATATTCAGCATGGCAATTTATTTTCAGGCTACCTCTTCTTACAGTCACAAGACTGCTATAGCAGCTCCAGGTGGTCCCACCCAGTCATGACAACAGCAGCAGAAAAATAGGGGTTGTTTCTTTCTTGTGTGTCCCTTTCTAGAAAGGGAGGGAACTTTTTCTGGATGTACCTCCCTTCCTTACCCCCAGCAGACTTCCCCTCTCATCTCACTGGCCAGAACTGGGTCACATGCCTCTTCCTCAACCAATCCCTGGCAAAGGGAATGAACTTACTATAACAGGCTCAGATTCATCAGGATTTAGCCCTGAGTCATGTGAGGTAGAGGTGGACACCTGAACAAAACTGAGGTTCAGTCAGCAAGAAAGAATGAAGCAGACAACTGGGCAGATAATCAAGTGTCGGGAACCCCTTACTTCACAGTACTGTGGTGAGGATGAAAGAATAAAGCATGAAAAAACTGGAAGGTACAAAATGCTTTACAGATGTAAGAGATTATTATTCATTCAAGAAGAATGTTGTGTATTGAGGAAACACAGTTCCCCAAAATCTCAACGATGAAATAGATTCGTTGAAAATAAAGGATATTCTTAAAAAAAAAAAAATCACAAAACAGCAAACCACCATCCAAATCATAACAATAAAATGTGAGGTTTTGAACTACTATGAATATATGCATTTTTCAAATATATGCAAACTGACAATATGAAGCATCAGTAATAGGTTTTACAGTCAATATATACTTCCATTCTATATTCAGCAATATTTTCTGAGCACCTACTATGTACCAGGCACTATTCTAAGCACTGGGGATACCATAGTGAACAAAGCAAAAATCCCCGCCTTGTTGGTGCTAAACTGGGTAACTACACTTAAGTGCTACTACTTCTGAAGACAAGCATTCTTAATCACCAACATACGCTGAACTCCAACGATCACAACATGAGTAATTTTAAATTAATTACAATAACTTTGGTTTTGGTTTACTTCTCCTACTTTCCCACACCACCCCCAAAAAAAATCATAAATCTAGAAAAAAATTTGACAGGCGCTCACCAATAGAACAAAAGATGAGTTAACCAGATTCCTCTTTGTTGCCTCCCGCCCCCCCGCGCCCCGCCCAGTTCTGGATGAAGACCAAAAGGCAGAGCCACATTTCAGCTATCATTTCTGAAGTTACTGCAAAGGGCAAAGCTAAAATAGCATCAAGATCTATAGTCTAAAAACAATCAAATACACACAAAATACAGATAACTGGAGAATCCTATGAACAAACCAACGGATGTTTCCCACGATTGTCATCCGTTTAATCGTAGATTTGATATACTTCTTTCCGGGAATCTTACAAGTAAATGTTACATTCATAGCAATCCTTACCAAACAAGATAAATAACATTATTGGATGCAAAGAGGGCTTAGTTGCCTTACTTTTCATGTATGCAAAAATAGTTATATGATACCGAGTCATTAGAAATGGAAATGAAAATTAAGTACATACGTGAGTATTCATCATCTGGGTTCTAGTTAAAAGAATTTTCTCTAATAATTTCATACAATAAATACATAATACTTATGCACATTTGAGGGAAAAAAACCTATTTCCTAAACAAATGAGTGTTCAGCAGGGCTTTTTAGAGATTCACTGTACTTAACTCCTTGAGAGATATTCACTCAAGGCCATACCAACTCTTCTCTTTTTATTAAAAGAGATACATGATTTCCTACATCTGTTTTTAAGTAGAGGACAGTGTGAAAGCACTACTTTGTGTTAACAAAGCCACTCCCCCTGTTCCCATTAGTGTGTGCAACAAAGTGACAACCAAATGATAAACTCTTACTACTCTTCCCTTAAACTTTCAGTTTTAACTTTTTTCTTCCTTCCCAAATCCCTGAAACTTTATATCCATAAAAATTATCAATGGAAGGAATTAGATAGTTGGCTCTTAGGCCAAAGAAAGTCAAATAAGTTTGGGGGCAAAATAGCAAAGATGATACAACTCTGAATCCAACTCAGGACATGCACAGCTATCAGCTGTTTGAGATGAGGAATGCTAGCTTTCTATCTCTGCATTTCCATCTCCATGCATTCACTACCCCAACCCCAGAGGCTAGGCCTTTCTTATAGTAGGAACCCATATTTGCCATTTTTAGTGCTACCCTCTGGGCTTGTGTATAAGCCAGAAAAACGGACAAGAATTATATGTGACTAAGATTCAATTCCATCTTTGAACTAATCAGCACTGATCAGAAAGCACTCCTGTGGGGAGATGACAAAACAGAACAGACAAAGAACTAAACGCTCAGGGCTTGCTCAAAATCCAGTCTCCTAGGAACTTCCCTTAGAATCAATTTAGCTTTTAAAAATGAAGATCAGGTCGCCTCATGCACCATATAACGGATGCATATATTTGACGTCTCAGCACACTGAGGCAATCTCTGAGGGAATTTTCAAGGTAACAAGCAGTTGTCTTTTCAAATTCTATTATTTTCTTCCAATCACTTTTATGTCACTCTTTCTAAAATATTTTCCTGTGTTCTTAAACATAATTTAATTTTTTTGATGCCTTAAATACAGATGTCCCAGGAGCTACAGTCTTACACAGAAGGTTGCTTATTCTAACACTAAATGTCCCAAACTCTCACTTTGTTTTTAGTTCTTATGTCCACTTTCTGTAATTTGTCCAAGGTCAATTATCAATTCTTAATCATATTATTATGAATACCCTAATGAGCTCTTCTCACAATCCTAGCATTTTGAGGGCCAGATGAGCAAGTTTGTTAGAGTTCTACCCAAAGTAAACAGTAGTATATAAAAGTCAGAATACTGCTTACTTCTTGGGGATTGTAATCAGGAAACGGCACACGAGGTTGTTCTGAGGGGTCAGCAATGTTCAATTTCTTGACATGGGTGTTTTCTTTTCAGTAGTGCCTTAACTATACATTTATGTTTTATGTGCTGTTCATAACTTAAAAAGAAAGTTAAAATAATGTATTATAAGCAAAGAGTTGAATGGAAAGATACACTTTTCCTCACTCTCATTCTAGCATGTGTGCACATGCAGGCACGCTCGCACGCACACACACACACACACACAGAGCGATATTCATTCAGGTAGTAATTCAATTGCCTGCAATTATTTAGATGATCGCCAACGATATTTGTAGAAGATACTTCATTTCAGCATTGTTTGAAATAGAGGAAAAGAAAGAAAAATAGAAGGAAAAAAATGGAAGCAACCTAAACGGTCCCTAATAGGTGAATGGTAAAATCAATTATGGTACTAAATGAGGGAGACCACTTTATTCGGACATGAAAAAATGTCCAAGAATATACTTAATTAAATAAGCAAGTTGCAGAACGAAACATGTATGTCTGATATCTTATTTGTATGAAAATGAGAGTATGAACGTGACTATTTCTGAAGAAATGCATAAGAAACTATTAACAGTGGTACTAAATAGTACATGGGAATAGCTGATAAGGAAAAAATAGGAGATTTTACTTCCTATCCTTTGATTCTATTTGAATTCCTAGCCAGTAACTTTGTACTTCTTTAAAAGTAAAAAATTAGGGGCCGGCCTGGTGGTGCAGTGCTTTAGTTCACGCTTTGGCAGCCGGGGTTCGCGGGTTCGGATCCCGCAGGCACCTGCCGACACACTGCTTGTCAGCCATACCATGGTGGGGTCCCATATAAAGTGGAGGAAGATGGGCACGGATGTTAGCCCAGGGCCAGTCTTCCTCAGCAAAAAGAGGAGGATCGGCAACGGATGTTAGCTCAGGGCTGGTCTTCCTCACACACACACAAATAAGTAAATAAAAGTAAAAAATTAAATAAACAAATACATTAGTTTCCATTTGCTGTTCTAGCAAATTACTACAATCTTAGTGGCTTAAAATAGTACAAATATATTCTCTCTCAGCTCTGGAGGTCAGAAGTCCAAAATGAGTCTTAATTAAGGGGCTAAAATCAAAATGTCAGCAGAGCTAGTTCCTTCTGGAGGCCCAGAGGAGAATCTGTCGCTTGCCTCCTCCAGCTTCTAGAGGCTGCTGACATTCCTCGACTTGCGGTCGCATCACTCCAATCTCCGCTTTCATCTCACATTGCCTTCTCCTCTGACTCCGATCCTCCTGCCTTCCTCTTTTAAAGACCCTTGTGATTACCCTGGGCCCCCCCCCCCAGCAATCCAGGATAATTTCCCCATCTCAATATCCTTAACTTAATTACATCTGCAAAGTCCTTTTTACCATGTAAGGTAAAAGGATGGGGACATCTTTAGGGGACTACTGATCAGCCTCCCACAACAAGTATATGCCAAACTATTCTTGGAGGATACCTCTAGGGTCTGAGATGTGGGGAAAGGGGGGTGAGGAAGCACTTTACCTCATACTTCTATATTAAATTCTTATATTGAATATGTGTTGTCTAATTAAAAACTCAATACACGCACCACATTTCATCAACTCTAAGATACCATCAATCATAAGATACATTATTTTCTGTATGACTAAGACAGAAAACACACTGATTAAATATGATATTCATTGTAATGTGATGGTAGATTGTTTGCAAAAATGCCTTCAGAAATCCCTCCCATCCCAGTATTTCCACCCCCTTGCAATGCGACTTGACTATTCCTCTCATCAAGAGGCAGTCTATTTCTTTACTCCTTGACTCTGGGCTTGGCCTTGTAACATGCTTTGGCTAATGGGACATTAACAAAAGGAACTCAACAGAAGCTGGAAAAGTGCTTGCACACTGGGGCTGGCCCTCTCTATTGCTGCTGCCATTCTGCCATGTGAACAAGTCCAGACAGGTCAACCAGCTGCCCCAGCCAACTCACTGAATCTTGTACAAATAATAACTGTTGTTTGAAGCCACTTAATCCTGATGTCAGAAAAATTTAAAGGTGAAAAAAATGTGGATCTTCGTATCAATGAAATGTGGTATTTCAGTAGGTACATTTCAATATAATATCAGTATCTAAGTAGGTGTCTAAAGGGTGTGGTTTCCAGGAGGAAAGTATACAAATTTTAGTGAACAGAGTTTTTATGCCACATTTTGGCTGCTGGTTACTTCTGCTCATTTTCTGGTTTTCAGTTACATTTCATAAAGTTGAAGTCATTGAATAACTGATCACTGGCATTGCAGGGATTCTGCTTTCTGCCACAGAATATTAGAGTAAGATAAATTATCCTGTCCATTCAATGGGAGGAAACTAACAACCTCCAGAACTAAATGATGCAAAATTATTACTTTGTCGTTCAGATAGGTACTGTGAATCATAAATTAAGAGTGACAATGCTGGCAAATATCTCTTAATTTTATTATATAAGGTATATAATTTTACTAAAAAACTGAAAATACAGTGGGATAGTGTGAGTTTTAGTATTATTACATTTGCAATTTTTTAACCAAATTGATTCTAAATACTAAAGAGGTTCTAGTTACCTCTTACTACAATACTGCATTTACAGGCATATTGTGACCTTCTTGTTCATATCCCACTGATATAAACAAGATCTATTTTGTTAACAAAAGGTCAAACAACAGCTCCACTGTGAAAGGTGAATTTCCTACACTGTTGCTTTAAAATCCAGCTTCCGGATTATTATAATAGCTATCATTCACACAGTGCTTGTTTCCCAAATAACTAGTTACAATAATACCTGATCTGGGTGCATAGATGAAGGTAAATAAGCAATAGAAATAACAGCTTTACTGCTCAGCAATTTTTTCTCCCATGTACATAAAGAATTACATAAACTCTTGGATTTTATTTATTTATTTTATTTTACACAGTTATTAAGTGCTTATAATGTGCCTGACACTGTACTTGGGACTAGAGACACAAAGTCCCCACCATAAAACAAATCTCCTAAACTTTTGACTTGAAGATATCAGCTGAATTCATGCATATTCCATACAACTCCTTCTGTCCTTTAATCCTCACAAACATCACGGCACATTTTAAAAATGACTTTAACCTCTCTGAGAGAAGTCACACAGCTAGTAAGCAGAGGAGTTGGGATTGAATCCAGGTAGGTCTATATCTGGCTTTCTTTACCACCCAACAGTGCCTTGTGCTGTCTCTGCCCAGTGCTTTTTGATTTCAAGTGAGAAAAGAAATGTTTCAATTTATGCTAGAATAAAAGAGAAGAACAAACTCATAAAGCAACAAGAAAAAAAAGTCAGCTTGGAAGCAATTCATCATGATAAAATGCTGGGAAAGCCCTCTTCCCAGGTTCCTGTAAGGCATGTGACCATTAATCCCCAGTGAGAGCATTTAAAATGGCTCCTGTATCTTAATATGCCCTCTTTGAGGCACCAACACCCCCAGCATCCTCCCCAATCATCCAGTGTGGATTTAGCATTCATGAATTCAACTATTCTAAACGTCATTAAACGTGTTTCTCTATAAAGCACTGAGGAATGAGTTCTACAAGTAATGATTGTGTACACAAAACCAAAACTTTTTTCATTTACACCAAAATTATTTTCTTCACATTCTAAATTTCTGAGAGGGTGCCCTTTAGTTTTAATAATATATATTTTGTGAAAATTCTCCATGTTTGTACAATCCACATCCACCATGATTCTCTATTATTTGATATTAAACTTTCACCTTTCAAGGATGGATTCTCAATAACAAGAACTAACATCTACTGAATGTTTACTACATATCAGGTCCTTTACTAAATCTTTGTATGAATTACATCCCTTATACTCACAACCTTTTGAGATAAATTCTATTACTATGCCTATTTTACACATAAGGAAACTAAGGTCCAGGTAATTGAGAGCTTGTGTGCTAACTGCTCCATATTACAGAGCTAGTAAGTGATAACGTAGAACCCAGGTCTGACTCCAATGCCCACGCTCTCAATCCAGTGTGCTGTCCTTATGTGGACACTGACCAACTCTAAAATCCAGAATCCCCTCATCTTCAGAAACTTGGTTAGCATCTATCTCTTTCTGAGATCTTCCCTGACTAACATTCCTCACTGCAAGCCTCCCAGCATTTTCTTTGATGGGGATCACACTGCTCACTCTCCTCCCTTTTCATTCTACCTTTTTCCCCTGGATTACTGCATCCATTCCCAAGACTTCAATAATCCCCATTTTTCAGTCTAGGAAACTGAGCCTTAAGTAACTTGTCTAAGACCATACAGCTAAGAAATGGTAGAGCAGGAACTCAAATCTGACACCAATCCTCACTCTTAACCTCTACACAATGCTGTCTCCCCAGGGGTAACCTCCCTCAGTAACTCTGAAATCCTTCTCAAGGTGCCCCACTGCCAATGCTTCAGTTCAGGCACCACTATCACTTAGTTTAACTAGTTTTAACCAGACCACCCACTTCATGCCCCTGCCCCTCTATCCACACCACCTGACAGAAGTTTCTGCAATGATGGAAACATTCTATAATCTGTACTGACTAATATGTTAGCCACTAGCCACATGTGGTTTCTGAGCACTTGATATAGCTAGCGCCACTAAAGGATTTTTAATTTTATTTAATTTTAATTAATTTAAATTTAAACTTAAATAGCCACATGTGGCTAGTAGCTATCACATCAGACAACACAGCTCTACATAGTCCTTAAGTCTCTCCTGTTACCAAACCTTGTCGTTCATAAGGCTCAGCCACATTCCCTCTGTCCTGGAAGCTCATAATAAACTCCCCTTTCCTTAGGCTTTTGGGTGCATTTCCATTTCTTAACTAAAAGTTATGACTTAGTCTGATTCCTAGCTACTAAAAGAGCCTCTCCTCATGAATTTCTGTTTGATAGAGGCAGGATCATAGTCATATGCTCCTCTCAACATATTCGGGGAAGAACCTTTCAGTGAAGAATACGAAGCAGAAATTTCTGAGGGCACAAAATGAAGAGGGAAACCCTAATATGAATGCTTTTTCTAACTGGAAACCTTGTCAATAAATATTATAAATTGGCATGCATTATTTTCAAAAGAAATTAATATTTATAGCATAAAGGGCAGACTCCAGCCTAGGTTAATATTTTGCTTGGTCTGTAGAATTTTTTAAAATATTTTTGCACTAACTTTGAAAATTGAAAGATTTCACATGAAAATCCGGATTTCTAGTACTTCTTGAAAAACCCAGTGATCTCGAGACACTAGGTCTGCACTCCCACATGGTAAACATCTGCTAGAGCTGTGAAACAGCTATCCTCTTTCACTAGGCAAACACTCTGCAGTTTGCCACAATCCCAACTACTCCCTCTTGTATTGCTGACACTGAGGGCTGACCCAGTTGCAAATAATTATTCTCAAAGTATGCTGCTTCTCTCATTTATGTTACATGCCTTACGCCTATGGCCGTGTGAGTCTGTGACCCCTAATAGAGCTCTCCAAAGAACTGTCATATCCATCATTTCATTTAATTCTTACCACAATCTTATGAAGAAGGTAGCGTCACTCTCTCTGTTCTATAAATCAGGAAGCTGAACCTCAGAAAAATTCAGATTAAGTTAGAGAAGCATGGTTTTAACTTAGGTCCTATAATTTCTTCTCTCGTGCTCTACCACAGGACTTTGCTTAACAATAGTCCAAGAATAATCCTGTGATTTAAATTTGCAGCAAATTACTTACATTATAATGTAGAGAAAACATCTTTCAATATTTTGCTCAAAATGTCACTGAGAAAATATGGCCAGGTTTGATGCTTTGGTTGTTGTGAGTACAACAAAAAAGGCATGAGTGTCCCTAGAGAAGTCTTCCCAACCTTTTACTGCACCTGAGTAAGTAGACAGTTTCTCCCAGCCAGGAGCACACAGCCCAGGGGCTCCAGCTGCCCCAGCTGCTACCAGGCAATCCTGTGGGCTGAAGGCATCACTACCTCACCACACCTATAACTTAAACCCCAAAAGGGAACTTCTGCTCCAGAGATTCTGGAATAAATATATTAGTAAAAAACACACTGAAAGCTTAGAAAACATAATGTTTGAGCATTTACAAATTCTTCCAGGAGTTCAATATCCAGCATCTAAATGACAACAGCAAATGAATGATTTCAGGTGGTTCTAAAAGGCTGTCAAGAATTGGCAAACTCTCTGATATTTCTGCTTGCCAGATTAATTGATGAACTTCAGGGTGGTCCATGCACGAAGCACGTATATACATTAATCATAAAAGTTCCAGGCCTTGGGGCCAGCCTGGTGGAGTAGTGTTTAAGTTCACATGCTCCATTTCAGTGGCCCAGGGTTTGCAGGTTCGAATCCCAGGTGCGGACCTATGCACCACTCATCAAGCCATGCTGTGGCAGTGTCCCACATACAAAATAGAGGAAGACGGGCACAGATGTTAGCTCAGGGCTAATCTTCCTCAGCAAAAAGAGGAAGACTGGCAATAGATGTTAGCTCAGGGCCAATCTTCCTCACCAAACAAACAAACAAACAAACAAAAAGCTCCAGGCCTATATCCATGAACTTGAGAAACCACAGGTTCCCAGATATAAGGACTTAGATTATAGCATTCAGGCCAATCTGGGAATCTATTCCAAGCGGCAAAGGCAGTCCTTCAATACTAGCAGAAAATGGAGAGTTGTGGGGAAAAAAAAAAAAGAGTTGGAATCAGTTTTACAAGGTACAAAATTCAAATGGAACCCACTGGAGACAAAGCTATTCCCAAACTTAAAGCCAACACTGGTCCAAAGAGTATAGTGTAGTTCCCCTAGCCAAAGGCCTCATGTGAGATAATACCAGTTACCTCCCCAATATCCAAATTTGTTAAAGTGCTGAAAATGAATGAATAAATGAATGCCCCTCCTCCCTTGTAGCTAGGTGGTCTTCTGATAGATTTTAGATTCATGACCAGATGTGAACCTGAAAGCCAAAAAGCCATCTTCAACCATGGGGCAACCACAGGGATGAAAGCCATACGATAGAGATGGCAGAACAGAAAGAGACAAGGATTACCTATCTCCAGATATTTTGTTATGTGAGAAAAACAAGCCTGTACTTGGTTAGGCCTAACTGATAAATGCTCCCATGCGGCCTATAAGGCCTTCCTCATTCATAGACCCTGTTGTCCATCAATAAATCCTGATATCAAAGACGTATCTACAATTTTGTAATACCAATACTCAGAACAGATAAAGAAGGGCATCACAAGGGTGTAAATGGAATGTCTACCCTCTTTCTACTTAATTTGTATTATCATTTGTCGAGTGGTTAGTTGATTTGCTAGCTTTTCCTCTGAAAAACCAAGTTCAGCCTGTTGTGATTTCCATGGAGGCTCCACACTGGTCCTTCTACACCTTCCTCAACAGATCTTCAAAGAGGTGGTGCAGCGCAGCGAAGCTGAATGGAAGGACTGTGGAGTTCAGTGACGGAGGGGGCATGTGCATCCCCACTCGGCCTCTTCCTGGCTGCATCTGATCCCTCATCTTTCAAATGAGAGCTTTTCAAACTAGCTTCATAAAATCGTCTTAAGGATTAAATAAGAAAAGACACATAAAGCTTAACACAGTGCCTAGCACATGGTATGTACTCAGTAAATGTTAGCTATTATTAATTACTATTAATATCCTTGAGGCTTTCAGCCTCCTCCCTGAAACAGGATACATACTGTGTCCATGTGTGCTTAACAGTCTAGTTTCATGCCATTTTTTGAATTTCAGTTTGTTAAATGTATAACGAAATATATATACGTTGATCCATCAGGAAAAAATCTTTTATTTCGCCATATGTTTTGATTTGCAGTTTAGAAAATATGGTTACCATATGGGGCCTACTCACTAGTGCTGAAATTTGTCATATGACATTGGCTTTTCTTCAGCACACATTCATAGTGAAATACCTACCCATTCCTCATCTTATATTCCCTACGGGAAAATAGCAGTCAACAAGTCAAATCAGCAAATGAAGCAATGAGGAGAAAATGGCTACCTGAACATGCCAAATACTATATCTGCAGATTTCAAGGAAAACAGGGCAATGAAAGGCATGAGAAAAGCAAGAGTCAATGTTCATTATTCTGCTGCTACTAGAGCAATAACCAACAACACACCAACCTACAAGGGCATGGGCTCATCTCATGCCCACATCACCCTGCAGTGTGGCCACATGCTGGATTCTTGACCTTACATCTCTTTTCTAAGACTTGCCCCTCCGCTCCCCATCCACAGCCTGCAGCAGTGATTACCATATTCCTCAACATGACCCCACTTCTGGCCACAATCCCAGAGTGACCCTGCCTGGACCTTCCCAAGGAATCTGAAACTGGGACTGGGAGGATGACATCCATCTCTCTCTGCTTATCTAGATCATAACATACAAAATTCGGGAGCAACTGGTAGCCATGTTCTGCCATGAGGACTAAGTAAGAAACACAGGGAGCCAGTGTGAGCAAGAGAAAAGAATGAAGCAGACACAGAGAAACCCATGAGCAGCAGGGAGAGGGAACTTCCTGGTTCTCCATATGCTCCAGTCTAACTCTATTCCTAAGGCCCAAATGCATCCGTGTCCTTGGATTCTGCAAAATACTTGAGCCTCCTGTCAGGAAACACCAGAGTTGGTTTCTGTTCACAGCACCAAAGAAACCGAAGAGACCCCACCATTATATATTATCAGAAGACAACTGGTTTACAGAGAGATGCCTTCCCTCACTGTGAACTAACACAACACAAACCTCTATTGCTCCAATTTTGCCTACTATGTTCTAAGTCCTGAGCCAGAGGCCTTGAGAAACACAGTGATGAGCACGCCAGAGCATAAGATAAAAAATTTCAGTGCATGTGAGGAGGTGTTTTAACAAATACATGAAGAGTGCACTGAGGGAATGCAGCTATCAAGAGATCAGGAAGAGGAGGAGGAGGGAGGCCATCTGCAAGCATTGCTAATCCCCAGGGCAGTTTACAAGTGAAACTGTAAAATGCTGCTAAAGCAGAAATGCCCGGAGATCCATATCAGGGCACATATCAGAACATGTGCAAATCCTACCAGTTTCCCTTTCGCAAAATCTTAAAACCCACAAGTAGGAGGGAGCCTAACTTTTCTGAGTATTGCCCCCTGAATTTTACATATGCACGTACTATCGCCTTAAAAACTAATTTTTCTTAATTTAATTTTTTTTGTGTGAGGAAGACTCCTCCTCTTTTTTTGCTGAGGAAGACTGGCCCTGGGCTAACATCCGTGCCCATCTTCCTCTACTTTATAGGGGACGTCGCCACGGCATGGCTGACAAGCAGTGCGTCCGCGGGCGCCCAGGGTCCGAACGCGCGAACCCCAGGCTGCCAAGCGCGAACTAAACCGCTGCGCCACTGGGCCAGGCCGGCTAGTATCTATTTTTACCTGCTATTTTTTGTTCAAATATTCAGAACTTCAGTTACAGTATGGATTAATTAGTCCCCATGGGAAAAGAACTACCAAATAAGTAACCTTTTCTTAAACCTTAAAACCTTGTTTCGTTTGTACTATGATTATTTAATTTTCAAATTGTGGCACTCTCCTAGCTAAATTAATTTCAAATAACTAAATGTTTTGCCATTTTGATCCATTCTCTCTGCAAATCCATCCATATCACCATCTTTAACCTCATTTTTCCACATATCTAGGCATGGACTACTAGGCAACAAAAGACACAGACAGATCAATTTTTTAAGTAAAAGTTTTGGAAAAGTAAAAGTAAGCACTGAAAATACTGACTACAACAGCATCCCCAAAAGGACAAATCTGATATTAGTGCAGTGTAAAAGCTGTCCATTGCTTTAAGTTTTCAAGCTCAAGTCCAGTCCTCAGGCACAAGAACAGAATTTCTCAGTAATTATTTAGTGGTAAGACATCAAAAAGGGCTTAGTCCAAAGTATAAAAATGTCAGTTACAGTGAAAGACGCTTACAAAAGGGCCATCCTGATTCCAGTGGACCACTGGAAGCTACTCAGATCAGAGTTATTGCAAGAAATTAACCTTTTGTTCACTTACCAACAAATCAACAACTTAGAGTGCGTATAGTTCTTCTGGGTTCAATATTGATACTAACCTATACCTAAGGATGTACACAACTCTTAAAGATTCATGTAATAATTATAAATTATTAAAGAGTAAGGTAGTATAACAAGGTTGCAGCACACAAGGTTAATATACAAAAGTTAATTGCTTTCCTATACACCTGCAATGAACAAGTGGAATTTGAAATTAAAAACACAATATCATTTATATTAGCACCTCCAAAAATGAAATGCTTAGGTATAATTCTAGCAAAATTTGTACTAGATCTACATGAAGAAAACTACAAAATTATGATGAATGAAATCAAAGAACTACTAAATAAATAAAGAGATATTCCATGTTCATAGATAAGAAGACTCAATATTTTCAAGCTGTCAGTTCTTTCCAACTTGATGTATAGATTCATTGCAATCCAAATCAAAATCCTAGCAAGTTATTTTATAAATATCGAAAAACTTACTGTAAAGTTGTTAAGAAGAGGCAAAAGACCCAGAATAGCCAACACAATACTGAAAGAGAAGAACAAAGTTGGAGGACACTACCTGAATTCAAGACTTACCACAAAGCTACAGTAATCAAGAGAGTGTGGTATGGGTGAAAAAAGACAAATAGATCAATAGAACAGAACAGAGAGCCCAGAAATAGACCCCATAAATACAGTCAACTGATCTTTGACAAAGGACCAAAGGCAATACAATGGCGCAAAGATAGTCTCTTCAACAAATGGTGCTGGAACAACCGGACATCCACATGCAAAAGTATGAATCTAGACACAGACCTTACACTCTTCCCAAAATTAACTCAAAATGGATTATAGACCTCTATGTAAAATGCAAAACTATAAAACTCTGTTCCATCAATCCCAAGTGTATTAACGGTAGTACTTCATGTTAGGAATACCTATAGCCCTTGCTCAGGCACACATCACTTGTAGTGAGTTCCACAGACATTTCCCCTACCAGGGCCCCTACTTTTGGCTGGCTCTTGTGGTTCTTATTATGATCTCAAGATGCATTTCAGCAAGAAATCATCAGGGAACTTCCAGGAATAATATTTATTACTCACAAGTCCGGGTGGGTACACAGCATGCCCAGGGGCCACACAGCACGGTCACTGGTGAGGTGGTGAGTGCACACACATGGATCTGTGGCTCTGCCTTTATTAGGGTCTGAGGGTGGGGTGTCTAGGGTTTCATGGATTCACTCTTTATTAGCTAATTTAAAGCATAGAGTGGGAATTAGGACGTAGGAAGGGAGAAGCAGGGTCACTCAAGCAGTCAGTTATCTAGCTGACCCAGGGCTTTCTGAAAGAGGAATCTTCACAGATGGGGGTGGCCTAGTTCCTTATCTAGTTGCTTTGCTAGGTAGCTGTGTCAGACAGCTGGCAATATGTTTATTCAAGATGGATGTCTTTTGAAATGGATGTCTCGACAATCAAAAGCTTAATGGCAGGCACTTATACACAATCAAAAAGTTTAATGTCAGACACTTACACTACAAATTCCTAGAAGATAACATACAAAATCTAGATGACCTTGGGTATAGGATGCCTTTTTAGACACAACACCAAAGACACAATCTATGAAAGAAATAATTGCTAAGCTGGACTTCTTTAAAATTAAAAACTTCTGTTCTGAAGAAGACAGTATCAAAAGAATTAGAAGACAAGCCACAGACTGGGAGAAAATATTTACAAAAGACACATCTGATAAAAGACTATTATCCAAAATATATCCAAAATCTGATAAAGGACTATATACCCAAAATTCAACAATAAGAAAACAATCCAATTAAAAAATGGGCCAAAAACCTTAAGAGACACCTCACCAAAGATCTACAGATGGCAAATAAGCATATGAAAAGATACTCTACATCATGTCATCAGGGAAATGCAAATGAAAATAACAATGAGATACCACTACACACCTATTAGAATGGCCAAAATCCAGAACAGTAACAACATGAAATGCTGGTGAGGACGTGGAGCAACAGGAACTCTCATACACTGTTGGTGAGAATCCAAAATGGTAGTCACTTTGGAAAACAGTTTGGCAAATTCTTACAAAACTGAACATGCTCTTGCCACACGATCCAGCAATCGTGCTCCTTGGTATTTACCCGAAGGAGCTGAAAACTTATGTCCACAGAAAAACGTGAACATGGATGTTTACAGCAATTTTATTCATAACTGCCAAAACTTGGAAGCAACCAAGATATCCTTCAGTAAGTGAATGGATAAACAAACTATGGTACATTCAGACAAATGAATATTATTCAGTGCTAAAAAGAAATGAGCTATCAAGACATGGAGGAACCTTAAAAGCATATTTACTACGTGAAAGAAGCCCATCTGAAAAGGCTACATACTAATTTCAACTATATGACATTCTGGAAAAAGCAAAACTATGGAGACAATAAAAAGATTAAGTGGATGGGGGGAAGGATGGGATGAATAGGCAGAGCACATAGGAGTTTCAGAGCAGTGAAAATACTCTGTATGATATTATAATGATGGATATGTCACTATACATTTGTCCAAACCCACAGAATGTACATGACCAAGAGTGAACCCTAAGGCAAAATATGGACTTTGGGTGATAATGATGTGTCAGTGTAGGTTCATGCTTGGTTAAAAATGCACAATTCTGGTGAGTGATGTTGATAATGGAGGAAAGCTATGCAAGTGTTGGGGCAGGGAGTATGTGAGAAATCTTCATACCTCCCTCTCAATTCTGTCATAAATCTAAAACTGCTTTTAACAAAATAAAGTCTTAAATTTAAAAAAAGAAGTGAGGTAGGATATTTTTGAAAAGAAAATGGCAGGGGGATTAGGGGGAAGACCACACTCTGAAAAATATGACAACCTACAGCCATATATGTACCTACAGATAAACCACACATCCCACAGGAGCCTCAAGACTCCTTGCCTGGGCCTCTTCCTCTTCCTATATACTACTACGAATCTTTTCTACCCCTGAGTGAACTTTCCTTTCTCAGCCTTTGCCCTACCCTATAACCAGATAAAGCTCGAAGATCTATATTGTGCATATCTGATACACAGAAACATCCCAAATGGACGCTCAGCAAGAAAAATAAGTCAGAGAAGTCACAATGCAACCAAATTCCAAATCAATTTAATCCTTCCAAACAGCATGCTAATTTAGCTAACTATTCAGATTAAGCACAACTAACCTCTCTAATTTAATTTTACCTTCTGGAGAAAAATGATTCATTCTTCCAAATTGTTTAACAATCTAAGCTTTGCAATGTAAAGAGAATTTCTTAAGCTGTTCAAATATAAATTCAAAAATATTCCAAAAATCAGAATATAATGAAATAGCCATTCCCAACACCCCTTCTTCCCCAAACAAAATGAACGAATAAAATATCAGACAGCTAATATTTTCCAAGTCCCAGAAGTGTCAATGAACACTAAAACAGATTACTGCAATTCTTTTCTATTGGGGAAAACCGAAAATATTAATCCAGAAAAATATTAATCCAGATCTATAAAATAAAACACAATAATGTAATTTAAATTTTTTCTAAGATTAGAATTTAAGGATTACATTCATCTACTTTTAAAATGAAGATAAAGAAACACAAAACTCTCTAAATTCAAAGAAACATATACTCATGTTTTGTATTTATGGCCAGTTAAATGAAGATAACTCTTAACGTTTGTATAGGACCTTATGGCATACTAAGTATTTTCACATGTATTATGTAATTAAAAACTATGAAAAACCAATTTCAGATGAGGATCAAAGAGGGTTAGTGACTTTCCAAAGGTCACAGAAATAGTGTCATGATGCTTGAGCACTCTTTCCAGAAGTATTGGCATATAAGGAAAGAGTGGGGAGAAAACTAAGGGAGAAAAGGAAAGATGGATTGATTCAAAGACAAAGAAGGGACAAAGAAGAGTTAGAGAGATGAGAAAGTTATTAAAGATTTAAATAATTAGATAAACAGTTTGGAGGAAAGGGGCAAAAACCCTAACATTCTTGAAAGAATGGCTAGGTGCCAACACTATATAAAATGTCATCATTTAACCCTCAGGATAACCCAGTAGTCTCTTAACTCACATTTTAGAGCTGAGAAGGTTTCGAAGAAGTGATTAAGATCACACAGCTAGGAGGGGCAGAGCTAAGAGTCAAAACCCAACCTTCCACGACTTGGGCTCCTGGCCCCAAGCACTGTTACAATGCCTCCAGAAAGGGGGTAGGAAGGGGTAAACGGCATGCCTAACTTACCAATACCTGCCTTTATACGGTTACTGTGTACAATATCAGGATCTCTTGTAAAAGTGTCTTAATTTTTAATGTCTGTGCTTCTTCCCTCCACCCCCACCTAATTTTTTAGAAATACAGTTGGCCCTCAGCATCCGCAGGTTCTGCATTCGAAGACTCAACGAACCATAGCTGGAAAGGCCTACAATGGTTGCCTCTGTACTGAACATGTACACTTTTTTTTCTTGTCATTATTCCCTAAATACAGTGCAATAACTATTTACAGAGTATTTGCATTGTATCAAGTATTATTAGTAATCTAGAGATGATTTAAAGTATATGGGAGAATGTACACAGATTATAAGCAAACATTATGCCCTTTTCTACAAGCGACTTGAGTATCTGCAGATTTTGGTATCCATGGGGGTCCTGGAATGAATCCCTCCAAATATGGAGGGATGATTGTATGGGCCTTCTGGATATCTTTTGATTCCTTCTCCTCCTCCTTCCTCCAAATACCAAAAAAGCTCCAGCTACTGACTCCATAAAAGGGGATGTGTCTTTCAGACTTAAAGGAAGACAGGAAAGCTCTCTGGGTCTCCTGTGCCGTTTTCCCACCAGCAGGCAGCAGGGGCAGCATGGGCTTCGGCTCTCATGGCCTCACTCAGATGACCTCAGCTCAAAGTGGACAGAGCAAGGGGCCTGCAGGAGGGGAATTCTCGGCTTGGCAAGGCTACATCTTCCCATTTGTTAAGAAAAGCCAGCAATCTAGACTTTTACATGAAATCCAGATTTTTAAACCTTGGCTACTAATTCAAACTTCTAAAAACACTGCGTATGGACAAAAATCTGCCCAAGGGTGGACATCAGCCCAGGCTTCCAGTTGAGGGCAGCTTAGTTAGAATTTCATCCCTATCTCAATGTATTCCCCATGGAAGACACAGAATATACAGCCCATGCCATCCAGGAGGACAGTGGGGACAACGGACACACCATTTCAGGACAAGATAGCAAATGGAGAGAAAGAAAATCCGCAAAGGAGAACACAGAACCCACCAGCCACACACCTTACCTGACCCCTGGCTTTCAGAGGCAAGTTTGGGAAGTAGCAGTAAAAAGATGACAGAGTAACCCCATCCTTATACATCTAGAGAGGAGATCAAGGGGCTCAGAACTATATGAAGGCAAACAAACAAAAATTCAATAGTTCCACCTTTGTGTATCCAAGGTGATTCTTAACACAGTCAAGCCTGAATGGAACCACAGCAACAGAAAAGCTTACCTACTTAAAAGCATGGTGGTATCATAAACAAAAAATAAAACTAACTTTTACTGAGCAGCATCTATGCACCATGTACAATGCCGGGTGAGGCAGGAATATCATCTCATATAAACCTCCCTCCCACAACCTAGGAGGAATCATTATTGCCAATTTACAGATGTGGAAACTAAGACTGAAATCCTCAAGTTTGGGAAATAGCCAATCATCTGGAACCAAATGATTCCTTTCCCATTAACTCGCTGACCTGGCCAGAGAGATTCAGGCTATTACTGTAGACACATAATGGCAAGCAGTCAAAAACAACTCATTAGCTATAATAATTAAAAGTGCAGAACTGGTATTAAAAGAAGCAGAGACCTCAAAACACAAGAGAGCCCGTAGAAGGCCCTATTGATTATGAGAATTTAATTTTGTGATAAAGGCACTTTCACAGGTAAATACATAAGAAAGCATAAGGACCATGCAATAAATGAAGTTGAAATAATCCACAGCAAATTTTAGAAAAATCATTACATTCCTCAATTTATATCATCCAATGAAATACATTCCAAATAAATCAAAAAACTTATTTTTTCACCAAATTATATAACTAGGATGAAAGAAAAATGAATATTCAATGAATCTCTGGGGAAAGAATTACTTTCAAAAATTAGGAATGATGGAAGAAATTTCAATTATAAAAAAGGATAGATGGTTAAATTAAAAAGTAAATGTTTTCCATGTAAAAGATAAAAAGGCAAACAATGGAGTATAAGACATATATCTGGATATATAACAGAAACAGAGTTAATATCCTTACTATATCTATAGAACATATGTGCAAGAAATTATTCAGAAGAACTAGGAGACTTCAATGGAGAAACGGACAAAAGACAGGAACGACAATTCCCAAAAGGAAAAATAAGTAAACAAACAAATATAAAAATATTCACTAGTCAGCCAAAACATACAAATTAAACATCAATGAAGTACCACTATTTTTCAGTAAATTATGAAGAAGAATTTTAAAATAATAATATCCATGGCTGGTCAGATATGGCAAAACTAATATTCTCATTTGTCACTGTAAATATTATAAAGTAGCACAAATCTTTTGGAAAGCAATAGGGCAATCTTCTTTTTACAATTTTTCCTAAAGAAATAATCCAAAAATCTGGGAGAAAAAAATACCTATATGCACAACAATGTTCATCATAACATTTATAAAACTGAAAATAATGTAAATAGCCAACAATAAGCAATGCATAAACTACGATGCACCCACTAGATTACCAGTACCTTGAGAGCAGGATGTCTTGTTCATGATGGGAGATGCAGGGCCAAGTTCATGTAGTACAAGCATTAGATAAATATGAGTGAATACTGAAGGAAAGGAAAAATATACTTACAATGATGGTTCAAGACTAGGTAGCTGGTGGCACAATTTTAAATGGGGGCAAGAACATAAAAGTGTATGATTACAGTCATATTTTTGAAAGCTGCATTAGAAAAACTGCTAGAAGGAAATATATAAAACACTAACAGTCATTGTACTAAGAGATTTATGAGCAATTATTCTTGAATATGGTTATATTATCTTTATTTAAAATGTAAACATACTCCAGAGGGCTTTTTATCATGATTACTTAAAATATAACTTGATCCTTAGAAAGTGAAAAGATAAAAAGTTTAACCTTTAATGGAAAAATTTAATGGAAAATGCATCAAGTCCCCAAATAGTTCCATATTATAGGCAAATCTGCCCAGCTATAAAGAAAAACACAGTCATACAGAGAGGTTAGCAACTAACATTCATAATTTAGATTAGACGTGTCATTTCGGAGTCCTAACTCAGTAAGAAATGAACACGTCACAGGAAGCCAAAATGTAGCCAGTCAAACAGCTGCTCAATTTGCTGCACTCCTCCTTTTTTTCTGAACTCTCTCTGGGCCTCTGGGCTGAAAGGGCTTAGAATTGTTATCTTCTGCCTTAGAGGCTTCTGGTGAGAGAAGTTCAATTCTATGATCACAGTGGGAATTCAGAAGGGCAGGGCCACCTAGGATAGGCTGGGGGGTGGGGGTGAAGGTCCCTGAGCTGAACTGCATTTCCATCCTCTAAAAAACCAAAACCACAGAGAGAGAAAGAGAATACAAAACTTCAACAGCTTCTCTAAGGCACCGTATTTCAAAACTGCTGTTCTCAACCCATTATGGGTCATGAAATCAATGGAATGAGTCACAGCCAGGATATTATAAAGGCTACTAATAGAACAGAAAATATCAGCACGCATGTCACGTTAAAAGGATACCATTTTATGAAACTTTTGTTTCAGTTATATATGTGTGTATGTGTCAGAGTAGGTAAGTCTTGGGTAACAATGCTAAATATATTTCTTACTGATTTGCGGTCAAAAAAGTCTCAAAAGCATTACTCTGGACAACCTAGACCCTGACCTGGGGGCCAGCAAACCACCCAGAACTAAACTGTTCAGTATTTGAAACTTAAGGATTTACCTACATGTAGGAATGTAGTGAATCCAGTTCGTCTAAGTAGTAGGCACCAATACAAAACAAACACCTCTTTAATATTTCATCCAGGAATAAATAACCGCTGCCATCCAAGAGCTCGGAAAGCATAGTTTTACACTTCCCTCACAAAGTGCACACCACTTTTTCCCCTCTGCACACTTTTCACCACTTGAGGTTTTAAGATGATGCGGGCACATTATCGTGCCCGAGTCACAGCCTAGGAAATCCTATGCCCTCCTTTGCCAGATGGAGAAACTGAGGCTTAGAGTGTTGAAATGCCCTCGGAGATGCCCAAGGTCAATGCAGGGCAGAACCGAGATCAGACTCTTCAGTCCCAGTTCTTTCCCAAGAATCCTTAAAGGCACACAAGAGCACAAAGCAGCACTCCCTGCCAAGAGACAAGCTGATGACTTTTTTTCTTTTTCAGTCTTATTTGTTAGTTTCTTACACCTCTGAATTAATTTTTACTAATGACTAAACAAGGCATTTGAATGAGGAGCCCCTGCCCTTTAAAAAAAAAAAGAGTTAATGAGACTGCTTACTGAAGTTGCACAAGGGAAGGCATTTTTTCTGCATTAGGGAGTTTCTAGGCTAATTGTGGCACTCTCCTTGGGAGACCTATTCATATAAAAATAAGCGAGCGTTATCTCCTTTTGAATTCCTTCTGTTCTGATCCTGTAGATGAGAAGAAAAGCTTGGCTTGGTGGTCATTTTCTTTTCAGGTAAGCATATACCATATATAATTTAGTTCAGTGTTACAGATATCAATAGATCACAACTTGAAATATGCTTAAATCACAATTTACTTATTGATTTCTAAATGCCACTAACTGTTTTCATTTCCCCAAAACTGTTATTTTTAATGACATCAAGATGGGTCTCACCAACAAACAGAAAATGTCTCCCTCTCAAAGCTAAATTCAAAGTGAAAACAGAGCCCAGGAAAGATGCTATGCAAGTAAAAAGTAGTATTTCTGTTCTAAAGTTTTGATTTTGTTTGCTTGGAAAAGATCAGCTTTCTGAAGTGTCTTCCAGCTACTAACATCCTAAGATTTTTACCTATTTTTCATTTTCAAAGTAACTTTAGTAATGCTTGAGGTATAAGATAGCTGGTCAGGATTTCACAATCTGAGAATCACTCATTTTAGGACTGTCAGAATTGCCACTCAACTTTTTCCACTGTCTTCCAATATCCAGATGAATGTATCCTGATTAAGATCTTTGAGGTCCTGGACAGAATCTGGTTGAACTGTATAAATTATGTAAGAAATTCAGAACCCTCAGGAGCTTTGGGGTCACTGGAAGCTAAGCCTCCTCTAGTGAGCCTCCTTCAATAAGCTTTCCCATGGTGATCTTTTCTTAAAAAGTCAATCTGTATTCCGACCTTTAGAGACACAGAGGCAGCCTGTTTCCAGACAGATTTGCTGGCATAAAGACTGCCTCACGTTCTGAATTCAGTGTAAAGGTCTAATTTTCAACAACCATATGGGGCAAATTCCCATTTGGGACCTTGAAATCAGCAATTATGACTGCCAAGTGATGAGTCTGAAGTGCACAGTTGAAAGTTTATTAATTTTACACCATTAAATAGAGACTTAACACACTCAAAAATTCATTTAGATAGGTTCTAATTTTGTTGATTTTAGAGACCTCACACCATCACTAAGAAGTCCTCAGCTTTCAGACTATGCTCCCACTGTGGGAAAAACTTTCATTTGCATTAAAAACCTTTTTTTTTCTTGCCAGTGTTATAAAATGCATGATACATAAAACTCCACCAGGAGCTCAACTGAACTGAGCCAAGGTCTAAGTATTAGTGAAACTAATGGTTTCAACCAGAGAACTGAGACAGTGCAAGTTCACAATGAAAAGAATCAATGGTAAATTAATCGATAGCATATGGATTTATAAAATGAAATGAAATCTTAAGATATCTTTTCAAGAAATAGTCAAGTAGTCATGGCCACTTAGTTCAGAGCTGAAAAAAAAAGGCCTGAGAGATTAAAAAATCCAACCCCTCTCTTGCCCCAGCCCCTTCCCACCCTCCTCGCTTGCTGTAACGTTACCCAGGCCTAAAGTAAGCTGCTTAACTTCTCGCAGGCTCAACTTAACTCGCAACCTCCTCAGGCCCATTCCATTCCAAACAGATGATTGATCAGCCATTGTTGAATTCATTTAAATAACGTATACTGCATATCTCCTTTGTGCTAGGCATTGGGGATCGGATCTTATACTGAGATAAAAATATGACTCCCTTTTACCCACTGCAGGGGTTCTGTCTGCTCTCAGGGCTTACAGAGAACACAGCTAACTATGTCGCATAAATTGGTTCAATAAAGTCAGAATATAAGGCAGCAGTTCCACACAGTCCCCTCCCCATTACCCTCATTCCCTATAGTTCCCTCCCCCACAGCCTCCTCCCCAACATCTCACCACCACACCCTCAGGTCTTCTTATCCGGAAAAGAATTCCAAATTCTTGTACCCAGAGTTTTGGGAATTTTTGCTATCACAGTTACTCCTCTGGAGACATTAATTTTCCAGATTCTTCGAAGTGTAATACTCAGAGCTGAGTTCTGAATTCAAGCAAACTGGCTCCTGAGTCTATACTCTTAACCAGTCCATTCGAGTGCTTCTCAATGAATGGGAATTTTCTCTTCCCCCTCTACCTAGAATGCCCTTTCCTCTACCCTAGCTTTTTCACATGAACTCCTACTCATCCTGCAAGACCCATCTGGAGGAGAGCTGCTTGGTCTTTTCTCTAACCACCACAAGCAGAGGAGATTCTCTGGCAACCCCAGAGGATGCTGTTTGTACCTGCCTTCAGCACATCTCCTTATTGAGATAAAAATCTGATCCCTTTTGGGGCCGCCCAGTGGCACAGCGGTTTAGTTCGCGCTTGGCAGCCCGGGGTTCGCGAGTTCGGATCCCGAGCACCCGCCGATGCACTGCCTGTCAGCCATGCCGTGGCGGCGACCCATATAAAGTGGAGGAAGATGGGCACGGATGTTAGCCCAAGGCCAGTCTTCCTCAGCAAAAAGGAGAGGATTGGCGACAGATGTTAGCTCAGGGCTGGTCTTCCCCACAAGAAAAAAAAAAAAATCTGATCCCTTTTTACCCATTGCATGGGTATAGACTCCCGGTGAAAGAACAATTTCCTGTAACTGTCTAATAGTAACTACTTAGAGTTACTGAAACTCTCTCTCTGTATGAATGCTGAGATTGTTGACTTGTGTGAAGACATGCATATAAAGAACTTACAAAGATAAAGGTCCAGATGGGGCTAGGTCCCACCTGGACAGACGTCCCTCCTGGTCTTTAACACTTGGAGAAGAGGCTACCAGTGGACAAGGGAGCCCCTGGTAAGCGGCAGACCAGTCATCAGACTTAACCAAAATAGAGACAAGATGTCTGAGAGGAAGATCCTAAGCAAAGAATGTTAGAATGGCATTCACTCAGAAAAGACAGTCCAGAAAGAAGCTGGGAAATGAAGAACCCAAAGCACCAAAGTTGGGTGTGTCCTTTGAAGACAGAATCCAGCTATAACCAAAGCAAAAACAGACTCAGATAAGGCCAGCGAGTTCTGAGAACAAGCTCTGTATTATGACAGCATCTGAAATCTATACTTGTAAGTTAGATTGTTTTTATATTTTTTATATTTCCTCCTTTGGTATCCAGTAAAGTTCCAGCCTGTCTTAACTGAGATAAGATGAACTGAGAGTGAAGATTTTTATCCACTCATGGGCCTGAAGATCAGAATATTAGCAGCCCACTACTGACGGCAGACGTAGGGTAAAAATGGTCATCCAAGTGAAAGAGTCCTCCAAAGAAAGATAAAAGTTACGGGACACAAGGGTAGAGGAATCCAGACATTATTCCCCACCTGAAAATTCTCTTTCCAATACTAAATCTCAGCAGTTGTGGTTTTGTTTTATTACCTTCTAAAATTTCCCCCCGCTAAATTGTGAGCATCTTGAAAGGACTTTGTCATTTTCACCAATGTAGTGTGCACATGTGCTTGGGACACAGTAGGAACCCAAATGTTTGTTGGAGGAATGAAATGCATGGGCTTTCAAAGTTTTAAGGAACCGTAAAGGCCACCAAGTCCAATCCTTTTCCCACATGTGTACATTTGACCACACAGGGCTCTCATAGGTTGCCATAAAGTTCATTTGACGAATATCAATTAAATATCTACAATAGTTAAGATCTTGTACTTTCAGGAAGAACAGCAAAAGAGATCAGTCACTGATACAATAAATGTTTTCTGAGGGCCTACTATGTGCCAGGCACTATGTTAGGCCCCAAAGATACTACAATGAATAAGACACACATAGCACCTTAGGGAACTCATGGAAAAGAAAACAAATGGACAACAATCTATAATACTGTTTAAAATAGAAAATGTTCAGTGTTTTCAAAGGCATGGATAAAGGTTATCAGGTGTCGGAGGTCAAAAAGGGAAACCAGGATTACAAAAGAACTATGGAACACTGCCATTCAGGAACAGGACATTATTTTTTGCTTTAACCTTATAGTTCAGGAATGAAGACCACTAGTTTCTAGTTGAAGCAGTTAATGGAAATGGTTTGTAGGTTTTGATGAAAATCAATATTCTATCTTCATATTTTAGCATTATGTCAAGTGACACTAACATTGGATTTTGAAAAGCAAGAATACAGATCAATTCTCTTTTAATGAAAACCACAATCAAAACTGAGCTCTAAATAACATAGCTATTTTCACATGTGAGTATATGACCCACAGAAACACAGACTTGTCGACTTGAGTAATAATAAAATATATGTAAAGACTAATCCTGGAATTATGGGTGGGCCTTATTTATTTCACAGTAACCCTAAAATAAAATAATTTCTCTTACATATCTTGTGAACTAGGAAAGTGAAAATTAAGCTTAATATATAGCTAAACATTGCATTTCTTTTGTCCTGTAATCAAATTTATCTTTCACTTTCTTTCAAACGTGCTACTTCACCTTCTCCAAATACTTTGAAATGTACCCCACTAAAGCTGTTTCAAGATAAACACAGTGAAATGGGAATCAGAAGACTTAAGAGCAAGGTCTGGCTCCACCACCAGCTACGTGAATTTGGGCAGGTAAATTCTCTGGCCTAAATTTTCTCATCCATAAAACGAAGCTGTTAGAGTAAATAACCTCTAAGACCCCTTTGAACTCTTAAAAAAAAACAAAACTGTGAAAACCTACCTCTACACCCAAACCATCAACCAATGCAAAAGTTTCAAAACTAACATTAAAGGAACTTAGGTTTAACTACCTTTCTCCTTCTCTTACTTGGTTCAGCAAACTTACGAATTTCCTACAGCAGTTAGGTTGAGCAGTTTCCTCTCTTGTAGTTATAGACTGGGAAAGTGAAGTCCATCAATATATTCCTTTAAAAACAATTCTGTGACAAAGAATTTCTAGGTCCAGAAGTAATCTCTTTAATAGAATTTTGTCTCTACTGAAAAATCAAACACTCATAAGGCTTTCTTTGTCGATTTCAAAGGGTATCTACATCCATGTATCCCATTCCAGTCATGAATTTCTTCTGTTCATTGCAGACTGCTTGTCATTGGTGTATGTTTACAATGTTTTCATTTGGATCTGCTTAGGAAATGAATCAAGCACCATTTGGCCATTTGTATGGAGTATGATGTAAACAAGAATGTGTCATTAATATACTCATCCTGGTTATACTGAAGAACCTATGATATTAATAGACCAATCAGGCAAATTTTTTGAGGCCACACTGTATGCAAAGCGCTGAAATGACTATAAAGACAGTAATGAACACTTTGTTGCTTTACCTCTGCCTGCAATTTTACAAGTCACGAGAAAAAATATTCTCTACGTCAGCATAATTTGAATTTACATCAAGAAAACTTAACTACTGTTTTAAGGTTAAAGCCTTTTGTCATACACCTCTGTAGTGCTACAATTTTTAGAATGCTAGCTGATATTATCAAACTAACAATTCCAGATCAAAACCATAACTACTATATTCAAGCAGCATTCCTCTGGAAATTAGCTTCGTCAGCCTAATTTCTGCATATTAAAGGACATAAAGTGAGAACGCTATTGTCTGAAAAATAAGAGAGAATATTAATGGCAGAACAAGGCTCCACTTCTGCAAATTAAGCAAAAAGAAAGGAAGCAAGAAGCAAAGGGAAGGAACTCAAGAGCTATTTGCAGCAGCGATCCCTTGCAAGTTCTAGGCGCTTCCCCCGAGCTCTAAGAGATAAGAAAAAGAAGCCAAAAGAGAAAAGACATCTCTCTTTTTGGGCAGAAGCCCAAAGTTACTCTCTTCACAACTTGCAATATTCACTGAATTCAGTGTAAGATATCCGGGAAATCTGGATTAGGTGGGAATGTCTGGGAGAAGGGAGCCGCATTTGCTTTCTCAGTCTGGAGCCCTAAGAACTGTACCAGAGTACTCAAAAACCTGTAGTTACTCTCGCAGAGGCAGCTCGGAGCATCCTCCTCAAGCACACACCTGCAGGGCCGGGTGGCCCCTCCTTCGACCCCTCCCGCCCTCAGGGCTGGACCAAGGTCCAGTGGCCGGCGTACCGTTAGTCCAAGGGCCACCCTGGCCCGGGCAGGAGTCACCCGGCCCCAGGCGAGGCCGGAGCGCACGCCGCTGTCCGGGCTCCGCTGCCCCGAGCCACGCAGCTGCGGCGGCGCGCAGCCGGACACCGGCACCACCAGGATGCGCATAAATATAAAAACTTGGGGGAGCATGTCTACACTTGCGCCGACGTGGAGGCACAGCCCCTGACGCGCGTTCGGGGACCGCGGGCCCGTCCCGCCCCTCCTCGCTGCCGAGGGGCAGCGGTCCGTACCTGTCTTCCGAGACGCTGATGACGCCCTCCTCCTTGGGCACGATCACGGCCATATTCACCACCTCCTGGGACCCTTCGACCCGCTGCAGAAGAATAGGCTTGCGGGTCAGCGGCTTGGGTTGGATCTCCGCCGCCATCAGAGGAGGGGGCGCGCCAGGGGCGCCGCCGCCAACTGCGCCGCGGGGCCGGGCTGAGGAGACCGCTCGGGCACGGGCACAGGCTGAGACAAGGACTCTGGTTGGCCGGAGCGGGACGCCAGTGACCCGCGATCATAGCCTGGCCGCCGCTCCAGGGAACGACTCCGCGCTCCCGGCTTCGGGTACCGAAACCGCCACGACCGGGTCTGCAACCGGGCGCCACCACCAGAGGAGGGGGCGGAGAACCGGGGGGCGGAGCCGGTAGGGGGCGGGGCCTGCCGCAGGGGGTGGCCGCTGGTCGGTGCGAGGGCGGCTGCACTTCCGGAAGGGTGGTGAAGGAGGAGGGGAAACCTGACAAAGGAGGCGGGGCGCTGGCGGCCCAATGCGCGTGCGTCAGCCCCCTAGCCCACTTCCGCTCCGCCCCTCCGCTATTCCCAAAAGCCTGCAGTACCGTCCTAGGACGCATGCGCCTTCCCTTCTCTGCGGTCTCCTCCTATCCTCACCAACTTCCACACCCAGTGTTTAGTCCCCACCCTCTTAAGCTCCGGTGAACGCAATTGCCAGAGCCCCCGCCCCCTCCGAAATCCCTGAAAAGAGGGCGGAGGGTGAGAGAGAAAAATCGTACGAGGGCGAGGCCGGAAAGAGAAGAAACCTGCGGGAAGGAAAGAAGGGGAAAGCGTTGGGACGTGACTGGGCATGCGCACGGGCTACCTGTCTTGAGGCCTTAACAATGAAGCGCTGCGGGAGGCTGCTTACTGCTTCCAATGTGCACCAGGCCCAGGCGACGGAGTGACACCCCATGGGCTCCTGGAGTTGTCGTTTCTGGGAGCCACCTCTCCCTTGTCCTGGAATGACCTATCGCCCACATTTGCACTCCTGGCCTGGGAAGCTCGGCGGCCCCCCGGTCCGCTGTCTGAGTCGCGGTCCGGACTGGTCTCTAAGGCAGGGAACTGAGGGGCAGCCCCCGGCTGAACAAGCTGTCGCTACGCCCTTGGTTCAGGCCGCTGTCCATAAGAGTGAAGCGCCAGGGGTGGAGAAAGAAGAGGATCTCTCATACAAGCATCTATGAAGGAGCTTAGAGATCATCTGCAGTGTCAATCTCCTCATCTTAGCTGGCTGTTACTAGCCCAGAGTTACTTTAGCTCCAGGTTAGGGCTATAGCCCCCGCAGACTTGAACCCAGACCTCCCTGCTCCTATCCTGACTTCTTTCCATTTCCCAGCAATCCTGCCTTTCTAGCTTGCTCCAGAGACAATGGAGTTATTGTGGTTATTGAATGAAGGTTAAGTGCCTAGCACAGGCCTGGCATGTGGGGTCCTTCATTATGTGATAACCCACTGAGTCCTCCCAGAGTTAACAAGCTAGCTGAGGAGTGGTCATGGTCTATGTGGTGATTGGGCTGGCGAAGGCTCTGGAGTTCAGAAAAATAATACTCCAGAGCTGGGCAAAGAATGGGACAGGCCTTGGGGAAATGCATTTCTAAGGCACGTTTTTGGCAGCCAAGACAGTATGCTGCAAAGGGCCTGCCTCAAAGCACGGTGCAACTCGTTAACACCTCCTATCTTTGCGGAAATTCTGTAAGATCCTTGAAGGTGGGGCTTGAGGTATTTTCTACCTTTGGGATCTAGAACAAGGCATTCCACTTCTCTCAGGTTCCCCACCTATTAAGCAGAGAATAATAATACCTACCTTGGATGGTCGTTGTGAGGCTTACACATAACATATTTTAAGTGCCTTCATGAACAATAGGTTCTTTAAGGTTCCTGGGATTAGGATGTGGACATATTTGGGGGGCCATTATTCAGCCTACCACAATGGTTTTAAATACCACCCATATGCTCCTGACTCCCATAGTCTTACCTCTACCCCTGACCTCACTCCTGAACTCCAGACTCATATATCTAGTGCTACTCCACTCTGTCAGTTTACTGTTTAATAGGTGTCCGAACAGTCTTTAAATCTTTAAATCTACTGCATCATTTACCCAATTGTTCAAAATCGAGTTCCTAGGAATCATCCTTGATTCTTCTCTTTTCCTCACAATTCATATCCAAACCACTAAATCCTATCAGCTCCACCTCCAAAGTATATCTTGAATTTTCCCACTTATATCATCTCTACTCCAGTCTAAGTCACCATAATATCTGGCCTCTACTACCAAAGTAGCCTAATTGCTTTTCCTGCTGCTTCTCTTGAACACTTCTCCCCCAAACCCATACAATCCATTTTTATCTCAGTAGCCAGAAGGATTTTGTTTTAAAATGTAAACCAGATATAAACCTCTGCTTACAACTCATCAGTGGCTTACCATTGCACTTGGGACAAAATGCCTCTCCAACCTCACCTCTCCTCCTGCTCAGTACTTCCCAAGCCCTGGCTTGGAAATTCCCCAGAAACATCAACCTCCTTCCTGCTGGTGGCATTTGCAGCAGGTGTGTTCCCTTCCTGACTACTTTCTTCTCACCACTCAGGCTTCAGCTCTAAGGTTAGCTCCTTAAAGAATCTTACTCTCCCACCTCTAGAGTACTCGACCTCTCCATAACACTCGCTGCCTTATCACCATGTTTTATTTTCCTCATAGTACTTACTTCTGCCCAAAATAATCGTTTGTTTCTTATTTATTTCTTAGTCTCCCTCTTCTAGAAGAGAAACACCAGGCGAGAAAGGATGTTGTCTGCCTGTTCATCATTGTATTCCTAGCCCCTAGAATAGTACCGGGCACATTAGGAAGCTTGCTGTAAGAATTTCTTGAAGAAATGAATAGGAAAAAAAGAGGCAGGTCTGGATTTGTTTAACTCTATTCCATTAGAGCATAGTGGAGAGACTGGAATCTGGACCTTGCCCTAGTTCCTAGGATGGGGCGATCCTTGGGAGAATACACACAACAGGCAGATGATAATATCAGTATGGTAAAGGCAAGAGGTGAGTAATTGGTATCCAAGGGAAAGCCCTAGCCTGCCATTTCAGAAAGCGTACAACTATCAGAAGCCCAGGTTGAGAACTCCTGCCTGCTCTAGGGAAATTTAAGACTGCTCAGCGCCACTCTTCTACCCACAAGAAAGGATATTCTGATGAGGATGAAGGACAAAAAGAAGTAGACTGCTAGAAAAATGATTCTCAATCTCCTTTATTCACATACACCTTAAAGAATTTTGAAGAATTTCAGTATAAGTTTAATATTTCAAAGAGTCTGAGTTCTGGCATCTTGTAAATATTAGCATTTATTGTAAATATTTTTATACTTGAGGATCTTTTATTGAGCCCCCTATAATACTATCTGAAACAAAAAATATATATACTTTAGAATTCTATAATTTGTTTAATATACTAAGACCATAAAGCTCTAATTTTTAAAAGTTTCTTCTACATTAACTGATCATTACAATTGTTAGTACACAATGGGTCAAAATAACATAAATATATTATAAATTTATATAAAAATCATTAAACATAAAACGTAAATTTTTAACTAAAAATGTATAATGAAAATTATTATTTGAGATGAACAAGACTAGGTTTTTACATTCCACTGTATCCAAGGATAAATAATGACTTATTGCTAGAATTAAGCAGGATTCAGGATCAATTCTATTCACATATTTTATAAATATAAGGGCTGAGAAACCTCATTTACATAAATAGATGGAAATGGAAGGAGTTTTGTTATATCAGTGCCACTCAATTCTTTGAACTCTTTCTGAGTTACATGTCAAAAATCACATAGTGGGGTGAAAATTTTTGCAAATCATATGTCTGATAAGGGACTTGTATCTAGAATATATAAAGAACTCTTACAAGTCAATAATAAAAAGATGACCTAATTTTTTAAATTGACAAAGAATCCGAATAGACGTTTCTTCAAAGAAGATATACAATAGCCAATAAGCACGTGAAAAGATGCTCAACATGGTTAGCCATCAAGGAAATGTATATCAAAACCACAATAAGATACCACTTCACAACTACTAGAATGACTATAAAAAAAAGGACAGAAAATAGCAAATGTTGGCAAAGATATGGAGAAGTTGGAGCCCCCTCATACGCTGCTGGTGGGAATGTAAAATGGTTCAGCTTCCTAGAAAACAGTCTGGCGTTTCCTCAAAAGGTTAAATGTAGAGTTACCCTATGACCCAGCAATTCCACTGCTAGGTATATATTCAAGAGAAAGGAAAACTTAGGTCTACACAAAAACTTGTACATGACTGTCCACAGCAGCAATATTCAAAATAGCTAAAAAGTAGAAATGATCCATATGTCCATCGACTGATAAATGGATGAAATGTGGTATATCCAAACAATGGGATATTCACCAATAAAAAGAAATGAAATACTGATACATTCTACAATATGGATGAACCTTGAAAACATTATGCTAAATAAAAAGCCAGTCACGAAGTTTCGTATATTGTAAGATTTCATTTATATGAAATGTCTGGAATGGGCAAATCTAGAGAAACAGAAAGCAGATTAGTGGTTGCCAGTAGAATGAGGGAAGGGAGAAATAAGGAGTGGCTGAGGGTGCTGGCTAAGGAAAGCCAGGGTTACTTTTTGAGATGATGAAAATGTTGTAAAATTGATTATCATGGTGGTTGCACAACTTTGTCAATATACTAAAAGTCATTGAACTGTACACTTTAAAATGATGAATTTTATGCTATGTGAATTGTAGTTGTTTATTACCTAAAATTATTTTTGATGACTCAGTGACAAATTGTGTCTCCATCAATTCTGTTGAAAGCAAAGTATTGGAAACCACCTGACTTGTGAAAGAATTTTTTACATATCCATTAAAGTAATTTATTTTCTCCATTTCTATGAAGTATTCAAAAAAGTATTATATGACTACTACTTTTATCTGTTACTTTTTCACTGAAAGTCACTTTGTTTAACCCCATGTACTAAAAAGAAATGGGGAAGATTTAGAATATTTTAAATTCAATATACCTTTGCCAATTTAAAATTTTTTTTTTTTGGTGAGGAAGATTAGCCCTGAGCTAACATCTGTTGCCAATCCCCCTCTTTTTGCTGAGGAAGATTGGCCCTAGGCTAAGATCCATGCCCATCTTCCTCCACTTTATATGTGGGACACCTGCCACAGCATAGCTTGACAAGCGGTGCATAGGTCTGCACCTGGGATCTGAACCCGCCAACCCCGGGCTGCCAAAGTGGAGCACACAAACTTAACCACTATGCCACCGGGCTGGCACCCAACTGAATTTTTTTTGATAAGATGCTTTTATTTCATCACATGCTTACATATATCCTTCTCCAAATCTTAGAGCTGCAGATTTTTATGGAAAAAGTTCACCCTGTAGCCTAATTAATTATCAAAGTCCTGTTGTTAAACCAATCAGGCAAATCAGACTGACTTGCTGTTAGAAAAATTCTGACTTCATTTTTCCATTAAAATAAACAAATATTAATATGCATTTTTTAAGAATATTGTTAAACTATAATGGGATGCATCTTGTAAGATGGATTATTACATGTAGTTGAGTTCAAAGATGTAGATCTAATATGATTAATTTATCAATTTTTAATAACTTATGAAAACAAATAGTAAACCAATATGCTTTTTTTATTACTTAGTGTAATGTTATGTGTGGCTTGAGTTATAAATTTTGGTGAAGAGAGAAAAGTGATAAAAGATATGATACTCTTTCAATAATTTTGTGTGTGTGTGTATGTTGAACTCTAGTGTTGAACTTTTAAGAATAATTAAATAAGAAATATAAAAATCATAAATGACTATATTAATTTGGTTAAAATCATAATAAAAATTTCTTATGTATTTAATGAAAGTGAAAGATATATACTTAAAAGTAATTGGTCTGGGACTAGCATATAATATAATTTATTGTTAATAAGAAGTAGAAATATTAATCATTTTATAAAATGAAATAAGATGGTGTTGATCATAAATGAAATGAATACTTCACATGATCTGATAAGTATGTTCTAACTACCTTGTTGAATAACAATAACTGAATCTGAAAAAATAAGTTTAATGGTGGGTTTTTCCAAAGTGTTTTGAAAACTTGGTAGTACTGAAAAATTCTCCAATTACATGGAAAAGAATCAGCATCACTAGTTTTGTCTACTTTGGCTTTTCTAAAGTCCTTTTCTTTCTAATTGATGACTCATGCTAAGGATGAGTATTGAGAAGAGCTGAAAAGAACTGCTGTGTTTAAAACACATGAAAAAAGGTGTTTGGGACTTTCAGTTTTTCTTCCTGCAGGTCTCTTAGCTTTGTTCTCACAGTGCTTTCCTTCCAGAACGATGGGTTCTTTGACAATAGACGAGATGGAAGAGGCAAAGTCATTAAACAAAAAAATGCCAGTACTCCCACCACCCTGCTCTACCTTATATTAGAAATCAGAACGTCTCAAGAGGAGCCAAAATATTCCTGTTTCTTTTCCCTTACCAGAAATACTCATAAGACAAGGAACACCAGAAATATCTGTGGGTTAAGTCACCTTATTAATCACTGAAGTTTTCCGCAAATCAATATTTTGTAGTATCTTTTCGCTATTTTTTCTTTTACCCCAGGGCAAAGCACCACGGTAAGATTTGGGGTAGATAAAGGATAGGACATGGGAGAATATCTGATATAAATGCAGGCATATCCTCAGGCAAATTGATTTTCAGAAAAAGTACCTATAAAAGTAGAGGATCTGGAAATGGATGCCCTTAAAATGATGCGTGTCCATGTACCACTTGAAAGTTCTCACACAGCAGAGTTCTGAGGGCCACAGTTTGGACACCACTGATCTAGGAAACAGAGCAGGGCTGCCACTTTAGCAGGGCAGGGGGCCTCTAGGAAGGGGGAGGATTAAAGGAAAGGAATTATGCTTAATAACTGGATCAAGGCAACTTCTTTTGGATTGACTCCTCACTCTTGGAAGGCCAATTAGGGAACAGGGTGACCCAGTGAAAAGGCTCAGAGCAGAGTCTAAAGCCCCTGCTAGTAGTAAACAGCATGCATTTTTCTGGCTCATCCTCAGCAACCTAGCCCAGTGGTAGAAAGCTGGGCAAGTGTGAAATAATAAGAAATATATATATTGGTCTCTGCCCCTGGTTCCTGGCACAAATCTCCTAAAACCTTGTAAATTCCTAAATGATAAGAGCACTAGGAGCATCTTTTGTTCTTTGAGGTGACTTTGGGTGGGCTCCTGGGTGGGGGCTGGTCACCAGAAAGACCAAGCCATGATTAGAAGCTTGGCATTTTCAGCCCCGCCATCCCCTCACCCCCGCTTCTCCAGAGAGGGAAGAGGGGCTGGAAATGGAGTTAATAATTGATATGCCTACGTGAGGAAACCTCCATAAAGCCTCAATAGTAGGGGGTTCAGAGAGCTTCCAGGTGGGTGAACACATCCACACTGGAAAGGTGACGCACCCCAATTCCACGGGGACAGAAGCTCCTGCCCTCATGATCTTCCCAGACCTCACCCTGTGTATCTTTTCATCTAGCTGTTCATCTGTACCCTTTATCATATCCTTTAATAAACTGGTAAACAAGGAAGTGTTTCCCTAAGTTCTGTGAGCCTCTAGCAAATTAATCGAACCTGAGGAGGGGGTCATGGGAACCTCCAATTTGTAGCCAAGTCGGACAGAAGTTGTGGCTCACCTGAGGACCTACGACTTGCAATTGGCATCTGAAGTGGGGTAGGGGGCAGTTTTGTGGGACTGAGCCCTAAATGTGTGGGATCTGACACTATCTCCAGGTAGACAGTGTCAGAACTGAGTTAGATTGTTGGACACCCAGCTGGTGTCAGAGAATTGCTTGGTAGGAGAAAAACCCCACACATCTGGTGTCAGTGTGTTGTGAGTGTGGTGGTGTGAGAGTAAAGGAGAAACACAGGAGGAGGGCTGGGTTTTTTCTAATACAGCAGGGATTTGGGGATCCTGGGTTCATCAGATGAAATGCAGACATAGGGAGAGGAATCTAGGACACTATTCTGAGACCCAGAGAGGCAGGCAGTCAGCAACAGGGATGTCTGATAGGCAGCTATGCACCAGCCTCCAGGCTCAGGTTCAAGAGCAGGGGCTTCAAATCAGGGGTGACAACTTAGGAAAGCAATGCAGGGCCTGGGTCTGAAGGACTGGTGTTTTGATCAGGAGGCCTAGACAGGGTCTTAGATGTCAGAACTAGGAAAAAGGCTTGGAGTTGAGCCACTTATCAGGGTGTCCTTTAGCAAATCACTTAATCTATTGGAGCCCCCTTTGTCCATCTGTAACATGTGGATAATTACAGCATCAATCTTACAGAGTTGTTGTGAAACATGAATAAGATCATTCATTTGAAAGAACAGACCAGTGTCTGGCAAGTAGCTCCTCTAAAGGAAGAGGGGAAAAACGAGAAGGAGTTGGAAGGGCACCATACCATAGTGAAGCCAGAGAGAAGAAAAGGGGTGGAGATGACAACTTGGTCTCAAAACAAGGGAAAATCTAATTATCAGAACTGAGTCACGAGTCAGGGCCAGACCATCTTGCAGCAGAAGTCCTAACTTCAAAGGGCAAAAACCTAAGAATAGAGAATTACAGATAACTTGTACCCTTATTTGACGTCAGTTGTTTAGAATTTGTTGTTTTGAACTCTGAATTTTGTTGCTGACTCAAATATGCATTGCTGGGTCCCAGGGATGCTCACAAAATCCCTAGGGTATAAAGCTAATGGTCCCTCGGCATAGAACTACCATGATGAATAATGCTTCTCCAGAAGAATATCTTTTAAGTTACATCCAGGAACATCAGATAAACATCCCTCCATTTGTCTTCCTCCTCCTTCCCCAATCCCTTCCCTTCCGCAGGCATGAGGATGCCCTCAGCAACAAGGGTTTGTGATTCTGAAGCCTGGCTGCGCATCAGAACGCCGTGGCAACTTTTTTGAAAATGCAGATTCCTGGACCCTCTCTCTGAACAACTGAATTTGGTTTTCTGGGAGTTTGGCCTGAGCATCTGAATTTTTATAAAGCATTTCAGGTTCCTAATGCAGGTGACCCTCAGTGTCTAGTTTAATCTGGAACCACAGACCTGGGAATCCAATGGAAGGGTGCAGGAAAAGTGATCAGCGATACAGAGGGCTGGGCCTCCAACCATGCAGCACATCTCCCACTTCCTTTTCTTTCCCGGTATGAGGGACTCCCCAGCCTGCTTTCTCTTCCCCCGGTAGCATCTAGTGTTTCTGATCAGACCAATGTCTTTTTTTTTGTGGCCCATTGAGTAACAGAAGACAGCCTGTTGCTTTTCCCCTACTCGCCTGTGCTGGGAGCAATTCCTTGCCAGTCCTTCCCTCTCCTCTCTAGCCCAGGCAAGCTTGGGCTAACAGTAGGTTTACAATAGGTTTTCATGGGGGCCTGCCCCGTGGCATAGTGGTTAAGTTAGCACAGTTCGCAGGTTCACGAGCCTGGGCGCGGAGGACGCACTGCTCATCAAGCCATGCTGAGGTGGCGTCCCACATAGAGCAACTAGAAGGATACACAACTATGACATACAACTATCTGCTGGGGCTTTGGAGAGGGAAAAACGCAAAAAAAAAAAAGGAGGAAGATTGGCAACAGATTTTAGCTCAGGGCCAATCTTGAAAAACAAAATAAAAACTTTACCTGTATCAGGATGACCTGGAGGGCTGGTTAAACCATAGACCCCACCCCTCGAGATTCTGATTCAGTGGGTTCAGGAGGTGGGACCCGATAATTAAAAAAATATGTATATAGGTTTTCATGTACACAAAGGGCTGAAGTAAGGTTCACCTATATATATCTATATTTTAAAGAGACTATTTTTATAGCAGTTTTATTTATTTATTTTTGGTGAGGAAGATTGGCCCTGAGCTAACATCTGTACCAATCTTCCTCTATTTTTGTATGTGGGACGCTGCCACAGCATGGCTTGATGAGCGGTGTGTAGGTCCATGCCCAGAATCTGAACCCACAAACCTGGGCTGCTGAAGCAGAATGTGCAAACTTAACCACTTTGCCACTGGGCCAGCCTCCCTACTTAATTCACAGTGAAACTGAGTAGAAAGTACATGCAGTTCCCATATACTTCCTTGTCCCTACTCATGCACAGCCTCCCCCACTATCAAAATTCCCTACTAAAGTGGTACATTTGTTACAATAAATGAACGTGGATTGACACATCATTGTCACCCAAAGTCCATAGTTTACCTTAGTGTTCACTCTTGGTATTGTACATTATATGGATTTGGACAGATGTACAATATGTATTCACCATAATAATATCATACAGAATGGTTTCACTGCCCTAAAAATCCTCTGCACTCTGCCTATTCATCCCTCCCTCTCCCCTAACCCTCGGCAACCACTGATCTTTTTATTGTCTTCATAGTTTTGCCTTTCCAGAAGGTTATATAGTTGGAATCATACAGTATATAGCCTTTTCACATTGGCTTCTTTCACTTAGTAATATGCTTTTAAGTTTCCTCCATGGCTTAGTAGCTCATTTCTTTTTAGTAGTGAATGTCATTCCATTGTCTGAATGTACCATAGTTTGTTTATCCATTCACCTACTGAAGGACATCTTGGTTACTTCCAAGTTTTGACAATTGTAAATAAATGTGCTGTTAACATCGTGTTCAGTTTTTTGTGTGGACATGTTTTCAGTTCATTTGGGTAAATACCAAGGAGCCTGATTGCTGGATCGTATGGTAAGAGTATGTTTATTTTTATAAGAAACTGCCAAACTACCTTCCAAAGTGGCTGTACCATTTTGCATTCCCACCAGCAATGCACGGGAGTTAGGTGCATCTATATTTCAGAGGAAAACCAACTCTCCTGGAATTTTCTGCAGAGGAGGAGGGCAGGTTAGAATGAAGTGGGAGTAGGAACCAGCCTCAGGGAAATGGCAATGGTGAAATAGTGAAAGGAAAGAGAGAAGGTGGAAGGAAGTTTATGTTTCTGTTCCTTCTTGGCTTTCTCTTTACTAATAACTTTCGTGCTACCACAGACCCACCCATACACTAGCCCTGAACTGGGCTGAAGTGAATGGCAGGAACTGTGACTGATGAGGTCTGCTCCTCAGAAGACCTAGAGGAATCCGAAGTGATTTTGGTCAAGAGGAAGTGGGTCTACTATTTCTAGAACATCATGGCTCTCAAAAAAATGTTTGTTGACTGGAAGCATAAATGAAAACATAAACTCCTTCTCAGTTTGCCATTCAGGGGTTTTAACTCTATTAGAGTCCTCGGTTTAGTTCAAGGAAATTCAGACTAACTCACAATTCCGTAGACACTATCTTCGTTCATTCCCTCTTCTGGCAAATATTTGTTCAGTGCCTGCCATATGCCAGGAGTGAGCTAGAGGCTGGATATGATTAACTCTCTTATGAAGTCAAGGGCAGAGCTCGCTTTGGCTCATATGTTGATTTTATCATTAGAGGGCCTCTGGCTCTAGGGCACAATGAACAGGTAGAAAAGAGGAGCAGGTGAGACAAGATTTTGGTTTAAAAATAAAGGTCAGGACTATGCTTAGGTTCTGGTGCACAATTAGATGGCCAGTTCTGCTGTAAATCTCCTGCATCAAACAACATCTAATAGATTATATGAAGGAATTAAATGGGATCTATAGGGAATGAAATAGTGAAATGGAGGGGAGATGTGAAATATATTGCCATTTAGGCAAAATGATTTATTTACTTGGAAGGAATCAGTATAATAACCTAAAATTATACACATGAGAAAGATCAATTATTCTGTTAACAAAGAATGAGATCATCTTTATCTCAAGGACCTTGACTGAAGGTCAGTGGTTAAAGACCAAAATTTTAATGTTGTCACTGGAGTCCTGGCAGAACGGCATTTGAAACTCTTTGGATATATCTGATAAGGCTTTTAAAAACTTTTCGTAAGCTTCAAGGATCAACACAGCACAGCCATCTTACATATGAACCAGCTGTAGGAGTATATGCTTAGGCCTCATTGACATGGTTTTAGGAAAAGCACTTCCTAGTCTCAGAATCTATGCTGTTAAGTCCTTTTTAAACAGAGACCCAGCTTTCCTTTCCTGCTGTACCATCTCTAGTATCAAACCCAGAGCAAGGCATGAAGAGAAAGTTCAGTAATGACAAGTAAGGAGAAATATTATTTGAATCTACATATCTTTGCAAGACAGTTTCCAATGAAATGGAGCAGAGAAGACACAAAAACCCATATTTCTCCTATCAACAGAATTTACTTGGCAGTTAATACTAGAGGCCAAAAAGAACAGGACAAATGTTTGTTACCAAAGATGCCTACTCATGAGTCAAATTGGTTAGGATCAGGTTAATTTCCCCCAAGAGCAACAGATACCATGGGAAAAGGGCTTTTGTGCCAATCGAGTCAATGTTATTCTTTTTCTTTAACGGCCTGTTCTGTCTCTAGGGGGAAAAAGCAAAAACAAAACAAAACTGAAACAATGAGAAAAAAAGACTGCATTGACAAATAAATAGAGTTTCAGAAGGGAGAATAGAATGCCTTGGAAGTCCCAAAGAGAAACAGAAGGTGGCCAAAATATTGATAGCCCAAATAGAATAACTCAAACTTTGATCTCTTGCATTAAGCCCCTGAAGAATTTTGTGGGCTTCTAAAACACACATCTTTACTTCTAAGGTATAAAATCCTAAAGAATTTATATCCTATATCACACACTCACAGATTAAGTATTTTCAAAAATCTGATTCTCTTTTGAGGTTAGTGCAAAAAGGAGCAGGGACCTGCCCCCTTGAGTGGGGCGATGAACGAAGTAGAAATGAGATGTAGTTTTCTCACTGGTCTCACTGCCCCCAGCCTTGCTCCCCACAAGCCATCCTTCTCATTCCTGCTAGAGTAATCTTTCTAAAACTTAGATCATGTTATTCCCTAACATGACCTAAAACCTTCAAGATCTTTCAATGTCTCTAGAACTGAAAAATCTGGCCCACGCCTACCTTTATGATCTATATCCCACCTTCTACCCCCTCAAACTTCAAATCCAGTGACATTGCATCAGGTAGAATGAGTCTAGTTGCAAGTAACAAAAAATTCGACTTGATCTTTTAAACAACGAAGGGAATACCGGCATCCACTTAATCTCTGGTCAGAGTTTGGCCAGGTCATTGGCTCCATTCTCTGCAATTCCCTTAGCTCTGTGTGACTTCTTTATCCTCTGGTTGGCTCCCATTGAGGTAACAAAATGGAAACCAGCAGCTCTCGGGTTTACATGCTGCTTCTTCCACGTGAGTCCGTCTCTTCCTCCAATCATCAAACTAAAGTCTTGGGCTTCTTTCTGATTGGACATATCCAGCCCTGGACTAATATCCCTGAGGAATGCTATGGCAGATTTGCCTACGCCTGGAGGATATGCCTTTCTGGAAACCAACTATGACAAGGGAATGGATTATGCTGACTGGCTAAAGCCAATCAAGACCCATCCCTGGAGCTGGGAGTGAGATCACTTATACTCAACACCATGGCTGGGAGATTTGCAGGGAAGGAGAGTGGATGCTGAATAAGCATCTTCAGAATCCAAACTACTTACAGTTCTCTAAGCCTTTCATCCCACGGGATATCTCTCTACCCTCTTCCTGGAATGTTCTTCCCCACTTTATCTCTCTGACAAACTCCTAGTCTTCCCTCAACCCCAGCTCAAGCATTTCATCCTCTGTAAGGCCTTTTGGGATCCTCACCCCAAACAGAGCAGATTACTCTCTTCTGTGTGCCATTCGTATACCCAGTACAGACTTAATTTATTGCCTTATGCCATTATCCATCAATTATTTGTTTAATAGATTTGTCTCCCCAGACAGAAGGTTAACTTCTTGAGGACAGAAATCCTATTTTTCTTTTTTTACCTTTAACTCTTGACATCTATGAAATGACCAGAGCATACATGAGGATCCTTTAAATAAATTCTGAGTTTTGTTAATTCTATTGGGGGTATTGATCATCAAGTTGTATGCTCTGTGTGTAGGTGTGACTCTTCTGATGTCACACACTCAGAAAAGAGACAGATGCTCAAAAGAAGCAGCTGCACACTGGAGCACAAGCAGATGGGAGGTGAAGTGCCTGAATCGCTCTGGTTCTTGGCCTTCTTGGTCTGGATTTAGAGGGATCTAGAGGTTTTTGAGAGTCTAGGGCATTATTAGTTGCTAATGATGCCCTCTGACATGTGAAAGCAATCCAGGAACCAGGGAAGGGGTTTTCCTATAGGAACCTCAAGCTACTAACCAGGCCAGCCAGATTACCTAATTGCATGACATGCTCCATGCTTGTGTTACCTTTATTATTCCTAATTGGAAAGGGAGGAACATGCTCTAAATACTGTTTCCTTTTGCCTCACAGCTCTGAGAAAAGAATACCACTTTTTTACTTTTCTTCAACTTACACTATGTGAGGTGGAGTAAAGAATTAAACATTTCCAAAAAATGAAATCAAATTATTATCACTGTCAGCAATTTTGTAACACGCTTACTCTCAATGGGGCATGGTGTGTGTGGCAGAGAAACACTGGAAGCAGTGGGGAAACATCAAAGAAGCTAATCATGAATTACCAAATGAGAAATGCTCTGCAAATAACATAGATGATGGTAATGCAAATATCCTGGAGGGCCCTGGGATTCAAAGAGCAGGAGACGTTCACAGTGTTAGATGCTGGTATCTGTCAGTAGAGTCGCAAAACAGCAGAAGACAGGCTTTATGACCTTATGAAGTTACAAATAAATGTAATAGCTAGAGACTATTAGTCAGTATAAGATAGCGTAGCATGAATTATACATCTGTGATGGCACTGTAGCAGCATTATTTAACTGGCTGCTGAGGGAGTGATCAGTGTGGAATGATATTAGTCAGGAAAGGCTCTTGAAGGGGTGACTCACAGGTTTTTGAACAAGAGGCTGACACCATGTAGATGGTACTCAAAAAATATTATCTTAGCAACTGTGTAGAGAATACACTGAGATAGGGGAGTACAAAGCAGAGAGACCAGGTAGGAGGCAGTAACGCAAATGAGGTGGTGGGAGCCTGGACTGGTGTGTGGGCTGTGAAATAGAGCTGGAATGGTTTAGAGAAGGCAATGCAGAGGATTGCATAACAGCGTGGGCTTTGCACACAAACTGACTTGGGCTCCAATCCTGGCTCCACCGCTGACTAGCTGTGTTACTTGGGTAACTAATCTACCTGCTCTAAGTCTATTCCCTCATGTACAAAATACACTAATGGGCATTTGTCCTTTTTGCTGTCCAATATCTGAACATCCTTCCTAATTTGAGTGAATCCCAATGCAAGTGGGAAGCCATAAAGGGGAAGCTGTTCCTCTGCCAGCCCCTGACAGCTAGGGCATAGGCCTCTGTTCTGAGCAGGGCCAGTTGATGCTCACCTGCCTCTCTGTACTGAAGGGTAGTGATACGAAGGCACTGTGGTCAGTTTGAGACTCTTGAGCCCTCTGTGGTGAGATTAGAATCCAGAGGTGTGGCAGGGCATGTCCTGGGAAATTGGAATTGATGTAGGATCCCAAATTTGTGCTCTGCTTCTTCCCTTGGCACTCCCCTGAACCTGGTCCTCCAGCTTCGTATGGATTCTATGAGTTGCCTGAGACCTTTCCAGTATATTTTTTTTCTGCTTAAGTTACCTGCTATTTGCTGCCAAGAATCCTGACTAGAACATGACCTCACATCCAATTTTGAGGATTGAATTAGACGGTGCATATAAAGCCCTTAGCCCAGTAGCTGCCACAGGTAAATGCTTACTAAATGGTTGATCTAAGAAAAAACAGAGAAAGCATTTGTGACAGAATAGACACAGACATTGATAACTAATTCGATGCGGAGGAAGAATAAAAAGGAAGAATGCGGAAGGTAATACTAAGTTTACAAACCTGCCTTCCACATCCTTGTTCTGCCCCTAATGAGAATATGGAAGTCAACAGAAGGACGACCTGCTTAAAGGGGGTGAGACAGTAGCAACAAAGTACCGACCTCTCAGCTCGGCTGAGAACATGGTATTTTACTGACACGACAAAGTCAAAACTTGTTAGCCTGGCACAGGAGGGACTTCATCACCCTGTTCGAACCTGCCTTTCCAGCCCTGATGCTTGCCACTCCCTGAAAAGCCCCTGATGAGGTAGTCAGATCGAGCTGTTTGGTGTCCCACGAACACACCATGTTATTCCAAGCTTCATTGCCTTCATACACGGTGTTCTCTTTGCCTGGGATGTCCTCATCCTCCTTCAACTCAACTCCTCATTTAAGACCTGGATCACTTATTTTCTCCTCAGTGAAGCCCTTCCTAACTTCTTCCAGGCGGAGTTACTCACTCCTTCCTCTGGGCTCCCACAGAATTCGGTTCGTGCCTCTCTGATAGAACGTGTCACATTTATTCTAACGTCTTCCTTATGTTTCTCCTTCACTGTCCTCTGTGGTCCTAGACACAGGAAATATGATTTGCTCAACCTTGTATCACCATTGCCTGACATTATCTGGCATGTAGACAGCACTTCACAGGCTCGTTGTTGAATACCCAGAACATTTTTTTTTCATATATTTGGTTAGAGATAAAATAATATGACTACATTAAGATAACAAACTTGATTCAACTATCCACACACACAAAAGTCAGTCTTGTTCTTTATTTGTTTGTGTATTAACTAATGGTTAGTGTCCTTTTAACTTCCTAGCTCCTAAAGGGCAGAGTTCTGTTTTAACTCACTTTGTACTAACAGGGTTTTGCACCAGTAGGTGCAGTAAAGGAACTGGAATCCTTTTCGAGGTGCTGCTTTGATGCAATGTTGCTAGTATGCTGAAGAAGCCATGGTTGGAGACCCTGACTACAGGGGCCAAGCCAGCGGCCTGGTTAGGTTTTTCTGTAGACACTTTCTAACTCTGATCCCCATGATTCAACCAACTCACCTTTTCCAAATGGGAACTCTTAATGAAAATAAATATTCCCCTTTACATTTCCCCAAGTTAGGCTTAAGCACAAGGTTCCAGAGGAACATAGCTACGAGGCCAAAATTTAGTTTTATCTTCTATTGCCCTCAGAAATTATTCGTTTTCATTTTATTAAAAAAGTTTCAGAGATCTTACTTTTAATTCATTTTTGAATAGATAATACATTCCTGTGATCCAAAATTCAAAGGTATACAGTGAAAAGTGTCCCCCCCACCAAACTTGTACCCTAGCCATGCAGTTTCTCTTCCCATAGGCAATGAGAGCTGTTACTTTCCTACACATTCTTTTCCAGAGATATTTGCATATGAGAAAATATTTTTTCTCCTGCTGACTTTTACACAGAAGTTAAATTAGTACACACAGTTCTACATCTTGCTTTTTTTCCACTCAATATATCTCGTGGATGTTTTCACGTCAGTGTGTATCAGCACATATATTTTTTTCCTGCCTGCATGGTATTCCATTGCATGGGTCAACTGTAATCTATTAAGCCAGGCTGCTATTAATGGACCTTCTGGTCTTTTTCCAATCCTTTCTATTTTATAAACATTTCAACAGCTCTTTTAAACCTCCCTTCAAACTGCCTACCCAGCCTCTGCCTTCTTCATTCTCAAAAAACGCTGCCTGTCTTAACTCACAGAGAAAACAGAGGCCACTAGATAGATTCCATCAATTTCCTGCCTCCCATCCACCTTATACTTCAGACTCCTTCAATACCAAACAGCATATAGTTCTCAGGATGTGCATGTTCTCTCTTGTCTCCCTACCTTTCTATATGCCTTTCCCATTCCCAACATCCTTGGTTTGCCTGGGAAACCTCTATTAACATTTCAAATCCAAGTTTGGATATCAAGCCAGAGGGAGTTAAGCAGTTGCTGCTGTGTAGTATGTCTGTACTTTGTTCCTCTCCCACCGTTGTACTTATTATGCTGGTTTGAAATTTGTTTACAAGTTTATGTTCCCATAAGCGTGTGAGCACCTTGAGAGCTAATTCATATCAGAATGCCCAGCACTCAGCAGAGAGTCTGGTAATAGAAACTACTCCATAAATATTTGTTGAATAAATGAATAAATAATGTGGAGGATATGTAAGCATACTCTGTAATGACAAGTATTTGCAAAACAGTAGAACGAGTCTTCAGCTTTGCATAGTGTAGAAAAAAACAGCATTGGACCAGAAATCAAGAGAACCAGTTCTGGTCCATGGAAGCAGGAAATTTTCCCCACATATTCGTTGCTGTATCCTCAATGCCTAGAAGAATGGCTGACTCTTTATTGGTGCTGAGAAAGAATGAGGCTTTGTATTATGTTTGTATTTGAATCTGCTAAAGACACCCTTTATTTCAAATAGTCTGGAGGGGAAAACTAGAACCAGAGGGTCTGTAGCTTTGGACTAACAAGAGAACATACCCAGTACCCAGTTATGGATAGGTTATCGTAGGGCCAGTGGATTTATTAACAGCTTAAGTTGAACAAATTCAACCAATTGACTTTTACAAATGTATTTTATAGATTAGATTAACACATTTCCCATAGCCACAGGTTTTTCCAAGCTTAGTGGTAATCATGTGCTTAATCCGGGAAATGAAATAAAAACCTGACAGATAATCTTGGGGAGGCGGGGCTCTTGGCTCCTCCACTGTGAAGGATGACGAGAGCAATAGTGTGACAGTCAGAGACAGGGCTCTTATGGATTTAAACTGAGACAGACCTTGACCCCACCTGGCCTGTCTCCTAACAGTGCTCTTTGTTCATTGCCCTCCTGTGGTCACCAGAATGCAAATATTCTCCTGCCCTCTCTTCCTTGTCTTACTGAACAGTAGTATCATACACAATGTCAATTCTCCATCAGTTTGTGAAAATAAGATTCTTGCATCCTAAGGCTTCAGATCAAATACCATGGTGACCCACGGATTGTTTTTAGACCAAGATTGAATCAAAGTTTTAGATTTGTAACTTTTATTTCCATAGTGTTCAATAAATATTTGTTGGTTAAATGAATATTTTGCCATTTATTTGCCCTGTGAGCTTAGGCAAATTTATTTAACTTTTCTAGGCCTCATCATCTTCATCTATGCAATCAAGTTTGATTGTTGTATTTTTCAAATTATTTTTAATAGTTTAAACCCTTTCTTTAAACAAAGTCTTAAGCAGAAGCCAATACATAGAACAGGAAAAAGTAGGGCTACTCTGGATAAAACAGGTTTGGGGGCCCTAAGACCTCTGGCTTCACCTCCTCCTTCCCTGCCCTCATTTCCGCTCTGCGCCACTCTACTGAGACCCAGGGCTCTGTGAGGCACCATCTAAAAAACCACTGAACTAGACGATCCTATACACAACATAGACTCCCAGACTTGTAAGGAAACTTACTGTTGATTGGGACCAGAGATTCCCAAGCTGCAGCCTCTTAATTCTTAGGGATTAAACAAGGTAAAGCCAACCAGGCAAATTAAAACATGAAGTTTCCTTGCTTTGGATGGTATTACATCAACTCAACCAATGTGAATTGATTATTTAACGCTAAGCAGAATTGGAAACTGTATATGTCTTTGATAAGTTAACAATGAACATGAACATGTTAACAATGAATACGGTAACAAATAAACTACTAACAAGTAATTTTTAGTAGACAAAATTTCTCAACATATTATGAAAATGGAGAGGAGTAACAAAAGGGATCCCTGGGGAGTGAAAAGGTTGAGAATCATGAAGAATTCCATTTTCTTCCCTTTCTCACAAATAAAATTAGACAAGGAAAGGTTAAATGGCTTACTTAAGCCCTCACAGGTTACTTGGTGGCAGGGTTGGCAACAAAACACAGCACTCGCAATTTCCAGCCCAGTGCTCTTTCCCAGCCATGTTGGATTTCTATACAAGGATAGGCTTTTGCCTTCATGTGTCTGGGATCCATGGTCACAAAGCTACAGAAAGATAGAACATCCTCATTATCTCAGCATTTGTTATCTGAATCCCTGGAGTTTCAAGCTGTGTAGGAGAGCAAGAGTCATCAGAACCTCGAAATGTTTACTTATCAAATGACTGCTTGTAACACCTAACACCCACTCAAATATCCACCTCCATTAAAGATTAGCATCGAGGGGTCGGCTCGGTGGCGCAGCGGTTTACTTCTCGCTTGGCAGCCCGGGGTTCGCGATTTCGGATCCCGGGCACCCGCAGACGCACTGCTTGTCAGCCATGCCGTGGCGGAGTCCCATATAAAGTAGAGGAAGATGGGCACGGATGTTAGCCCAGGGCCAGTCTTCCTCAGCAAAAAGAGGAAGATTAGCAACAGATGTTAGCTCAGGGCTGGTCTTCCTCACACACACAAAAAAGTATAAAAAAAAAAAAAAGATTAGCATCGATTCTTCCCTTCTAGGATCAACTTCTCTGTCAGGTCTCTACCTGATGACTGGATTTTTATACATATTTGACAATACGTAGTGTACAAGTACAATGGAAATCAACTACAAAGTGAAATTGCACATCTTGCAAAAGATATAGAATTTTATGAGATGGATGAAAGAAGGCCAATGTGAATAGTCCATAGTGGAAGAGAGGGAAAGACGTGGGTCATATTGAAGAGGTAGGCAAAGGCCAGATTAGGGTGGGTCTTTTGGGTCTCAGTGGTTTTCATTCTGGTTGGGTTGGGGAATTTTTGGAGGCCTTTAAGCTGGGGAAGTGACAATCAGATTTCTCTCTAAAATTTTCTTTTGAAACTGGCAAATACACTAAAATATATGATCTTGCAACTGTATTTCTATGATTTTATCCCGTAGATGTATCTCTACATGTATGAAATGACACATGTACAAGGTTATTCATTGTTGCATTATTTGTAAGAGCAAAAAATGGACCCAATTGTGATGTTCAGCAAAAGAGGCCTGGTTCATAAATGATGGTATGACATGCAGCTGTAAAAACAAACAAGGAAGATCTTGGTGTACTGATATGGAAAGAGCTTTAGGACATATTGGTAAGTGAAAGAAAGCAAGATATAGAACAGTATTGAACAGTGTATATGGTAGGCTACCTTTTGTGTAATAAGGTGGCAGACATATTTGTATATGCTTGCATTGACTTTAAAAACCCTAGAAGAATTAAAAAAAAAAAAGATACCAATAGAAGTGATTATCATTAGAAGATTGGGGTGAGGAATGCAGGAGTGGGTACGACTTCTCTAGGCATATCTTTTTTATAGTGTGTTAAATTTTGAACCACATAAATGTAGTACCTAATAAAAATAAATACATTTAAAAATCCCTCTGGCTGCTGTGTGGAGAGTGGTGGTAGGGACATGAGAGAAGAAGCTGGGAGACCATCTAGGAAGTCAGTGAAGTAGTTCAGGCAAGGGCTGATGGTAGCTGGCACGGGAAGGTAGCAGTGGAGGTGGTGAGAAGCAGTTGGTTTGGGGTGTGGAGCCAAATGGACTTGCTGATGTATTGGATGTAGCATGTGAGAGATGAAAAAACAGGACCTCAAGGATAATTCCTAGACATTTGAGCAGATGGAGGAGAGAAGATGGGGTAGAGGTGGGGGTGGGGGGCAGGGAAAATCAAGAATCAAGAGTTGTATTTTGGCCATGTTAAGATCATGTCCAAGTGGAGAGGTCCACAACTAGAGAAAAACATCTGGAAGGATGATGACAGCACAGATTTTTTCCAAAGATGAAGTTAACACCCCATGAGTTCAAATTAAAGGAAAGGCCCTGGTAAAATTAATAAAACCCTCAAACAAATGTCCATCTTCATGTTCATGCTGCACAAATAAAATATAAAGGGAAGAATGTCATTTGTGCTACTACAAAATTTTGTTGGAAAAAAATTATGTTAAAAAATTCCAGTCAATCACTAGATTTATTCTTAGCTCTAAAAGTAAGCATGTAGTTTCATGATAGCCTACATTTTGTTAAATATAAAGTAAAATAAACATAGTTTCACAATTTTTATTTCATTTTTCAAAATAAAGTTTGAACCAAAGGTTTTTCATTATTTGCTACGAAATGTTAAGCGGCCTACTTTAAGTGGCCTTTTCAGTATTCTGAACACAGTGCAAAAGGACAGGACTCTGCAGTGGCAGAAACACAGGGAAACAAATATAACTGAATCTTTTTCTCTTAGACACTGCATTCACATCTTTATTAACAGAATAACTTACTACTTAACCTGGATAGATAATGGAGCAGGAGGTGGAGAGTAACAATATTTCCTACTTTACCGCTCTAGAAGTTAAATAAATATTTTTTGGTAAAAATGAAGACCTGCTTTCTTAAGAATTCTACCTTCAACTATTAATTTGTCTCTTGTGTGTTTACCCTGAGTAGGACAGACTTTGGTAATGTCCCAATGCTAATATAAGTCTGGGTGTTACTGGTGTAGTGTTTGCTGCAATGCCCAGTGTCTTAGAAAGTTTGGGCTGCCAAAACAAATTCCTACAGATGGGGTAGCTTCAACAACAAACAACTATTTCTCACGGTTCTGGAGGCTGGAAGTCTGAGATCAGGGCACCAGCATGACCGGGCGCTGGTGAGAGCCTTCTTCCTGGTTATGTCATCACGTGGCCTTTCCCTCGTGTATGTATGGATGCACAGAGAGAGCTCTCATTTGTCTCTTCCTCTTCTTATAAGGGCACTAGTCCCATCATGGGGGTTCCACCCTCATGACCTAATCTAACCCTAACTACCTCCCAAATGCCCTACCTCCAAGTGCCATCACGTTGGGGATTAGGGTTTCAACATATGAATCTTGGGGGGACACAAACATTCAGTCTATAGCACCCAGCCCAGATCCCCCTTCAAGTTGGAGACCCTCATACCCCCAGGTGCCTGGAGTGTTGGCTGCTGACAGCTTACAATGAGTCTCCCAAGGACTTGTTTGAAACAAGCAGCCTCCCCCAAGGTTAGATTCCCTCTCCAGGGGGCGTGAGGGATAGGCACAATGGAGAGAGAGGGCAAAGATCCAGCCCTCTGGCCTCAATATGAGACAACTTGGATGAGTCTTCCCACCTCCTGAGCTCCCCATGAGGTCAGCTGAGCCCAAACTTCTGCCTCTGTCCTGCTCCCCTCACTCCCTTATAGGCGTGGTTCCCCAATAGACTTCCTACACACAAATCTCTGTCTCAGAGTCTGTTTCCTGAGGGACCTGACCTAAGACACTAGTAAACCTCATTAATAGCATATTCAAATAATAAATAACCAAATCATGCAGATTCCTCTGTATTTTGTGTAGGTTAGGGCATAGTGTAAAAAGCAAAAGTTGTGGATAATGTCCCAAGTATAGAATACACTGTTCGACAATCCCAGGGTTGGTTTCATGCACTTGGCACATATTGTACACACACTTGTGGAAGAGAAAAACCTCCCTTAGGTCTGTTTGGTGCCACATGTTTTTGTCTGTCACAGAGAGTAGTCTCTTTGCTTATTATAACTCATCTCTGATGGCATTACAGTAAGAGAGAACCAACTTTTGATCCCATTATGCTAGAATTTATTTTTGTTTCGTAAAGAAGTAAAACAACAGGAAGTCCAATTTCAGTCCAAGTATTCTTGAAAGAAATGAAGAGTAAGTAGTAAAATGAAATAGGCAGTTCAGCAGCCCTCCTTGACAATTCCCCAGCAGGGGTTATGTGGCTGAATCTAAAAACACAGGCCTTTGCTGCTGAGTTGATTTATCATACATATAACAATTCTCAGATCATAGATTCCTTCTGCTAATTCATTTCCATCATCGTAATTTATCTGGCCTTCACTTTTCAAGATCCTTTATGACCATTAGTAAGATTTTTAAAATAGCCCTGCGCAGGGAGGATTTCGCAAAGAATATTCAGGCTCTCCTCTCCCCTTTTGTCACTTGTTAGGTACAGTTCAGCATTTGGTGAAGTCCAGAGTGTTTTTTCCCTAGCACCAACCTAGCCTAACACATTCAGAGATTTAGTCACAAAAAGAATCTTTCTTCAGGATTCTCTTTTAATTTTTATTTTTTGCTGAGGAAGATTGGCCCTGAGCTAACATCTGTGCCCATCTTCCTCTATTTTGTGTATGGGATGCCACCACAGCACGGCTTGATGAGCAGTGTGTATGTCTGGGTCTGGGATCTGAACTTGAGAACCCCAGGCCACTGACGCAGAGCCTGCGAACTTAACCATTACGCCACCAGGCTGCCCCTCTCTTTTATTTTTTAATAGTTGTTTCTCCATTTATTCCCTTTCCAATTTTTGAGCTTTACCATTCTTTGTTAAAAATCATTTTATTACAGAATTACAGAAAAATGGAAATGGGACAAATAAAAAGAAAAATTACCCATAATATTGCCACCAGAACAAACTTTGGTGGCTTATTTACTTCCAGACTTTTGCCAAAATAATGCATATAGCATTTACAATTTTTACATATTTTTTGTACTATATTATGTATGATATATTCTTTCATATATTTTTATACTAATTTTGGCACATTTCCTGCCCCCCCCATCCTTTGGGAAACCATTAAATTTATATATGAATTTAGAAAGAATTTACTTTTTTGCAGTATTAAAATATCCAGAAACATAGTTTATCTTTCCATTTATTTAGGTCTTTGATTATGACCCTTGGTCAGGATTTGTAGATTCTTCACGTAGACCTAGTATGTTTCATGTTAAGTTCATTTGTAATGCTGCTATTGTTAAATGGGATATTTTTTCATTATACTTTCTCTTACTGAGCCTATTGACTTGTTTTTAAATGACAGCTTTATTGACGTATAATTCACATACTATAAAATTCATCCTTTTAAAGAGTACATTTCAGTGGTTTTTAGTATATTCACAAGGATGTGCAATTATCACCACCATCTACTTTAGGACATTTTTATCACCCCTAAAAAGAAATCCAAACCCATTAGCAGTCAATCCCCATATCCCTTTTCCTCCAGGCTCTATGTGTCTCTTCATTAGCTGTTTCTGTATTCTTTATAATAAAACTATAATCGTAAGTACAACTTTCCTGAGTTCTATGAGTCATTCCAGTGAATTATTGAAACTAGGAGGGTCCTGGAAACCCCTGAACTTATAGCCAGTGGGTCAGAAGTGTGGGTAGCCTGAGACCTCCAAAGTGTAGCTGATGTTTGAAATAAAGGCAGTCTTGTGGGAGTCGTGCCCTTTATCTTGTGGGGTCTGCACTAACTCTGGGTGGCTCGTGCCAGGATTAGATTGCATTACATCCGTTTGGGGTTGAAACACAACAAGCTTCTTTTCATGCGCTTTTTGACTATTTGTATATCTTCTTTGGAGAAAAGTCTATTCAAGTCCCTTACCCATTTTTCAATTGGGCTATTTATCTTTTTATTGTTGAGTTGTGACAGTTCTTTATATATTCTGAATATCAGATAAATCAGATATATAATTTGCAAATATTCCCTCTCATTCTGTGTGTTGTATTTTCACTTTCTTGATGGCATTCTTTAAAGCACAAAAGTTTTTAATTTTGATGAAGTCCCACTTATTTAACTTTTAAGTTGTCATTTGTGCTTTTGTATCATATCTAAGAAACCATTGTCTAACTCAAGGTCACAAAGATTTACTGCTACATTTTCTTCTAAGAGTTGTGTAGTTTGGGCTCTTATTTTTAGGTCCAGGATCCCTTTTCAGTTAATTTTTGTATATGGTGTGAGGTAGGGGTCCAATTTCATTCTTTTGCATGTGGATACCCAGTTGTCCCAGTATCTAGTCTCTTGACTTCTGAACGTTTTGTAACTACCTATCTAACATTAGCACTAATAGATTTAATGGATTCCTCTGTTTTTCAAGTAGATAATATCATGTAAAAATGATAATTTTGCCTTCTCCTTGACAATATTTGTACTTATTATTTTGTCCTCTCACATATTAAAAAATAGTGGTGATCACATCATCTTTGTGTTTTTCTACACATTAATGGGAATGTTTCTAGAGTTTTGCCACCAAGTGTGATACTTTGTCCTTATTCAGTAATAAATGACTCTCAGTATTTGCTACTATGTCTGTGTTTTGCTGCTACTGATATAAGCTGAGGAAACATGGCATTGCTATAAAACCTCTTTCAAATTATGTTTTAAGAATATGTTATTATAATTTCTATTTGACTATGGCTTAATATTTATTGGGGGGCTCCTTTGACAATCATTTTTGAGGAAGATTTTCTTAAAATAATATTTATCCAGAGAAGTTATTATTCTATTTTTTTTTTTACAAAATAACGTTTTCTTCATAAATGAAAATATGACCCCATGTAAGGAGAGAATGAATTTCTTTTAATCTGAATAGCTTTACTTTTAAAGTAAATCAGTTAGCGAACTTAATAGATAATTCACAAATACTGTACAAATTTCAAAAGGTAAAAAATAGTGTATATAGTGGAATAAAATCTCATTTTCACCCCTGTTCCCTAGTCATCACATTCTTCTCCCTGCAAACTACTGTATTCTATTAGAGAACAGGATTTTTTTTTTTAATTTTTATTTATTTATTTATTTTGTGTGTGAGGAAGATTAGCCCTGAGCTAACATCCGTTGCCACTCCTCCTCTTTTTGCTGAGGAAGATTGGCCCTGGGCTAACATCCGTGCCCATCTTCTTCTACTTTATATGGGAGAGTGCCACAGCATCTCTTGACAAGCATTGTGTCAGTTCATGCCCGGGATCCAAACCTGCAAACCCCGGGCTGCCAGAAGCAGAGCGTGTGAACTTAACTGCTATGCCACTGGCCAACCCAGGATTGTTTTTTAAATAAAAGAAATACAGGGCCGCCGGGTGGCGCAGCGGTTTAGTCCGCGCTTGGCAGCCCGGGGTTCGCGGGTTCGGATCCCGGGCGCCCGCCGACGCACTGCCTGTCAGCCATGCCGTGGCGGCGTCCCATATAAAGTAGAGGAAGATGGGCACAGATGTTAGCCCAGGGCCAGTCTTCCTCAGCAAAAAGGGGAGGATTGGCGACGGATGTTAGCTCAGGGCTGGTCTTCCCCACAAAAAAAAAAAAAAAAAAAAAAAGAAATACACACCTATACAATACACACATGGAGAGACACATACCACACATTTATAAAATATACATGATATTTACAAAATATATCAAATGTTTACATAAGAAAAGCAATGTGCAAAGCAGTCCTAAGGAGTTAGATGGAAGGTAAATCCTGATAAAGAATGTGTTCAAGAAACGAAAGAGAAGCAGCTGAGAAACTGGTATTTTTCCAATATTGTCAGTTACCAGTTTATTTAAACTCCAAATTCATTTTCTCACCAAGTTACAGCAAGAGATAAATCTAGAATCCATGCCACATTAACTGCATTAAATATAAATGTCCACCACCTCAGCTTCCCCACCTCAGATGGCAAATAAGATAGGGACCATGAATTCCTGAGAGGCAACAGATTGAGTGCAAAACCACAAGCCAAATGTCTATACCAAAATGTACTAAGCTTCTTCAATGAGATAGGAGAAGCCTAAATAAATCAAAATCATGGCACAAAAATAACTTAAAAGCCTTTTCCCAAATAAATTTGTATTATGTTGTAAACAACTCTGAGCAGTCACTTGGACCCGTGGTGTGTAGAGGGCGAGCTGGCTATTTGGAGCTGGCGGCACCTTTGGGAGAGTCAGAGTAGTCCAGCCCTGGGATTGGTAACGCTCAGGGCAGTGAAGGGGGATGGGGGAGCGACAGCAGGGGCTAGGAGGTGGGGGGATGGGAAGCAATAGGGGAGGGGGAGCGGCTGGATCAAGCAAACCAAACTCACAAAAGGCTGATTTATAAACAGAAATGCCATTTGTTCATTAACCAGCACAAGGGAATTAGAGGGATGTTTTACTCACTCTGCAGAAAAACCTAATGTGCCGTCCTATTCCACAATAGGGTACACTTATTGCTGGTGCTCTGGAGACCCGGGGCCCTAAGTACAGCCTTCTATTCCCTGGATAGTGTTGGGCAAACCCTGACACAAATTATCCTTTAGTCTCTAATTTTTTTGTCTTTTCATTCCAGTCCCTCTGTTAACTCGTCATTCCTTCAGATAGACCTAATAAAACTGAGTGCCCCAGAGTTACTTTACAGCATCAGTCTCCGGCTGAAGTTTCCTGCGGTCTTCCCTCTCTCCCCAGTCTCTTGAGTGGACCTTCCTGTGGATGGCTAGGGGTTAATAGTAATATAATGTGGCAGTCACCTGCACAGGTTGTGAGCCCTCCGGCCTTGGTTCTAATCTGGGCCTGGCCATTTGCCAGTTATGTAACCTCCAGTGGTTACTTAACTTCTCTCCTCCTGCGAAAACGGCAATGATAACAGTACCTACTTCAGCAAGTCATTGTGAAGTCTAAATGAGCTAATTCATGTTGAACAGTTAGCACTGTGCCTAGTACATGTGGAACACTCAAAAAATGTTAGCCGTTAGTATTAGGGCTGCTCTTGTCTACTTCTGTTGATTTGTAGTTTCTGCTCACAGAGACTAAGCTATCTTTAACTCTTTGCCCAAATTAAGGAAAAGAAGTCAGATGAGAAACCAGTTTGACTTGATGGTGAAAAGTCTGAAATGTATGCAATGTTGCAAAGAAATGGATTCAATGTTTCAAAGAAATACAATTGTATTGCTTTGAAATTTCAATATATATTACAATCCCAAATAACAGGGACAGTAAAGAAATAAAGTAAAATTTTAAAAGGCAGAATAATTAAAAAAGAGGGAACTTAATGTAAAAATGCAATGTGCAATAAACAAGTATTTCTGGAGTGCCAGTATGTACCAGCTAGTCTTCCTGCATCCTTGTCTTTCTTAAATCTATTTGCAACACAGCAGCCAAAATAATCTTTTAAAGACTTAGGTCACATCGTGTCACTTATGTGTTCAGCATCTTCCAATGGCTCCCCACTTCATTCAAAGTAAAAGCCAAAGTTTTCACAGTGCCCTCTGGGCCTTACATAATCTGCTTACCCCTCCTCACCCTACTTCTATGACTTGGTCTCTCAACACCATCCCCACTTCTCGCTCTGCACAAGCCACACTGGACTCTTAGTTGTCCATTAACCGTGCCAAGTACTCCTGCCTCAGGGGAGTCCTCTTCAAAGTCACATCTCCTTTATGACCTTATTCAAATGCCACCTTTGCTGACCCTCCTATTTAAAATTGTAACTTCTTCTCCATCCTCACCACTCTCTAGTCTCCTTCTCTGCTCTGTTTTCTCTGAGCACTCCTCTATGTATTTATTGATTTATTGTGTTTATAATCTATCTCACCCCTCCTCCCTGCAATATGAGCTTCACAAGACAGGAGTTTTTGTGTGTTTTGTTTATTGCTGCATTTCTAGTTCCTAGCATAGTGATGACACTATTCGTTGAATGGATGAATGAATTCATGAACGGTGCTCAGTGCCTTTACATATGTCATTTCATTTACCTCTTTTGGTAAGGGTCTGATTTTCATGATAATATGTCACTAAATGGTAGCCATTATTATAATTATGTATTTTTATATTCAACAATTGCTGCTTCCTGAAATTAAAAATTGACTGAAAGCATCTTCAAGTTCTTAAAGCTGGAATTTGAAAAATGCTGTTTATTTTAATGTGTGGATGTCCTTTAAGGGCATCTTACGTTAAGATTGAGACTTAGAGGAAGAAGTTGTTTTCAGCTTTTTACTCAATATGAATGACATATATTGCTTCTGAATTAAATTATGAATTTTCATATAAATTTAAGTTGGCCTTTTCTAATTTTAGCCTTAATTCTTCGACCCTTAAAAAATAATTTTTAAATTTGTCCAAATAGTGCACAACAGCAGAATTGTGGGCCTGGATGTCCCTCCCTCTGCCTTGCTAGAGATAAGGCCTGCCTACTGAATTTCTGGTTTCCATTACAGCTGATGACATGAAAGAAATGCTTGTAAGAACAAATGTTGGTTCCAGGCTGTAGCCTAATTTAATAGTGTACTTGAAAAAGAAAAGTTGATGATTCATTCCAAAACCCCTGGGGAGGGAGGGGTGATTGTAAACAATTTGGAAAGGGGCAAGAGAGCCTAACATGAAACCATTGCAGCAATCTTAAACAACAACCGAAAAAGTCTTGTCTAAACTTGATTGAATGCTGGGTTTTTTTCCAGAATGACTTTAGCTGAGGAAAGACTGCTAGATTTAAAATCCTTTCCCTGCTGCTCTGATGTGGGGAGTGGGAGGTTGTAACCGTATTAATTTTTAATATTTTCAGATAATATGAAGTATTTGGATGAAAGATTACCCTGAGGTTTTCATAGTTGTGGTTTTTCTCAAATCATTACATGTGATTGTAATTTTTTTAAGGGCCAGAACCTCAGGCAAATTTTTATGGGAGAAGGAAAAGAATCTTTATAAAAAATAGAAACTAAGATTTAAAACACATCAGCTATCTAAGTAGGTGGAGTAGACAACTGCTATGGGTGAGACCCCAAAACCCCTCCCACTGCTTGCTTGTTGATGCCTGCAACCTCAAAAATCAGGATTTAATTTTCTTGGACTAAGACGTCTATGAAAATACTAACAGCCCTACTCAGGATCATACATTAAATTTTCTGGGCCATTTTTTACTCTAATGGTAACAGCCTCACTGGCTCCAGGTCTAACAGGCTTTCCCATCTAGGTGGGGAGAAAGCGGGTGGATCCTGGCACTTTGGAGATGAGGTTGTGCATGTGATGGAGGAGGCAGTGGGAGACACCCTTGGAGGAGCACATCGAAGATCACCAGCGCAGGGAAGGGAATTTGAAACCACTTCCCCCTGTAGGAACCCTTTTTACCCATTCTTACTAAAGTCTTCGTTCTCTGCATACTGGAGCAACAGAAGGTTGGTATGGTGACATGGTCCATAGAAAGCCCGCATGCTCGAGCCTCAGGTAACCGTAAACCACAGTCTGGATTATCATGCAGTTAACCCATCATCGTTAGCTGAAACCACCTGCTTACTTTGCTTAATATCTATTGTGTCTCCATAAGAACCAGAGACATTCTAATGGCTTTATCATTTAAAAAGATATTCTATAAAATACTTCTTATATGGCGGGAATTAACTAACTTCTGATGTGGGGGAATTAATTTTTCTCCTCCAGAGTTTTATACAGGAGTAAAATTGATGCTGCTGTGCAAAAATGACTCCAGGCTGGCAGGATCTGTTGGGCTCTTCAGACCAGTGTTACCAGCTACATGGCTACCACTGAGATAACAGTGACATTTTACTTTCATTTCTCACCATTTAATTTAGTTATTTCCTTTTATGTAACTTTCAAAACAGTTTAGTACCTGAAAGGGTAAACAGGAAATTTTATAAAGTTTGGCTTATTATGCCATTTAAAAATGATAATTTGCAGTATAGTACATGCCTTTGCTTCTTAAAGCTATCGCATGGCTGTTTTAAAAAAGTCCTCTTGTAAAGATGACCAGGTTTTTTCATCATGATTGATTTCCTTACCATATTTTGCACACAGATTATGGAGCGGACGCTGGGCCGGGCACCAAGGCCACAGGCTAAGATACCACCATCCTGACCTCAGGTTGCTCAGTCTGGTCTATGTGAAGAGACAGACAAATTACTGTCTGCTAAGAGCATAATAGAAGTTTGCATAGGGGTGTGGAAGGTTCCTCACCCACACTGGGACGTCAGGAAAGCTCTTCTGTGGGGATGTAGTGTCTGAGTTGAGAGTTCTAAGGTTATGCATAATGGTAGGAATTAACCAGGTGACGAAGTGGCGGGGGAGTGTTCCAGGAAGAGGGGACAGCACATGGAAGGAAACAGTGGTGAGAGAGCGCTGTCTTCCTGTCTGTCTTCACCTCTCTACGACAGGGCCCAATTCTTACTCATCACTGGATCTCTGCTATCTGTCAGGCATGTCATAAGTATTCATAAATATTTGTTTAACGTAAGTGAACTGAACTACAAATATTTACTGCTGTTTTCTAGATGGTGGCGATAGTATAGCGGCCAAAACAAAAGTTCCCATTCTTGTGGTGCATGTGTTCTAGGAAGGCATTAGTATGAGCCGACATTTACTAAGCGCTTCCTACCTGCTGGCCTGTCCAAGAGCTTTGTGTGTTCACTCTTTCGATCTTCACAACAAGCCTGTAAGAAGGTGTTATAATATTATCCCAATGTTACTGTTGAGGGCACAGAGGAGTTAAGAAACTTGTTCAAGCCTACCCTGCTTGTGGGTGGTGGAGGTGGAATTCAAAGCTGGAAAGCCTTGGCTTCCAGAGTCAGTCTTAACCTCTATAGTTAGCCATTCAAAAAATTTAAAACACCTTTTCAATCTTCTTTTTGGAGAGTGAAATAAAAGAAATTCTAAATGTCCATTCACTCTCCATCCCTTTTCTCTTTATTAACCTAAGACTTATTTGGCATAAACATGTAAGAACAATGGACATTTCGAAAAGCAAAAGTAGGGTTAAAATTAAAGATAGTACGGTATTTTAAAAAGTAGAGAAGAAATAATGGTTATGTCAGATATCAAAATGCATTATAAAACTATACTGACTAAAAATACAGGCATGGGGGGCCGGCCCGGTGCCATAGTGGTTAAGTTCACATGCTCCGCTTTGGTGGCCCGGGGTTCGCAGTTTCGGATCCCTGGCGCAGACTGACGCACTGCTTGTCAAGCCATGCTGTGGCGGCATCCCATATAAAGTAGAGGAAGATGGGCACGGATGTTAGCCCAGGGCCAGTCTTCCTCAGCAAAAAAAGAGAGAAGGATTGGCAATGGATGTTAGTGCAGGGCTAATCTTCCTCAAACACACAAAAAAGAATACAAGCATGGTGACTATATAGTTAATAACACTATATTGTATATGTGAAAGTGGCTAGGAAAGTAGATCTTAAAAGCTCTTATCACAAGAAAAAAAATTCTGTACCTATGTGTGGTGATGGCTGGTAACTAGACTTATTGTGGTGATCATTTTGCAATATATACACATATAGAATCATTATATTGTACACATGAAACTAATATAATGTTGTATAACAATAATATCTTAATTTTAAAAAAGAGGGAAGAAAAAACATGTAGTATAAGCAGGAATTTAGGTCCTTCTGCTCCCATTTTCCTTTTTCCCCCAGACCCAAGTATTGAGAGGAACAATGAGAAAGAATTCCCACTTAGATACAAAGAATCATACACAAATAAATACAACATTTGATGCTGCCCCCTTCATTCAGTATTTCCCAGGTGTTCCAATTATAAAACCAGCTGCCCTCACATCGGATCCCTGAGAAGTGAGAGGGAGTGGATACTGTTTTAAGAAAAGCACTGACAAACTGATTCCTTTTTTTAAAATATAGAAACAACTTTAAAATTTTGAATAAATGAAATAAACATATTTTTTATTACTTGATTTGAACATTAAATTCATAGATATTTAATGTGTATTTCACCAAACTGGCTACTGAGAACTCTTCAAGACTAAACTTTTGAATGCCATCTTAACTTGCCTGATTCTGAGAAAGAGGTTCTAGAATGGAAGTCCCACATATTCCTCTACCAAAGTTGTTCTGATATTTTAAAATTATAAATTTAATATAAAAATTGTAGATTAATTAAAATAAATTTACATAACTTACTACCCTATGACCACATTCCTCCCACTTAAGGACTCTAAGCTGAGGATTGATATGCTAGCTAGAAAGTTACCTTAACAAAGAAAGATAGCTGCTGACAGCCTTATGAAGGACAGATTGGAAAAGGACAAAGATAGAGTTAAGGAGATAGTCCTTGTTGGAGATGATGGAGCAATAGTTGAGGGTCTGGAGAGAAAGAGATGAATTTAACAGATTTCAAAAACAGACATGATAGGATTTTACTAATTGAGAATAGAAGATAAAAGGAGAGGATTTGAATGAGAAGCTAAGAATAATACTCAGTTTTCTGGCTTGTGTGGCTGGGTGTATCATGGTATGATCCAAGACAAGAGCCCAAGAGGAGCAGGTACAGGGGAAGATGAAGACTTTATATTAGGACATGTTAAATTTGATGTGTCTGTGTGACAACTAAGTGGAAATGTCCATAAGGGAGTTACTGTCTAAAAGCTCAGAAGAGTTCTAGGGTGTCTGGGATATCTAGGCAGATATTTTAAGGAATCATCAGATCATAGGTAGAAGTTGGAGCTATGGGTTGGAGGGGATTACCAAGGGAAAGTGTGAATGAAATGAAAAGGAAGGGTGAGGACAGAGCCCTAGAGAATATAAGGATTTAAAGGGTTAGGAAGAGAAGACAGAAAAAAATCATCAGAGGTAGGTGGGAAACCAGGAGAGAGTGATGTCACAGGTGACCAAGAAGAAGACAGGACTTAAGAAGGAGGTGTGGTCAATGGTCAATGACACAGAGACAGCATGTACATCAAAGTCTAAGAATTCCATATTGGATTGGGTGATATGGATGTTGCCTCTGCCTTTTGGTGAGGTAGGTTCACTGTTTGAGTGGGGATGGAAGCCAGAGTGGTGTGGGAAAAGTAGTGAATGGAAGGGTAAGAAGCAGTGAAGGCTTCATAGACTGATCTTTGAAGAAGGATGTCTGTGAATGGAAACAGACAGTGTTTATGTAGAAGATAGAAGGCTTTTTTTCTCATTAAACATGAAAAGCTTGAGCATATTCATAGGCTAAAGGAAAAAAGATGTAGAGAGGGAGAGATAGAGGATACAGCATAGAATGGATAAATGAAAATACTAAAGCATCAAAGGATGTGAAGAAAGGTTGATATCCAGAGTAGCTTCAATTGAGTGGTGGAACACCTCAAATGAGATGGAAAGAGGGAAGGAGAGGTGTAAATGAAGCTAAGTCTGATTGGGTAGAGGGAGGGCAAGCGATTGAGGGAGTTTCCATCTGATGAGGATTTGTGGGGAGGGGTCATGAGGACACAGGTAAAGGTTTGGAAGCACCCTTTAGAAATTTAGGGTACAGGTGGCTGTTTAAAAACACAAAGGATGACTGCACAGCATTGTGGGGGATCAGTCTTTGGTTGGAGGTCATCAACTTACAGTAGTGCTAATCTGCATTGGATATGCTGATTGCCTGGTTACAGGGGCAAGGAAGATGAGGCTGGAGTTATGACTGGACTGATCCAAGCAATGGAGCCATAAGACTTTAAAGGCTCTGGGTGAGGCAGACAATTGTCTAAGGTCATACAGCTAACAGGAACAGGTAGAGGTAGATTTGAACATAAAGTTGACTCCCTTGATAACCTTAGCCGAACTGTGAGGCTAAGGTGCTGAGTAGGTCAACTATATTGACAGGGAAACTGCCTAGGTCAATGACAGGCCTTGAAATGAAGACAAAACCTAAGATCCGGATGCCAAAGTTCTTGATGGATGTTGCATGGTTAAACACTCAATAAATATCTACTGCTCTACTGTTGAGTTAGGCTTTCAACAATCAAACATCACTTTTTATTCAATCATGTTAAAGATCCTTCTAAAGTATTATTTTTGTTTTGTAAATTAAAATGTATCTATAGGGAAGCTGGTAGGAGACATAATTTAAAAATTAAATCTAATGCAAATTAAAACAACAATGAGATACCTCTATGCACCTATTAGAATGGCCACAATCCAAACACCGACAACACCAAATGCTGGCAAAAATGTGGAGCAACAGGAATTCTTATACATTGCTGGTGGGAAGGCAAAATGGTAAAATTACTTTGGAAAACAGTTTGGCAATTTCTTACAAAAATAAACATACTCTTATCATACAATCCAGCAATCTGACTCCTTGGTATTTTACCCAAAGGAGTTGAAAATTTATGTCCACACAAAAATCTGAACAAGGATGTTTATAGTAGCTTTATTTATAATTGCCAAGACTTGGAAGCAACCAAGATGTTTTTAGTAGGTGAATGATAAATAAACTGTGGTACATCTAGACAATAGACTATTATTCAGTGTTAAAAAGAAATGAGCTATCAAGCCATGAAAAAAACATGGAGGAATCTTAAATGCATATTACTAAGTGAAAGAAGCCAATCTTAGAAAGCTACATTCTGTATGATTCCAATTATGTAACATTCTGGAAAAGGAAAAACTATGGAGACAGTAAAATGATCATTAGTTGCCAAGGGCTGGGGAACGGGGAGGGGAAAGGATGAATAGGTAGAGCACAGAGGATTTTTAGGCCCATGAAAACACTCTGTATGATATTGTAATGATGGATATACGACATTATACATTTGTCCAAATGCATAGATTGTACACCACCAAGAAGGAACCCTAAACTATGGAATTTGGGTGATTATGATGTGTCAATGTAAGTTCATCAATTGTAACAAATGTACCACTCTAGTGGGGGATGTTGATATCGGAGGAGGCTATACATGTGTGGGGAGAGAGGGCATATAGGGAATCTCTGTAGCTTCCTCTCAATTTTGCTGTAAACCTAAACTGCTCTAAAAAAATTAAGGCTTCTAAAAAATTAAATATGTCACCTACCATCATGAAAACTAATTTTGTCCTCTTTACAAGCAATCTTAAGGATGGATAGGATTGGGAGTAAGGGCAGTGGGAAATGAGTAAAGCAGGCAGTAAACTGTGAATAAGGAGACTTCTTGGGGTGGGAGATAAGCTTGGGGAAATATGTAGAGATTGGCGTAAGTTTTTAAGTGTTTCTTTACTTTCTTTTCATGTAGCAGTTTTATTCAAGGGATAAAAGGGTAGAAAAGCTTCGTCTCCGAAGACCTCCTCCAAAAGCGTTTGATAAAAATCTGCACACACCTCCTGAGTAGTAACAGAATAAAAGCAAAATGCTCCTAAGATGGTAGGTTGCCACAGTTGACTGGACATCAGATGGTAGGTAATCCAGGCCACTTTCCTATGTCAGGGAGACAAATTACATAAAGAATGTGTTTGCTTTCTAGGATCATCCGGTAACGAGACAGCATTGCCAGAAGGGTAGGCCTTTTGAGCCAGTGAAAAGTTTTCCAGAGCAGGTTATAGTTCTTCCCTCTGTGCATGGATTCAGTTTAGAAAAAATAGAACCACACCTCACCATACCCACCACACCACACTCACCATACCACACCTCATCTCTAACACCTCCCCACACCTCCCCGTACTTTCCCACACCTCACTACAACTCACCATACCACACCTCACTGCAGAGCATCTCCCCACACCTTACCACACCTCCCCACACCTTACCACACCACTGGGAGAAGGCAGCCTGAATGCTGAGATGGGCACTTGGAAGAGTGAGTTCAGCAGCACTCAGGCACGCCATGAAGTCAGCAGGCAGGAAGGAGTTGAGGCAATCACAGTAAACAGCAGTCAAATATGAGCACAAAGTATGCCATTGTAGAAAAGATGCAGGACAAAATGTATACCAGAGGGGCAAAAAGCAGGACATATAAAACAAGAAAGGAAGGGGAAAACAGAGAGACAACGTGAGTTTGTAAAAAGGTTTATCATAGGATCAAGAATGCCCTGGTGCTAGTGGCAGGAACTGACACTGTGCCTCTTTCAGAGGGAGTTTAAGTTCTCTTAAGGCACCTACCAAGAAGGATAGAGTTAATGCAAGTATGCAATGGCTTTAACAATATCTCTATCAAAAAAGTAACCTAAGAGGATAAAACAAGACACAAACGACTTGGGACTTTAAGTAGTGGAGTCATATATCATAATTATTTGGATATATTTCATTTAATAAATTGGTTATGATTCTTTCCATATTATCTTTATTCAATTATTTTAAAGAAGTCTTCTTTTCCTTTTAAAATTCACCATTTAAGAGTACTAACACAGTATTATTTGATTCTGAAATATCTGTTTCCAAATGGATTCTGATACCAGCTCAACACAAGGTTGACATAAGGAAAGGTATATTGTAGAAAAGAAACTGTATTGTAACTTTGAATGATCTCTGATTAACTATCCCAGACATGCTCTGTGGATTTTGTGGCCCCTCCTAACTGCTATAAGTTGACAACTTTGTTCTCTTGAGTTCGTTAGGAATGTGATGACCCTTGGGCAGAGAATCGATGCTGATAGCCATCATCAATGGCAAATGAAAGATCAGGGTATAGGGCGTTGCTCTGGTCTCTGATGCATATCAAGTAAAACAAAAGACAACCAGGAACTAAGACTAGATGTCTGCTCCCACCCTGAGACCAGATGCCTCCCCCACCAGGAGACCAGCCCCCTATATAACTGGCCTGTAGTCTTTGTTCTGTAAGATGGTTCTTTGAGACATTAGTTGGCCATCTTCTCCCTTGCTAGCAAGCTGTAATAAACCTTTTCTTCTCCACCATCTTGCCTCTAGATGATTGGCTTTGGTCACGTGGTGAGCAGATTGTGCCCTTTGTGTGGTAACAGATTCTACCAACCCTCTACATAGTCATTGATCTGGCTTCAGATGGAGATGAGATATTTGAGTGGATCTACCTGTGCTTCTGTAAACCTGGGCAGAAAAAAAAAGAAGCCAAAAGCTACTGAATTAAACTCAGAATAGGAATGATTTACAATAGCATCTTCTTTTGTCAAATGGATACTTGGGGGAAAACCTATTTTGTATTGCCAAACAAATTAGTAATTGAATTAGGAAACTGATTCCAAGTTATCGATTTTTGATTCCACATTCTTTTCAGTTGATATTAGTTATAATTTTTAGAAGAGCAATCAGGATTGAGCATGTACTGTGACAGTTATCTCAGACTTTTAGAGATCTAGTTACTTTAGAGATCTAGTCCAACTCTTCCTCTTAAAGGAAGCTGAGAGGTGACTCCCCATGGTGGCAGGAGCAAGACCAGAACCTGAGCCTTTTGATTTCATTATATCAGCATTTGCTATAATGAAATCAGACTCTGAGACAGATTTGCATGCAGGAAATATATTGGGAAGTGCCTGGGGGTCTATCCCTATAGGGGAGTGAAGGATATAGAGTTGGGCAGAGGGAGGAGTGATGTAACTGCAGCGAACATCAAGTGGTCCCACAGGGTGCCCTGGAGCTGAGAAGGTCCTTCGGAGTTACCCTGCCTCTAGGCAAGGGCCTGGGGCCTCTAGTACCCCTCTCTAATCAACCAGTCATTGAATGAAGGCTGCTTTCATGGAGGGAGCATAACCTTGGGGAGTGGGGATGGGGATGGCAGTCTTTGGCTGAAGGCAATTTTGGAAGAAGGACTTTGCTGAAGGCTATGGGTCACCCTCCCACAATCCCACCATTCCCCAGCAGCTGGGGAAATGAGAGCCACTGTGCTGCAGAAGGGCACGTCACAGCCTCCACCATTATACAGGACACTAGCTTGGTGACGGTGCTTTCACATATGTGCACTTGATCTCTCCCACTAGTTAACAAGACCCTTGTTGACAAACTCAATTTATATGTTACCAAATCATGTTCCTTTTTGCCCATCACCCAGAAAGCCAAACACTGAGGCGACGAGATTGCAGCAGAGAGAGGGTTTAATCACAAGGCAGCCAAGTGAGGAAAACGGAAGAACAAATCTCAAATCCGCCTCCCAGATAATGGGAACTCAGGGATATTTATGGGGTAGGAGGCTGGTGTCCAGGTGGGGAGGCATCTGGTCTCAGGGTGGGGCATCCATCTGATCTCTGGGGGGAGGCAGACATCTTGTCTCAGTTCCTGAGGGTCTTTTGTTTTATTGGCTATGCCTCAGAAACCAGAGAAATGCCCTATACCCTCATCTTTTAGTTGTCCTTGATGATGGCTATCAGCATAGACTCTTTGCCCTGGCGGTGGGGGGAGGGGTGTGTGTGATCACATTCCTAAGGAACTCAAAAGAACAAAATTATCAACTTATTTCAGCTGGGAGGGGCCATTTAATCCACAGAGCATGTCTGGGCTAGTTAATAAGAGGTCATTCGCAATTACGATAGGGTTTCTTTTCTACAATATGGCTTCCCTTATGTCAACCTTGTGTTGAGCTGGTATCATATATTGGGCTCAAAAGAAGCATAACATGTAGCATACTGCTAAGGCCCTATCAGAAACTCAATAATGTTTATTGATAGATAAAAATTGAAGAAATCAATTATAATATTAACTGTGGTTCAAAGAGGGTAACTTATATAATGACCTTTTCCCCCCAGATTAAAGCTATATATTTTGAAATTAGGAATATGATTTATCATGTTAAATACATCATAATCTTAATATTAGAAAATCTCTTTGCTTTTTGATTGGCTGCTAACCTAGATGATGGGGGGAAGAAATTAGAAACCAACATGTTCTGTTAAGATAAAAGAACATGAGGTAAGCCTGCAGATACAGTTTTCATGAAAGGCTTCCCTGTTGTCCTCATTAATTGCATAGAAGCCAAAGAGAGAAAAACCCCGCTAACTTGTAACTTAGCCTGATATCCTTGTTGATTTGTATCACCAAGGGGTACAAAGTGAATAAGTCAATAACCCTAAAGCATACACTTAAAATGCTAAACTTTTTATCTCCCTAATAGTTTCTTTTTTCATTAAGAAATAGGATTAAAGAAAATCCTAACATTTAAAGTAGGATGAAGACTTAAAATCAGAAAGATATAACACTAAAATATAAGACATTGTGCATTAATTACTAAACATGTGGGTTTGTATTGAGGAGCTCAGGTGTTCTCATCCCAGCTGGAAGACCATTTGTGTCAAACCTGGGTTTCATGTACTGATATACCATTGTCCATGTGCACAAAATAACTTTGATCTAAGGAGAAGATACCCCCAAGTTTTAACTAGCGCTCCAACAAGAAGCAACCTTCGAGAATAGCGTTAACAACAGAAGAATCCAAACATCACAAATGGCATTGAGAACTGTAATGAAAGGCTTTTTGTGTCACTAAAGCATCCCTTGGCAGGCCCTGCTGCAGCTGTTAACGTTTGGGGAACATTCTAAAAGGGCAGATGCGCCAAAGTATGGCAGTGCCCCGTTTCCAGGGGGCAGAACATCTTGTCTTAGTTACAGGCCTAAAAGAGAGGCTGCAGAAGCTCTCACCCAGGGGGTGGCCTTGGCTGTCTCAGGGTTAGCGGTATGAAGCAAGAAGCTGTCTATTCTGTTTGAATCATGACTTCTTCAAATGTAAAGAATCAACTAGTTGAAGCTTTAGCTGAGTTTTAATTTTTAAGAATATTATATACAGAAAAAAATATGTATTTATTTGGATACATTAAGTCAAAGCTCAAGATAATTTTCATAGAACTTTATAATTTTTTGCTTTCGTGAATACTTTGCTAAACAATTTATGATGCAAAGAAAAGGCGGTGCTTGGTCTCCAGGGTGCCTTCCCAAGCAGCACCTGGGATCAGGGAGTGCATCATGATCTGAAGGAATCTTTGCTGGAATTCCAGAACCAGTGGAATTCCAGAACTGGTTGTTCTGGACAACATTGCTAATGTGTGCTCTAGCAATGCTGAAATAAGGCAAATACTCTCACCCTATCTCCCAAAACCACTTTACTTTTGTAATGAGGTCACATTCCATATTTTCCTGTTTCCCTTCTCTCGAATGAGACATTAATGTATCCAGATTGGGTTGCCTTCCTTCTAGTTCCCGACGTCTTTCCTTTATCAGGAGTATGTCCACATAAAAACAGAACTATTCATGATTTGTTACCTCACAAAGACAAGTGATTATCTTGTCTACAAGTTATTATGGTGAAATGTAGAATGAAGAGGGGCATATCCAGATCCTGCCCTCAAAAAAACCCTTTAAAAATAAATAAGAAGGGCACCAGCCCTGTGGTGTAGTGGTTGAGTTGGCGTGCTCTGCTGCAGTGGCCCGGCGTTCACAGGTTCGGATCCCAGGTGTGGAACTATGTACCGCTCATCAAGCCATGTTGTGGCGGCATCCCATGTACAAAATAGAGGAAGATGAGCAGAGCTGTTAGCTCAGGGCCCATATTCCTCAGCAAAAAGAGGAAGATTGGCAACAGATGTGAGGTCAGGGCCACTCTTCCTCACACACACACACAAAAAGAAATCTTTTTTGCAAGGGGACTCTTTATTTGGCTTTGACTACTCTGGAAATCTAGATCTTGACTCACATATATTGCCCACCTTGGCCATGGTATATATGGTGTGTGCATATAAATATATATATATATATATATATGTATATATAGTAATAATTCCAGAGTGGTTATTAACTTGAAACTACAAAAACCACAAAAGATTTGTTGACCATGAAGTTACTCTCTGGATTAGAAATATATTGTATGGAAACATATACTTTGCTTTGTACTGTTTTTTTCCCAAAACAAATTAAAAGGTTTCTGATAGCATTCTCCAGATCTTTCTAGCGAGATCTCTTGGAATGGTTTAAAAAACCCTTTTTGCTTTCCAAGCCTCAAATTTGTGGTGAAAACCTTCTAGCTTTTTTTGGAGAGGGGGGTGAGGAGAGACTTCAATCAACAGCACCTAAATAGCCTCAAGTTGTGTTTGGACCAGACCACAGTTCTCTATAACAGACTGCTTTCTCTGCATACCACGGTCTCAGGGAATCTTCCTGGTGTCCACTTCCGTTGTGTTCTGGTTCTTGCTCTCTCTCCACCCCTTTGTATCTGATACCTCAGACTGTCCCTTTCTCCCCAAGTTCACTATTGCCTGAATCAGAGATTTTGTTTCCCTTTTCTGGTACCCCACTGCTAAGGGTCATACTCCAATGTCCAATTTCTAATCTCTGTACCCCAACTCAAGTCAAGCTGGATTCTACACGTGCAAGAAAGGTATTCCTTTAGGTTGTGTGTTAATGACCGGCGTTTTACATGACTTTTGATAGTGTAAAGCAATGATTCACATATCTCATGGTGTTCTGGTCTGGACAATTCTCAACTACTGTCTATAGCACTGAATCCTGGCCAATACTGAGAAACGGGTTTTCAAGAACCCTGTATAGGAGTGTATGGACCATATCCCATCTAGCCAAAGGACCTCATTATGGTGCCAAACAACATGTCACAAGTTTAGGAGTAGAAACTGCTCTCTCCCTATTCAGGGTCAATTAAAGACTTTCCAGTGTGTCTCAAGAGGCAATACTTTCTTGCTCTTTTTGCCCTCTAGTCCTTATAGTTGACTTCTTCAAGAGGGAGGGGAGTGTGCTTTATCTGCAAAGGCCACTGTGTACCCATCCAACGGGATGCTAATTTATTGTGACCCAGCCCACCCTAACAGTCCTGATACCTACTATTTCATTTTGTTTCTCTACTTGTTTTGCGAATGCTGTTTAAATTAATCCAAGTCCACATTTACCCATCTACCATCCCCTATCCTCAGAATATTGACCTTATATTTGAAGAGTATTTACATTGCTTAACTTCTATCTGGTACATCTCCCTCCCCACTACAAGATTCACATACAATTCCATGTGCCACCTTATTCTATCAAAGATATGGCTTCTGCTACTGCCCGTCTCATACATCCTCAGCACTGAGCTTCTGCACAGAAACTAGGACGAGGAGTCTGCTCCGTTATTCTGCACACTATTGCTCACACCATCTAGTCTGTCCTTTGCTTTGTGCCCGGTTCTTGCTTCCCACCAACCCCCTTGAACTTGACCATCAAACTGTTTCTTGATTCCCACATCTGACCTCACCCAGGACATCATTCACCTTTGCTCTGTGCCCCGTGGCTATGTCACACATTTAGTACTCTAGTTAGACAGAATTACTTCTTCCCTTTGCATATGCTATTTCCTTTGCCTAGAATAATCCTTCTTTGTCACTGCTTTCCTGGAGAATACGAGCATATGCAAAATTTCTCTAATCACCCCCCCACACTCATATTAAGTACTGCCCATTCGGGGCTATCTCTATCCCTTGAAATTACTTCTATTGATTATCATAATATATAGAAATTATTTGTGTATGTCTGCTTCTCCATTGTACTTGGATTTCTATTTTTTGTGTGTGTGTGTGAGGAAGATTAGCCCTGAGCTAACATCTGTTGCCAATCCTCTTTTTGCTGAGGAAGATTGGCCCTGGACTAACATCTATGCCAATCTTCCTCCATTTTGTATGTGGGATGCCACCACAGCATAGCTTGACAAGCGGTGCATAGGTCCACGCCCAGGGTCCGAACCTGTGAACCTGTGAACCCTGGGCTGCTGAAGCAGAGTGCATGAACTTAACCTATGCCACTGGGCTGGCCCCACATGTTCCCTTTTAAAAAGTCACCAGGAAAGGATTGGCAGCACTCACCCCGCCTTTCTACTGGGCATAGACCCTGAGCACAGACCTGCTGGACCGCCTGGCCATTCAGTCCCAGAGCCAGGGCTAAAACCATCCTCACTGAAAGTCATTTTGTGGAAAGGCCTTTTTTGTTCTCTTTTCAAACGTATGTGTCCATATAAGTTCACTATTACTTTGAAAAAAAAACCAAAACAGATTAGCCCCTCAGATGCCTACTTTGGCTTTCTTATTTATACTTTGTTTTCAGCCAGCTCTATCTTGCTGAGGGATCACCTTTCATTTCACATAGTGTTTTCCTTCCTAGAAACTGCAGAAATGGACCTATGGATTAAATGGATTAAAAAACTAAATGGATTAAAAAAACAAGGCTAGTTTTTTCAGATGATAAACCTAAATGCAATATTTTAGTGGTAGGTATGTGTAGTGAATTGTATAGTATCCCCCCAAATTCGTGTCCATCTGGAAATTATCAATATGACCTTATTTGGAAATAGGGTCTTTGCAGACATAATTAGTTAAGATGAAGTCACACTGGATTAGGGTGGGCCCTAAATCCAACAACTGGTGTCTGTATAAGAAAAAGGAGAGGGAGATTCAGACACAGAGATACAGAAACACACACATGGCAAAAAGGCCATATGAAGACAGAAGCAGAGATCGGAGTGATGTAGCTACAAGCCAAGGAATGCCACAACCACCAAAAGCTAATAGAGAGGTCTGGAACAGAGGCTCCCTCAGAGGCTCCAGAAGAAACCAACCTGCTGACATCTTGACTTCAGACTTCTACTCTCCAGAAAGGTGAGAGAATAAATTTCTTTTGTTTTCAGCTACCAGCTTGTGGTAATTGGTTACAGCGGCCCTAGGAAACCCAAATAGCACGTATTCCATGCTTTTACTCCACAGCAGCACTGCCAACAGGGCAGCCTGAGAGATTTTGTTAAAATGTAAAGCGGATTGTGCAATTGCTCTGCTCAGAGAAGAAGGCAGAGTCAATGGAATGGTCTACGAGCTCTGCATGATCTGTACCATCCCCATCTCTCTTACCTCGTTTTATCTCTGTCTGGCCACACTGCCCTTCTTGGTGTTTTTCCAATGCGCCCCAGGCCCTTTGCCTTTCTGTCATTCTGGAATGCTCTTTTGCTGATATGCACATGGCTCCCTCCCTTATTCCCTCCAGGTCTTTACTCCACTGGCCCCTTCTTAATGAGACTTTGCCGGACCTCTCCGTTGAAAATCATTGCCTGTTCCCTAGCCCCTTTGCTGCCTTATTTTATTCCTCAGCACTTATCACTGTCTGGCATATCATATATTTTACTTATTTCGTTTACAATCTGTCTTCCCCAGTAGACAATTGGCTCTCTGAGGACAGGGTTTTGTCTGTTCAGTTTACTCCTGTGCCCCCAGCACTTATGTGCCTGACACATGGTTGATACTCAGTGAATGTCTAGTGGATGAGGTGTGCACACGTTGGTGTGCCGTTGTGCTTTCAGTTTATGTGTGGAAGCACCTAATTTCTGAATTCCTTGCATGTGAATAGCTGCCAAAGCTGACAGAACTTACATTATTGTTACTGATTCTGGACCTGCCCCCAAAGCTGGACATGTGGCAGCCAGCGCAGGGAGCACCTGGTGTTTCTGGTGCCCACGCTTTGAAGCCGGGAATGCCAGGCCTGCAGAATCCACGTGGGTTTGGAGGTTAGTGTCTCAGGCTGCTCCGGCTGCCGTAACAAAATACCATGGGCTGGCGGCTTATACAGCGGATGTTTACTTTCTCATCACAGTTCTGGACGCTGCAAGTCCAAGATCAGGGAGCTGTCATGGTCAGGTTCTGATGAGAGCCCTCTTGCTGACTTGCAGATGGCTGCCTTCTCGCTGTGTCCTCACATGGCAGAGAGAGAGCTCTGGTGTCTCTTCCTCTTCTTATAAGCCAGTTCTTTGGGATCAGGGCTGCACCCTGATGACCTCATTTAACCTTAATCACGTCTTCAAAGCCCTATCTACAACACAGTCACATGGGGGTTAAAGCTTCAATATATGAATTTGGGGGGATGTAATTCAGTCCATAGCATCAGTGCCACATCCAGCAATACAGGGCTAAGTAGGCTTTTATGCAGTAACATTCCATAATCTTTTCTTTAACAAAAGTGGATACAGAGTTCCAAATACTAAATTCTTTCAAGTAATATAGACTACATCTCATTCATATTTTGGCAACTACCTGAATACAGAAACGTAGATGATTGATAACACATAGACAGAGCCGTGTACACTTATTTAACTCCCGCTGGGCATTTTGTGGTGAATGGTTTGACATGCAGTCTAGGGTAGGTAGGGTTACAAACAAATCTTGCTTCTCCTTTTCTACTCCAAGACCACCTGCTCTTAAGTAGGTGTGTCGTTAACAAGGCTGATTTCAAAGGTTCCGTCTCTCCTGAGCTTTCCCTCCCAGTGTGACCCAGTCTGAATGCTTTCAATACGTCACAGCAGATGTCTCAGATATGTGTCACCTGTCACAGGGTGGCTGGACAAGACAGTGTGGATGAATCACCACCAATCATCCTCAATATCAGAACAACTTAAAGTACATGCCCTACAGACTATGGGTTGAACGTGTGAGTTTCCTAATAATAATGAAGAGAAGAGTGGACTTTAAGATGGAAAAGCAGTTTTGCCTTATCAAGTCTGTGACCTTGGGCAAATCATTTATCCCCTTTGGGCCTTGGTTTTCTCAAAAATATAAGAATTGGGGCAAGTTCCTTCCAACTCTAACATTCTGGGACAATGGCCCATTTATAAAACTTATAAATTAAAGAGAAAAGGAAAAGACCACTAGCCAACAAAAGACTGGATTATAAGGTGCTCATCTTGGAGAAAGAAGCAGATGGAGAGGTCTCATCGGGCTAGAACTGAGAGGACCATTTATGGTGGGCTCTGTTCCTCCCGTGCCTCCAGAATGCTCTCTCATGTCCACTGACGCTGCTGGAGGGGGTGCTTGAGGCAACGGAGCTGTATGTGCCTGCAGGGAGCAGCTGAGTGTCTGAAAATTGCTAGAAATCAAAATAAAAATTCTGGGACCTCCAGAGCCCTTTGAACACTATATATAAGTTTAATAAAGAAGCAAATATTCGCCTTCTGGGAAATCCCAGAGAAACTCTAGCTGCCTCCTGAAAGGTCATGTGGCCATAGGGGCCCTGCCTTGAGAATGTGGTCTGGGGTGGGCTCGTCTACCTTCTCTAGGATCTTCCTTCTTTAATTTGATGTGTTCTAAGGACAGCACAAAAGCATGCCTTGGGGTTGTAGTAGTGTGAACACATTTGCCACATTTTCCTCCATCCCAGGTAATCAAAACTGAAAATAGTCACCTGAACATTGATTTTAATTTCTGTTTTTTCTTTAAAATGAAGTTTTTAATTTATTTTTTAATTTCAGAAAGGCTGTCTTTAAGGCCAGTGGTTCTGTTGCATGGTGACATCAGTGGTTCTGGATCTAGCTGCATCTCAGAATTACCTGGGGTGGGAGGGTGGATTTAAAATATTTATGTCCAGGGGCTGGCCTGGTGGCATAGTAGTTAAGTTCGCACCCTCTCCTTCAGTGGCCTGGGGGTCGCTGGTTCAAATCTCGGGCACGGACCTATACACCGCTCACTAAGCCATGCTGTGGAGGCATCCCACATACAAAATAGAGGAAGATTGGCACAGATGTTAGGTCAGGGCTAATCTTCCTCAAGCAAAAAGAGGAAGATTGGCAATGGATGTTAGCTCAGGAGCCAGTCTTCCTCACACACACACAAAATATTAAAAATAAAATAAAATAAAATGCCCAGGACTAACTTTCAGAGGTTCAGATTTGGTAGTTTTGAGGTGGGGTTCAACATATGTATGTTGGCAACGATTCTGTGTGGTTGAAAACAATGGTAAAGATGACGACACTAGAGAGACAGCTACAGCAGGAAGTTCTCAGAGAACACAAATGGATCAACTTTATGAAAACCCAGCTTTTATTGTGATCTATGTGGATGTATCCGTAGGGCGTGAGTTGATTCTGCACATCACAGTCTTCAATTGAAAAGTTGATGCAAAACAAAACTTGAAACACTTTTATAGGAAGTAAAACAAACCCCTAATTCTTCCAACCTAATACAATTGTTTTCACTTTTCCATTTCATCTTCTGATCCTCCACGTGCTCATCTGTTTTTCCACATTTATAATCTCAATGTAAATGTCATTTGAAAAACACTGCCTTTTAATTTAGGTTTTTCAAAAGTATTTTTGACATTTCTGCAGTTTCATGGTTCTGACTTTTAATGATTACATAATATGATATCATGTTGATACACTATGCTTTTCTAAATCATTTCCCTGTTGTAGAAACTTAGGTTGCTTCCAGATTTTGGCTGTCACAGATAGCCATGTAATAAAATCATTGTGCATCTAGATTTTTGCTTCTGTGGATTAGTTCCTTTGCATAAGTTCCCAGGAATAGGATTGCTAGTTTAAAGTGATAGAACATCTGTTGACTCTAGCTCCATATTGCAAAGAATGCAATTTAACATACTATGAATACAACTACCATATAGTTCAGAAGTTCCACTTCTGGGAATACAGCCGAAGGAAATGAAAGCACTATGTTGAAGAGATATCTGCACCACCATGTTTACTGCAGTGTTAGTTACAATAGCCAAGACATGGAAACAACCTAAGTGTCCACTGAGAGATGAATGGATAAAGAAGTTGTGGTATATATGGAATATTATTCAGCCATAAAAAGAAGGAAATCCTGCCATTTGTGACAACATAGATGGACCTTGAGGGCATTATGCTAAGTGAAATAAGTCAGACAGAGAAAGACAAATACTGTATGATTCCACTTATATGTAGAATCCAAAAAAACTCATTGAAAAGAGATCAGGTTTTTGGTTACCAGAGGCAGGGGATGGGGAGAGGGAGAATTCGATGAAGGTGGTCAAAAGGTACAAATTTCCAGTTATAACATAAATAAGTACTAGGGATGTAATGTATAACATGATGGCTATAGTTAACACTGCTGTATGGTATATTTGAAAGTTGTTAAGAAGAGTAAATCCTAAGAGTTCTCATTGCAAGGAAAAAAACTTTTTTTCTTTTCTTTTTCTTTTTTGTATCTGTATGAGATGATGTATCTATATGAGATGTTAATTAAACTTATTGTGGCAATCATTTCACAATGTATGTAAGTGAAGTCATCATGCTGTATACCTTAAACTTACACAGTACTGTATGTCAATTATATCTCAGTAAAACTGAAAGAAAAAAATTTAAACAAAACCCATAAAAATACTATGGATATATATGTTTACATATTAAAAAATGGGTCTTATAATAGTATCAGGCTCCAAAGTGCTGGATGGAGGCTGAGTTCACGCCAACATAAGGAATCTTAGAGACACCTCTGTTTGAAGGCAAATACAGGCAGATACAACTTCTAACAAAGGTTTAGTCAGTTGTTGAACATACAAGTCAGTGGAAATGATAAGATTTCCATGGGACTTTGGGGGGATTCTCACAACTGTTTCATCTTAATCAAACAAGACTGTAAATTTACAGATTCGTTTGAAAGATTATTCTCCACACTATAGACCAATATATTCCTCAAGGTTAAGAAAAGAGAAATAGCTACTTGCTTTTGTGTCATTTGGAATCGAAAACCAAATTACATTCCTTGCTCATAGTAGGCCATCAAATATTTGTTGAATGAATGAAAGTATAATTGTTCTGTTCATTGCCTATTTTTAATTTTTAATACTTAACTCTGACGAAGTAAATAAAAAGGTGCAAGATCTTCAGCCTTACAAGTCAAATTAAGGAGAGTTGAAGTACAAGAAATATCGCTTTTAAGAATAAAAAACAATATCATAGTCCATGATTAGTTTACTGAGAACAATTTCCTACTCCTCATCGCTTAATTTAAGAATTGAAATATATAATAATTTATATAATATCAATGTCAGTTTAACAATTGGCCCCAAATTTGGAGGGAATCTTTTAATATCCTCAAACTTACGTCTGTATCCACAGCCCTCTGTGTGTTATATCATTGGCATTTTTTTTCTACAGAGTTTGAACTCTAAATTGATGATGAAAATAGGCTTGCACTAGGTACCAGCTGTCATTTCTTTGGAAGTTTTGATTATTTCAGTCTTTTGGATTTGAGTAGTAATCAAAAAATCTATAATCAATTTCAAAATATAAACCCTTTCAGCTTTTTTATTTTAAAAATGTGCATATTTTTATAATCACCTGCCTTAAGTCTCACACTCTGGGATCATGAATGTATTTTTTTTTACAAAGGAAAATGTGGGTGGTAAAAGTATCATTCTACAATACCTAGAGGAAAAATAAATTTTAGACAGAAAAGGGAGGCTTTATGAAGCAGTGGACAAGGCACTGGGAGATTAGGGTCTAACCTGCCTCCATCTTTCATGGCTGGTTCTGATTAGTCCTCCAGGCCTTTTCTCTGGATCCACCAATTCACTTTCCCTGCTCCACCCTTCCCAATGTAGAACTCAATTCTTTGTCCTTTATGACCATGCTATGCTTTTGCAAAACATTCTGCTCTTGCTGATGCTGTGCCTTCTACCTGGAATGCCCTTCACTCTCCTCTGTCTGGAAAATTCCTGATCATCCTTCACGACTAAATTCAACTGTCACTTCCATAGTTAACTCTTCCCTAACAGCCAGCAAACTTTCCCCCTATCTTAGCTACCCCCCCCCCACCAAAACAAACAAACAAACAAACCTGGCCTGGTCACAGAGAAAACCCACTCATTTCCTTCTCTAAGAGTATTAGGCACATTGATTCATTTATTCAAACGTGTTATTGAACGCTTATTGTTCTAGATGCTGGGAAAACTGGTGAAAAACACAGATAAGCCTTCTTAGGGCTTTTGGCCTAATGGGGATAAACAGACAATGGACCAAATAAGTAAATTATTTATGTACTATATTTAAAGTGATAAGTGCTTATGGGGAAAATAGAGTGGGAGGGGCAATAGGAAGTGCCAGGGGAGGGAGAGCGAGTGTGTGGGTGAGGGATGCTTACAAATTGAAATTCAGTAATCAGTGGAGACTTCAGTGGGAAGGTGACATGTGAGCAAAGATTTGAAGGAGGTGAGGGAGTGAGCAATGGGGCTATCTGAGGAAGAGAGCTCCAGGTAGAGGGAAAAGCTAGTGCAAAGGCCTTGAAGTGGGAGCTTGCCAATAATATTGAGGAACAGCCAGGAACCCTATATGGATGGAACAGAGTGAGCAGAAAGAACAGTATTAGAGAGTAGATCAGAAAGGTAATAGAGTGGAGAGGGGGACCCAGATTTTATGGGATCTTGAAGGCCATTGTGAGGACTTTGGTTTTTACTAGAAGTGAGATGGGAAGCCATTGGAGGATTTGAGCAGAGAATTGACTTGATATGAGTTACAATTTGAAAGGTTCCCCTGGTTTATAGCATATGGACTGTTGGAGGACAAGGCAAAAATCCGGACAAGAGAAAATGGTGGCTTGGACCAGGATTGCAGCAAGGGAGGTGGTGAGAAGTGGTCAGATTCTGGATATATGTCAAGGGTAGAGCCAATAGGATTTCATGATAGATTAAATGAGAGAAAGAAACAAGTCGAAAATGACTTCAAGTTGTTTGGCCTGAGCAACTGGAAAGATGGAACTGTTAATGAACTGAGATGATGAAGGTTGTGGAAGGAGCAGATCTGGAAGGGAAGATTAGGAATTTGGTTTTGGATATGGTGAATTTGAGATGCTAATTGGCCTTTAAAGGAGAGATGTCAGGTTGTTAGTTGGATGTATGAGTCTGGAGTTTGGGAGAGACATCTGCTGGAGATAAAAATTTTGGAGTCATCAACATACAATTGACATTTAAAGCCATGACACTGAATGAGATCATGAAGGGAGTGGTTGTAGAAAGAAAGTACAAGCGGTCCAAGCCTGAGCCCCAGGGTATGCCAATGATAAGTGGTTAAGCACATGGGTCTGTTAGAACATGTTCACATTTTATTATAATTGTTTGTACTTTTCTTACACTTCATTTTTTAAAAAAAATTTTAATTTATTTTTTATTGCAGTAACATTGGCTTATAACATTGTATAAATTTCAGGTGTACATCATTATACTTCTATTTCTGTGTAGATAGCATCATGTTCACCACCCAAATACTAATTACAATCCATCACCACACTCTTAAACTTCATTACACTGCCATCTCCTTGATGGAAAGGACTGGATCTCACTCATTTTTTAACAGCCTGTCTAAGGTATAATTTACGTACTATAACACATACCTGTTTTAAGTATAAAATTCAATGATTTTTAGTTCTTTCTCATTTTATATTTTCAGTGACAGGTATATGGTAAGCACTTAATATATGTCTTTAGAACGAATGCTGAATTTTTAAGTGAATTAACAAATGAATGAATGCATGTTATCTTAGATCAGCCTTTTATATGTCTGGATATCACTTCTTTGTGTACAAAATGAGGCTGTTGACTAGAGGATTTTTAATTCTCTTTCAACTATGAGATTTAAATGTTTCAAGTGTTTGTATCAGAGGCAAGGAATAAACCTCAGCGAGCTGCTCAGGTTTCCCCATCACTAGCTTTTATAATGGTATAAAGACATGAAACATTTTAGGAATTTTTTTAGTCAGATGAGAATTCGTTTTGACCTTGTTGGGTCAGGTTATAAACAATTATAACTAAGAGTTGCTGTTTGAAATTGAATATCTCACCACGAATTAGGCATAATAGAGCAGAAACTTGAGATCTAGTATTATTTGGTTTATAGTACAAACAGATTTAAAAAAATATATATGTATATGCATATATATATATATATAAAACACTAGCACCAAAAAATGGGTGAAATGTTAAGTGAAATCATGTTGTTACAGGGTTCCTGTATTTCAACATCAGAGTTAATTCAACATTAACTCTAAGTAGATCACGATAAGTTAAAGATTGTAATCCCTGGGGCAATCACTAAAGAAATAATGTCAAGAGATATAGCTAAAAAGTCAATACAGGGATTAAAATAAACACTACAAATAACTGATTAACACAAAAGATGGTAAGAAAGGAGGAACAGAGGGGAAAAAAACAGATGAGACAAATAGAAAACAAATAGCAAAATGGTAGACTAAAATCCAATCAAATCAACAATTACATTAAATTTAAATTGATTAAGCACTCCAATCAAAAAGCAGAGATTGCCAGACTGTCAGACTGGATAAAAAAGCAAGACACTTATTTGCTGTCTGCAAGAGACACACTTTAAATACAGAGACATAAATAGGGTAAAAGTAAAAGTATCAAAAGACATATATCTGGCAACTATAAGCATAAGAGAGCTAGAGTGACTATATCAATAAAAGATAAAATAGAATTCAAGAAAACTTTAATAAGAGGCAGAGAGGGACATTTCATAATGACATTAAATATTGTTATGATACATAATTATATGTGTAGAGCTTCAAAATACATGAAGCAAAAACTGATAGAACTAAAGGGAGAATAGACAAATGCATAAACATAGTCGGAGGTTTTAATATACTTCTCTCAGTAATTAATAGAATAAATAGCCAAAAAATCAGTAAGGATATAAAAGATCTGAGCAACATTATCAACCACTATAACCTAATTGACATTTATAGAACAATACACTCAACAACTTCAGGCTACACATTCTTTTTAAGTACGTTTGGAATGTTCACCAAGACAGACCATATCCTGGGCCATAAAATAAGTCTCAATAGATATTAAAAGACCAAAATCTTGCAAAGTGTGTTTTCTGACTACAATGAAATTAAATGAAAAATAATAACAATAAGCTAAATAGAAAAGCACCAAATACTTTGAAATTAAATTGTACATGTATAAATAATGCACAAGTCAAAGAAGAAATCATAAGGGAAATAAGAAAATATTTTGAACTGAATGATAATGAAAACACAACATATCACAATTTTTTTGCTAAAGCAGTACTTACAGTGAAATTTACAGCCTTAAATGTTTAAATTAGAAAAAGGGAAAAGGCCTCAAATCAATTATCTAGTTTTGACCTTAAGAAATCAGAAAAAGAAGAGCAAATTAAACTCAAAGTAAGCACTGAGAAAAAAATAAGAAAGATAAGAGCAGAAATAAATGAAACAGAAACAAAGAGAAACAGAGAAACAGAGTATCAATGAAGCCAAAAGTTCTTTGAAAAGTTCATTATAAACAGAGAGAAGGTACAAATTACCAATATCAGGAATAAAAGAGGACACAACTAAAGAGCCTACAAGCATTAAAGGATAATAAGGAGATATGATACACAACTTATGTCAATAAATTTGACTTAGATGAAATAGACAACTTCCTTGAAGGACAAAATTTACCAAACTGACATAAGAAAAAATAGAAAATCCAAATAATCTTAAAGCTCCTAAAGAAATTGAATTAGCAATTTAAAACCCCAGGCCCAGATGGCTTCACTGGTGAATTCTATCAGACATTTAAGGAAGAAATAATACAAGTCCTTCAAAAACTACTTCAGAAAACACAGAAGGAACGAATAATTTCCAATTCATTATGTGAAGCCAGTATTAACCTGACACCAAAACCAGACATAGATGTTACAAGAAACTAAAACTACAGACCAATATTCCTCATGAGCATAGATGTAAAAATCCTAAACAAATTCCAACAGATGAAATTCAACAAGATATAAAAAGGATAATGCACTATGAACAAGTGAGGATTTATTCCAGGAATGCAAAGTTGGTTAACATTTGAACATTGATCAGTGTAACTCACCATATTGAGAGTGAATTTTGAGAAAAATCTCTCAATAAACTTGGAATAGAAAGTAACTTTCTCAATTTAATAAAGGACATCTACAAAACAAAACAAAACAAATCTTAAGGCTAACATCATCCTGAATGCTGAAAGACTGAATGTTTTCTCCCCAAATTTGGCAATACAGCAAGCCTGTCCATTCTCACCATTTCTATTCAACATTGTGCTAGAGATCCTGGCAGGACAATAAGGGGGAAAAAGGAAAGAAAGAGAGAAACAGAAGGCATAGAAATTGAAAATGGAGAAGTAAAGCTGGCTTTATTCACAAACGAAATGATTATATTGATAGAAAATCCTGAAAACCAAGAAAAATGCTACTAGAACTCATAAGTGCTCAAGATATAAGGTTAGTATACAGAAGTCAATTGTATTTCTATACAATGTAATTAAAATTAGAAAATAAAAATAAAATTCTGTTTATAACATAAAAAAGTAATACTTATGGAAAATTAAATATGTACAAATCCTGTACACTGTAAAATACAAAATACTACTGAGAGAATTTAAAGGTCTAAATAAATGGTGAAATATGCCATGTTCATGGATTAGGAGACTTCATACTGTTAAGATGTCAATTCTCCCCGAATTGATCTATAGATTCAGTGCAATTCTAAACAAAATTCCAACAGGCTTCTTTGTAAAAATTGGCAAGCTGATTATAAAAGGACCAAGAATAGCCAAAATAATTTTGAAAAAAGAAAAAGCTGAGCCAGCCCTGATGGCCTAGTGGTTAAAGTTCAGCACTCACTGCTTCAGCAGCCTGGGTCCCTTTCCTGGTCACGGAACCACACCATCTGACTGTCAGTTGCCATGCTGTGGTGGCAGCTCACGTAGGAGAACTAGAATGATTTACAACTAGGAGATACAACCATGCACTGGGGCTTTGGGGAGGGAAAAAAAAAAAAGAGGAAGATTGGCAACAGATGTTGTTAGCTTAGGGCGAATCTTTCCTTGCCAAAAAAAAAGAAAGAAAAAAGCTTGAAAAAAATAGAAAAAGTTGGAGAAATTACTGATTTACCTGATTTAAAGCCTTACTATAAAGCTAAAGTAATCAAGACAGTGTGATTTCTCATAACAATAGACATGTAGATCAACAGACTAGAATACAATACAGAAATAGAGATATTCATAGTCAATTGACATTCATAGTCAATTGATTTTCAACAATGGTACAAAGGTAATTCAATGGGAAAGTGTAGTCTTTTCAAAAAATGGTGCTGAAACAACCAGAAATCTATATAGAAAAAAATGAACCTCAACCCTCACTTCACACCACACACAGAAATAAATCAAAATGGGTCATAGACATAAATACAAAAGCTAAAACAATAAAGCTTTTGGAAAAAAAATAGAAGAAAATCTTTGCGACATTGGGGTATATAAAAAAAAAGATGTTTTCGATAAGATACAAGAAACATAATACATAAAAGAAAATGATAAATTAGACTTCACTAAAACAAAAAAAGTGAGCTCTTCCAATGAAAATATCAGGAATAAATAGTATGAAACGGTAATAATAGGAAAATGCAAGCCACTGATTGGAAGAATATATTTGTAGCACATATGTCTTACAAAGGACTTGTATTCAGAATATATAAAGAACTTTCACAACTCAATATTAAAAGGATAACACAACTCAATTAAAAATGGGCAAAAGATTTGAATAGACACCTCACAAAAGGAGGGATAGGAAATGGCCAAGAATCACATGAAAATTCATCAGGGAAACACAAATTAGTCATCAGGAAATTGCAAATTCAAATCATAGTAAATACAACTTCACATCCACCAGAAAGATTAAAATTTAAAAGATTAATATTATATGTTAATTTTATGCGTCAGTTTGACTAGATCAGGGGATGCCCATATATTTGGTTACACATTATTTCTGAGTGTGTCTGTAAGGATATTTCCAGATGAGATTAGTATTTGAATTGATGGACTCTGTAAATTGCCTTCCCCAATGTGGGTGGGCATCATCCAATCCGTTAAGGGCCTGAGTAGAACAGAAGGTGGAAAAAAGAGGAATTTCCCCCTTTTTTCTGCCTCATTGCTTCAACTGGGACATCTCATCTCATCATCTCCTGACCTTGGACTGGGATTTACATCATCAGCTCCCTGAGTTCTCAGGCCTTAGGACTCGCTCTCCCATTTGCAGATGGCAGATCATGGGACTTAGCCTCTGTAATCATATGAGCCAATTCCTCATAATAAATCTCCTTTTATATTTTATTGGTTCTGTTTCTCTGAAGAACCCTGACTAATACAACTGCCAACCCCAATTTTGGGTGAAGATGTGAAGTGACTGGTAATTTTTTATAAAATGAAATATATACCTATCCTATGATCCATCAGTCCTACTCATAAGTATTTACCCAAGAAGAATGAAAATATATATTCACAAAAAGCCATATACAAGGATGTTCATAGCAGCTTTATTCATAATTGTCAAAACCTGGAAATAACCCAAATGTCCAACAGCAGAAGAATGGATAAAGAAATTGTGATATGTCTTTGTAATGAAATACTACTCAACAATAAAAAAGAACACACTTCCAAATACATGCAACAATGTGGATGAATCTCTAAAACGTTATGTTGAGTGAAAGTAGCCAGATACAAAAAATACACACTGTATGAGTCCATTTTTATGAAATTCTAGGAAAACAATCTAGTGACAGAAAGTAGATCAGTGGTTACCTGGGGATAGAGGGGTGTGTAGGGGGGTGGAGTGAGGGCAGCTGGGATCCAGCTAGTGTTGTGTCACTAACTAGCTGTGTGAGTTTCAGCAGGTCCACCTCCCTGCTCTTTAGTTTCTTCAAATGTAATAGATAACTAAATAAACCCAGGTCATATGTATTAGCTGACCCTCAAGGTCCTTGCCAGCAGAAGAGACCTTGGTCTCTTCCGCATCCAGGTCTATGGAAGAGTAAAGGAAACGAGTTTTTTAGTGGTATTTACATTGAATTCCTAAAAATGAGCATAATTGTCATGAAGTATTTTTGTCAGAGAAGAAGGAAATAATTATCTAGCATAAATTTTTTTATTGAAGTGTAGTTGACGTAGAATACTATATGAGTTTCAGGTGTACATCATAGTGATTCAGCATTTATATACATTACAAAATGATCACCACAACAAGTGTAGTAACCCTCTGCCACCAAAGTTATTACAATATTATGGACTATATTCCCTGTGCTGTACCTTACATCCTTGTGACTTATTTACTTTATAACCAGAAGTTTGTACTCTTAATCCCATTCGCCTATTTCACTCATCCCCCTACTCCCCATAATTTTCTCTGGCAATGTCAGAGAAAATTATGAATTAATAGTAAAAATAGGCCAGAAAATTGAAGAAAGAGTTTTTATTGCAGTAGCAAGAGGCCTGTGATTTTGATAGGAAGTGCCGAGTAAAGGGTGTGGTAAATAGCAGAAGGAAGCGAAAGTAAGGAAAGTAGAGAAAAGAAAGTAAAGAAAGAAAAAGAAGCACAACATCCAACAAAATTATCACCATCCAAATTACTTTCCTGATACAAATTAGGTAACTGTAAAAGTTATATCCACTTATTTTCTTAGTAAGGTATTGTTCGTAAACTATTATGTATTATTTATAACTATCAAACAAATAGACCCCCAAAATGCATTTAATAAGGGCACTTCTCTAGACTCTTCTCTGAATGAACATACTGCCTGTTTCACAACTATCCCATGAGGGAGGTACTCTGCTAGTACTTATCCTCCATTTTATAGTTGGGGAAGCCGAGACACATTCCATTATATTACCTTTCTAAGAAACAAGACATTCTGTAATATCTAACTTGCTTAAGGAAGGATTAAATATGATAATGTTTGTAAATCCCCTGGCACATATTCAGTTGTCTATAATGGACAATTATTACTTGAGGACAATTAATTTTAACTGTTAAAATTAGTAAAGTGTCTTGGAAGATGCAAGATTAGGAAGGTCCTGGTGGCAAGGCTATTTAAGACAAAGGAAACAACTTCAATCAAGTTAACCATGTGACTGCAGAGAGCATATTCTGAGAAAGTGAAACAAGGAGGTCGCGTTAGGTTTGGGGATTGTAGAGGAGATGAGGCCAGAAAGTTTGGTGGGGCTACAAATTGTGTCCATGCAACAGCAGGGAGACTAAATAAAAGCTTTGGTCTTTGTGGGGAGGGTGCTGGGGTTTGATAAGACCTTATCAGCGTTTTAGGAAAAGAACTCTAGTGACAGTGTAGAGCATGGGCTGAGGTGGGGGTCAGACATGGGGCTGCATAGAAAATGAAACATCAGGACACAGTGCTAGACTCAACCAGGATATTAAGTGGGAGAGAGTGAGAGGGAGATGCTGCAGCTGAAACATTTCTGAGATTTCAAGCAGAAGTCACACCTAGCTTAGTTATGACTTGTGATCCAGTGCTTCAGTAAAAAGAAGGACTGGGTTTGTATGGGAGGATGGGCTCAATTCAGGATGTGTTGAGTCTGAGATGTCTACAAAACATCCAGTTGGAAATATGGGCCTGGGGCTTGGGAGATGGGTCAGCTGGAGGCAGATGGAGAGTCAGCCCCTTAAAGATCACAGCTGAAACTGCTCAACTGGATGAGATCATTGACGAAGAACATGGAACATGAGACAAATACTATCAATATTAGTAACCATTACAAGCATTTTTCTTTGTGCTTGGGTGATCTTGGCTGAAAGGGAAAGAGCATCAGATAAAATGAAAACGTCTGAGTATAACTCCTGCCTGGGCTTTTACACGTATCCTCTCATTAATTCTCTCAAGAATACTGTGAGGTAGAAAAAAAGAGGGAAGGGGGCAAATCCATGCTAATCCATATTTCAAGGTTTAGGCAGAAGAGGAACTAGAAAAGGGAAGAAAGACCAAGTTTTTAAAAAGTTACATTAATCCTCCAACAGCCAACTTACATCATCAGACAGAGATCCTGCCTCCAATATTCTTGGACCCTGGATGAGAATCAGGATCCACACACATCAGATGTGGAACAAACTAAGAGGACATTTGGGAAGTGCCAAGTGCATGGGACAAGAGGCACTATTTAATTGTGGATTGGGCTAGATTGAGCTGGTCTGGGAAGGCTCTGAGAGAAGACATGTGTGCTGGGTCTTGAAGGACAGCAGAGTTTAGAAGAGTGGAGAAGAGAGCAGGGGAACAATGCAGGTCAGGGGGGCCCTGGCCTTAAAGGTCAAGCGTTTTTTCTTAACTCATATTTACAACTGAGGTATACCAGAAAGTCTCCTACAAATTCATAATACTTACAGTCTGTCTCCATTTTAACTCTAAATTTTCCACTTACTCTGAATGCTACTGGAAAATACTTATCTGTTCATCAGGTTTGATAAAACAGTGGCATTTGATCTTGCTTTTAAACATCAGCACATTTCAGCTTTTCTTCCAGTTTCCTATTTATTTTAGTTCCAACGTTTATTAACATACCTGTGACTTTTTAATGTTAACTCTCTTAATGTCAAATAGCGTGACATTCTGCACTATTGACATTATGCCTAGAGATTTTTAAATAACAGTTAATTTTCCATTACTTCCACACGAACAGTGCCCAACCCCCAGCTGGAGCAAGGTCATGTCCCACAATGTGGTGGACATTTGCTTCTCCTTGGCTTCCCAGCACCCAATCACTCTCCTGTTCTTCAGAGCACTCTCAATTCCTTGTTGTGAATTACTGGCCCCTTATTGTGACAGTCCCAGTGGGACTGTCAGTCAAGGAATGCTGCCTTATTTTTGCCAAGAGTATTCATTAACCGAAGTTGGCCAATCATATTTTATTCTAGGACAGTGCATCTTGAGCAAAGTAACTCCAGGACTGTTAAAAAAACATTGGAACAGGATTTATTTCAACAGTGATTCTCTGAGATCATTGATAACTTCCTACCACTTGGATAATCCAGAGCCGCCCTGGTTCTGCCCTTTGTGAGCCTCGTTCTTCAGGACCTTTTTTGATTCTCTGAGCTCTCTCACATCTTTCTGATAAATTCTCCCTTAACTTAGAGTCAGTTTTTATTGTTTAAAAAAATTAAACAACAAAAACAAACAAATAAACAAACTCATTCGCTGACCTTGCTAGAAAATCCAGTGTTTTCAATTGTCTGCCAAAGTTACCTCCACTGATGTGGGAAATGAGGAGTGATAAGGATGGGTAGGAAAGTATAATTAAGAGATATGGTGACAAATGATACTTTATTCTTCTTTCAGTAAATTGAGTCACTGTCCACACAGTTGCTCACAGAAGAAACCGGAGAATCATGCTTGATAGGAAGCCTTGCTATGCTGGATCCACTCTCCACCTTCCTCCCCCTGCTGTCTTCCCCAGGGGATGGTCTGAATAGCACACATCAAGAGGCTCCTGTGTTCTCTGGCTTCCTGGTTGAGTTTGGTCCTCATTCTATCTTGAGACTGAGGACTGGGTGTGAGCTTTCTCAGCTCCTACGTTAAGAGGTTGTCTCAGGCTGGCTGTGTCCAGCAGTGTGCTTGTAAATGTTTAACAACTGGCTCTCCAACAAAAGAGAAAAGAAAAGTTCTAGTTTGTAGGATTCACTGATTTCTGTGGTATAATATTACCACCACAACTTCTACGGCTACCAAGGTGACATCGTTGAACGCAGAGTTGGGAAAAGATGTGAACAATCAGCTCCCGTGTGTCCTAGCATATCGCAGGCGGTGTTTCCCAACAGAATAACAGGGCTCCTCTCAAGGTGGGCCTGCTCTCATGATTCTCTCTCCTTCAGAGTCCCTCCTCTTGTCCTTTTGCATACAGGGTGATACGGCTCTACTGCTTCTAGCTCTGGGCACTTGCAGTATTCCTTTGTGGTCTCCCTACTCCCTGCAGACATTTTTGTAAATTGTCCCTTTGTAAGAAAACAAACTATTCACACATACACACACACCCCTTCTCAAATTATCCTAATTAGAAAGTGCTGTCTTTTCCATATGGGCACGGTAGTAACCAGCCTCCAAGGTGGCCCCTAAAGAGCCCTGTCTTCTGATAGTCATGTCCTGGTGTAGTCTCCTCCCATATCATATCCGACTTGATCTGTGTGATCAGTAGAATACGGCAGAAGTAATGGTGTGTCACTTCTGAGATTAGATCATAAAAAACATTACAGCTTCCTTCCCGGTCACTCGCTCTCTCATTCTCTCTCTATTTGATCATTTCCTTTGGGGGAAGCCAACCTCCATATCAAGTATCCTCCACATGGTAAGGAACTGAGGCCTGCAAACAATCATGTGAGTTGATTGAAACCTCATAACAGACTGACCTAGAACCACCTAGGCAAGCTGCCCCCAGATTCCTGATGTTTAAAGACACTGCTCAAGATAATAAATAGTTGTTATTTTAGGTAATTTGTTACACAGCCATAGGTAGCTAATACAGGCACCCTGACTAATGCACTCCCTCTCTCTTACCTTTCATATCCAGGTAATCACCTCCTAATTATCTGTTTGTTTTGCCCTTTCTCTACTGCCATCATCCCAGTACAAGTGTGGACTGCTGCAATAGATTCCTAATTGACCTCCAATCAATGGAAATTTGTTGATGACATTCTCCTTATTAAAGCCCTTACCTGGCAACCTATTGCTCTTAGAATCACGGTAAAAATCTTTGTATGGCTCATATGACCCTGGATGATTATAACCCTTTTTACCTTCACAGTTTGTCTTAGGCTACCCTCACTTGCCCTCCATGCTTTATCCTCATTGGTCTACTTTCTATCCCTTCTATCTAGCAAGGTTCTTCCCTGAATCAAGCATTTTAGGTAGGCAGCTTAAAACACTCCTTTCCTGCAAGCTTCTCCTACTTCCCAGTCAGCTCAAATCATCCTGTAAGTCTCAGCTTCAATGTCTCAGAAAAGCCTTCTCAGTCCTCCACCAAGACTGGGATAAGTCTGCCATTATTTACCTTCATAGCAACCTTATTCAATATTCAATCAATATTTATTGGGCATCTAACACAGGCATTGTCTAGGAGTTTGGAATATATCAGAGAAAATCTTCTTCCATTTGTTCATGGTGTGTATCACGATCTTGATTCAAATAAACTATTAATATCTATCTCTATTGCTAGATTGTAAATGTCACGCAACAGAGACATTGTCTGCCTTGTTTACCAATGCCTGGCTCAGAGTAGGTGCCCAATTAATGTTTGTTGAAGAAATGAAATAAATGAGCTTTGGAGTCAGACAGACCTAAGTTTGAATACTTGATCTACTACTTACAAATGGTGCGACTTGGGCAAATTTTCACCATCTAGTAAATGTGAATAACGACAGTACCTACCTCATAGTGTTGATGTGAGGATTAAATCAGATGGTGCAATGTGCTCAGAACAGTGTCTGATACTTAATAAGTGCTTATGCAAATGAGACATTTGATTATTAAAAATGAATTTTACATCACATTCATGTCACAGAGCTATCATTTTGAGACTGTCCATTTCTTGCAGTCTTCAAATAAACTTCCTTTCCTAGTCATGCCTTCTCCTCCTCTTCTCCAGAATTATCATCATGATGTTGTTGCTCAGCTTAGCTAAATGTACTTGCTTCGATTCCTTCAGGATTTCTCTGAAAACTTGAACTGATGCAGCATTTTTTGTTTGCTATAAATTTCCTCACTTACAGGAAAGATTTTTAACATGCATTCACATTCGGGAAGAAGGGAAAATGATACATACCCTTCAGGAGGATTCTGTGTCAAGGAATTAGCAATAATAAATAGGAGTAGCTGTATCTCACAGAACATAGTAGATATAAATCAAAGTGAAAGAAAAATAGGAAGTCACGTGGCCACAGCTTTTGATTATCCTGATCAGAATTATTTATAGCAAATCTTGGTTGGAGGTACTAACTGCACAGAAGAAATAACTTACAACATACCCATCAAACTGCCAATGCCTAGGATAACACGCTCACTTCTAAAGCCTCAGGGTGGGACTGAGAATACCAATAATTAGTGGAAGCATGAGCACAGGGATAGTAAAAGCAGCCCTAGCAACCTAGTTCACGGTTTAGAATCCCTTCCTGGTAGTTTGCTCTTCAAGGCAAGGGGTCAAGCTTTACCTATCAAATCACTCTCCACATTTAAGCCTTGGCTCCACCCAGAGTACATCCCTACTTCAGCTGCAAAATGCTAGAAGCACCGCCTTGAATGGAAAGTGCTTGCTTTTTTAGCAGCATCTGCCAGCCTTATGACTCCTGCTACAGAATCCTGACAGCAGGACCTGTCACTCCTCAGAAATCTGCCACCCCTCGTCCTGCAACACTGAAGGGCTTGGAAGCTTCTCTGGGACAGCTCATTCTCAAAGTTTTCTCAGGATCAGGGAAGCTATACTACAAGTCTGACCAGTGACCAAAGAAATACTCAGAGGCCTCAGAAGTCTGCTTCGATGTGATAAGAAGATAAGGAACAGCTCCATATTCCCAAAACCCAGTGTTCTTGAAACCTCAGTGCCTGTGCTTATTCACCACTTACACATGTTTTCTCAACTATCAAAGACTACCTCTTTTCCTCCTGAAACCTAAAGCTTATCCCTGCCATGGCCACCAAACCTTTTCCTTAGAAATTCTTCAACACTGTGGGGACAGACCAAGTTCCAGAAAGGTAACCAGTATCCCAATATCCCTCCCACCCCAGAATTACAAGAGTTTCCCTCTATAATTCTCACTAACATATTTTCACTGAAAAAGAGCACTAAATCCTGAGTTAGTCTGTCTCCATGATTGATGCAGCCAGGTATCTGGAGCTGGATATTCTTGTCCTGGAAGTCTTCTTTAAGCTAGAGAAATCAGTATAAGACATAGCTCTGAAAGTCAAGAAGCTTCTGAGAAGCTCAGCTGCCAACAATGGATAGCTAATGACCTCCTGGACAGCACTGTGTTCCACATGGTCAAGGAGCAGGAATCTTTTGTACCTTAGGGTATTTGGCTGAGACTGCCAGCTGTGCCTATCTTGAGAGGATTGAGAATCAGGGATGCTTCTCTCTCATCTATGGATGTGCTCACTTTCTTCATGTGAGATCAGCATCTGTACCAGTAAACATGGTGTTGGTTTTAGGCCTAGGTGCAGCTTAGTTTGATTACCAAAGGTACCTTTTAATCAAGTGCACAGCAGAATCTGGGTAGGAGTCCAAGAACTAGGTAGAATTATGGCTGAAATAAAATTTTGCTGTTGATTCCAATAAATAAAAGGAGCTATTGATTGGAGATAGGACAATGTCAGTGTTCTCAGTCATACTCCTAGTCAACACTTACTGTTCACATTAGAGTTTGGCAGGTATATCAGTAAGAGTTCTGGGGCTGCCCCGGTGGCAGAGCGGTTAAATTCGCATGTTCTGCTTCGGCAGCCCAGGGTTCACTGGTTGGGATCCTGGGCACGGACACACTCACTGCTCATCAAGCCATGCTGAGGCGACATCCCACATAGAAGAACTAGAAGGATCTACGACTAGGATACACAACAATGTACTGGGGCTTTGGGGAGTTAAAAAAAATAAAGAGGAAGATTGGCAACAGATGTTAGCTCAGGGCCAATCTTCCTCAAAAAAACAAACAAACAAAAGTTCCAACAGAAAACAAATGGAACACTCAAATTAAGATAACTTAGGAAGGTTTATAAGAGGCTAATTACAAAATTGTGGGCAGGGAGCCACAAGGAAAAGAAAGAATCAGATGTGGTAATAGCTGAGCAGTTACCACTCGTGGGCCCAAAGGGACAAGAGGAGGGAAAATTATGGAACCTGTAAGGAGAGAGAATCATGCATAGCAGGTGCCTCGAGAGGAGCAATGAATGTGACCCTTTGGATAAGGGTGACAGCCAGCCCAAGACAACCTTTCCTTCTCCTCCCTCCTTTGGATCTCCTGCAAGACTTCCCTTTGACTAAACACATCCTGAAGCCAAAGGCATAGAACCATCCAGGGCAGCCTCTGGGGCTGGGAACAGAATGGAGAAGGGTGGAGAGGGAATCTGGGGGAGCCAACATAAGTTGTCTGGCACCCTGGATTTCCAAAGCACAATAGAATCTCCTTCTCTTTACCCCTCTAATCAACCTATCCATGTCTCTTCTTCCCCAAGTTGTTCTTAAACACGGCCATCTCCCAGGCTTCAACCTCAAAGGTTCCCTTCAGAGCTCCTGCTCCCTTTCTCTTACCTATGGATTTAACTCTCACCACTATGCACAGTTCCTAGGAATGTAGTCCTAGCTCTAACCTAATCCAACCGCCTGCTGGATAACGTGACCCAGATGGCCATTGGTACTATAAAATCAACAGATCCCAAACCAAACCCACAATCTCCCACGACTGCAGCTCCAAACTAGCTCCTCCTCCTAATTTATACTACTTCTGTTAATAGCACCATCATCCCCCCAATTACTCAGTATTGCAGGCTCAGTCATGCTTATCTATGCCTTCTTTTTTTCACTCCTCCATTGCTTGCAAAGTCCTCTTCCTTATCCTTCCAGTGTGTGTCCAATCTCACGACTGTTCTAGTTATGGGCCTTTACTTTTTACCTTGATTGTTATAATAGATTCCTAAATGTTACCCTAGCTCCAATCCATTCTGTACCCATTCCAATGCACAAATATTTAAGTTTGTTGCACCATGTTACCTTATTGATAACTTTTGCCTCTGTTCTCCTTGAAATAGGACACTTGAGGGGAGGGAACAATCCGTAAGAAAGTCTTCCTAAAGCAGAGCTTGTAGCAGTGCATATAGCACAGCCTCCTCATTTTGCATATGATAACATGAGGCCTAGAGAAACTGCTTGTCCATATGATCTGCCTCTAAAACCCAGTGCTCTGAAAAGCCTTTGATGACTCCCCCTTCCCTTTGTAGTTAGTGGAGAATCAGCTCTGCAGCTTGCCATTCTAGGCTATTTCCACAACATGTTCCCAATTAATCTTTTTAGGCCTTTATCCTGCAACTACCCTACATACAGCCTCTTCTCTACCTAAAGTCAACATTCTGGAATGCAATTAGTGATTGTCCCCATTAGTGTCTTTGCAGATACTTTCTCTTGCTTGAATTGGCCTTCTCTCCCTTGATTGCCCAAATTCTACCTGTTGAATATCTACCTACCTTTGAGAGCATATGCCACAGCACTCTTCCTTCAAATCTTCTTTTACAAACTCCTTTACAAAGACTTTCTAGATTTTCCCCAACCAAATATGGTCTTTCTCTCCTTTAAATCTCTAAAAAATTTTCAGCACTGTTATTTTACTGGTCTTTCAAGTACTTGTATTATCCTGCTCATGATCATTTCTATACTTCTCTTAGCCCCTTATTATATTATAAGCTTCTTATAAGCATGGCCTGTGCCACCTTCTTCAACTTTATATTTCCTATAGTATTAATGTAGTGTATTTCACAAAAATATTTTTAATTCCTTAAACTATTTTTAAATTAAAGTACTAGGCATACCTTCTGTCTCATTGGATACATTTCTGTTCAAATCCTACCTCTGCTACTACCTAGCTGAAAGACCTTAGGGGAGTCACTTGATCTCTCTGAACCTTAGTGAGTGTGGACAAGGTCTAAGTTTTCAAACTTTTTTGTTAAGCTAAGTAACTCTTTTATCAAACAAAATCTTACTCAGACATGCACTATGGAAAACTGATGAAATTAGAGTCAGAGGTAGTTTGCTTGAAAATTAGGGCAGGAGCTTTGAGGAATGAAGTGTGAAAACCAGTAGACAAGGTGACCTTGAAAGTCCATTCCATGTCTAATTTCTCCATTAACCACTTTATCAAAGAATACAGTGAGAGCTAGAAGATTCAAACTAGTACTGACTGGTAGGGGTTTCTAAAATTCTAATTGATTGAAGACATTAAAAATGAGAGGCAGATACCACTTCAGACCCATTAGGATAGCTATCATAAAACAAAACAAAATAAAACAAATATTGGCATGGATGTAGAGAAATTGGAATGCTTGTGCATTACTGATGGGATTGAAAAATGGTGTAGCCACTGTGGAAAACAGTATGGTAGTTCCTCAAAAAATTAAACATAGAATTACCATATAATGCAGCAATTCCACTACTAGGTATATAACCAAAAGAGTTGAAAGTAGGGACTTGATCAGATATGTGCACATCTATGTTCATAGCAGCAAAAGGTTCTAAGTAGCCAAAAGATGGAAGTAACTCAAGGATCCATCAATGGATGAATGGATAGAAAAATTGTGGTATATACATAAAATGGAGCATTATTCAGCCTTAAAAAGGAGTGAAATTCTGATACATGCTACAACGTGGATGAACCTTGAAGACATTATGCTAAGTGAAATATGCCAGACACAAAGGATAAATATTGTATGATTCCATACTTCATACTTCTATGAGGTACCTAGAATAGTGAAATTCAGAGACAGAAAGGAGAATAGTGATTACCAAGGGCTGAGAGGAGGAAGTAATAGAGATTAGTGTTTAATGAGTACAATATTTGAGATTGGGGTGATGAAAAATTTCCAGAGATGGAGAGTGGCAATAGTTGCACAGCAATGAGAAAGTATTCAATGCCACTGAATTATACACTTAAAATGGTTAAAATGGTACATTTTATATTACATACACTTTATCGTAGTAAAAAAAAATCCCCCAAAAAATGAGAGACGGAAATAGAATACATTTATCAGTTTTGGAATTACTGGAGTACAGAGAAAATTTACATAGTGCATATGGTAACCAGAATGAGTTTCAAGATATTTAATGATAAAGGAGTTCTCCACTTTCATATAGGGCATTTCTTAAATGCTGGTCTCAGGGTAAAGTTCGTACTCACTGGAGAAAGACCTGCACAGCACTAAATCAATGATCATTCCAATGGCTTTCAGGACCAGATGGGTCATCCTTGTTCACCACAGTGGTAGAACTGGAGAATTCTAAGCCTCCAGTTCTAATTTTCCATCAGAAGCCAGGAGAGGGCCTTGGGAACAAGGCTAAAGACTGTGACCACATGCCACCACATAATCAAGCCTGCCTAGGAAATGCTCTAGGAGTCCAGAGTTGGTTCCCATGATAGCCCTGTGTCAGATCACAGAGGGGAACTCAGTCATGGGAGCTCGTACTGGGGCTGTAAAGTAAGGGAGTAATTTTGAGGTCATAACTTGGAGCCAAAGCTGGCACCTCTCAGGAAAAGCACAGATTGAGTCCATAGGTTTAGCCTGTTTTTTATACCTATGCTATTTCTGAAAAAGCTTACTGTTAGATAATTAACACTTTTCTATCATCATCTATATATGAGTTTAGCTGTCCTAACACAAAATAATATTAAAGTATAAGTTTAGGCAATTCAAGGCCAACATGGCAGCCTTACGATGGCCAGCACCCAGGCTTTTGCTGTCTTACTGCTCTGCACTCCTAGGGTGTGGTCCTTGTCATAATGATCCAAGATGTCTAATTATATGCAGCAGCCAAATGCAGAAAAGAGGGTGGAAGATATGCTTTTTCCCTTTTTAAATTATAATCCCAAAGTTGCAAACATCACTCTGCTCCCATCCCAAGACCACAGAGCTCTCAGATGCAAGGGAGGCCGGGTGATGGAATCAATCCTGAGTGTCCACATGTCTAGCTAAAATTCTGGGGTTCACTTACTGAAGGAAAAAGTTTGGAACTCCCTGACCTGAGCACTCTGTCTACTTGAAGTATTGGTGATTGCCTGCACTCTCTCAAAGTAGGTAGATGCCCTGGATCTTTTTTTTTTTTGCTGAGGAAGATTCGCTCTGAGTTAACATCTGTGCCAATCTTCCTCTATTTTGTACTGGGTCGCCGCCACAGCATGGCTGCCGATGAGTGGTGCAGGACTGTGCCTGGGAACTGCACCTGGGCTGCCAAAGCAGAGTGTGCCGAACTTAACACTAGGCCACGGAGCCAGCTCCCTGTCCTGGATCTTGAGTATTGAGTCCAGTCAGCTCCCTCTGTCTTGGACTGATCTTTTGGATGTGAGTCTGCCTTACACACTTACATCCTTGTGTGCTCATTCTTAGAATCACAGATTGGTTATGCTCTGAGATTCTCAGTTACCACCTAAGCCTGTAGATCTGTCTTCATTCCTGAGCTTGATAGGACATAAAATGGCTCATTTGTTTGCCACACAAACTTCCCTGGAGATTAGTGGAATTAAGTTCAATTTTCACACTATGCCATGTGTTTCATAATGAGCATGTATATTCCCAATACATCAATTCAATAAGAAAATTATTATCCTCATTTAACCATGAGGTAATAGAGGCTCAGAGATGTTAAGTAGCTTTCCCTAGGTAACTCAGTGGTGGAAGTGGGATAGCACAATTCCTTATAGGGGAATTATTATAACTACAAATCACTGCAATGTAAGGAAGGGTGTTTGACGAGTTCAAGGAATCTGTAGTAAAAAATAAACTACTTCTGGCTGGAGTGGTCACAAATTAGGGAGGAGATGGACCATGTGGGACAGGTAAGATTTTGATAGATCTTGACATGGCTAGTGTATTAAGATTTGCCAGAGAACATAACCAATAGGATGTGTGTGGAGAGACAGAGAGAGATTGTTTTAAGAAATTGATGCACATGATTGTGGAGGCTGGCAAGTTTGAATTTTGCAGGCCAGGCCAGCAGGCTTAAGATTCAGGGAAGAGTTGATGTTGCAGCTCAAGTCTGAAGGCAGTCTCGAGGCAGAATTCCTTCTTCCTTGGGGCACACACACCCACTTTTCAGACACTCTCTTAAAGTCATCTTACTGGCCCTACTGTGAATGTTTCTCAAATCTCTTAAGATCTTCAACTGCTTAGATGAGGCCCTTCCACATTGTGGTGGGTAATCTGCTTTACTCAAAGTCTGCTGATTCAAATGTTAATCTCTTCTAAAAAATACCTTCACAGTGACATCTAGACTGGTGTTTACCAAATATCTGGGTACTGTGGTAGCCAAGTTGACACAAAATTAATCATCACAGCTAAGAAGAGGAAAGTCAGGCTTGGGTGAGCTTTGAATACTAGATGAATGGTTTGGCTTTATTAAATTATAAAATGTGTATAATAGCACCTAGGGCATAGTAGGCACTCATTGTAATTCCCTTTATCTGCAGGAAGATTTTGAAAGTTGTTGAGTAATTGAATAGCATGATCAAAGCAATACTTACGGAAGATATTTTTGGTGGTAATGGTATGATGTATTGAAAAGGAATGAGACAAGGAGAAGAGATATGAGTTAGAAATCTATTGCCATGGATCAGGCACAAGGGAATAGATTGATCTGTTACTATGTGTCAGGTATGAATATATGCTTTAGATACATTATCTCATTTAATACTCATAACTGCCCTATAAAGTAGGTACCACTTGACCAATGAAAAATTGAGACTTCCTCCCACCCCATCCCAAATGAACTTGCCCAAGATCTTATAACTAATAAATGGTACAGGTAAGATTCAAACTTAAGTCTGTCTGATTCCAACCTACGCTGTCATTAATGAGGGTGGTAGCAGTAGGAATAAAAGAGCTGGACAGATTCCAATAACCTCATGGAATTGAAAGAATTTGGCAACTGATCAGATGTCTTAGTGACAGACAGAGACAAAGATAACTGCAAAAATTTGAGTCTAGATGGATTTTTAGCAGGACAAAACTGGACTTTCTGGAAATATAGGGTAGTCCATATTAGAACTGGTTTTATAGAAGAGTCAGAGATTTTGGGATTCATTCAAGAAATACTTATTTAATGATGATTGTGTGTGTCGCCTTGTTCTAGGCACTGGGGATCCATCAGTGAACAAAACAGACTAACATCCCTGTCCCCACACTTTCCAGTGTGGAGAGACAAAAAATAAACAATAAATAAGTAAATTGCACTTTATGTCAATGATAAGTGTTGTGGAGAAAAATAAAGTGGGAAAGGGGAATAAGGAGCCCTCAGGGTGGTCAGAAAAGTCCTCACTGAGACGTCATTCAAGTCAAGACCTCAAGGAGGGGAGGGAGCAACTCATGCAGGTGTCTGGGGGTAAGCATTCCAGCCAGAGGGAACAACAAGAAGAGTGAAGGAGGAAAAGAAGAGGAAGAGATGAGGTCAGAGGCTCATTGGGTAGACCTTATAGATCATTAAGAAATTTGGCTTTATTTTGAATGAAACGGGATCCCACTAGAGGGTTTTGTGCAGAGCTGTGTCAGGATGTGACTTACATTTTAAAAGCACCATGCTGGCTGCTGTGTTCAGAAGAGTGAAGTGGGATAAGGATGGAAGCATGGAGCCCAGCGAGGAGGCTGCCACATCAGTCCAGGAAGAGTTGATGGCGGCTTGGACTAGGATGGAGGCAGAGAGAAGTGGTCAGAGTCTGGATGCATTTTGAAAATAGACCAGATTTGTTGACGGTTTGGATGTGAGATGTAAGGGGGAAATGTGTGCATTTTTAGGGTAGAATTTTTGTATTTAAGTGGCAATATCTAATAGCTCTTGGAAACATTAAAACTGGAGCACAAAGGAGGGGCCAATGCTGGAGACAGAGATTTGAGAAACATTCACAGTAGGGCCAGTAAGATGACTTTAAGAGAGTGTCTGAAAAGTGGATGTGTGTGTGATGCAAGTGTATAGCCAGAGGACGTAATGGAGAATACTGAACCTTTACAAAGTGAAGGTTTAGGGGGCAGGAAGAGGAACCAAGAGAGATGGGGGAATAGGATAGCTGCTTGTCATCAATTTCAGCTCACTAGATTTTGTACGTGGTGACTTAATCTTTGAAAGAGAATGAATCAACGTAGTACTATTACTGCTATTTTTGGAAGTCTCCTGCTAATGGCAATATTTCCCGATTCTATTTGTGATTAAAGCATTTGATCATTTGAATCATCATATAATGCATCTGACAGAACTTTGATTTGAAAAATTGGAAGGGCAATTGGTATTCTTTTATAATTTTAGTTCTTTTTGTTTCAGGCTGCTTAATTTGTACATATGAAAAATGTGTTACATCCACCTGTGATGAGCTATTATTCTACTCTTCCCACAGGCACTAACCTCATTCTTGTTTGGATTTTTTTTTTTTAATGTATAAAACACTGGGATTAATTCAATATTCACTTTTGGGCTTATAAATCCTTAATAGAAATAAAACTGACTTTCACCAGACTACAGTTAAAAATGAACGTTACACAAGCAACGCCTTCTGTGCAAACCACAAGTCCAAGATTTAGCCGCAGAGTGAGAAGTTCCTTCTCTTTTACAGAAAGAAGCATTTAACCATTCAGAATGTTCGAAGTCTGCACCGATAGGTTCAAGGCTTACAGACCCCATGGAAATGCAAAGTGTTCCACAAGGGTCCTCCAACTTGACTGTGGTCTGAATTTGATTTTTCCTCATGGTCCTAGGTCAGCAATAATCTCTTCTTGGTTGCGTTTCATCAGCTATGATCACCACTGTGCAAACTCTCGGTTATAATTTGGTCAGACCTCCTCTGTGTCCCTTCACTCTGTAAAATGTCCACCTTGCATTCTTCCTTTTTCACAGCCCGTGCAAATTTTCTTCAACCTGGGAACACTTCCCGCTCCCACTCTTGACCCTCTCCTACTGTTTTGTTCAAATACATTTAGTGACTGAGAGCATGCTTACATTACGACTGTCCTCATCAAGAAATCTCTTTTAATAGATAATGGATTCCAGACTGAAGATTTTTAAATTTAGAAGCTTCAGGTTTCAAAAAAACATATTTGTACCTCCTTTCACCAATTCTAATTAACGTAAAATGAAGGACTTGAGTGAACTTGTAATAGCAATAGCCAGCATTGAGAGCTTACCATATACCAAGAACTTTACATATTTTAACTTGTTTAATCCTTACAACAAAATTCTGTGAAGCAAGTATGACTAGTATGACCATTTTACAGATGGGGCTACTGAATCTTAGACCATTTAATTAACATGGTCTAGGTCATACAGCCAGAAGTTGGATTTGAACTCAAGCTGTGTGGCTCCATGGTCCACATAGAGCCCCTACACTCCTCTGCTTCTGCATTTCTTCACAATGAACACTTCATCTACTTGAAATAGCTAGGTCTCCTGTGTTTCTCAAGGGTGACAGCACCACTGGCATTTGGGTGGGAAAATTGGCAGCTGTGTTGGACTTTGCAGGATGTTTCATATCCCTAGCTCCTGGCGCTGAATGTCAGTAGCTCAAGCCAGGCACCCCCTCTATCATTGAGAAATTGAAAGTGCCCTCATACGTTGCCAAACGCTTCCCAGTTAAATGTCTCCGGTTCAGAATCACCAGGCGAAAAGTTTGCATAAAAATAAATAAACACACAACACTGTCTCTCTCTATCTATATCACAACTTTTCTAAAAGTCTCGTAAGTTTTTATAAATTTATAACTTTTTAAAACTTTTATAACCTTAAAAACATTAACACAACTAATAGGTAAAGAAAAGGATCCAGTTATGAAAATGAGGTCATTTTTCAGATGTGTTTCCAGCGTTCTTCTCTATTTGTGAACAAACAATTTTGAACCTAAAAGATCTTGGATTGTTTTGACATTCATTATCAAGTAAGATAAACTCTACTGTTGACCCACCGCCCAGTAAACTTTTGTTTATAGTGCAAAGGTAAACGTGAATTCAGCCTGGGCTGAATCTGAAAGTCAGGATTTTTTCCCCTCTGTTTATTTTTGGCTGTCAAACTTCAGACCATTAGGCAAATGCCTGTTGCCCTTTTACCAGAGCCAACCCTTCCTCAAGGAAATCATAACAAGTAAAAAGATTTAGTAGAATAAAAATGAATTTTGGGGTTGTGTATTTTCTAAGCTATTCTAGGTCCACTCTACTAGACTTTGCACAATTGGAGCTAAATCTCCAAGGTCAACACACAACTCAACCACCTTTCAAGGCTGAAATGTGGACTTTTAACTCCGTTTTTAAATGACTGCTTTCCCAAGGATGTTATAACAATGCTCCGAGCTATGTATGAGGAGGAATACACTTAGTTAAGGATGAAAAATGGGCAATTATAAGATGTATCCTGAAATAGATATGCCTAGGATTCCCCTCCCCACTTTTGGTTCACTTATTAAAATAGCCTGCTAATCTTAAACAAAATCTTCTGCAATGTCTTAGATACTGTCAACAACCAGGTAACAATGCTAGGTTTTGTTCTTACCCTCCATTGCCTATTGTCCATCTGTTTTGCAACGTACTGCCAGAGCTTGAACAACATAGATGAGATCCCTTGACGTCCCTGAGGACGTGAAATTTAGGCCTTTTATTATTAGAACCATTTAATGATGATGTAGAGATTTAAAATAAGAACTTCCCTTTGATAGCTGTGAAATGACAGACAAACCTACATACTCTGGTATGGCAAAGTATTGAAGTACATATTATAATTCAGACAAAATGAAAGCCACTCACAAAAAATGCTTCACTAGTTTCTTGACAACCAATTTATTGAAATTGCCTTGAAATATTTTTATACCTGAGAAAATAAGGCAGAATATACTTGAAAAAGTAGTTTATCTATAAGATGAGGACACATTCTTTTTTCATTTTTAAAATTTACCATGCCAAACATTTTTATTTACCCTTTGCCCTTTCCTTGAGTAAGGGTTAGAGACGGTCAAGAGAAATAGGGCATTGCTAGCACTTTCCAGGCTCTTTTTGTGAAGGAATATGGCAATCTTGCAACTGGAATTTCTGGTGGCTTACTGCCAGGGGAGTTTGCTTAGCCTGATTTGTGGAAAGGAGCAAGCTTTTGGATCTGAGGTTTCAGAATTCTTTATGAAAGTGAAAAGGGTACTCCTTGATGTAAAAAAGAGACTTGTTGGATGCATTAGTGAGAAAAATGAAGTGCACTTTAACTTAGTAAATTTTTTTTTATCTGCAAAAGATCTAATGGATTAAAGAGAGACGTGCATTTTATTTCAGTTCTTTTCAAAAAATATCTTTTCAATATTGGTATTGTTATGCCTAAACAAATTCTCCTTCACAACAAAGCTTGACTTCCAGCAGTGAGAATGTTGCCAGTGAAATGATAATGTCGACACAAGTACTACAGGTAAGAGCAGGATATATGCTATATTGAGGTTGGGGTGATGGTAGTGGCATGGAGCTGGAAGAGGTGGAATTAGACTAAATGAAATAATTTAAGAAAAACAAAGACTTTCTATAAAACAGGCTTAACTATAGATGATGGGATAAATCGAAGCAAGGGGAAAAATGAGCAAGAAAAAAATTCAAAAGCAAAAAGCATGTACATGCTTCCTAAGCATGTACATAAACATATATAAAATTAACTGGATAACTGAGCCAAGTATTTTGGTAATTATAGAGAAAAAAGGCAAATCTTGCAATTAAGGGGAAGTTTGGGTTCAAACTTTATAAATTGGTTAAATTCATCATTTAATTATTCATTTCTTCATATTACATTGCTTGTATTGTCTTGGGTTGCATTTTGAAAAGTAAACCTGAACCAAAATTACATTTCACAAATCTGAAAATTAAAACCACTATACATCTATCAATATCAAAGGTCACAAAATTGCTACATGAAAAACTAAGAGGCTAAGTCATATTCATGAGACAATTATGTGTTTAGGGCATGGAGTAGAGGAACCAATATAGGCTGCAGTCTGATCCACGCTGGAATCACAGCTCTGCAGTCCCTGTTTGGGACACTTAGTCTCTCTGAATGTCCCCTTTCCATGTGATTCCCCTTACTGGCATAGAACTACTCAGGGTTGTTGTAAAGATTGAGAGATGTAAGTATTTGTAAAGCACTAAGCATAATGATTCCTAGATAGATTTTTAAAATGGCTTGATTCTCTTCCTTTTATTCCATACACACACACCTCTCATATTTAGTTCATTTTAAGGAAAATATTTAGACAAAGGTTTTATGTGAACTATTTTTTCTGCCTATTCCTCTCACAACAACTTATATAATAAAAGTCCAGGATAACACAATATTGGATTGTGTTTCAGCTTTTTGTTTTATCATGGGATTGCCTGGTACATGACATATCACATGTATGAGGCAGATGTTAGCTCTAGGGATTTTTATATCTATGAAATTCTGCTAATATTTTTTTATTTTTGCATGTGAAAAATGGTTAATTTTCTTACAAAATACATTTGTTTTTTTTTTTCTTGTTGCTTCACAAAATCAAGTACTTTACATAAAACTTCTAGTGGTAATGCCTGTAGCAAACTAGAAGTTCTTGCAACTGAAATCAGAAACCCAATGATCCCCACAGATAAATCTTTTGAAGGTCAAGATCTTTACTTAACAATTTATGAATAACACAAATAAATATTCGTGGTAATATTTTAATGGTTCAACAGATGTTATTTTCTGAGCATGTCACCAATTTGAACATGCTTTAGTTATGATATATTTTTAATGATAATTAAATACAATAAACAAATATTTTCCAACTCACAGAACATAGAGAAAAAAGTCACTTATATTCAAAACTTTTGAGACGACAGTGCACATTCATAAACTATTGACCACTGTCTAAAATAATAATCTGATTAATCAAATGAGTTTTTAAAAGTTGCCATACCAATATTTTAGTGCCAAATGGATGTTTAGTAAAAATTTGCTTTTCTACTAAAAATTATTTTATTTCCACACTGGATTCTTTACATGTATAAAAACACTTCTTCATAATTACTATGGAAGAAATTTGGAGACATCACCACTAGTTTCATTTTCTTCTAAGAAAATAAAAGCTACCAGTTTTTCAGCATCTACTACATGCCAGGCACATGCTAGGCACCACATATACGTTCTTCCTAATCTTGGCAACAGTCCTGTGAGAATAGACACTGCGGGTTGTTCTCCGAACACCCATTCTCTCCTTCTTCCTTTCTAACTGCCTCAGTTTTGTTGGAGGTGGTAATATGCCCAGCCAAAAAACTACATTTCCCAGCCTCCCTTACAGATAAGAGTGGCCATGTGACATAGTTGGCCAATCAGATCTAAGAGAAAATTATTAGTAGTAGTTCCAGAAAATCTCTTTTTCAGGGAAGGACAGCTCAGCTGACGCTTTCTTTTCTTCTTCCCATTACTTCTACCAAAGCAAACCTACAATACTTGATGTGAAATAGCTAACTACCAGTTGACAAGCACACACTGAGATTGGCTGAATAAGAAAACAGAGAAAGCCTCATGTTCTGAATGACGTTATAAAACTTAGAGTGGACAAATGAGGCCTGGACTGCCTACCACTGACATACGTGATAAAAATAACCCTTGTTTTTCAGGTTTCTTATTCATGGATGACTGCAACTCTCAACTGAGTCACCTGCAAAGAAAATGTTGACCTTTCAGTCAGTGTCTGAGAGGAGGCAACCCAGGTGGTAGAAAACAGGACAATAATTTGACACGCAGGAATCAGAATCATTAATAATTTGATTTAAAAGTGCTTTGAAACCCTTGGATTAGAAGTGTTATATATCATGAGGAAGATACAATGTTAGCAGCTATTTAAACATTTCCCTTAATTTTATTTCAATAAATTTTTAACTTGGGAAAGTGTCTTTAACCCAAGTCTTCAGTTTACTTTTCTTTAATACAAAAGAATTGCACTAGATTATTTCTAAGATTCCTTACTGAGAGAACAGCATTAAAATGCTATACATATTGGCATATAAGGAAAAACAACAACAATCTGGCCCTCAAATGCATAATTCCCGGTAATCTTGTGAATACTAGTGAGCCATCAATGTTCACAGTACAAAATTTAATATATGGGAGTCATATTATTCCTAAGACTTAGAAGAATAGTCTCAACAGACATGTAGTATTATACTCTGTATTGAGGTTTCACATACAAGTGCCAGATGGAGTCACTAAGAGAACACAGACTTGTCTTGAATTTTGCTTTTCTACACAGATTGTGCCTTTCTAGAAAGAACGAACAAGAGTGCTATACAAGTACAATGCAGAGGATAGTAAAAGCTCTCTTATCCAAAACTGGGAGGTGACTGGTGGGTTGAAAAAGTAAACAAAAGCAGAGAAATTTAAAAAATGATGCTACACACCTTAAACTTTTTATTTTAACTTGAACTACAAATGTATTTCATTTGCCAATCTTTTGAAATGCAAAATACTTGTGGATTTTTACTTTTTCTAGGTGTTTGCAGTTTTCTTGCTTACACCTAATTCGATAGCAATTTCTTTAGTGACTTCTGTTTCACACTCCATTGGTTTACATAATATTTAATTAATTAACATAACTACAATAACAAGTTGAACTGGTATAAAGGGGCTTGGGGAAAAACCACAACTGACTCCACAAGCACGGAACTTGTAGTGGGAGCAGAAGTTCACAGTTATATTAAAGGGAATTAATTCTACTAGTTATGAGCATATACCATGCTGTGGGCATGTTTTAAAGAGGGAACGAGGAGCATCAGTTTTCTGGCAAATTAAGTGGATGTCATGAGAGCTCCTCTGTGCCCATCATCAATGATAGATATTGCATAATAAGACGTTAAGCTATTTTATTTGCTCTTTTAGAACATAGGTCTTTGGAGACTAGTGAATTGATATTAAAATGATATTCTCACTAACATCTTAGAAGCTCTCACCCCTTCATCCTTCCCATCTTGTTCTTATGAGCAAATTCCTCCCTTATAAGATATTGTGTTGATTGCCTCCCTGTCGTTTTCCTCTGTGCCTGAGTCTCTGCCTTGTTTTCATGCCAGGTATCCTAATTCCAACAGTCCTCACAGGGATTGGAACCCTTAGCTTGCAGGTTTGTTAGAAGATTAAATGGTCATGGGAAGCTCTAGCGGAGTGCCTGGCACAAGCAGGCAATGAAATGTTTGTTTTCTTCCCATTTCCTTGATGCCAATAACATCTGGTCTTTGCCTGTTACTTCCAATCACATTCCTGACTCAGAGCTCTGAACGCTTACAGGAATGCTTGATGAAGCTGCTAGAGATTGATCACCGCCTGCCAGGATCTTTGCCCATTAAGAGCCCAGATGATCTGCTTGCTTGTGCATACTATCCCCTATTAACTACAAAAGGGGATTTTCCTTGAGCACTTAGCTTGGCCCTTGGTTTCACTGGTCAGCTTGGGCGACCATCCATTTCCTGTAGCTGCTTCAGCATCCATCCTTGCCAACTCTGAATTTCTCTATAATTGATTCTGTCATTCAACATGTATGAAACATTTACTAAATACTGGTATATTAGTCAGGGTTCTCCAGAGAAACAGAACCGATAGAAACAGAACACAGAATATATATATATATATCTCACAATATGTATATATATAGCAATACATATAAGTGTATATATATGTATATATATGTGTGTATATAGAGAGAGAGAGACAGAGGGAAAGAGACAGAGACAGAGAGAGAGACTGATTATACAGAATCGGCTCACAAGATTATAAAGGCTGAGAAGTCCCAAGATCTGCAGTTGGCAAACTGGAGACCCAGGAGAGCTGATGACGTAGTGCCAGTCTGAAAGCCAGCAGGCTGGAGACCCAAGGAGAGCCAGTGTTTCAGTTTGAGTCTGAAGGCGGGAAAAGACCAAGTCCCAGCTCAACGAGCCAAGCAAGAGAAGCTCCCTCTCACTCATGGGAGGGTAAGTCTCTTTGTTCTATTCATGAGGCCCACCCACTTTGGGGAGGGCAATCTGCTTTATTCAGTCTAACTATTCAAATATTAATCTCACCCAAAAACACCCTCACAGACACACCCAGAATAACGTTTGACCAAATATCTGGGTACCCCATGGCCCAGTCTAGTTGACACATAAAATTAACCATCACACTGCATTGTACATATTGTTGTCATTATTTCTGGTCTCAGAGAAGACAGTGCCCCTTCTTTCACATCCCACCTGTGCTTTGACCCTGTCCTTTCCTGCTCCTGAGACCCGCCATACCTCTCTCACACTTTCAGTTCTTATCTGCTTTTTCTCTAGAAACATGTTTGGGGTTTTCCTTTACCTTAAAATAAAGGCTCTCTTTGGTCCTTTGAGCTACCATTCCATCCTCTTTTTAGTGCAAAAAGAGAGGTTGATATTCTCTGCCTTCAATCACTCACTAAAATCCCTGGTGATCTAATAATGTACCTTATTTCTTCCGTCTCTATATTTCACTAACAAGACGCTTAGAAAAGTCAGCAATGGCTTTCTCCAGTCTAATGACTTTTGTTCAGTCTTCACTTTATTTGATGTTTCAGTAACTTTTGAAAAAATATATTCTCCTTTCTGAAATTCTATTTTCTCTCTGGGTTGGTGAGAGGAATTCCTGATTGTCTATCTTTTTCTCTTGCTAATTTTTTTGCTTTCTCTTTCTTGTTCTGTCCTCTTAGGTAAATGTTCCTCACAGCACTTTGAACTTCTTTTTCGGCATTTTCAAATTCCATTCCATGTTTCAGTTATTTCTATAATCCAAATTTAAAAGAGAAACATCTAGCCCCACCACTTCTTATTCCTCTTCCCTGCTTTATTTTTCTCCAGAGCACTTATCACTCTCTGACCTAATATATAGTTTAAATATTTATTGTCCCCCACCATGAGGGCAGGAATTTGGGACGGTTTGTTCATTAGTGTATCTCCAACATCCAGAGCAGTAACTAGTGTTCAGATAATAATTTCTGAATTATTACATACCAAGACTTACATATAGAGCTGTTCAATGCATCATTATTTATAAAAGCAAAATATCTGGAAATAAACAAAATATCTAGTAATAAGAGGAAAATAAATCAAAGGATTCAATATTATGCATTTATTGTCATATTTTAAAAATTATTTAATGAAAAATGCTCACATTATTTTAAGTGGAGAAAAAGCAGGATAGAAAAGAATATATAAAAGACCCTAATTTTATTTAAAATATTAAGGAGGGGGATATAGACTAAAATGTTATCAGTGACTATGTCTGGGTAGTGATTAAAAGTGATTTTTATTTTTCTCTGTTATTTTGCATTTTGTAAAATTTTTTTTTTTTTTGGTGAGGAAGATTAGCTCTGAGCTAACATCCACTGCCAATCCTCTTCTTTTTGCCGAGGAAGATTGGCCCTGGGCGAACATCCATGCCCATCCTCCTCTACTTTTTATATGTGGGACACCTGCCACAGCATAGCCTGATAAGCAGTGCATAGGTCCATGCCTGGGATCTGAACCTGTGAACCCTGGGCGGCCAAAGCAGAGTGCATGAACCCAACCACTACTCCACTGTGCCAGCCCCATATTTCGTAAATTTTGACAAATTCTTTTAAATAAAAAAAAATTTAAAGATAGAAGATTGTAAAGCTTTGAAGAAAAAATGCTTCCTTATCAGTTGCTTTATTCTATTCTTCTCTAGTCTGAATGAATTTCTCACTTCAATTAGAGATACAGTTTGCACTTATCTTTTGGCACTGATTATATTCTGTCTAGTATTATATATATCTTTATTTCCTCTAAATTTCTGAAGTCAGAAATCATGTCTTATTTATAATTCTCAGAGCCTCCAACACCTATCTCTACATTTAATAACTGTTTGAAAGAAAAAATATCTGAAATGTTGTAATAGCCAGGAATAATATACAGTGTTAGTTGCTTAGGAAAACCACCAAATTATATAATTTCCTTATATTGATCTGATGTCCCTCATGACTGCCTTGAAAATACTCAGGTTTAAAGCTATATCAGAATGATGGCTATAGTACAAGCATTTTTACAGTTTGGCCTATCTCCCTGTTGCCTTTTTCCATATATTTTATTTGTTGTTGGTACATGATATAAAAACTTTTGATTCTGGAGTAAATTTGGGCATGATAGTAGATTTCAGGGATTGATACATTTAGTTAGGCTAGGCTGGTAAAACAAAGAGACCATGGTACAAATGGATCCAAAACATATGGCTCAAACACGACAAGTTTATTTCTTGCTCTTAAGGGTGGGTGTTCTTGGTTGGCAGGCAGGTTTCCTCCACACATTTAGAGTCCCAGCGCCTTCCATTTTATGGCTTCCTAGGTTATGCAGCAAGCCCACTGCATGTGAATTGTATTTACTAATCTCTGCCTCCAGTAGGTCAGGTTGCAAGTTCAGTGAGGGCATAGAATTGTCAGATTCAGCAAATAAAAATACAGGATGCCCAGTTAAATTTGAATTTCAGATAAACAATGCATAATTTTTTAGTATAAGTATGTTACATGTAATATTTGGTACATACTCATACTAAAAAATTATGCATTATCTGAAATTCCAATTTAATTGTGAGTCCTGTATTTTATCTGGCAACTCTATAACGGCAGAGATTAGGTCTATCTCATGTAACACCAAATCCCCAGAATCTAAAACAGTACCTGTCGACTTTAAGATAAATAAATCTCTCAATAATATTTAATAATTGGTGTTCTGCCTGTCAGGGAGAACTATATCAGCAAAGAATACTTATTAATTATTATTAGTTAGAATAATACATATTAATAAGAATATGTATTAAATATCAGCAGAGAACACTTACTATCAATAATACTTATTGTTATGAATAAGAATACTTATTAAGTATCAGCAAAGAGTACTTACCAACAGATAAGACTAATATGGATCAGCATTTCAAGCCACAAACGTTTTACTCAACTTCAGTAAATGGATAAAATCTATCTTCTCCTAGATATCTACATAGCTCTGTCCCCCACTTCTTTCAGGTCTCTCTTAAATGTCATTTTCTCAATGATATGTCCTCCATTTCTAAAACTCCAACTCTCCTCTCTCTGCGACACTTCATTACTTTTCCCTGCTTTATTTTTCCCCCTTAGCACTTAGGGTGAATATACCAAATAATTTACTTATTTATCTCGTTTATTATCTACCTCTCCTACTAGAATACAAATTTTGTAATGACAGGAATTTTCCTCCCTGTTTTATTCACTGCTAAATTCTCAGCTCCTGCACATACTGGAGTTTCAATAAATAATTGTTGAACATTTGCACCATTAGTTCTTATTAGAATTTATAGTTACCAGTAGTATGATGATATTTACATGACACAACATGGACTTCATCTCACAATATCATGATTCTGCCTGCATCTACTCAGTTCACCAAGTCCTGTCAATTCTATGACCTCAATGTCTTTCATAACCCTCTCCTTACCTTCCCTGTTGCCACTTCCAGTGATTCCTATTTGTTCCCTGGATTAATGCAGAAATCGCCTAATCAGTTTCCTTGCCTATCTTCCCATTCTAATCCATCTTCCCAACTGTTACCGAAATTATCTTTCTAAAATGAGAACCTGATTATATCACTCTCTTACCCAAAATGTTTGTCTCCCTATCATCCAAAGATAAAATTCAAAATTTCTTAGTTGGGCACATGAAACCCTGTATGATGTGGCCCAGCCTCAGCTCCTATCACTCTTCCACATACATGTTCCAACCCCATACGATTTCTGTCTGGTCAACTATCACTTACTTTGTGAGATTGGCTGCTCTATCCTCAATGCTCACGGAGCTCTTTGTACATTCTAATGATGCATATTTTAAGTGCCACAAGCACTAAATGGTACTTTACCAATTCTAAGATGTACATTTCTATTTTAACATGCCTAAAACTGGAATTCAGCTTGGAATAATGGTATCTTACAACGCTGTCATCAAAAGGCAGTTGTGTTGTAGTTGTCATAGCCTGTACATGCGCAAACTTCATGGTTATTCCTGGTGGCATGACTAGACAACTGCAAACCATAGACATTTCAGGCAACCAACCAGTTAAAGAAAGGATATAAATCCTGGCTGTGGTCTGAAAACCTTCTAGTTGGATCAAGAAAGCACCAGCATCAAAACTCATAGAATAGAAGCCAATGGTTTGAAGAAAATACTGAAGACAATAGCGGAGTATTCTTTTAAAACATGTTGCATTACTAATGCTCCCGGTTGATAGAATTCAGTACAGTGTGGAAAAATTCTAACTGATAAGAAAGCATTGTCATAGTTTAATTAGCAGCATTTTTTTTTCTTTCAGTGGTCTAAAAATAATGGCATTTCTTAGAACCTGTGGTGTCTCAGAATTGATGAAATATGGTGTGTTACCTCGCATTTTCAAAACAATTCTCTAAGACAGGTCTTATTATATCATGCCTGGGGTCTGCTGACTTATCATTATAGTAGTGTATTCTCATTATCTCTTTATCTGTCTTCTGTCTTCCATTAGATTATAAATTCTCTATGGCCTACCATAGCGCCTGTCACATAGTAGATATGCAATTAATATTAATTGAAAGAATTACTGCAATGTTGATACTCTTTTGCTAGAGAAATTGTTCCACTGTGATTCTAATTCTCAATTTGGATATGTCCATTTTCAGGACTGATCTTGAATCATCTGAGACTTCAGCTTTTTCTGTGAAATACTGTTCGTTGGAAAGGCCTAATTTCTTTATAATAGTCTCTAGTAGCATTTTTTTCTGAGGATCGATGTTACATAATATTAGGATGATCAAAATTAAATTTCCTTATATATGTACTATCTGAATACATTCTGCTGCATAATTTCACATCTAATTTTTTATGCTTATTACTTCACGTTTTTTTGATCTTCTCAACCTCTCAACATCATTGACTACTGTGATCTCAAAGAGTAAAGCGGAGAGCTGAGGAAATGGTAAGACAGTCAAAAGAAACTTTGTTAGGTTACACATGATGAACACTAGGTTCACCTGATTACTCTATTCAGATAGCACATGCAGAGACCATAAGCCAAGTCATTGGCACATAATCATTTTTAAACTGTGTTGCCCTGCTTAATTGGTTTAAAATAATTTAAAAGGGCTCTGGTTGGCTCCTACAAATGAATCTAATTCTTCAGTTCTTAATTCTGTTAAAACAGCTTCATTTCAAAAATTTAGGCTATTGCTTAAGCCAGAGTCACCATTCTTTCAGAGGGTTTCCTATAATTTATTCATTCCCTTTTAAATTGGGGGCATAGCATTTGGGCAGCATTTCTTTAAAAACAGCAGCCAAGAGCAAGTTTTCTCCCACACACCTCTTCTGACCAATGCCCTCCCAGAAGAATCTTCCCTATCCCCCTAGACTGCAACAGTACGAGTTTAGCCCACACTACTCCTACTCCTTTTCCCTCGAGCACTGCAAGAGCTCAGTTCCTTTAGTTAAGTCTGATGAAATAGTTGGCTTGCATGCTTTAGAAAAATAAGCCTGAATATAACCAGAATCTTTCTAGAATCACATTCTGGAATCACAGAGATTGAGTGAAGAAGAGATTCATGTTTCGCATCTCATGCTTACTCCAAGGCCTAAGCTCACTGAGGGGAACAGTGGGAATCTCTGGCACTATTTAATTCTCTTTTATTTTTTGTCAAGAATTCAAGCAATTTAAATGCGCTTATGAATCAAATCCACTGTTATCTATATTGGCATCACATTTACAGTTTTTTTTTCCCTTTAGTCTGCAGATTTGTTTTAGGAGTTCTTTTAAGAAATGTAATAACTAGAGTTATTGTGAATTTTTAAAGTTATTTACTGAGTACTGTTAGATGCTAGGTACATACATTACTCTTATACTTTAAGCATATAGTTCCTAATTATTATTTATAAGATTCACCTGAAGAGCTTTTTAAACCATGAGATGACCAGGGCCCATCCCAATTCTACTGAATCACTTCCTCCGGGTATGGGGATTTGGTATATTTATTAATATTTTTAAGTTCTCTGGGTAATATTGATGTGCATCTCCTGGCCCAGAACTACTGCTTTAAGCCATCATCAAACCAATAGCTTAACTGTCAACCAGAGTCACTAAGAATAACCTTGGCCTATTTCACAATTTTGTCTAGGGATCACTCGTCAATGCTTCCCGGTTTCTGACTGCCTCTTGATTTTGCTCCCTATGTATGTCATGATTTCTTTCCTGTTCTGCTTCAGGGCCTTGCCTTCCAGCACTTCTGGGCTTCTGAACTGGAAACCTGGCCTTTGATCTTAGGTGGTTATATGCTCCAGGTTGGTTCATTGGACTTGGCTCTCCTGATCTTTGCATCTAATCCTGGCTCTACCAGAACCTAGTATGACAATCTGCCAGTTCCCCTAAGGGAAGAAAAGGCCATGATGGCTCCATTGGAAATGATTTCAAATAACCATAATAGGTAAGGTCGTTATTAATGCATGCTCATCTACTTCACTAGTCTAGTCTGATTCCCTTCAAACACTGCTTTGTACTCAGCACCTGAACTAAAATTCTAATTTATATGGAAAAAAGTCCTTAGCCTGGAATAAAGGCCCTGTACTATCCAGACTTGACCTATCCTTCTGGATCTTACACTGTTCTTTCTGTACCAGGTGCGTCAGCCCAGCTGAACTTCACTTCCCCAGGAAGCATTGGCAATGCTGTGCTAACTTTCTTTACTACATTTACAAGGTCTAGGACTTTTCACCAGCAGCTTCCTCTTTCTTTACTCACATATCCAAATCCTACCAATCCTTTAAAGCACTGTTTCTCAAATCTGAATAACATAAAAGAAATCCTTATGATTCTAGAGATTACATTTTCGGACACACGGGGGTCCATAGAACACAGTTTGAAAAGAACTGATACAGAAAACTGAAGACCAAGTCTAGGACAATCTCTTTCAGATGCGAATTATCACTTTGAAAGAAAAATTTTGTTCTTATTACTGGTAAAGCGATTTGTATAGTCATTAAAATGAAAACAAAAAATTTAAAGTATCAAAGAACTCTGATTCTTATCTCCAGGTCTAGGATCTCAGTTTGAGAAACACTGGTTTAATGCACAGCTTAAACATAACTGACCCTGGAAAATTGTTCTTTCATCACTCCAGGGTAATAAATGGTTCTCTTTTCTGAATTATTTACTACCTAATCACTTTCTGCCTTGTAGTAACTAATAATAGGTGTATAATATTTTTCTAGAAAAACCATAAGCTATTTGAAGGCAGGGACCATATTTTAATCATTTTTTAACTCTACCAGTCCTCAGCAAATATTGGATGTAGGACCTGTATTCCATCTTATTTCTAGTCCAAATCTCTTAAAAACATCTCATTCTTCTATGGTACATAGTCACAGAACAGCATATTACTGAAATAGCCCTACTGTAAGTTAACAAAGAGTTCACAGGTTGTCTTAAATATTAGGAAAAGTCCAAGTTATGAAACTCAAGATTTTAAAAGTGTCACAAAGCACGTCTCTTCTGTGTTAATGTTAAAAGGACCAATTTCTTTAAACGATCAGTAGGCAAATAATTAAGAATTTCAGGATAAAGAATACAAAAATCGAAATGCGAGGCTAGTGGAAGAGGTCCCGTAAATATCTAATGGTCTTATAAGGGTTGTATGTCCTTAACTCAAGTTGTATTTCAGACAGTCTTCAGTTTTTCAACTAGTATATTTGAGGAAACTGTTTTCCTCGGACATTTAGGAGAGGATTCATTATTTCAGGCATGATGACAGGAGCTTGTTTCAATAACCGAAAACGTTTTTCCTCGCACAGTATTTGGGATGACTCTGAGAGAGCATATAGTAAAAGGAAAGAGCACAGGCACGGTTATGGGGAACCCTTCTGTGTTACCTGGGCAAGATGCCAAGACAGTTCTTTCATTTAAAATTAAGAGTAATGGATTATGATTAGCTAAGGTCTCTTTTAGCTCTGAAACTGATATTCTGTGGCCCTAGGTAAACATGGAAAGGTATTTCCTTGGGTAACACCGGCTATTTTTCCTTCAGAATAAGGGTAACAAACTGTTGATCGATATTTGAGTCTTCCCCCAGGCCCTTTTAGGGCTTAGGTAGGAAAGAGGGTTTGCGCCCTTTTTGGTAGGTCCTCCAACGAGAGGGCTCCTGGCCTGCTCCGGGTCCAGCCCTTACCCTTGGTCGTTCCCCCAAGGCCGAACAAGACTGCGGGAGAGGTGTGCCCCTAGTTCCCACTCCCCAGCGGGAGCGGTGTGACTCGTGGAGATTAGCCCCTGGTCATAAACAACCTCTCACTTCCCCTCCCCCGCCCCGGGCCCGCCCGCGCTGGGGCCGGCCCTCCAGGGCCCAAGGAACCTCCTCCCGCGGCCGCGGGCTCGGAGCTCTCCTCGGGAAGGCGACAGCGGGCCCGCCCCCTTCTCCTAACTGGGTGTTTGATCACTTTACTCATCCTCTTCTCACTCGCCCACTAGGGAAGGGGTTCGCTACAGCGACATCCGAAAGGGAGCTGAGGCCAGCCTCCACTTCCCTTCCCCCGACCCCTATCACCTCCAACAGCCAAGGCGAGGCCGGCGGCCCTGACGCGCAGACTCACAGCCGAGGCCACCCTGCGCGCGCCGACGCAGCTCCCGCCCCCACCCCGCGGTCCTTCCGCGGCCCGTCCCCGCCCCTTCCCGGAGCCCGCCTCCGCGTCTGCCTGCCCGCCCGCTCGCCCCTCGCGCTCGCTCTCGCGCGCACCCGACGCCCCGCCTCCGCGCGTGCTCAATAACTGTTCTCCGAGCCGGCCCACAAGCTTCCCCCGCCCCTGAGCTGTTTGAATATGCTAATAAGAGGCTAGAGACTGGCCAATAGAATAGCGGGGCGGTACGTCACATGGCTCAAGGACGTGTCAGGGGGCGGAGCCTCTGCAGCCCCTGCCCGAGTTAAAACCGGAGTGTGAGAGAGAAAAGCGCTTCAGTAGCGAGAGGGGCTGAGAAAGTGGTGACACCGCCGGGGTGCGGAGGGAGTCCCTGAAACTTCTCCCAACAGCCCCAGGGCCAATCTCCCCTCAGCCCACTCCCCTCTTCGCCAGCTCCCAGGTCCCCACTCCCTGCACCGGGGGTGGGGTGGGGAGCCAGGCCCGTCTCCCGCTGGGACACACACAGGGGCCGGGAGCGGGGACGGGACCCCCGAGGCGGGGGGGACGGACCGACAGACAGACGGCCGGGCGCCCGCCCCAGCGGGCAGGCAGGCAGGAGGAGGCGGAGGCGGGGGTACGACGGGGAGGACTGGGTCTGGGGAGTTTCCTCTCAACTATCGGGGGAGAAACTCCCCGCAGCCGGAGGAAAGACCCAGACGGTGTTTTCCTCCCGGGGGCCGCGCTCCCCCGCCCCGCGTAGCGGCGGTCGCCGCCGCCGCCACCGGCGCCTCCACCTCTACCATCTCCTTTCTCCACCACCTCGGGCCCCGGTGTCCCCGGCCAGCACTATGCCCATCTTACTGTTCCTGATAGACACGTCTGCCTCTATGAACCAGCGCAGCCATCTGGGCACCACCTACCTGGACACGGCCAAAGGCGCGGTAGAGACCTTCATGAAGGTACCGACTGACCGAGACCGGGCGGCGACCCCGGCCCGGCAGCCGCGGGCGGCAGGGGTGGGGGGGAGAGAGGCCGGGGGCGGCGAGGCGGAGGTGTCGGGGACCTGACTGCGGGAGCTGCCGGGCTCGGGGACCCCCTCCCCCACCGCGCGGGCGGGCGAGCGGGCGCTGCGAGCCGGGCTCGGCCCGGGCCCGGGCTCCGGCCCCGGGCGGTGTGTGGGGGCCGATCTGTGTGCGGGGGGCGGCGTGGAGGGGTGGCCGCTGCGTGTGCGGTACTGTGGGGGGCGGCGGGGCCGCTGGGCGCCCCTTCTCCGCCTGCTAACCTCGCCTGTCTGCTTCCCTCTCGCCCGCCCTCTCCCTCCTCCCGTCCCCCACCCGCTCTCCCGCAGCTCCGTGCCCGGGACCCCGCCAGCCGAGGAGACAGGTATATGCTGGTCACTTTCGAAGAGCCGCCCTATGCTATTAAGGTAACAGCCCTCGCCCTCCCCCTTCCCTTCCCTGTTCCTTCCTCGCTCGCCCTCCCCGCCCCCCCATTCACCCTTCATTATGCTCCCCTCCCCCACCCGCTGTGCTCCAGGCGCTGAGGTCTTTTCCCCTGCGGGCTCCCACCCCCTCCCCCCGCTCCGGAGCGTCCTGGCGCGGCGCAGAGTCGCCGGGCCACCGCCGTCCCCTCCCCAGCCCGGCCCGGCGGCGGCGGCAGCGGCGGCGGCGCTGCGATCAACATGGCCGACATTTCCCCTCCGCGGCGTGAGCGGCAGCAATGAACTGTGGGGGATATTTATTCAAGTTAGCCCGAGTGACAGCCGGGCCCGGCCGCGCCGAGCCCCGGTTTGCATTAAAGGGGCATCGGCCCGAGGTTGGCCGCGCTCGCCCGGGCTGGCGGGCCGGCGAGCGGGGTGGGGGGCTGCGGGGCTTGGTCTTCGGATTCGTCCTGAGAGGGCCGCGGGCCAGCGGGACAGCTGTAGGTTAACTTGCGAAGTCCTGCTCACTTCTGCTTTCCACTAGTACCTGTGCATCCCCAGATTTTGGGTATTAGGTTAGGGAGTGAATTTCCCAGGGAAGCTATAAAATATTAAGGTTGTTAGCTACCCCAAACCGTAGAGCCAGCAGGTTTATTCTTGGCCACCGTTGGAAGAGAGTTTCCTCAGCAGTGATCCGGTATTGACACGTTAACGAGACCATACTGTAAAGTCAAGCAGCTACTTGGTGAACGGCAGACTGTAACGGCTGTCCGTGTATACAGGGCTTTAAAAGATGAAAAAAAAATTCTTACATTTTTCTTTTCAGGCCGGGTGGAAAGAAAACCATGCAACGTTTATGAATGAACTGAAAAACCTTCAGGCTGAAGGACTTACGACTCTTGGCCAATCCCTAAGGACAGCTTTTGATTTATTAAATTTAAATAGATTAGTAACTGGCATAGACAACTATGGGCAGGTAGGTTGAATATTAAGGTGGAAAAACAGTTGATTTTTCTTTTTGTGGAAAAACACAGTCCAGCCCCCAAACTATATAACATGAAATACAAGTATGAAACATTTCAAATTAAAACACAATGTGCACGTAATACAAAAGTGAAACCCTGACCATACTATATATAGTTTTATAGCCCTCATTTTTAAAGGATATATTTGTATTCAGAATTAGAATCGGAATTCTTTAGTATAAAGTTGACATGAATTTGGTTTTAATCCCTTAAAGTTCACTCAGGACATAAAAGGGAAAACATCCTATCTCACCACACTCAGTTTCTCTGATATTCTACCCACAGGCAATTGTGCAACTACTGCAATGACTTGCAGACACTAGTTGATTAGTGCTCTTCATTTCTATATTAGAATAAAATATAGAAATGTTAGAGGAAATTATTCTATTGTATCAGGGTTTAATTTAACCATATTGTGTAACTGCTCTGAAAGGTGAGAAGATTTTCATTGGAGTGCAATAACTGGCTGAGTACATTAAGATTTCTCAGCTTTTGAAACATACAATAAGCAACTGTACAGGAAGAATTCTGAATTCATTCCTGAATCAAATGGCAGGTCCGGAGTGCAGTAGTTGCTTTTATTTATTTGAAGATGAGACAAGAGCTTTAAATCACATGATGGTTCACTATGGAATAATGCAAGGTGGTCCATTATAACTTTGAGATTGCCGACTTGGAAAATAAAAGATACTGAAGAATGTATAATGTTAACTCATAAAGGAATATTAAACCCAAGGAGTTCAATTTTTATGTTGTGCAAAGCACTATTACCACAGTGATACATTTAGGTATACATTTTGTTCTTTTCTCAAGTTGCATGAGCCACAATTTTCATGAGTTTCACAAGTTTAAGGGAAATTTTGCCCGTGGCTATAACTTTTCATTGCTTTATATGGAAAGAAACAGAATTGTTCCTTTGTTTTAGAAATGTTTATGTTTTACTTCTTAGGGGTAACTGTTCAGTGCCTAAACATCTTTGGAAGTGGTTGAGTCTAGTCCTATAGCCTTTAAAGTGTACAGTGCAATTCAGAGTCACTTTGTTTCTACTTTTACCAAATTGCACTTCCATTGTTTAATTAAGTAAATGTGTATTTTCTTACCACATTAACCTTTTTTATGTTTCTTCTCTCTGTGCTGCTTTATTTTGCAACTCTTAGTAATTTAGGCAGATCTGCTGTGAACTTTTTCAGTTTGTTTCTGTAAAATAATAGATTTCTTTCCCTTTCATAGTCCTTTGTTATATGTAGTGCTATATAGTATTTTATCGCTTAAGGTTTTGATCTAAACTTCTTTGAGTTCAAAGACAAATTTGAAACTTGCCATTATTTGGTTATCTTTATTTGCTTGTCAGGTTGTTAGTGTGCAGCAGAACGATTAATTTCCTGTTTTTCTGCATCTCATTTCATAAGTGGGACAGGCATTTAGACACATTTACATCCTACCACCTATTAAAAATATTTCTTAGGGTGCTTCCTTAGAAAAACTTATTGTCATGAAGAGGCTGAGGACATTTGTAATTTAAACCTGTATCTTCATTTTCCCAGTTGCCATCTTCCACTAAGTTCTTGTCTATAAGGCTCAAAAAGTTTGAGGTTGAAGGTAGTCCTGCTGCGCTGTTAGCGTTTCGACAGAGAGAAGAGCCTGGAGATTAGGATGTTTGTGTATGTTCGGATTTATTAATACAGCGAGGGAGAGGGATGATACTTCTCAGTTATTTTGATGAATAAGCAAGGATGCAAGGAGTAATATTAATGCTTATATCCTGAATTGGCACATAAAAATGACACTAGCATTAAAATAATTTAAGAAGTCACAACTTCCAGATGAAAATGAAAATGGTTGAGTAAAGTCTTTAATTAGAAGAAGACATCTTTCCGGAAGATATTTTTCATCATAAGATTTTCTCTTGCTGATTTAAATATTATACATTTTCCCTTCAGAAAAAGGATAATTTATCAAGAGTTTTGGTTGTCTCAAATACTGAATGCTAAATATGGTTCATGTATTTTCTTCTTTGTAAAAGTACTTTGTATCTGCCTATTTTCTCTGGAATACCTTTATTCTGTAACCTCAGTGTTTTTACGTGAATACTTCCCCTGTCATGCTCTATAGTAGGATCTGTGGAGCCCACAGTACTAAATACTTGTATGTAATCTCAGTATATAGTTGAAGGAAATGAGAAAAGATGAGCTAGATGAAAGAGCATATTGATTGTATAGAGCATCTAAAAACGTCTATATAGGTTTCTGAATAATTTTCTTAAATATCTAAATGTGGGTATATATATGTATTTATATATTTATATAGATGCTGCCACACCTGCTCCCCCTACATACATGAACATATGTGATTTTCCATACCCAATTCCAAGAGTATTTTTAATATCTATATTGCATCTGTTAATTTACTTAGCATATCTACAAATAAATTGTCTTTGCGATACTAGCTAAGATGGTAACAGAATTTGCAGGGCATCAGTAAGGTTAAAGTAGCTGAGAAAAAGGAATGATTCCTGGTGAATGTTTTCCTCAAGCACTTTGAATATCCCACTAAAAAACTCCCACTTTGAATAGCCACTAAAAGATGCCTTGCATATAGAAGTCCTTATAAATATTTTATTTTAATAATCAGTACCATTTGCTGATATTTCATGGAACAATGTGTAGCTTCTAATCAGTCTTTTCCTTAATTATAGCAGCACCTTATTAAACTGCTTATCACTGCAGCTAAATTTGATATATATTTTTTCACATATGTTCACCAGAGTTTCAAATAATGCCGATCTTTTGAGAACTACTGAAAATCTGAACCAGCCTTAATATCTAAAGTTAGGACATGTATAAAATTTTAGAGGTCTGATTAAAGCTTTATATGTAGATCAGTTTATTTTTCATATTGTTCCAAATTGTTCTGTTTTCTACATTGTCTTTTTTTTGTTGTTGTTAGGTTCCAGTTAGGTTTAGCTGCTAAATATTACTCCGGCCTGCAATTCATCATTTTTGTCACAGGACTAATTCCACACTCCTACTAGCCAACATAATAGTACTGATTAGATTGTTCCAGGACTTAGGATGGTACCTGACCTACTATTCTGTCCCCTACTTGACCAAGACAATCCTTGACCAATACCCTAAAAGGAGATACAAAATGTGTTTAATTTTTTGAGGATTTTCAGTGCCAAGTGTTTACCTCATTGAAAAATGGTGGCTTTTAGAAAGATCAAATTGAATAAATCTTAGGGGGAATAATTTTAACCAATTTTATTCTTCAGCATAAAGATCCACTGTGCACTTAGCAGATGATTCAGGTAGAGTTAATAATACTACTTTTTTCCCTTTACCCAAGCAGTACCCATTTAATACTCAGCTTGTACAAAATATAGGCTTCATGAAGTAATGAGAACTTCATTCCCATTGGGGTTTTTGGTTTCCCTTAGGCTGTTAACAAATATATTAACAATAGTTTAGTATTTATTGACCTATAGACATCTTTTCAGAAAAGGTAGATTATTATACTTGAACATACTACTGTGCTGAATATGAACTGGAAACACAATGGTGAATGGTATTTTGTAAATTTTTTAAGTCCCTGAACTTTTTTTTCTAATTTTTAATTCGTGGTAAAAAAAATGTCAAATTTACCATCTTAACTGTTTTTAAGTGTACAGTTTAGTAGTGTTCAGTATTCACATTGTTGTGTAACCAATTTCCAGAACTTTTTTATCATGCAAAACTGAAACTCTATACCCATTAAGCAATAACTCATTTCCCCCTCCCCCAGCCTGTGGCAACCACCGTTCTACTTTCTCTATGAATTTAACCACTCAAGAGATGCCTTATATAAGTGGGATCATATAGTATTTGTCTGTTTGTGACTGGCTTATTTCATTTAGCATGATGTCCTCAAGATTCATGTTGTAGCAGGATTTCATTCCTTTTTAAGGCTGAATAATATTTCATTGTATGTATGTACTACATTTTGCTTATGCACTCATCTGTCTGGATACTTGGGTTGCTTCCACCTCTTGGCTATTGTGAATAATGCTGCTGTGAACATCGTATGCAGATGTCTCTTTGAGACCCTGCTTTCATTTCTTTTGGGTATATACACCCTGAAGTGGAATTGCTGGATCATGTAATTCTATTTTTAAATTTTTGAGGAACGCCATATTTTCCGTAGTGGTTGCACTATTTTGTATTCCCACTAAGTGCATAAGCATTCCAATTTCTCCACATCTTCACCAACACTTACTTTTTTCTATTTTTCTGATATTAGTCAGCCTAATGGGTATGAGGTGATATCTCATTGGTGTATTTGCATTTACCTAATTATTTCTTGAGCCTCTCTTCATATGCTGGTTGGCCATTTGTATATTGGCTTTGGAGAAATACCTGTTCAAGTCTTTTGCTCTTTTTTAATTGAGTTAAATTTTTTTTGAGTTCTTTAAATATTCTAGATGTTAACCCCTTATTGGATATGTGATTTGCAAATATTTTCTCCCATTCCATGGGTTGCCTTTTCACTCTTTTGATTGTGTCCTTTGATGCACACAAGTTTTAATTTTTGATGTATTCCAATTTATCTTCCCAAGAAATCATTGCCAAATCTAACATTGAAGGTTTCCCACTATATTTTCTTTTAGGAGTTTTAGTTTTAGATCTTACTTGCATTAAAGCTGTTAATCCATTTTGAGTTAGTTTTTGTATATGGTGTAGGGTAAGGGTCCAACTTTATTCTTTTGCATGGATATGCACTGTTCCCAGCACCATTTGTTGAAGATACTGTCATTTCTCCCATTGAAAGGTTTTGTCAGGTCCCTGAACTTTTAAGCATCCTAGAGTGGTTTTGAATAAATATTATTAGTGGATAAAGGATTCTACAGTCAAACTTGCTTAAATGTTTTTTTCTGCATCTTTGTTGTGTAAAAAACAATGGTGAGGAATGTGAAAATTGGAATCCTAGCCCTGACCTTGACTTTGAGTTACTATGTAACATTGGGCAGTCACTTTACTGCCCTGTGCCTCTGTGTCTTTATATTTTAAGTTGCCAATAATGAAGCCATTGTATCCTTATTATAGAATCGATGAGAGGTTTAAATGGGATGGTATATTAAAATGTACTGTAAAAATTATGAAGTGCTCGGTAGACATGAAGCATACTATTTTTCCTTAGTAGGTTACTTTATTTACCTCTAGTTTTCTATTACATTTCAGCTTTAAATTTGAAATTACAATTATAAAAATCTAGGGATATTTAAAACTGACTTTTATTACATGCTTGAAATCTGTTAGTAGCATATTAAGTGTACATTTTTCCTTGGGCTTTGTACTGCCTCCTGGTGAAACAGAGCGAAAAGTAAATACTATAACTTGGCCAAAGTTGTGTTAATGGCAGTTGATAAGCATGGGTTAAAGTACAGGGATGGTGTTTAAAAAAAATTTGTTAAGTGAAAACTGGATATAAATAGTTCAGCAGGTAAGTCAGAAAGTCCTTCTTTTGCAGGAATATAAGTTAGAAAAGGAATCTTGACCAGACAAAAGCACATGCTTTAGGATTCTTTCAAATAGGGAGCTCCCCCTAGTGCGTTTAAGATGAGATTTACCCAAGTTTGATTTGCAAGGAACCTTTGAGGAGCACATCTGTTGGGTAAATCAAGGGATAATTTAATTGTAATTTGAGCTCAAAGTAACATAAAATGGATATGGTTTATTTTCTATTGAGCGTTAATTTTAAAGGTGCTAATTTAAATGAAAAATTTCAAGACCCAGATTTTATTTTCTTTGAAAACACTTGCTATCATTTTTCTTCATAATTTTACACTCTAAATTTCTGTTTTCTGAAGAATCAAAAAACCACCCTATCATGATCTTTTAAAAGAATATGAAAAAGAATATCCTAAGGACATGATTGCATTCTTAATTAGAAATTATTGAAAAGAAATTATAAGTACAAAAGGCAAAAATAATAGGTTCTGCTTCAGAGAGAATTTTATTTTCCCCTCATGGAAGAAAATGTCAATAATTATGTATTAAACTATGTATAACTGGAAATTAAAAGGCCAGGAACAAATCTAATTTGAATGAAAGAATTCCCTTTATTCAAGTATTTTGAATTGATTTAAAGTCATTTGTGGTCAGAATTAAGAAAAGGATTGTTTAGCCATGTTCATGTCATAGATTTCTCCAGAGAGATCGTGAAATATTTTATAACTTGAACTTTTCTTAAATATTTAAAATTATTTTCAGCCATCATAGTCCTTCACTCAAATTTATAATCTATGAATAAAATCATCTTGGTGGGCTTTCTTTCTTTGACTGATCAATGCTCACATATACTGGCCCTATTCTTCCATTTTAAAAAAGTAATTTCCTTATATAAACTTAATTTTTGTTTAGCCTTATTATTAGTCTATGTAAGCATGGTCACCAGACCATAAACAAAATACTGAAGTGTTTTTGGTTTTGTTCTAGTTTGTCTTTATTCCCTGGTCCCTCTTCTTGCCCCCAACCTTGTTATTGAGATGTAACTTAAATACACATCCTAAGCGTGAAGCTTAGTGAATTTTCATATATGCTGTTGAAAAAAAGAATGGAACTTTTGCATCTACTGACAGAACTTTTCGTTGGACTTTCTCTAAGTATTTTATTATGGTTAGTGTTTCATGGGCTTTAGAATTGAAAGTAATGTTGGAAGTTTACTCCATCTTCCTCATTTTATAGGTGAAGGAAGTAAGGTCCAGAAAAGTTAAAATGTTTAATTTCTTTATATTTGTGAAATATTTTAAAAGATTGCAATTTGTTATGGAACAGTTATGCAGATTTTATTAGTGATTTGTATATTATTTAAGAACGAATTTTATTTAAAGGTATAACTAGCAGATCTGAGGCCTCTTTTTGGGAGGTATGTCTGTAGTTCTCTAGTGCAGTATGCATTCTTTCAATTCCTCTGAGAAAACCAGGCATTTTCTTTTCTCATTGTGTTACATTTAGCCTTTCTTGTAACACCCTATTAAAATAGTTTGTTACATTCAGTGGATTTCCTTCCCACTCCCTTGTTTGGAAAAAAATAAGAATATGAATGTGGAGGATAGCTGACAGGATGTTATACCATTATTTTAAGACCCAGATGCTAATGTATGTATATATTTAATGGCACTTTTTGGTTTTGTATTTCATAGTTTATTAAATTTCTGATGTAGTTAGTTAATATAGAGCTATTAACTTAGTTACTAGTGTAGTATGCCAGCCAATATTAGAGCTATAATTATAACTTTTTATCTGGACAGTTTTGTAATTAGTTAACTATCATGTTTCCTTTGGTGTAAGATAATTTCGAGTATTTCTAAGCATTGTGTTTTAAAATTCAGAAAAATCTGATTGGCTCTATGAATTCCCACTCCACCCATGAGTTGCTGGCAAGTCATGTAACCTCAGCCTCAGCTTCCCTATCAGGGAAATGAGATGAAAGGATCTGTCTTGAGGATGGTGGTGAAGACTAAGTGATATGAAACATTTATTATTGTAACACACCTATTAACATTTTTGTGAATTTCCTTTTATTTGAATTTTAAGAATTGGAATTGTGGCTGCGTAGAGTATTTCATCCAGCTTTTCTCAGAACAAGCAGTGTGGTGATATGGAAAGAACTGCTTCGTTAGAACTGGCTGTGCCTGGCTCTGCTGCTTCCTAGCTTATGTTGTATTGACAAGTCCCTTCATGTCACTGAGCTTCAAATTTCTCATCCACAAAATGGTGATAATACCAATCTTAAAAATTTTTGTAAGGATTAGAAATAAATATTTGTTAATCATTTAGCAGAGCGCATGCTTGGCAAATAATGGTAGGCACTCAGGTGATGATGATTATCATCATCCCCACTATTATGGTAAACACTTCTTTCTAATCTGAAAGCTTTGAGAAGAAACAGAATAAAAATTTTTCCATAACCCAACATATGTGCATCACAAAAAGCTAGAATTAGCTCTCCAGTAGTTCCAGCTAAGGTAAAATTTCCTGCCGTAGTGAACAGAAATGGTTTTTGGCTTTGAATTAAAGCTCTATAGATTGCTTCAAAAATACTTTCCCCTTGGTGTTACAAGTCTTTCCCCCAAAATCTCTATTCTCGTTCAAAACCAGTTTGATAACAGTGGGTACTTAAAAAAACAAACAAACATGGTTTTGACTTTCAAAACAAGGAACGTTTTAGGCTTCTTTGAGGAAATTTAGATATGAGTCCATTTCTAGGGCTTTGTAACAGTATATTTTAGAATTCAAGTTGCTGATGGTTGGGATAGGGGTGAAGGGGGAATGTTCCTGTCCAGAAGAAAGGTCAAATGTAAAATGTATGATTCCTTTTATTTTTTTGTAATGCAGATTTATGTGGGGAAAAAAACATAATAGGATAAGCAGAGGAAGGTTTTTTTATGTGATGATATTTCTTTTTTAGGGCATATGTGATTTGAAATTTGATTATTGGTATATTGAGAGATAGTTGCACTTAAAAAGTATTTTTAACTTAAAAATCTTATAATTAAGAGGATTAGTTATAACCAAAGGACAAATTTACATCAGCCTGGTGATGTCTCATCAAAATTTATTCCAGACCCTATGTACTCTTGCCTTTTTTTTTTTTTGCGAGGAAGACCAGCCCTGAGCTAACATCCGTTGCTAATCCTCCTCTTTTTGCTGAGGAAGACTGGCCCTGGGCTAACATCCGTGCCCATCTTCCTCTACTTTTTTATATGGGACGCCGCCACGGCATGGCTGACGGGCAGTGCGTCGGCGGGCGCCCGGGATCCGAACCGGGCGAACCCCGGGCTGCCAAGCGCGGACGAAACCGCTACGCCACCGGGCGGCCCCAACTCTTGCCTTTTTTTAATGTGTGCCTTAAAAGGGTATGACATTTTAACATTTTCCATCCATTAGTTTTGCCCAGATAAGCTGGGGAACTCTTGGTGAAGGTCCTTGGAAGAATTATATCATCTAAAAAACTTTATTATAGAAACGAAAAACGGTTCTGAGTGTGTGAGAAAAAGTAATTGTAGCATTAGCTATTAGGTAATGTAATTTGTAACTAGTGTATGACATGGTTGAGCTGGCATGTTAAAGGAAAACTTTCCCTTTGTCTTAAAGCTGATGAGCCTATTTAGATATTAGGAAACATCAACAAAGTCTTCAGGTTATTCTAGAGTTTAAACACTGGAAGCATCCAAACAATTATTCTGAAAGATTTAAAAATGATACAGGAATTGAAGATGATTGAGTATACAATGTTCTGTGAAAGGTGAGGCTGCAAACCACAGTGGGTGACGTTACAGAGGCTCCATCTACAAGCTAAATGACAGGGTATAGTACTTTTGGATTATCAGGAATAAGCAAAACGATGTCTTTGGGGCCTCTGGTAATGCATGAGTTATGATGGTACCTGATTGTTTATGTACTTTGGCAGGTAATAACTAATATAAAATTTTGAATTTTCGTTGTGCAATTTTAGTTTTCAATCCCATTTCTGAAACCAGTTAAGTTAGAAAAACCAAGAAATTGCCTCCAGAAAATTGGGCCTAAATCAGGTAATAAGAAGAGTAAAAGGTCTTTATATCTAAATTTTATTGTTAATCCAGAATGGATAATGTCTAATCCCAAACGAGATTATATTGAATGTAAATCCTAATGTAAAAAAAGAGTTATCTTGTCATGTTCTTAGAGCTTCCATTGTGGGCTATAGCAACGATCTAAAACACATAAGTCTGTGCAGTCATCCATATGTGATATCTGCTTTTTATAAGATTCATTTCTAAGGTAAAACCTTGGTGGATTTGTATGTATAGTTAGGGAGGTTTATAAAAAAAATTCTTGTAAACAGTAGACCCAGATATGATGTGGTTAGTCTTTGTTTCCCAAAATATCATCTATTAAACACTTAGCACGGCATCAATAAATGTTTGAATCAGAATCTACCAAGAATGAATTTCTAGAAACTATGTACTCAAGTATGTATACCTGTGTAATGGATTCGGAGAAATTTAAATGTTGCCTCCTAAAAAAATCTTACTGAAATTGGGTATCATCAATTCTTTCCTAGAAAAAGAAAAATCCATATTTTTTACAAAGCAGGGCCCCTTAAAACTAATCTCATATCATGATTTATCCAATTAAAGGCCTTTAGCCATAGCATATGGGAAACAATAGACTGTCAGTTTTTCCAAGTCCTTATCATGAATTTTTTTCCTTTATTACATTTAATGCTTTATTGCTAACTTTACTGATATGCAATGTTTGCTAGGCAGTTCGTCTTCATTTTCAATTGTAGTCTTGAAGATACTCATGTAGAATGCTATGGTCAAGTTCCACCTTTTTTGTAGGATAGCTGTTGTGTGTGTGAATGCTTTTGAGAGCGTATTCGTAGTGTGGGTGTTTAGAAGGAAGTAGCCGTAATGGTAAAGATGTGATTTAACCAGACTTCTGCAAGGGTAGTATCTGTAGATTTGGTGGTGATCAGCAACCCAAGGAGATGATTAATCTTGATGGAATAGGCAGATCTTTATGATGTATTGAGGTCAAATTAATCTTCAGCATTATTGCTATATAACTTCACCTGTCTTTGAAAATATGTTTTCATCTTGGCTTTTATTTTTTAACTTTTCATGTTTCTAGCATGTTTATTATTAACATGCTTTGCTGGCATAATTTTTCCCCAAATTAATATTTTGCAGTCTATTTAATATAATGGATGTGTTAGGTTCTTTATCCAGAATGTTAGTATTTCTTAAGTTATGTTTCTGATAGCCTCATTACTTTTTCTATGCCAGTATAAACAGTTTGCCTACTACTGCTTTTTAAATATTGCCAAAAGCAATTATTTATTTGTTAGAGCAATATTATTCAAACTTTAGACTCCAATTCAGATGTAAAACTCAAATTCTGAAATTATTAAATACTTAATATTTCAGATATATTGAATTTATATTGTCTTTTGATGTAGTATTACTTAGCCCTATCAATTATTGAGTTTCCTTAACATTAATTTTTTTTCACAAAGTCAAGCTAGTAATTATTTAGTTCTTAATAGTGAATAGTTCTTACATTATCATTATTTGGTTTATTGCTTAAATCAAATTTCAGGATATTGCTCCTTAGTCATATTGAAATAAATAAATGGGATTCGTTACTACTTTTGCTCAAGTCTTGTTATTCTGTCTGTTTTTAATGCTGTTATATTTTTAACAAGGAATTTTATATGGTTAGATAAAGGAACTGTATTGGTACACAATTCTATACTGGAATCACTTGAAACTAAAAATGTATTTTAATGTGGAATTTTATTTATTTATTTATGGGGAAGACCAGCCCTGAGCTAACATCCGTCGCCAATCCTCCCCTTTTTGCTGAGGAAGACTGGCCCTGGGCTAACATCCGTGCCCATCTTCCTCCACTTTATATGGGACGCCACCACGGCGTAGCTGACAGGCAGTGTGTCCGCAGGCGCCCGGGATCCGAACTCGCGAACCCCAGGTTGCCAAGCGCGAACTAAACCGCTGCGCCACCGGCCGGCCCCCTTAATGTGGAATTTTAACATGTTTTTCTATAGTTATATTCCTTAATGTATTATAAGATACTGGGTTTTTATTCACCGGCAGGTTTTTAAAAAGCGGATCTGAACCTGTGAATCCCAGGCCGCCAAAGCGGAGCGTGCAAACTTAACCGCTGTGCCACCGGGCCAGCCCCAAAAAGCACTAATTTCTTAAGATGAATATTTTAGAGTTTTTACTTCAAAGACCTCATTTATACCACACAACTTGAGATTATAAAAGTAATAATCTTGCTGAATTCTAAAACAGACATAAAACTTATGATTCTGGACTTGGAATATTGATTTAAATGTAAGCGTGTCAGGCTTTTATTTACTTAAATAATTATTATGTTTTGTTTGGAATGTGTAATTAACCAGTTGTGTATTCATCCCTGTAATATAATGAACCTTCCCTCCTTTTAAAAAAATAGCACATCAAAACTATGATTTCATAGATCTTATAGCTATAGTTTGAGGCTGAAATAAAAAAATGAAACTGATTTAAAGAAAAATATTAAGTGTATAAATATTAGTGCAGGTAATAAGCAGATATTGAAGCAATTCTGATTGTGACATACAAATGTTTGAGCAATACTGAATTAAAGAAGGTTATTCTAGTTGATTTGTGTTGCAAAGTGTGTATTAAAAGCTTATCTTAGTTCTATATAGTTGTAATAGTGTTTATTACTGTCGGTATTATGACTAATAAGTCTTTGGATGTGAACTGCATCTTAAAATATTTTTCTTTTAGAAATAAGCTTAAAGTAGAAGAACATTATGCTTAATGTTTCTATATTTTATATTTTCTTTATAGAATCAGAATTTTGACAAATTATATAGGGAAGAGTCAGAAAAAGTTTCTAAATGATTATGAGGTGATTTGTCATTTTAGAGGAACATATATTATTACCTCTTTATTGTCTGTAGTAATAGAGAAAAATAGTAGGATAGATAATGCAGTCTTCATTTCATATTTTTACTATTTATGTAGATTCTACAAAGTTGTAAATAAAGGGAACTTAACCATTAGAAAATTTTTAATAGCAGTCGTACTTAGCACTTGTCCAGTATGTGTGTGAGAACGTTTAGTGACATAGTACTTATTTCCAAGGCAGCCCTTTCCATCTTTTAACATTTTTGCTTGTTGTTGCTGTTATTTACTTGAAAAGCAAGTTTTAGATTGAGAAAAGCACAGGCTATTTCTGGGAGTTTTTGATTTTCTTACTAGGTGATATGCTTTTAGTCTAGATGTATAAGATGTTACACATCTTAACATCCTTTTGGCCATAGCTTTCCTGGCATGTAGCAAAATAACTAGACAGTAATAGATGTAGATTAGCTGAAGATGCTGCCACGGGAGAGCCGGAGCTAACCTTTGGTGCACATTTTCCCTTCAATGGAAGCCTTAAGTCATGCGAAAAGTGTTGCATGGACAGGCACTTGGCTATCCTTATAGGATTGTTCAAAGGACTGGTAATGTGGTGGAGCATGGTGACACCATAAAAAAACTTAAGCCCTTTGTCCTACAGCAAAGGTAACCACTAAAAGTTTTACTGAATGCTCAGGGCTGCCTTCCTTTTGCTTCAGATGATAATAGTTAAGACCTGTTGAAGGGTACAGTAAAATTCCTATGCCACTCCTCCCACTACATTTTAAATTTCTTGGGTCAAATTAAAAATTCTGATCCTGAGAACCAGGTTAATTTACATTTGGGGGGAAATTAGCCTTATTTTTATGTTTTCAAAACTATTTTCTTTGCAAAATAACTTGTTTTAATATTTTCAAAAGCATTTTCTTTGCAAAAGGGAAGTAGTTTCCAGTGGATGAGATCTACTTACTTTTTTTTTTTTTTTGGTGAGGAAGATTGGCCCTGAGCTAGCATCTGTTGCCAATCTTCCTCCACTTTGTATGTGGGATGCTGCCACAGCATGGCTTGATGAGCGGTGTGTAAGTTCACGCCCAGGATCTGAACCTGCGAACCCTGGGCCACTGAAGTGGAGCACACAGACTTATTAACCACTACAGCACCGAGCTGGCCCTCGATCTACTTACCTGAATTATATTCTTTCAGTTTTCTTATTGAGATCTTATGCCTTAATTTAATCATGATACTGTTAAATTTTTGAGAGAACTTTAGTGAAAAATTTTACATTATATTATCTTTAGCAAAACTCTTTTACCTGAGGCTTTTGACCAATATTAAAATCAAATTTTCTAAATGACAGGATTTCCATTAGTAAATAGCTCTAGAGGTAGAATATTATACTTTGCATTGTATTTTTTTAGTGATGTGTCTAGATTTCTTCATGCCAAAACCACTGCTTTGAGAGTAAAACATCCGAATTTAATTCTGCTAATGGCAAAAGTAAACTTTTAGTCCCTCTACTGGCTGCCTTTGTCGTAGCAGAGCTTAATATATATATTTTTGGAGATATTATAACTAAGATAAAGGCTATTTATAACTTTATGACCAACATGAATTTTGAGAGAAATTCTACTATGGACCCCAAATTGAGTGACTTCATAAACATACTTACTAAGAACAAAAACGTATAATGCTTACTCTTAAATATAAAGATTTGAGAATTATTAAACTGCAGGGGCTTGGCACCAAATAATGTTATATTGTGGTGATTAAATCATAATTTTAATTTAGACCTTTGAAATGTTCAATTATTTTTTGGAAAACCTGGGGAAAAAAATGTTGTGATACTGACAGACAACCCAAACCATGTTTTAATTTGTTGAGTAAAAGATAATGTTGTCAGAGAAAGATGCCGGTTATTTATTATGCTTCTGCCAAGAACAAATGTACTACAAAAGGCAGGGGGGGAACAGTGTAAAACTGTATATAAGAAAACTTTGTTGGAGCAACATGGTCTGGTCATTTTCTGCAGGTGATGTAGAAATTTATGCTTAAACTTGTTAATTCAAATGTTTATATATAGAGGTAGGGATGATTTTTTTCCTGAAGAAATAAAAAAAAACCCTTATATGTATAAATTATATTCATTAAATTATTACTATAATTTTTGTCATAACTAATACTATTGCTTTTTTTAGTGTGATTCTTGACAAAACTCTTTCATCTTAGGAAGGGATCTTTGGCACGGTAGGGTTAAATAATTAAATAGGTGAAATGAGGATGGTCATATTTTTCTTTACTTTTTTCTACCTTTGATCTTTATCTGAATTTTCTAAAATTTAAAGCCACTCTGTAGGACTTAATATTACCTTCTATTCCTATACATACTTTCTGAAAGTTGGTTGAAGTTATATAGTTTTCAAAAGTAAACACTGTTATGTATTGTTTTTTTGTTTCAATGTATTTTTGTTGGGAGTAGGTATACTGGTTTATATATAGAAAAGTTGGTGGATAAGAAATCATAGAGCAACAGGAAACCAAGTTAAAGGAATAGTCCTATTGTAGTTAATTTCCATGCATATAGGATATATTAAATAAAACCAAACTGATTGTAACAGCATTCATTGTTGGGTGAATATGGCATAATCCAGGTTGGTGTAGAAGTGTATCCAAGAGAATTTAGCTGCTACCAACAGGAGCTTCAAGTGCTGCAGAAGGACCATGTGATTTAGAGTTGGAATAAGGTTCTAGCTTTTCCAGTTACCAACTGAGTGACTTTGGGTTATATCATTTAAACTCCCTGAACATTTTGCCTCACCGAGGTCTTAGGGTCAAATGAGATAATGTAAGTGCTTTATTGTTATTATCAAGTACCTGGTTATTACAGTAATTTCAGGCATAGCCTCTGTGGAGAGTATTATGTTAGTGCTACTTATTACTTAGTAGTATTAGCTGGTAAAGTTTCAACTAAAACCTTTGTTTTGTTGTCAAGGAAAAAGTAACTTTGATTTTAGTGTTTGAATTTAGCTTTACATTTTAATAACTCAAAGACTTTTTGCTAAATTTTAATACACTTTACCTTGATTTTTAGACATTATGGTCCTTAAGAAAGTATGTATTAGTTTTTGGATGGACATAATCATAAAGTTCTTAATACACCATAGATCATTGTTCTTTAATTATAAATATGACCAATTCTCTGGCCTCTGGAGGATGGTTCTCAAAGTGCTTTTACGGGAATAAGAATGCATGGATGTCAAACTTTTGGTCAGAAAATATGACTGACTTAGGTTAAAATGTGGAGGTGATAGAGAGACACTACTGCAAGTATTTGGTCCATGCAATGGTGGCTTTAAGACGTTTGCTGATTTGTTTTTGAAAGGCAACAAGTCAGGCAAAGTAGTTTAAGTTTAAGGGTGGAAGCAAGATACAGTAGTTTTGAGATATTAGGACATTTGGTTTTCTTTATCTCCCTTTGCTAATTTTCGAGCTAAAATGATATTTGTAGAGACCAGGAGAGGAGAGATTTTGTTATATATACATAGGTACATACATTTATTATTTATGAGAGTAGAGATTATGTATCATGCACCTGACGATGCTTAATGTATGGTAGCCACTTAGTAAATGTTTGAGTGACAAATATGAATGGACAGTGGATGGCTGGACAGATAGAGGAGGGGAGGTATTGTACCCTTGTAGCCTAGCAAATTGATGAGTGATGTGTTAAGTTAGGGAAGCACTCATTTATACTGAGGTAAAAGTAACATATCTGTATTTTTTTAAGCTTGTTGAAGTTTGAGTAATTCTAAATGGTTCTGTGAACTGGGCAACTTGTATTAGGCTGTTATCAGTGAATCAATGAATATTTAAGTGCCCAATGGTTAAATATTTTGTGCTCAGTGCTGAGGAAGTGATATGACATGATCCTTGCCTTCATTGTATTCAAACACATGAAATAATAGCAAACAATACAAGATGGTGTATTTTTAAAATATTGTAGTATAGACACACAACAAAATTTACCATCTTAACCATTTTTAGATGTAGAGTTCAGTAGTGTTAAGTATATTCACATTGTTGTGCAAGGTGTTATATATTTAAATTAAAAATAATTTGAGAAGGAGAGAGGATAAATTCTGTAGAGGAGTGGTATTCAAAATGTATTCCATGAAACCACTCCAAATCCAATTTTATTCTATTTATCTATATTTTTATTTAATTTGAATTTGAAAACTACTACTATTAGAATTTGGAGAGGGAGAAGGGTAATTATTCAAGACCAGAGTAATCAGGGAAGATTTCATGGAAGAAGAGGAAGACTTAACATGGAAGAGTTAATGATTAGGAATTGGATGAGTTGTGGATAGGGAAAAGTGTTCTACTTGAGGGAAGCAATCAAAGTTAAGAGGTGGGAATGAACATTGCCTGTTTCTAGATCCAGGAGAAGACCTGCATTATTAGAATTTATTATTTATGTTGGGAGAGGCAATATAGTGTAATATAATGTTTCCCCAGATGTGTTCCATTTACCATGATTGTTGTAGAGGAGGAAGGGAAGGTAATTTCATGTTTTCTTCCTGCCAGTCTCCTGTAACTTTTGAATGCTACTGTGCATTAGAAATCTTCTAGAGGTTATATCTAACATACTTTAATTTTATTTGACCAGAGGAAGCTTTCTCTTTCCAGAACCATTGTTTCTTGGACACCAGTTTGAAGAATGTGTATATCACTTACAAGTTGTGTGACTTGATCAAGAAATTTAATCTACCAGACCCCCCCCACGGCCCCTTTATGATGATTAGGTTATAATCACAATTACTGTATGTGAAAAGTAGTATAAATTCATTCAACAAATATTGAGTCTGTACTGTAATATGCTAGTAATTGAGAGTTATATGAATGTAAGGGAAAGCTTAGAAGTATGGAATATTACATGAATATAACCTTTCTACATCCTTGCTATTCTAAGTATGGTCTGTGGACATTAGCATCTCCTAGCCTGCAATCTTGTTAGAAATGTGGAACCTTAGTCTTCATCCCAGACCTACTGAATCAGAACCTGCATTTTCTCAAGATCTCCAGTGATTCATATGCACATTAAAATTTGTCATATACTGTTCTGTATCATATCCAACAAAACTTGATTCTGTCGTTTCTTGAACACTGTTAGTAGCAGAGAATTTGATACCTTTGATTTCAAATACAAGGTTTACCCTCTTGAAACTTCTACCCTTTGGTCATAGTTTTGTCTTAAAGAGTTATACAGCATGTGCTTAATATCTCAAATGAGATCCATTTATATCTGAAAGATAAGCTTATGTTTATCTGAGTCCCTCACAAAACGTGTCACCTAAAATTGATCATAGTACACATAGAGTGACTTGGCCAGAGGTTTGAATGGAAGTTATTGAAGTTATTTCACCATATGTATAGAACATTTGAGAGCTCTGTGCCACTGTGTTCCATTGCCTCTGCTACTGTTGATTTGTATTCTTGCCGAGCAATTTCTTTAAGTAGCCATCCTTCTTAATTTTGCTTTTTCGTGTTGGACTACTGTTAAATTTTGCTAAGCTCAGAGTAGCCCCAGTGTTTCCTGGAATCAGGTCTTAGAGCCTTTCCATCGGGGTACCTAGTCACTTGGTTAGACACTTTGATTACTGTCATAGATTACATCACATTGTAATGTTCACCTAGTCTTTTGCCTTCCTCTTTAAGAAGTTTCTGATAAAAAAATTGTCTTTCCATTACTCTAATTTGTAACGTCTAAATATATCAAATTATTAGAATCGAACTATAGGATCCCTTTTAAGAAATTAAATACTTTTAGTTCCATAAATATAAATGCTCACTGTAAAAATTAAAACAATACAAAAATATAGAAAGAAGTGAAAAATCCACCTTTTTTTTGATCTAATCCCACTCCTTTAAGGTTAGCCTCTGTTCAGTTAATGTTTCCTTCTAAACCTTTTTTCATGTACAAAAGATTATATACTATACCTAAAATTTAACAAGAAAGGGGGATGTATACACTATTCTGAGAATTGATTTTTTTACTCAGAAAAATTAAGCTAATGTCTAGACCTTAATATGATCAATGTGTTTTTTGACTTTAGGGAAGAAACCCTTTTTTCTTGGAGCCAGCAATAATTATTACAATTACTGATGGGAGCAAGTTGACTACTACCAGTGGAGTCCAGGATGAGGTAAGTTATGTTTATATCAGCATGGATTATGCAAATGCAGTTGAAAAATCTTTACTTGTATATGCACTGTAAGATATTGAACACCTTTAAATAGATTTTCCCTTTGATTATTTGATGCAGTCTGGAGTCATCTGTCTCCTAGAACTCATCTACCTTCTCTGTTGTTTGTAGCAATGGTCTCCAAATTTTCTTGAATAGGAATCCCTTCTGTGAAAAATTTTTGAGCCTACCCCCTATCCAAATTATGTGTGTATTTTTGAATTTTTGTGAAGGTGACAGTGTCAGTTCATATAGTAAATTTAGTAAGAAAATAAATTCTTATTTTCAGGTTAAAAAAAATGGAGACAGCATTCTATAATTTCCTCCCATATTTCAGTAGATTGTCATGTGTACTCTACTATGGAGACTCCTAGACTAGAATACAGCAAAGCCAAGAGGAAATTAAGACTAGGAAAAGTGAAGATTTTGGACATTTTTATTCTAAGTCAAATATAATATAAATAATTATAGTTAACCTCACCTGTTCTCTACTAGGATGCATTATGCAGAGTTGGTTGTGTGTGGGGTGATAGGGTGAATACAATAGATTTATTTTAAGTTTAAGCTGTTTTTACTGTAATATTTGAACTGCTCTTAAACATATTTGTTTTTTAAAATATGTTGATGTTGTGGGACCGGCCCAGTGGCGCAGCGGTTTAGTTCACCTTGGCAGCTGAGGGTTTGTGGGTTCAGATCCCGGGCACTGGCTGATGCACTGCTTGTCAGCCATTCTGTGGCTGCGTCCCATATAAAGTAGAGGAAGATGGGCACAGATGTTAGGCCAGGGCCAGTCTTCCTCAGCAAAAAGAGGAGGATTAGCAACGGATGTTAGCTCAGGGCTGGTCTTCCTCACACACACACACACACACACACACACACACACACACAAAATATGTTGATGTTGAAAGGAAATGGTTTACACTATTCTCTTTACTATTTGCATTTGCTTTAGAATCTTAATTTTAATTCTTATTGTGTTTACAAAGGGTGTGATTAAGTAGGAAAAGTGTAGTTTTTAAGTTCAGTAATTTTTAGAAATACTTTCATCTATGTGACATTATGGAATGCAAATTGGACATGGAGTCAGGACATGTGGATTCTAGTCTTCATTCAACCACTCTCTAACAGTGAACTTTGACTCAGTTACCTAAACTTCCCTAAATCTCTATCCTTGTCCATGAAAAAAGATGATAATTCTTGCCTTACCCCATAAGGTTGTTGGAAGATTGAGATGAAATAATGTATGTGAAAGTGCTTGGTAGGCTATAAGAAGAGAATATGGCATTGTTCTATCATGAAGGATTGGAACCAGTAAAGAATTGTGATTGCCTGACCCTGACTTGGGGGGAAGAGAGCCAGAATTATTTTGTTTGAGCAGTTGATATTAAAGGGAATTTAGGATATAATTTATGGAGATAGAGCTGAAAAATTTAGGTAGATTAAAATTCTTAATTAGATAATTTAGGGGCTGGCCTGGTGGTGCAGGGGTTAAGTTTGCATGTTCTGCTTCCATGGCCTGGGGTTCGCAGGTTTGGATCCCGGGTGCAGACCTACACACCTCTTATCAAGCCATGCTGAGGCAGCGTCCCACATAGAAGAATTAGAAGGACCTACAACTAGAATATAGAATTATATACTGGGGGCTTTGAGGAGAAAAAAGAAGAAAAAGGAAGATTGGCAACGGATGTTAGCTCAGGGCCAATCTAAAAAAGAAAAAAAAGAATTGCTTTATTTAAAAAAAAATTAGATAATTTATAGTCTATACATAATTAATAGCCTTGGAATGCCCCATAGCTGAACTTAATGGGTTTTTGGGCTTTCTTGAATTTAGTTGACATGTATAGCCAATTATGTCCTGCTACTATCAGGAACAGATAGACATTGATTGTATACGTGAACAAACAATAGAAATGTTTCTTAACTTTAAATTTGAAACTCTCAAATTGATTTTTCTCGCTTTATTTCCTTTTGAAAAATTTGAGTGAGAGAAAGATTGAGGTATCAATAATCAGGTCAGAAATACTGTAAATAGAACCCATTATAATTCACTTCTTTATTCAGTTTTATTTTGTATAAGTTAGAATTCTTTTGATGGTTTTGTTTTTATCCTTAATGATTTTGATTTGTAGTTGTGATGACTGAAAAGATGTTTCTATTTTTTATTGTGGAATATTCATACTTGTGAGATTATCCATTTAAGGTGCTCTGTCTTACTGCTTTGTAGAAATGCCCTTTGGGGTACAATATATTCTTTTCCCATATATCTGGATCTGTTTTGTTTGTAATATTTGTTTTGTAGGACCTTCTCTAGTTTTTAAAAATATTTTGAAATATACGTGGATATTGGAATTGCTCACTTTTCTTCCTAGCTCCTTAGGAAGGATATTGGAGAAATGGGACTATGTGTTTACAATAATCTAAAACTACCTTACTAGTAAGGTTGGAAAGATTATCCTGCGGGCAAGGGTCTTACCTTTTAGTTCTCTTATATCTTCTACAATATTTAGCATAGTACTGAGAACAGAGCTTGCATTAAAAAAATATTGACTATAGACATTGTTGTATTGAGTCTGGTAGTCGTCAAGATCAAAATTGATTACTACTACTTATCTGAGATGGAAGGTTCATTTGTTTTAAGGCAAAGGCTCATTTTGGTTATGTAGCTGGACCATAAGTCTGTGAGTTGTTTGGTTTTCAAGTTTAAGAATGTCTTTGATCCTTTGCATGTTTGGTTCTTAGTGTCCCAACGAGACTCATCTCCTGGGGCAGAGAGAGAATGTACCCCAGATGTGCATATTGTTGAAGCTTAATTTTTTCTAAAATGTTGTGAAATATTGGTCTATTCTAGCCTGAAAAATTAAATAGTGTGATTTATTTTAAGGAGGCTTTCAATTCATAAAAAGCATACAGATGTGTTTGGTTTGCTCATTATGTGTTTGTGTGTGTGTGCACATATGTGCTACATGTGATCTATATTGCCGTAATTTCTAGTAGGGAGTCACAAACAGAATTTTGCTTTTATGTCTCTTTCTTTTCAGATTTCTTAACCTTTGCCTTTGGCAAAATTTGATTCTTTTTTAGATTTATTGAATGAGTGAATGTGTCAGTAAAATTTCCACATTAGGTCTGTGTGTATATAATTCTTGATTAGCTGTGACTGCTATTGATGTGGCGTGTTACTGTTTATGGAGTTCTGCATCTCAGCTGTACAATATCCTTTGCTCAAGAGTTATGTTATCCCACATGGTATGTTTATTATATCTGTTTTGTTAGTGCTATTTTTCAGGAATAAGTATTCCTGCTGCTTTAAAATCATCCTGGGGCCAGCCCAGTGGCGCAGCGGTTTAGTTCGCACTTGGCAGCCTGGGGTTCGCCGGTTCGGATCCCGGGTGCCTGCCAACACACTGCTTGTCAGCCATGCTGTGATGGCGTCCCATATAAAGTAGAGGAAGATGGGCACGGATGTTAGCCCAGGGCCAGTCTTCCTCAGCAAAAAGAGGAGGATTAGCAACGGATGCTAGCTCAGGGCTGGTCTTCCTCACCAAAATAAATAAATAAATAAATAAAATCATCCTTATGGCATATAAGGGAACACAGAGCTCATCTAGTCTTGCTCTTCATTTTAGAAATGAGGAAATTGAGATCCAGGGAGGCAGAGTGATTAGCTCAAGGTTATAATATTCATTATTGCCATAATCTGGATTAGAATTGATCTAAATTCCAAAGACATCCCAGCCCCTCCAGACCAGTGCTTTTTTTCCTGATGTGTCTACTGCCTCTCTGTTCTTCTGTTTTTTCTGTGTTCTTAAAAAATTTACCTTTTATTTACCTGATTTTCTATTTCAGCTTTCTATACAGTTATGATGTGGGTATTATGTTCTTATTCACTCAGTATTCCTTGAATGACTGTTGTGATCAGGGCATTTCTAGGCAGTGAGGATAACAAAGATGAATAGGGTGGATTTCTGGTTCTTAAGTTCACAGTCTTATGGGGGAGATCACCTATTAAATGGTTTTATGAATGATAAAATAGAGATACATACTAAGTGTAGGGGAGCACTAAGGGGGAGGGAAGGGTTAATATTACCTATCTTATGCATGTGTCAAATCCTGTGTAATGTGAATTTTTATAGTCATTTTAATTTTGATTAAATTCAAGGATCTTGTGGATGATTTGGTATAGGATGTTGCTCATATCTTAGATCTGTGAAATTTATAAAGAAACCTGGTATAAAGTTGTTTTGAACCTAGAAGATAGTTAATGGAAAAACTTGGTGCCATATTGTCTCTTGACCTGGCTAAGTGTGTACAGGCCAGAATGACCCAATTTCTTATAACTTGTTTGTCAGAATAATATAGGGATACCATTTTCTCTGTGACAGGTCATCTCTTAGCAGTGTGTTAGGAGTTAGAAGAGTGACAGCTTTGTATTATGGACAGAAATCTTGAGCTATATATGATCATTTTACCTTAATTCATGACTTTAATTATCTTCTTTGGCCTCATTTAATAGAAGTCCAGGCCGTTGTCTGAGGTGTCATGAGTGTGTTTCTCATGTAGTATTTTTGGATAACTCGCAAGGACTTTGATGACCAAAAGTGTTATGCTGGAAGAGTATGTGTGTATTTTTTGCCTCTTTTTTTTCTTTTTAACTGCAGCTATTTGATAAAGCTGGTTGTTGACAATATGTTCACTTATGAGGAGTGAGTTAGATAGGACTTTGGATTCTGGTACACAAGAAAACTATATTGCTTATCCCCATAGTAGTAAGCTTTGATGTTGATAAGCATACTTGTGGCCAAATACTTATAGGTATCATTCATCATGTTGTATTACTGATGTATCAAATGTTTTGTTAGAATGACCAAAATATAATTAGAGTTATAGAAAATTGTTTTTTTCTGTTTTTTATTTCCTGCAAAGATCCTCTCTAGTACTGTTTTGCAATGGAAAACTATTCTGGACTATGATTCCAGGAACACATGGCTAACTATATTGCTCAATAAAGTAGCAAGAAGAAATCCTGCCAGTACTTTCTTGGTGATGAATGACATTCCAGGGTAGTGGAGCAGTTACTTTTCTCTTCCTTGAAAGTGCTAATAGTAGTATTATCTTTCAAATATTGAGATTTCTATATGCTGAAGAATCTTTCTGCTTCTCTTTATCAATGTTATGATTGCCCTGGAGGCTAACAGTTTAGAGAAGATATTTGTGGTCAAAAAGACTGTTCACTTGTGACATTAAAAGTTTTGCCTTCTTGTGAGCTTTCACAGCTTTTTAAGACAAACTAGGACAACTACTTTTATAACTTCTTGGCAGATCTTCAGAAAGGGCATGTGTTTGTAGAAAGAGAATGTCTGAGTAATCTCAGCTGTGTGTTTAAGTGGCTATAGATTGGGGTCTTATCTTTCAACTTGTCAGTTCTCAAAAGTTGTTGCAGAAGTCCCATCAATCTTTGAGATGTGGGTTGGTATTAGTGATTTTTCTGGATGGTTCTGGGCAATGTAGATGGTTTTACCTTTTTCAAGGATAATCTATAATTAGGATCTATAATTATAGTTTGTATTTAACTCTACATGATCTATACTGATTAAAAGACAATCCTGAATTTTTTGAAATCTGTTTCCAGTGTCTGAAATAATTCAGAAACCACATATCTCTTCCCCCTGTAAAATGTTTTCATTTTACTAAAATCATTAAAAATATGTGCCAAAAGCTGTCAAAACTGTTTTAATTGTTTCGGTAAAGATTTTTAAACACATATTTAACATAGTTGTCTTTTCCTAGTACACTTGGAATTTTGAGGTACTTTTTATTTTTTAAAAAGACTGCTAAAGGAATATTGAGGGATGTCATTGCAGTGTGATAGAGTGTATTAAACGGATCTGTGTGTAAATGCGTTTCTGAGTTTTCATGTTTATCTGTCAGTAGTGGTGCCTCTTCATATTATTACTAGGGGCTCAGTAGTAATATCAGGATTAGCTCCTGTCTTACTGATTTGTGATTCAAATGTTCTAAATATATCTACAACATTACTGTATGTGTTAGTCTCTATCAATTCAACTTTCTAAGAATATTTAAAAGAATTTTTTGGATGCAGATCATTTACATTTTCTTTTTTATCCATAATTTTTTGCTCTGTTCTCTCAACCCCTGGATTTATTACTTCTGGTGTGCTATAGAAATGTATATGTCTGCAATTATTAGTATATTGAAAATATGTAATTATAATAAAAATACATAATTAAAGGAAGTTGATGAACTATTTCCATTTAATACTTACAGTGAATTTTCATCAATTCACATTTGCAATACCCTTATTGAATATACCTTTTTTTCAAGTTCATGTGGAAAGAAAAACTCCTAAGGATTGCTTCTAGACAAACACTACAGTAGAATAATTAAAAAAGAAATGCTGGCTGATCACTCTTTAATGAAGCTGTATAGCTACAGTAACTAATCTGTTATCTAGAATTGTGTGGTAGAATATATCAAAATAGTTTTTATTCAGAAGGTGAAGCAACTTCACTCTGCATTTATTTGTTACCCTGTCAGAATGAATAAACAATAGGACTACACATGTAAGGAATATTTCATTTAGAGACGTTTTTATTACTCTTCTGATTCTAAGTCTTCTGTATATAAACTCCTGTGATATTTAAAATATTAGTTTTCAAATGGCTGCATCAAAATCACCTAGGGTGTTTTATAAAATATACGTGCCTCAGCTCTAATTCTGGAAATTTTGATTCAGTTGATCTGGGCAGGGACCTGGGAATCTGTATTTTTTGAAAGTATCCTAGTTGATTCTGATGCACAATCAGATTTGGAAACCATAGTTTTAGAACACAATATAACAGCAAATATATCTTTTTAAAAAACTTTAGAAAATACATGTGAAAATGAACAATTTCAACAAAATGTTTTTTTTTTAATTTTTATTGATGTTTTAATAGTTTATAACATTGTGAAGTTTTAGTTGTACATTATTGTTTGTCAGTCACCATATGAATGCATCACTTCACCCCTTGTGCCCACCCCACCCCCCCTTGCCCCTGGTAACCACCAAACAGTTCTCTCTGTCCATGTGTTAGTTTATATTTCACATATGAGTGAAGTCATATGGTGTTTGTCTTTCTCTCTCTGGCTTATTTCACTTAACATAATACCCTCTATGTCCATCCATGTTGTTGCAAATGGGACAATTTTGTCTTTTTCTATGGCTGAGTAGTATTCCATTGTATATATATATATACATATACACACACACATCTTCTTTATCCAATCATCAGTCAAGGGACACTTGGGTTGCTTCCACTCCTTGGCTATAGTGAATAATGCTGCAATGACCATAGGGGTGCATAAGCCTCTTTGGATGGTTGATTTCAGGTCCATTGGGTAGATGCCCAATAGTGGGATTGCTGGATCATAAGGTATTTCTATTTTCAATTTTTGAGGAATCTCCATACTGTTTTCTATAAAGGTTGCACCAGTTTGCATTCCCACCAGCAGTGAATTAGGGTTCCTATTTCTCCACAACCTCTCCAACATTAATTGTTTTTTGTCTTGGTGATTATAGCCATTCTAACAGGTGTAAGGTGATATCCTAGTGTCGTTTGGATTTGCATTTCCCTGATGATTAGTGATTTTGAACATCTTTTCATGTGCCTGTTGGCCATCTGTATATCTTCCTTGGAAAAATGTCTATTCATATCCTCTGCCCATTTTTTGATTGGGTTGTTTGTTTGTTTCAACAAAACTTTGACTTACAAGGCCAGCAAAATATTTTAAAATAAAAATTAATTTTTGACCTTTAGAATTGTTAAACTTGGGAATGGGTTTCCAAGGAATATGGACTAGGTCTTCTGTGAATATTTCTTATGATGTTTGATATGGTTTAGAATCGATTGTTGGATAGCCCTGAAATATTAACTTCTGTGCCGACTACAGTCAATCTGTAGTTACTGCTTATGGTGTGCTGTATTGAGGAGAATACTTAGACCCTGAGTATGAGATGGGATAGAGGAAGAGAGGCTAAGAAGAAGGGAGTAATTATTTCATATTCTCTGTCATGTGCTTGCTATCCCTGGCTTAGGGGGTTTTATCCAAAGGACTACATAGTATTCTGTTATCCTTACTATACGTTAATTCCTGGTTTGGATGTCCATATCTAGCATTATTTTTAAAAAAAGTATATATGTATGTATGTATACTTGACCCAGATGAGGGCAATTTATAAAGAATTGGTGATAGTTACACTTAATTTTTGCTTTCTAGAGAGTTGCTGCTAAAATACCCTACAATTATGAATTGTTCTGATTTTGAGTTCTTAAAGTATATTTTAGATTAATTCAGCAATAACTTTTCTTGTGATGCATAGTAACTTTGGTTGTATACAAGAATAGTCGTGCACCATACATTTATACTTAATAATACCGTATTCTAGGTACTGGAGACACAAGATGGAATTAAGCAAGGCTCTTGCCCCTAGAAAACATTTTGTCTTTGAAGATAGGCAAGTAAATAAGCATTTGTAATACACTGAGATAAATCTCATGACAGAAATAAACAGAAGGTTCTAAGCATAAAGAGAGGAACTAAGTTTTGAGGGGTGAGTAGGGAATTGAGCCATTACATTTCAGGAAGAGGGAACAGTTTGCAAAACTATGAAGGCAGGAAAACTGTGTTGGGAGACTATAAATTATGAGTGGAGTATGAAAAGTGTAGGCAGGAGGAGTGGATGCTTGAAATGTAGGTAGACGCCAGGTGATACCACCCTAAGGAGACTAGACATCATTTGTTGACATGTGCAGAGGAGGTATTAAAGAGGTTAAGCAGGTGAGTCACAGCATCAGATCTGCATTTTAATAAGCTTACTCTGCCAGCAAGATGAAAGTAGATAGATTGATTGAAGGATGGTAAACTGGGAAGAATTAGCAAACTATAGGCAACAACCCAAGAAAAACATGGAGTGGCTGAAACTAAGTGCTGCATAGAGGAGGGCAGAAATCTGAGAGATTTGATAGGTATGTTAGGCAGGTCTTCAGAGATGGTAAGGTAGAAGAAAGGAGTGTTTGACAGGGGTTCTGAACTCAGGGTCCAGGCTTGGGCTTCAGAGGGTTCTGTGAATTCTCTGGAATCTTATCCAGACACTGTCTGTCTGTGTGTATGTACATTTTTTCTGGGGGACAGAGGTCTACAGCTTTAATTATTTTCTCAAACAAGTGAAAAAAAAACACTAGTAGTATTTCAAGGTTTCCAACTTGGGACTCTATGTGGATGTTGGTTGTGTTAACTGAAATGGGGATATTGGATAAGTAGTAGAAAGGAATATAAAATAGTTGTTTGATAAAGTATTATCTTTAGGGTGTGAATGTTATAAAGGAGTTATGAGCCAGCTTTTAAAACAATTACCTCAGACTTTTTTCTTGCCTTTTAACACTATGTCTTAGGAAAAGTATTTTATATTTAAAAACAGAGAAATAAGCAGAATTTTATCTCTGGATTCCAATAGTTAGAATTTTTATTTTGAAGCAGATTAAATAAGTAAGTCTTAAGTCATTTTATTATTTATCAGGTGTTTAAGTTTTTTAATTTAAGGCCTTGGTGATGTGAATATTTAAAATTGCTTATTTCAAACAAGTATGAACATTGAAATTCAGAATGCTAGGACAAGAGCATTGTGTGTGTGGCGTATACCTTGTACTAGAGTCAAGTCAGTTAAAAGAGGATGCAAGCCTAATTCCTTTTCACTATGGGATCAGTATGTAATTTAAGTATAGTAGTAGATTGGCTTTAACTGCATTGGCAGTTTTCTGCCAGTTAAACTCAGTTAAGTAAGCCTGTTAGGTGTGTTTCATGCCTCTTCAAGTCAGATTACAATTTGAGAGCATGAAAAAGTTGAGTACTTGGTCTCCTGATAAGGCACATTCACATAAACCTTAGGCTGCTAGTTGTTTATAAATACCTTCATTATACTTATAAATAGTTATTTTATGTAACTTCCACTTTCAATTATTCTTTTCAGATGTAATACAATATATTTTAAATTTTATAGATTTGTATATTAGGAATACACTTTGTGCAGTGACTGGCACGATGCTGAAACTATGATCTTTACATCAAGGAAAGGCTGCATTTTGATCTAGACGAGGCTGTTTTGGTATATTTTTCCCCACGCTCTGTCTTTTCAGGTTGAATTACTGATTTTTTCCCCCTTTGTTTTGTTTGTTGTGGTTTTGATGTTTTTTTTCCTTTCAGCTAAAGGAGCAGCCCAGTGGTTTTCAAGAAGTGCCAAAGTGCACTGACTGTCTCATGATGACTGGTGCCTCAGGGAGGGTCATGATTCCTGGATACAGGATCGACCTGATCCTGGATGTCACTTCAAGCAGTCAGATCGTGGGGAAAAGCCTTGTCTAATGGCTAGCCTTCCTCAAAAGTCTGATGCTAGTCATCCTGGAAGGCCTCAGAGAAAGCCTTAAAGGTGAGCAGAGTAGAGTGTAGTTCTCTCTGGGGGCTGTGACTATTTGTCGGAGAATATGATTCAACATAGAATAACAACCCTAACCTGACAAATCCAGGTTCAGTTGGTAAATTAACTTTAGTTTATAAATTTGTTGATGATGATAATCAGACCCCAACTTTGACTTATTAGAAATTACCCTCCTAACTTTAAGATCTGTAAAGGGAGGAATTTGGTATTTCCTGGCCCTTCAGAGCCTTAGGTTAGTCTGTTGTCTTAAATGGAGACAGCCTACTATCACAGCTAAGGAACACCTTGATTACAAAATGCATTGTGTTGTTAATTATGGATTAAAAAAGAATTTAGTAAGGTATTATCTTAGTTTATATATTTATCATATATCGATTATATTTCAGGCAATTGGGCTTCAGAGTTTGGAAGGACAAATTTGCATTTTATTTGTTTATTATAATAATTTTTAAAAAACATAGTCACCTTAGAAGCAGTTTGGATTTATGCTCATATGTTATTGCATTCAACTTGAAGAATATTAGTACTACCTGCATCATTCGAATAACATTTTTAGCCTCATAAAAAGATTCTTTAGAGATGTTTTGAGCATTTTGGTTTGGAAAAAGTTTAATTCTAGGCCTCTTTTTCTGTGCTTTGAAGCACTTACAGAACCCAGTATTCATATAATAACCTGATAATAACCACGATTGCTAAATTTTGAAGTAAATTCTAAAACTTACTAGGATTTTTTTTGATTAAGTCACCTATATTTTATATACATATAAAAATATACATTATAAAAAATATATAAAAATAATATGGTCATGTGCCATCCCCAATGTATGTACATTTTTAAATTTAGAAATTATATATATCACTTCTGTATTAATCTTAGAAAACTTATAGAAATAGAAATTTAAAAAGATGAGATGAAAAAACTTAATACAAAGAAGTTCTGATATTTTCTTCCCTATACCACGCATCGTGATGTATACCAGGGGTTGGCAAACTTTTTTTAAAGGGCCAGATAGTAAATATTTTAGGTTTTTCAGCCCTTGTGGTCTCTGTTGGAACTACTCAATTTTGCTATTGTAGGGCAAAAGCAGCCATTGACAATATGTTAAATGAATGAGTGTGGCTGTCTTCAATAAAATTTTATTTACGAAAACAAGCTGTGGGCTGGATTTGGCTGGTGGGTATAGTTTGCGGACCCCTGGAGTATACCCTATTTTATAGACAACATGCCCTAGGCCTTGACATTGTGTTATACTACTTCTGTTAGGTACTTTTCACCATCATTTTTAGAGTGCAGTTGATCTTCCTTAATGAACTGAGCAGAAGAATACTAGTAGTTAGAATGTATTCAATTTAATTGAACAAATACTTATTGAACACCAGTGATGTTCAGACAAGTTTAGGTGCTGGGATCATGAGTTTGGTAAGAGAGATAGATAGGTAAACTCTTATGGCATGGCATAAGAAATAAAATGATTACAGCACGAGCTGCTGAGAAAGTGAGACTGGCGCTGGGAAGTGATGTCTTAAGTTGGACTTGGAAAGATTAATTCAAGTTTTCAAAGTTGGTGGGTGCAAAGGCATAAAGGTGATAGGATTGAGCATAGGGGAACCATATATGCCTCAGTACTGATAGCTGGCAGTGTTCAAGAAAGAAGCAGCAGGAAATGAGACTGGACAGATTGACATGGCCCATTGTGTATGCTCTGCGAAGGAACTTGCACTTTGCCTTATAGGTTGATGGTAACCATTGAAGAGATTTTAATAGAAGAGAAAGGGATCAAATTTGGGTTTTAGAAAGATAGGTTTTGGGCAGTAGTGTGGAATATGGAAGAGCAGATATTTTAGGCAACTCATTTTTTTTAACCTCATAGAAGAGGACACAATTGTTTTGGGGTTGTTTTATACCAGACAAAATGAAGAAACTTGGAATACTATTTAGCAATAAAAAGGAATGAACTACTGATATGCTACATGGATGAACCTCCAAAACTTTATGCCAGATGCAAAAGACCACATATTGTATGATTCTATTTTTATAGAGTATCCATAAAGTAGATTATTGGTGGCCTTGGAGTAGACTGAGGACTGACTGCAAATGGCATGAGGGATCTTTTTAGGTGTTGGAAATGTTCTAAAACTGGATTGTGGTGATGGTTGTTACAATTCTGTGAATTTAAATAATTGAATTGGACACTTAAGATGGGTAAATTTTGTGGTAGATAATTATACCTCAATAAAGTTGGTAAAAAATTAGAAAGACCTCAACCTTGAAGTTTGTTGCAGTAAAACTTGGTTAAAGAAATTATTTCCATATTGCTTATTGCCGAGTAATTGCTCTTTCCTCTGAATAGACAATCAATCTTAAACTACTGGAGCCCAAAAAAAGTTTTTTTTTTTTTTTTTTTAAACTTAAGGAGTATACATTGTACCCATAAAGTGTAACTGTAGGAACTACCAACTAAATAAATCAGGTTGTTACTAAATTTTATAGAATTCCATTTGGCTTTAATAATTTTTTAGTTTTCCTTTCCTTATTAAATATAATATGAGGAAAGCCATCTTAAATTCTTATATTGGATAATATTAATAAAAAGCTAAAAATAGCCTAAGGGAAATTTATTTGGTTTTTTTTTTTTAAGGAAATAATTGCTAAAGAAAGAACCTGAAGTATGATGATTTTAAATTTATAAATTGTTTCCTTATAATCTTAACAGTCATAGAAAATGAATAAAAAGAATACAGAACAATTGGAAAATGCTTAATTTCACTCAATAAATATTTATTGAGGGCCTACCATGTGCTAGGCACTGTTTCTTAGAAACAGATTGTGAAAGAGTCTACTATGTTACTTTTTGTTTCTGGCTGCCAAAGTAATTTATGATGTTGAGCATAATCATTAAGAAAATATGTATAAAACTTAATCGTGTTACTTTTTATTATTTACAAGGTAACTTCACACCTTAATTCCCCATTCTGTGAGAGTGAGGAAAATGAGTCTTAGTATAGTTGATTCCCAAGTTAGAGGCAGAGCTGGGACCTGACCATTCGTTTTTTCTTTTTACTTCACGTCTATTGCTCTTTACATTCTAGTATGGGATTAAAAACAAACAAACAAACAAAAAAAAACAGTGCAATACTGCATAAGAATAGACATATAGATCAATGGATAAAATTGAGAGTTCAGAAACAAACCCATACATTTATGGTCAATTGATTTTCAACAAGAGAGCCCAGACAGTTTAATGGGGAAAGAATGATCTTTTTAAACAAGTGGTACTGGACAACTGAATATCCACATGTAAGAGAGTGAGGTTGGGCCACTACCTGACACCATATACAAAAATGAAATCAGAATGGATGAACAACCTAAATGTGAGAGCTAAAAACTCTTGGAAGAAAAAACATAGACATAAATCTTCATGATTTTGGATTAGGCAGCAGTTTCTTAGATGTGACACCAGAAGCACAGCCATAGAAAAATTAGATAAATTTAAGTTCATCAAGTTAAAAACGTTTGTGCTTTGAAGGATACTATCAAGAAAAGACAGTAACAGAATAGGAGAAAATATTTGCAAATCATATATCTGATATCCAGACTATAAAAGGAACTAATACAACACAAAAACAAAAAGACAACCCAATTAAAAAATGGGCAAAGGATTTGAAAAGATATTTCTCCAAACAAGATATGCAAATGGCCAATAAGCACATGAAAAGATGTTCGCCATCGTTAGTCATTAGAGAAATGGAAATGAAAACCATAATGAGATACCACTTCACACCTACTATAATGTCTATAATATGAAAGATGGATAATAACAAATGTTAGTGAGACTGTAGATAAACTGGAACCCTCATACATTGCAGGTGGGAATGTAAAATGATGCAGCTCCTGTGGAAAACAGTTTGGCAGTTCCTCAGGAAGTTCAACTCAGTTATCCTATGACCCCAAAATTCCACTCCTCAGTATGTACCCAAGAGAAATGAAAACATATCCACATAAAATGTCATATCAGCATTATCTATAATAGCCAAAAAGTGGAAACAACCCAATGTCCATCAACCAATGAATGGATAAACAAAAGGTGGTATATCCATACAATGGAATATTAGTCAGCCTTAAAAAGGAATGAAATTCTGACACTACTACATGGATGAACCTTGAAAACATGCTAAATGAAAGAAGCCAGACACAAAAGGCCACTTACTGCACGATTCTATTTATGTGAAATGTCCAGAATAGGAAATTCCATAGAAATAGAAATGGTGACTACTAGGGGTTGAGGGTAAGAGGAGATGCTAATGGGTATGGGGTTTCTTTTTTCATTCCCATGGCTTCATCCATCAGTGTATATCGATTTCCATCTATAAACAGGTACCCAAGATTTGTTTTGCTAGGCTTTATCTTGTTTTTTTTTTAAACTTCCTTATTTTTCATTTTTGATATGATAAACATCACTAGATAGATATAACCCTACATAAACAAAAACTCTTTAGGGTCCACAATAATTTTTAAGCATGCAAATGGTGTCAAAGTATAAACTGAGCACTGCTGCTGTTGGGTACATATATACATTTTTTATTGAGGTATAATTGACATATAACATTATATTGGTTTTGGGTGTACTACATAATGATTTGATATTTGTATATATTGCAAAATGGTTACCACAGTAAGTCTAGTTAACATTGATCACCACACGTAAAAAAAAATTTTTTTCCTGTGATGAGAGCTTTTAAGATCTATTCTCTCAGCAAATTTCAAATATAGAATACAGTATTATTAACTATAGTCACCATGCTGTACGTGACATCCCCACGACTTATTTATTTTATAACTGGAAGTTTGTACCTTTTGACCACTTTCGCCCATTTTGCCTACTCCCACCTGCCTTTATCTTTCTAATTGAGTTTTGATGCTACTTAGGCATTCTCCCTTTTCTGCTTATTTTCTACCTTTGGATATCTATACTCTCTAATTGGGCATAAAAGGCCTTTATGATTTGATTCCAACTTTTCCCATGGTTTATTTGGTTTATACTGCCTCTCAGTGCTTCACCAACACTGAACTGCCGCCATTGTTGCTTGAGTACATCACACTCTTTTATTTACCACTAGCTGTTCCATAATTCTCGAATGCTTCCTATCTCTTCCTACCTTTCTCTCCCCAAAACCTACTCAGTATTTGTTGAGACACTGGTTAAATGCTTCCTCCTATGAAACTTTCAGGCATTTAGTTGCACTTTTTTCTTTGTACTTCTGGGCTTAGTTCTTGTCACTGTTACCCCAGTTTGTATTCATTATGTTACTTGTTTTCTTTCTTTTTTTTTTTTCATTTTTATTGATGTCTTAATAGTTTATAACATTGGGGGGTTTTAGTTGTACATTATTATTTGTCCGTCACCATATGGATGCATCCCATCACCCCTTGTTCCCCCCACCCCACCACTTCCCCTTGGTAACCACCAACCAGTTCTCTCTGTCCGTGTGTTCCTTTATATTCCACATATGAGTGAAATCATGCAGTGTTTGTCCTTCTCTCTCTTGCTAATTTCACTTAACATAATACCTTCTAGGTCCATCCATGTTGTTGGCAAATGGGATGTTACTTGTTTATTTATCTTAATGTCACTAGATTTTGTGCTGGGCTCCTGGCACGCCTTTTCAATTTGGAAACTCATATCCTTTAAGTTTCAGATGTTATTTCTTTGGCCATTTTTTTTTCCCCCTCCTATGTCTCTATTCTTTCTGGATATCAGACATCTTAATTGATCCATTATCATCATCATCATCATCATTATTTATTTTTCCTCTCCTACTTCCATCTTTGTCTTTGTTGTTCTTTCTTGGAGTTTTCCTTAACTGAGTTGGGAAAGGGCCTGGTTTTTGCTAAGGTTTGTATATTTTTTTATTGAGGTGAAATTCACATGACAAAATTAATCATTTAAAGTGAGCAGTCAGTGGCATTTAATACATCCCTTCCTTTTTTTTGGGTGAGGAAGATTGGCCCTGAGCTAACATCTGTGCCCATCTTCCTCTATGTTGTGTATGGGTTGCTGCCACAGCATGACTTGATGAGTGGTGTGTAGGTCTGTGCCTGGGACCTGAACCCTGGGCCGCCGAAGTGAAATTTGTGAACTTAACCACTACACCACCGGGCTGGCCCCATCCCTTCCTTTTTAATAAAACTCCTCATACTAGGCAGAAATATAAAGGTACTGTAACAGAGTGCATTGGTTCTGCTCTAATCCCAAGCAGCCAATTCTAGGATAGAGAGATTTCTTTCATATACCTTTTCTCAACCAGATAATTTCAGTTTGGGTATCCTTGGATTTTAAACTGTTGTTCTTAGAAATAATCAGAAAAATAACTGAGGATTATAATTGTTGAAGGGTAAAACCTTAGGGAGAGAAATGAAGTTAAAGAACTAAATCTTGAGTCTTAGAACTATTTCTACGTCTGTAGGGAAGGAGGAAACTGAAATGAATCTGTAAGGGCCTTTATATGAGTGTTTTTGTTATTGTTGTCATTATTTGTTATGAGTAGGACCTAAGGCTGTATTACATTTGAGGAAGGAGTTTAAGAAATACTCAGTTTCACTGAAAATGTTAAAATTTTATTTGAAGCTTTTTTTCCATCTACATTATCCAAGCAAATCTGAGTAATTGGGACTAGAGTGGCACTCGATCCTGGAGGTGCCAGCTTTCTATTTATTAAATCACAAAGGCATTTAGCATTAGTTTGATTAGAATGTGTGCTTCCCTGCCTTTAGTGCACATACAGTGCTCTTTGAATGCATATTTTCTGCAACAAAGCAAAACAAATTGACAAGCATCTAGTTGAACCTTTAAAGATTCTGAAAAGCTTCTGGCAAGGTATATTTTTTAGGATATTGGTTCAGCTGCTGTAATTGGGACACAAGTAATAGTGGCTTAAAAAGATAGAAAGCTTCTTTTTCTCTCACATCAAAGACGGAACTGGTTAGTGGTCTGGGAAGTAGGGTGGTTCTGCTCCACGCTATTGTCTATGCCCCCAGATTCCTTCTACTTTGTTACTCGTCTCTGCTTCTATCTGAATGGTTGATACTAGTTTTACAACACATCCTAGTTCAGCACTATAACTGAATTTCACCCTGTGAGAAGAAGTAAAGAATGTGGAGGGCAGGCAGCTTCCTGGTATGAGCATGACCTAAAACTTGTATATGGCAGTTGCAGTTAAGAGTCCTTCAACCAGAACTTTGCCAAATTTACTGCAATACAGAGTGGAAAATGTAATCTCTGTTTGGGTGGCCATGTGTCCAGCTAAGATTTAGGGGTTTTGATTAGAAGGAGGCTAGATTAGACTTTGAGGGGCATTTATCAGTTTCTGAAATAAAAGGGATGGTAAAGAAATTAATTATACTTTAAAAGCTTTGGAAACTTCTTTACTTTTTAGTATGATAGCTTGTTCTAAGTTTATCCTGTACATTTTTGCCCCAGACCTGGAATCGTATCAGGTTCTGTGTATTAGAAAATGGTATATGGAGACCATAACCTGGATTTTTAGTGGTGATCATTGCTGTTGAGTTGGCCATTGTTTTCAGGCCTTTTTAGTGGACAGAATTAGGAAATACTTTTTTTTTTTTTCTGAAAGAGAAAATAGGTCATAAATTCATACTAGTATTTCCAGTTGAAAGTTAAGGTAGGTATTTAAAATGTACTGGCTAAAGAATGTGTTTATGGCATCAAGACCTAGGTTTGATTCCTGGCTTTGCAACTAATTAGAGATGTAACCTAATTCTCTCTTGTTTTAAGCTTCAGTTTCTTCATCTTTAAAATGGGGATAATAATAACTGTATCTCATGGTTATTGTAATGATTAAATGAGATAATAAGTGCTCAAGAAATTTTACTGTTTTTATTATTCTCTATCACTGTACAGAAAGGAGAGATTCCTAATTTTTCTTGTAGGGGTCAGAGAAGACTTGCCCATGAAGGTAACACTGGTGCTATCAGGAAAGATTGGGTCATGATGGGATGTAGAGATTTAGTTAGAAAAATATCAGGGCAAGAGACTCACCGAGGGGTATGATATACATTAGTCAAGACTGGGTCATAGGTTTCTGTTTTGACCTTTTAAAAGAAAAAAAAAAAACCCTTTTTTCCTTATAGCATTTAGCATAGTGTGTAAATAATTACCTAGTAATCTGTGTGCTTATTTGGTTAATGTCAGCCTGCCTTCCTGCTCCACAGGGTAAGGACTACCCTGTCTTCCTTTTGCTTACCATTGTAACCCCAGTGCCTGGCACAGAGTAGTCACTCAGTTGGTATTCATACCCTGAATGAACTTTTACAGAATTTATAAATATCACAAAATTTAGCATTTGATTATATATATTATTCTGTAGTTATTTCCTAAGTGTTACCTTATTCCTAGCTCTACTAATTGACCTAACTTCTTTACAATCAATAACTTTTAATACTCTGCAGATTTTTGCCATTAATCCATTAACTGACAGTGTTAGTTCTTTGAAATTTTTATTGAAAAATTTAATGAATGAATGAATTTGCTGGTGCTCTACTCTGCTTGGATCCAGTTCTCAGCCATGTTGTGAAATGTGTGCCAAGTAATTTATTGTTAGTAAGATTTTAAAGTACTTCACATATCCCTTATGACGCAGCCACTCTGATACTTCCATTTTGTTATGTTGCCTTAAGTGGGAGAGAGCACTGTACATAGTAAGATTATCGTAAGAATTAAGTCTAGTACTCCCATGGGAGTGTGTGTGTGCATGCATGCTCATGTGCACGTATATCTCTGGTGTCCCATGGAAAAGATTGAGAATGAGTATTTTCACCTGGATCTTGAGAGAGACGCTCTTAGAGAGCCGGCAGCATGGTATAATAAAGGCACCAGACTCCAAATTAAATGGCATATGTGTTATAGAGCTTTTTCTTTTTTTTCTCCACTAAATAGATGCTACTCAAAATTTGCAATTGCTTATATTTCTTTTGTTATTGTCCCCTTTGTTCAGCTATAATTTATATACAACAAAATATAGCAATTTTAAGTATAAAACTTGAGTTTTGACAGATGTAAACTTTGTGTTATTAATAGCACAATAAAGATATAAATACATCCTTCACTCCAAAAAAGTTATCTTATGCCCCTTTGCAGTTACTTTCTATCACTGTCCCCTGGAAATCACTTATCTGCTTTCTGTCACTATATATATATATAGTTTTGCGTTTTCTGGAATTTCATGTAAGTGGAATCATACAGTATCTAGTCTGTTGTGTCTGGCTTTTTCAGTTAGCTATTGCTTTTGAGATTCATCCACATTGTTGCATATATTAGTAGTTTAGTTCCTTTTTATTGTTGAGTAGTATTGCATTATATGGCTGTACTACAATTTGCTTATCCATTCACCAAATAGAACATTTTTTTTCCATTTTTTTGACTATTATGAATAGAGCTATTGTGTACACTGGTGTACAAGTCCTTTCATAGATGTGTTTTCATTTCTCTTGGTATATACTAGGAGTGCAATTGGTGGGTCATATAGTAAGTGTATATCTAACTTGATAAGAAACTGTCAAACTTGTTTACTAAGGTGGCTGTACTGTTTTGCATTTCTACCAGGAGTGTATGAGAGTTCTAGTTGCTCTATACACTTCCAACACTTTTTTTCAGTCTTTTAAATTTTAGACAATATAGTGGGTATGTAATGCTATCTCATTTTGGTTTTAGTTTGCTTTCCCTAATGACTAATGATATTGAACATCTTTTCATGTGCCTATATACCATCTGTATGTCTTTTCTGACGAAGTGAGTGTTCTTATTTCTTGCCCATTTTTTACTGGTTGTTTGTCTTGTTATTATTGAGTTATAAGAATCTTTTATATTTTCTGGATACAAGTCCTTTATTGGATACACGTTTTTCAAATATTTTCTCTCAGTTTGTGGCTTTCCTTTTCATTTTTCATAGTGTCTTTTGAAGAGCAAATGTTTTCAATTTATTTTTTCTTTTATTGTTTGTGCTTTCTGTGTCCTATTTCAGAAATCTTTGCCTTACCCAATGTTACTAACATTTTTCCCCTGTATTTTCTTCAAGGAGTTTTATAGTGTGAATTTTTGCATATAGAGTCATGATTCATTAAGAATTTTTATGTGTGATGGGAGGAAAATGTTGAGGTTCATTTATTTTTTTGACACATCATTAATTGTATCAGTACCATTTGTTCAAAAGATAATCCTTTCCCCATTGAGTTGCTGTGACCTCTTTGTTGAAAGTCAATTGGCCACATATTTGAGTATCTATTTCTGGGCTTTCTGTTCTGTTTTGTTGATCTCTATATCTGTCTTTTGCCAATACAACACTCGACTGCTATAGCTTTATAAGTCTTGAAGTCAGTTAGTTTAAGTCTCCAACTTTTTCTTTTTCAAAATTGCTTTGTCTCTTCTAGGTCCTTTGAATTTCTGTATAAATTTAGAATCAGCTTGTTAATTTTTACATGAAAGCCTACTGCAGTTTTGATTGGAATTAAATTGAATCTTTAAGTTAATTTGAGGAAAATCCACATTTTATATTATTGGTTTTTCTGATCCATGAGCATAGTATATCTCTCAGATTTTTTAAGTCTAATTTTTCTCAGCAGCTTTAAGTTTTCGTTGTAAAAGTTTTGAACATATATTTTGATGCTGTTGTAAATTTGTTGTTTTTACTTTCAGTTTCTGATTATTTGTTGCTAGTACATAGAAATACAGTTGATTTTTGTACTTTGACCTCGTAGTCTTTGGCCTTCCTAAATTTACTTATTTAGTAGCTTTTTCTAGATTTCTTGGAATTTTTTGCATACAAAATCATGTCGTCTGTGAATATTGATAAATATCTGTCTGCCTTTTGTTTCTTTTCCTTGCCTTAATGTACTGGTAGAAGTGATGAGAATGGACATCTATGCCTTGTTCCTGATGTTGGGGGATGGGGTGGGGAGTGAAACCTTTTACCATGTAAGTGTGATGTTAACTGTAGGGTTTTTGTATATTCTTTTATCAGGTTGTGGAAGTTCTCCTTTGTTCCCAGTTTGCTGAGTGTTTTTTTAAAAATCATGAATGGGTATTGAATTTTCTCAGATGTTTTTTATGCATATGTTGAGATGATGATATGATTTTTCTTTTTTAATCTTGTTAATATAGTGAATTACACTGATTAATTTTTAATGTTCAACCAACCTTGTGTGTGTGTGTGTGTGTGTATCTCCCTGTTATATATTTTATAGATGAGGAAACTAATAACACAAAAGTGGTGATATGAGTAAGCAGACATAGGAAACCAGAAAGCAGCAATCTTAAATTATTTACTATAAGGTTCAGCAGAAAAACAGATTTTAGTATATGGCACACTGTAAATGTAAAACAGACTGTATATGGCACAGTGTAAATGTTAGATGGGAATCCAGATATGTAACAAGGATGTAGCAAAGTGGGAGAATGTGGGTTTAAATCTTGGTTTTTCCAGAACCTGCAGTAACTTGGACACATTTATCAATTTCTTTGTGTCATGGTTTCCTTATCCTCCTCCCACCCCCAAATGATAATTCTCTTTTTCTTTGATGCTTAGAAATATTATCTACCCATTCCCTACCCTCTTCAACATTTCTGAAATTAGGAGAAATTTGTTAGCTTTCAACTGGGAAGTTACCTGTGATGGACTTTTGTCTCGCACTGCCTGTGTTGGTGCACATTTAGGCATAGGTGTGGGTCATTTAGCTCTCACTCGGGCTGAATGATTTGCTTTGCTAGCACTTCATGTCAGGTGAAGTTTTTATATTCTATTTAAAAGAGTTGAAATGTTTCAGTTTAAGTAACATGAACATTTGGTTAATAATTACATTTATAGGAGAGCTAGTAATAAAAGCAAGACTTCCCTTCCTATTCTCATTTCTTTCCACAGAGGCTTTTAATTGCCTGTGTATTTGATTGTTGTGTTGGTTACTCACATATGTCCAATTTTTAAAAAATTTTACTGTGGAACTTTCAAACATACACAAAAGTAGGGAAAATAAAATAATAAACCTCAAGAACCCATATCTGACTTTAATAATGATCCACATTTTGCTGGTCTTGTTTCATCTCTTCTGCTCCTACCCCATACACACTTTTTGGGGGAGTATTTTAAAGCAAATTCCAGACATTGTATCATTTCATCCATAAATACTTCTGTATGCATCTTTAACATATAAGGACATATAAGTATATATATATCTACATCTGCAATGTTCTATAGCCTAACAAAATTTTAATAAATTTTACTAAATTCAAATATGATCAATTTTAATTAAATTTAATTTAATAAATCTTTATGGCCAAACAAAAATTTTAAGAGGTCCCATAAATAATATAATAGCCAGTCTATATCCCAGTTTTCCTGCTTGTCTCAGAAATGTCAATAATTGGTTTGTTTGAATCAGAATCCAAACATGGTTCACATATTATATCTGATTATTATGTGTTTTTAACCAGAAGTCTTGTAGAGGTTTAACATAAATTTGGATCCCTATTTGTTCCTTAAAAAATTTTTTTAAGGAAATGATTACCTTATGGTGAGTTAGTATTGAGACAAAAAAAATATGCTGCATACAATAAATTACCTAACGTACAACAGGCACTTGCAAATATAGGCAGTTGAAATTGTCAAATTTCTGAGAAGAGAGGTAAAACTTTCAAAGCTATGAGATGGTATTATGATTGTCTTACTAATTATGAAGATTACTGAGGAATCAAACATCTGTCCAAAGCCAACTTTTTAAAGAGAAGCATTATATCATTTAGTAATATATGATTGAAATAAGGAGAATACATAGAAAAATATTCTAAGGTTAATCAAATAGGAAATGCAAATGAAATACTAGTAGTCTTTGATATACCTTGTAATTATACTATTCAAACTAAAGTTACTAAAGAGGTCCAGATCATAAGCACAGGCTATAAAATATGACTCTGATGTTCTGCTTAACTTCTGATGGCCAAAAGGGATTCAGAAGAACCTCCAGACCCAGCGTGGAGACTTAGACTCAAACTCTGTGATACTCACATTCTATGATATGGAAGAAGAAAGGGATATGCAACTGTATGGATAATTATGTGCTATTGTTGGAAAAATTTTTATGTACATTTCATGTTAAATTTTGGGGAAGCAAAGGAATGTATTAAATTGATGATTCACCTTAGAATCTAAGTTATAGGTAATAGGTATGTTGGAGGATAAAATGGGATGATTCAAGCAGGATATCTAATTGAAACCCTGGCACAGAGTTCAGTCAGTGATGAAATTCCCAGGCTGTTAACTTGCTATGTGATTTTGCATGATATTTGGTGTGAATAAGAGGGCTTTAAGCTGTTTTTTTCCTCCCTACTTCTTTGAGTTATCAAGAAAAGGTTGTTATTGTTATTTTTAGGAGATATAATCAGAAGATAGGGATATATATAATGTGCTGTGGAAAGTTTGTTGCTAAGTTTTTATGCTTGAAGCATTAAGTGCTTTCAGTTACCTACAAAATAATGGCCCTCAAAATGATTCATAGAGCTTTTACTGTATTGTTATGTTTTAAGTTCCTTTGGCAGCATGCTTTAAATTAACCTTCTGATCTATTTATAATTTATTCCAGTTTAAGTGTTTTATGTTAGACGATGAATAATTTGAAATATTATTTAGTAATTATGTGTAGTTATACATTAGAGTTGATAACATTATTTTACATCTTTTGAGAAAAATACTTGTGTCTGGTGTGTGTGTATGTATTTGGAACTGAGTTTTCTAGTTTTTTAAAAAAATTATGCTTCATGTATTATAGTATCTTGTTATCAGTTTGAACATGTTCAAATGTTTAAACATGTTAAATATCACTATAATAGTAGAGGTAGAGAAAGCATCAGGGCCTTAGGACATATTATTCTATATTTTTTCCTCTGTAATTGTCTTTGGTATCAGTCCCTTGCTTTCGTTAATCTGTTTCTTCCTTTCATTCCTATTCCTTTTGCCATCAATCTCCCTAGTACTCTCCTTAAATTATTACTTTAGCTCCCTAACGTCTCTTGGTTCCCTTCAACCTGTCATACTATGGCAATGATTATTCTAAAGCACACCACTTGAGTGTGTTATTGTACAGTTCAAAATGTTTCATTGCTTTCCATTGTCCACTAGATTCCTCAGTACCCTTCACTGAGTTGTGTACCCTTCACTAAGTTGCCAGTCACCTTACTTATTCATCTGTCTCTTTATTCATTCAGCCATATTTGTTGCGTTTCCTCTATGAACCAGACACCTGCTAGGCTTTGAGGATCAAATGGTGAGGAAAAACAAGCAGGAGCTCGCCCCCATGGGTCTAGATGAGAAGACGAACATTAATAAAAGTATCACATAGATAAAAGTGAAACTGCAGTTACTATTTGTAATAATAATAAAGGGAGGAGTGTGTGAGAGCCTATGAGAGCCTACAATAAGGGCGCACTAGATCTAGTCAAGGTCATCATGGAAAGCTAAGATCTGAAGAGATGAGTAGGATTTACTACACAAAAAGTGGGAAGGATGATCATTTCAGGCAGAGGGACTGTACAAAGGCTCTTTTCCCAAAAGGAGTGTGTTATAAGAGTGAGGGACTGGAAGAAGGCTAATGTGACTTGGAGCATAAAAGAAGAGGGATCATTGTACAAAATGGAAAAGAAGGTTGGGCTTGACCACACAAGGGGCTTTGAGGCCATCCTAAGTAATGTTGTTATTTATATAAAAGCAATAGGAAGCCATCCAAGAGTTTTATTTGGAAGTAGGGGATGGGGAAGAGGAAGACTAGTGGATGTTGGAAGATCATTTAAGCATTGTTGCATTAGCCCTGAGAAGCTCTTGGCCAAGGAGACTGGCGATGGTAGAAGAGACAGAAAGAAGCAACAGTGTCAAGAGATATTTAGAAGGTTAAGTCAACCAAATTTGCTGACATATATTCCATTTGGGGGTATAAGGAAAAGAGAGATGGTTTCTTGCAAAACTGGATAGATTATGGTGCCATTCACTGAGCTAGGAAATGTTGAAAGAGTACCATTTTGGGTGGAGAAAAATCATGAGTTCAGTTTTGAACATGTTGAGTTTGAGGTACCTTTGAGCTAGTCAGGAGGGAATGTCAAGTAGGCAAAAGAATATTTGGTGTTCAGAAGAAAGATCTAAGCTGGATGTATAAAAATTTTTAATATTATTTGAGTATAAATAATAATTGAAGCTCTGGGTAGGTGGGTTGAAGGTTTAGATTATAAATTGGCCAACGCTTAAGACTGATCCTTGAAGATCAATAGCATTTAATGACTAGGTTATTGGAGGTTGAATCTGGGGTGGAGGACAGAGGAGCAGCCAGAGAAGAGGAGAAAAAACATGAAGAGTGTCTTTCTAAAGAGTGGTAAATAGTTTTGAATGCTGCTGGGAAGCCAAATCTGAAAAATCTCCACTAGATTTAATCACTCCTTTAGTTATCCATTTCTGTGTAACAAATCATCCTAAATCTTAGTAGCTTAAAACAACAATAGTTTATTATTTCTTAAGATTCTGTGGGTTGTTACCATTCTGTGGGTTGACTTCATTCAACTGGGGACTTAGCTGGGGCTGGAACATCGAAGGTGGCCTCATTTATGTGTCTGGGGCTTTGGTGCACTGTTGCCTGGGCATCTTGCTTCTTACCCCTGTGGCTTCTGTCTTTCCATGTGATCACTCATCAATCAGTAGTCTAGTTCAAGCTTCTTTACACGGCGGCTGGCTCCCGAGGGGCTGACAACAAAGCTGTGAGGCCTGTTAAGACTTAGGCCTGGAACTCTTTCATCACGCTGTCGTCCACCACAGTGACCAAAAAAAGATCACTGATGACTTACTGTGGGAGTTGTTTTAGTAGAGTGAAAAGACTTAGGAAATGACTAGCAGATGAAGAAAAATTCCTTATCATTTCTCTATATTTTCTCTAAACTTGATCCAAAATAGGCTACTAATTTCCTGAATGCTGCCTGTTCTTTCCTTGGATGCTGCCTTTCTGTGAATATTATTCCTCTATCTCCCCCATATTAAAATCTTACCCATTCTTAAAGCCTTTCTTAAAATCTTCAGTTTCTCTCCTTCTTTGTACTTTACTCTTCAGCAGTTCTGAATTTTAATTTAGTTTTTATCCCAGTATTTGTTTTTTATTATTATTTCTTGCCTCCTTTGTTTTTGATCATGGTCTTTACTCTACATATGCCCTCCAACCTGCAAAAGGTTCTAGATTCTCAGTAAACTTTCCATTTTTCAAACTTACTCAGATACTACTTTCTCTGTGAGTCTTCCCTGGTTCATCCCCTAGATAATTACTTATTCCTCTGTATGTCATGCATACTTTTACTATTGTACATATCATAACATATTATGGTTATTTATTTACATCTTCTTGAAGGTAGGAAATTACAATGTCTAATGTGCTGCCTTTCAGTAAAAAATTTCCTGAGTTCTGGCTTCAACATATGGAATCATTTCTTGACCCCTGCTCTAGGTGTCAGGCAGGTTTTTCAGCTCATGTCTTTGTATTCTTTATGGGCACATACAAGGGCCATAGAGGTTAGCTAGTTACACACATAAGGAGAGGATAACACTCCCAGCTCTTGAAGATAAGACTGGCTTGGTTCTTTGACCCACTGCAAACATTAGCATGGAAGCCGTGTTTGTGTGTTTGCATCCACATCTGTATGTGTGTTGGGGTGGGTGAGGGGAGCTCAAGTCTTGTTGGCAGGACACTGAGAGGTGCTTGTGCTCTGATTGCAGCCCTCACTCTGCCCCTCTTACTTTTGTACTTTTCTTAGGCTTTGGGAATGAGAGGGACCTCCTCATTTATTCTTTCCTTTGACAAATACTATGGGGCAACACAGAAAAGAATCAGATCCCTCTCCCTGCCCTTTCTCAAACTGATGGGATATGCAGCCAGGTAAATAGGTCATTAAAACTTAAGGTGGGAAGTTCGATTATTAAAGGACGTATAATTTGAATTTTCAGTAATAGAACCTGTTGGCAGAAATCCAAGTGCAAGGGGCAACCTCCTGAGCATTGGTACAGATGAGTCAACCCCGACTTGCATGGTGGGCTCCAGTGTGATCATCATCCCGGAGCCAGTTAGGTTGTATGCCAGGAGAAATCTGTTTGGTTCCTGAATTAAAGATGTTATAAAAATAAATTTCTTTTACCTTCTTTCACTGTTTGCTGACTTTTATTTATTTTTACATTCTGCAAGTTTAAAAAATAAGTAATAATGTATGAGAATCCTGGTTATAAATCCTGAGGTTTTATAATAGTTTCTCTTAAATTGAGCTAGCTGAAATCTTATCTCATCTTTATTTGGCTTAGTATAGTCCTTATTAAATCCTGAAATAATGCCATGCTTATGGTAGGTGTTCAGTGAATAACTAAATAACTAAAATTTAAGTTGAGCCTTAGTGCAGTGCTAACTAAGTCACAAATAATTAGGGTCTGAACCTTAATCAAACAAAACAATCAAATAAAGGGAAAATTGCACTTTTGTAAGTACATGAAGTTTGAGTATGCCTAATGATAGACTATTACCTACGTAAGCTGCCCTTTGTTTTTTATAGCTATGGAGAAATAAATTCTATTCTTTTTTTATAAGTTCAGGAAAGACTCAAAGGTAAAAGGGCAGTAAGATAGATCTCCAAAGGAAAGAAGGAAAAACAGGACAGTCTTCCTAAATTTAAATTGGAGTTATGTTTACTTTTCTGTCAGCTACCAAGATAATTATGTAAGATATCTGGAATGGTGATATCAATAAAATTAATCATTTGAAACAATAATACAGAAAACCTCAGTTATATTCCAGTAAAAATAAAACTGGTAGTATAAATACTTTTCTTTGCCTATTAGTCCATTAGACTGAAACTTTGCCGAGTGTAATCTTATGAAGACCCTAATACAGACCAATAATATCGTGGTTATGGGAAAATTATTGCATTGTTGAATTACACATGATTTATCCAATTCTTAAAATTTGCACTCCTCCTTAGATGCTCTAAACTTGATTATATAGCACGGGTTATTTGAGTATGTGTTCTCCAAATAGATGTCTCCCGACATACAATCTTATATTACAACTCATCTCTAAAATAGGGATAATAATAGTACACCTACCCCATTGGTTTGTTATATGTGTTATATGAAAAGCTCATAGAATGCTGCTTTGCACATAGTAAGTACTCTATATACTAGCTATTACTGTTGTTATTACCCATGGACTTGAGAATTAGAAGAGAACAGCAAGAGAGAGAAAAGTATTTCTGCCTCTTTCCATTGGATAAAAGAGTAACTGGGGGGAAAGCATAGGACTGTGCTTTATAAAAACAAATAATCTGAAATGTTTATAAGATACACTAGTAAGTAGTGGCTTAAAATCACTAGATTGATTCAGAAATGGATGATTTAAATTTTTTTCTAAAAATGGTTATTTTTATAATCAAAATTTTTTTTCCATTTAAAAATAGAATTAATAGAATTAATTTCTTTTTTATACTAATATCTCAACACTTGATTTTTTTAGATGCAAATTATGGTTTCAATAATGGTCAGGCAGTATAATGTAGTGTTTAAGAGTACAGAATCGAGGGACAGACTACTTGGATTTGAATTCTGTCTCCTCACCATTTACTCTGTACCTTCTGGCAAGTTACTAAAGCTCTCTGTGCCTCAGTTTTTATCATTTGTAAACAGGAATTATAATGGTGCCTGTCTCATTTGTTTATTTTGTGGGTTAAATGAATTAATATATATAAAAGATTTAGAACAATGTCTGCCATATAATAGTAATTACTATATTGTTGTTGTTAATGGCTAACTTTTTTTAGCATCATCAGTTTAGATACTTAAATATGAGTACTTTCATACCAAAGTTTCCTGCAGTTAAGTCTCAGTCCTGTCAAGTGTTCAGAAATGAAAATCCTAATAAATATATTGATAGCCAGTACTGTGATTTTTCATTTTCTTCTTTCTGTTTGTTAGCTTATTCTTAAACACATCTCTAAAACAGATTCCTTTAGAATATGATCCCTTTCCTCAGAACTCTTTGAGTAGTGGGACCGTATTTTATAATGCATCTTTAAATCCCCAGATTCTAAACATGCCTAATATTTGGTAGGCGCATAAAAATTGATGAGTGAAAGCGTGCATAATCTTCAGGAGGTATTCTGCCCTCTTGCAATATGTTTTAATAGCTGATCGAGTAGAACTCTTTGTTAGAGTCCTTATAAATGTCTGAGCTTTGGGGTTAGTGATTATATCTAATCTACCTTTTATTAAGTTGAGGAATGTATGAAGTTTTCTTGTCTTTGATTTTGTATAAAATAATGACACTGTTATAAAAGGTATAAATCACTACTTGAATGAATAATTTACTGGCTTTTGGCAATTATCTCCATGTTAATATATTCTAATATTCTGGATAAGAATAAGTTATACAAAAATTTCTGCCGTATTTGCCTAGTTTTGTTCTTTCTTTGTTGTGAATTTTTAAAAATTTAGTAAGTGAAACAGAACATTGCAGATAGTTGAGGTGTAGTTTCCTTTGTTCCCCTGCTCAGTGTTACTTCCCTCCCTCTTCCCCAACCCAGAAGCAACAATTATCATGAATTTGGTGTGTAGCCTTCCAGTTCATATTTTCTTACTTTTACTACATGTATATGTTATACATATGTAAAACTACATTAATTGTTTAACAGTGCATATAGATGCTATTCTATGTGTATCATTTTGCATCTTGTCTTCTTTTTCATCTAATATTATTGTTGATCCAGAAATAGATTATTGCTTGTACAGTCACCCAATATAAGAAAAGGGTGACATTCCAGAGCAGCAGAGAAAAAATGGTCTTTTCAATAAATGGTGCTTTGTCAATTGGATATTGATTTGAGAAAAGATCTGCCTTCCTCCCACCTCATATCGTAAAACAAACTCAATTCCACCTGTATTTCAGGTTTAAGTGGTAAAATAATAAAGTTTTAGCAGAAAACATAGAACGTTTTCATGATCTTTGAGGACACAAAAAGTACTAACCATGAAAGGAAAAAATATATTAAGATAACAAATTCTATTTATTAAAAGATAGCACTGAAATAATGAAAGAGGTCACAAAGTGGGAAAAGATATTTGTAATACCTATATCCAGCAAAGAACTCATCTGGAATATATTAAATCCTTCAAATCAATAAGAAAAAGATAAGTAACTCAATTTTTTAAAAAGCAGGCAAAAAATAGGCACTTAACAAAAGAGTGCAGCAAAAGGTCAAGAAATGTATGAAAGATGTTCAACTTCCATAGACATCAGGGATATTAAAAGCCCATCGAGGCACTACTACCCACACACCAAAATGAAAAAGACAGCAAATAGTAAGTGTTGGTGAAGGAGATATGGAGCAACTGGTACTCTCATGCACTGCTGGTTGGAGTATCAATTGGTCCAACCACTTGGGAAAACTGGCAGTATCTGATAAAAGTAAATATGTTCATACCCTGTGACCTAGCAGTTCCGCTTCTAGGTGGATACCCAACAGAAATGCATACATATGTTTGCCATAAAGACATGTACTATAATTTTATAGTTGTGCATATTCATTATATGCCCAAACTAGAAACAACCCAAATGCCTATCAACAAAAAACTTGGATAAATAAACTATAGTATGTTCTCCCTGTTTCTCTCTCTCTTTGTCTCTCTCTCTCTTAGACACACACACACACACACACACATGCTATATGGCAACGGGAATGAATAATCTATACTTGTATGCAACACTGTGGATGAATCTCACCCCCATAATATTGAATGAAAGAAGCCATAAATCAAAGAGACTGTACTCTATAATTCCATTTATATAAAGTTCAAAATCAGGCAAAACTAATCAAATGGAGAGGAGTAGTGGCCGGAAGGGACATATATTTAAAAGCTTCTGTTCTTGATATAAGTGTTAGTTACACAAGGGCATTCAACTTGTGAAAATTCATCAAGCTGTGCATTCATGATTTATGTTCTTTTATGTAGGCATGCATGGATGTATGTATGTTATACTATCCCAAAAATATTGTTTTGAGATCTATCCATGTTAGATCTTAGAGATCTAGTTTATTCATTTCAACTCTGGTTTATGAACAGATCACAGTTTATTTATTGATTCCCTTATTGGACTTCTAGGTCGTTTCCAGTTTTCCTCTGTTTCAAATAATGTTGTGGACAGTATTCTTTTACATGGTTTCTTGTGAAAATATAAGAGAGTTTCTCTAAGATGTGTAACTAGAGGTGGCATTGCTGGTCCTAGGGTATGCTCATCTTCAGCTTACCAGATATTATCAAATTGTTCTCCAAAATGGTTGTATGTAGGAGTGATGGAGAGTTCCCATTGCTATATATAGTTGACTTCGCTTGGTATTGTCAAACTTTTCAATGTTGCTAATGTGATGTGTGTGAAATGGTGCCTCAGTGATATTTTAATTTGTATTATCTGATGATTAGTATATTGGAGCCTCTTTCCACATATTTATAGGCCATGTGAATTTTCTGGGTTATTTTTTTGCCTATTTTTCACTTTAGGGAATTATCTATTCATATTTATTGCACATTTTAAATGATTAATTTTATATTTCTCTTCTCGATATATGTGCAGTTTGCCTTGATTCTCAAAGTCCATATATTCAGAAAGACTTCCCTTTGTGATTTTAAGGCATTACTAGAATTTCAGCTGTTGACTAGATTTGGAGTAATTCAACACTCTTAAGAATCTTTTTCCTTCAGGCTTTTTATCTTTTTCCCGTCCCTTTTCACCTCCCATCACTCCTTCCTATTTTACTAGCACATTTCAGATAGAGGAGATTTTTTCCCTTCTCTTTGGTGATGAGACTGGGTGGTAGTGATATGGGGAGGGGGAAATAATCAGAAATAGAAAAATGGATAAAAATTTGACAAGTTTATAAAATTAATAATAGCTGTGTATAAAATATGCTTGTGACCCTTCTTGTTTTTTTTGTTTTACTTGAAATACATTCTAGATCTAGCATTTTACAGCCAAAGGTCAATTATTTCATTGTATATGGTCTCCCTTGTAGATGCTTGTCATTATCTGATTAGTTTTGTTTGTATATGTGATCATTATGAGTTTTTGTGTATGTGTGTGTATGTGATTAGTAATCTGGTTAGTTGTCTGTGTATGTGTATATAGTTTGGGGTCTATCATTGTCCTGTCTACCACATATATATGAGGGCTATACAGTGCTGTTATCCACTGGATTCTTGAGTCAGTTTCATGTATCCATTACTTCCCAGAGCAGCTGCATTAACAGTTGAAACCCTCTTCTGCCAGTACACTGGTGCTTTGGTGTTTCTATGATTTTAGAGAGAAAATGACCAAGCACCCGGTAGTTGTGCTTCCCAGGTACAAAGGTGGTTGGTCTGGAGTAAAAAGAGATGATGGAAACAGTGCTTTCTTGTTTTCCGATAGAGTGTGGTAATAGCAGCAAGGGCTTGGAGTTCCTGAGCTGTTTTGCAAGTGTCACAGAGCCTTTGCAGTTGGAGAACCTTCCTCAGAGAATATCCTGGCCCAGATTTCTTCAACATTCCTTCCTTATTGCCTCTGACTTCTGCCTTAAGTAGGATTAGTGCCAGAGGAAGAGCTCATGACTCCTGGCCATGGCCACAAAATCTTGGCTGATCTTGATAAAGGAGTTTTGTAACACATTCTCTGGGCATGAATCTTTTGGAGAGAGGTGCCAGTTTAGCAGAGCTTCAGTAGGAACTCTCTTCTTAGAATAGAATCTGATTTTTTTTTTAATGGTTTGATGTAAGTCTGTGAAGAAACTTGAGTCTTAAGTCAGTGTAGAATGACTTTAATCTGTAGATTTATCAAGTTATAAATCTTCTTTGAGGTGAGAAATAGAAAGGCTGTAAGCAATATAGTTATGTCTTGCTTTATGACTAAAGTAGTATAAACTCTGGCAATTAATTTGGAAGTGATAATTTTAAAGTGTGTTTTATACTTTAAAGAAAACTCCCAATGTTTGTGTAACTAAGTCCCTGAGTATGCTGATCCTGGGCTTTTTATTTTTATTTTTTAAAATTTTATAAGTGATAAGGATTTTTGTTTTTCTGAGCATCATGTCATTATCAGACTTAAAATACAATAATTCCAGTAATTGAATTTCAAATTTTCCACCATTGTCTCAAAAATCTTCACTTTTGATTGTTTTGTCTCTTATTCTATAACAGTTCCACCAACCCTCCCCACTCCCCACTCTTTGCTTTTTCATGCCATTGATTTACTGGAGAAACCAGGTCATCTGTCCTGTAGAGTGTCCCACATTCTGGATTTGATTGACTGCTCCCTTGTGGTGGTGTTTAACTTGATCCTATATTCCTAGTAGTCCCTGTAAACTGGTAGTTAGAACTAAAGACTTGATTAGAATCAGATTCAACCTTTCCTTCTCTTTCCCTTAAGTCTTTCCTTTCAATGTTATGTACTTCTGTTGCATCACATCATAAGACACATTCTGTCTGGTTGTCTCCATTTAGTTATGCTAAGATTGATGTGTGGATTCTGTTGGTATACTCTGTTACTCTGTTGGTACAGAGGTGCCCCTTACAAGCATCACTTTAAACCTTTTTAAGATTCTTAAGAATCTTAGATTCTGATTTAGGAGGTCTGATGGGGATGGGGAGAGACATCTATTAAGAAACACTTGAAGAAAACCCCAAACCCTCTACTTTTACTGATACGTGGTAAGAATCATTACCTTTAATACATTTAATGTGTAATTGGAGTGACAAAATTACTTTTATGCAAATGCTTTGGGAAGGTATGTTTTGTATAAAATGAAGCATATTTAAAATTATTAACTGTGGAGATGTTTGAGGCTGCTGTGGTATAATAGAAAAAGTACTGACTTGGACCCAGGAGGCCAAATCATGTATTCTCTGAGACCCATTTTTTTAAATCTAGAAAATGGGAATAATAAGATATTTATCAGAGGATTGTTTTAATGATTAAATGAAATTTATTTTGAAGCAGTCCAGCACCTGGTGGTTAGTTGAATTGAAATCTGAAAAGCATTACAGTAATAGATATTTTTCAATTGAGGTCTTCAGAGTAAAAGTATGAAAACTGAAGTAACAATATCTCATGTGTTATTTTAGCTATATCTGTGTAAGCTTTTGTTTTTGAGCTTGTTTTTTAAGTGATAGGAGACTCATGATTAATGTGTCCTTTTGGGAAAAATAGCGTGTAGAAATCTTATTGTTTTTTTTCCCCCCTTACTTTCAGCTCCATTTACCTCTTAATTCTCCTTTGCCTGGAAGTGAATTGACCAAGGAACCTTTTCGTTGGGATCAGAGACTCTTTGCATTAGTGTTGCGGTTGCCTGGCACCATGTCAGTAGAATCAGAACAATTGACAGGTGTGCCTTTAGATGACTCTGCAATCACACCAATGTGTGAAGTGACAGGCGGTAAGTTTTTATGCTGGCAGTAATTCAGTGACTTAAAGTAGAGTTATCTGAATGTTTTAAAATGTACATTTCAAAAATTCCATGTTTGTTTTTGTTTAACAAGTTAATATTAGGAATTAGTAGACATATGGTTTTAAAATTACATTGATGAAGATCTGTGATCTGATTTGAATAGGATGTGAATACTATTGGATCTGGTAATGAATGGTATTTTTTTTCTACCCATATAGAAAATGCTGGTATTTGAAGTTGTTAAATTTATTTTCTTATCTACAAAGACTGCCAATGATTTACAAATGCTGTAGAATTATTTTCTGTGAAAAATGTTTTGAGAATCATCTCATTATCCATGTAATGATGAATGTCTGGTTAAGTGCAGTTTTCCCTAGAGGCAAAGAGCAAGCTAGATTAGAGGTTCGAGGAAACAGGTAGTGTGTTCTTAGCCAGCTTGTCCAGATGGTCACTATGCTAAGTGAACATTAGTGACACTCTTGAAACAGAATGTGCAATAGACTCAGAACTTCTGTAATGTGGAATTGGTTAACAGGTGGGTTAAATTTGTATGCATATGTATTGAGTGCCTATTGTGTACCAAGCACTGTTCCATGCTTTAGAACTTCAGTAGTGAATATGACACACGGAGCATGGAGCATTTTATGGAGCATTTCATGGAGCATTTTAGTTCTCACCTAAGGAATTTGATACTAAAATGTCCAGGTCTTACATACCACTATTTCACCTGTGTTAGGGGCCTGTGACATAGTCTCCAGACATAGTCGGTGCTCTATTAAGATTCCATCATAGCCAGCTACATAAGTTAAAGGAAAATATAAGGTCTAATTAATATTTTAGGTGCCTTCCTTCAAAAATTCTGTGGGTTTTAGAAATCTGCAAAATTCACAAACAAAAAGGTTATTCTACACAGGTATGTGAAGCAGATAAGTTAGGAATTGTTTATTCACATTATTAAATGTTTCCATTTTATAGAAGTACTTTTTGGTGGACTCTTGTTTGTAATACCTTCACAGTTTAATTTATAAAAAAAAAGTATATGAATAAATTTTTTAAGGGAAAACCTATCATCTGAATTTGAAAATTCACTGCTAACTATTCTCTCAGCATGGATATATTTTTCAGTGACAGTCCTAGTTGTTTCTGTGGGTGGATGCACATTTGTATTCAAGAAATTTTACTTTTCAGTCTTGAACTGACCCAACTGCTAAAATCCTGATTTTGTGTGTTTTTTTTTTAAGTCTAAGGTTTTTATTTAACAAATTGAAGAAGGGCTTTGAGGCTATAATGTAAACATTCTCCCACTGGAAATTCCTTACTATAAATTACTTACTTTGAACTTAGAATTATGATAAAGTTATGGAACTGTATGTACTATAACTTTTGTCTTCTAGGATCAAAAATATTCAGTGTGAAATGAAGTGAGTAGTATAATCACAGAGGGTCTAAAAAGAACCTGAGACATCATGCAGTAGTTAACATCCTTACCTTTGGGCAGTAATATACTGAAGTTATTTTGTTTATGCTTTGAAAGGAACATCTCCTGAGGAGAAGATTCCGAAGTCACTCTTGGTAGTATCTTTCAATGACCCGGAAACCTTAGTTGGTCAAGAAATTAGGAAGCTTTCCCCAAATATACATCCTGACTCTCCCCTGATGTAGTGGTTTATTTGCCTCTTTTCATGCTCTTGCTAGCAATAATGGGAAGCTGCTCAATGCCACTCACCTTTTCATATATCTGAACAATATGTTTCCTTTTTTATTTTAAAAGGATGTTAAGTAAGTTTTGAGGATAAAACACTAGAAAAGTAGAAACAGAAAAGTTAATATCCACTTATATTGCACTATCCAAATATGTAATCTCTGCTAACAGTTCCTGTGCATTTTTTAAACTAAATGATAAGAGTAGTGTGTGTACATTTATTTTCCCCATTATAGAATAATTCATGTTTACTAGGGAAAATTGGAAAGAAATTTGCCTGTGTTGCCAAAATAATTAATATTTTGTTAAATTTCCTATGTATGTTTTTTAAAAAATTGTATAATTGTCATTGTTAGCATTTTTCTTTTATTGTCAGGTAATTAATGAGTACTCACTCTATGCCAAATAACTGTTCTTGATGCTGAGAATACAGCAGGAACATTAGACAGAAAGCTTACATTTTTGGACTGTGACAAAAATCAGTTAAAATAAATAAATAATATTTTAGGGAGTGCTACTTATAAGAAAAAATTAGGGTAAGGGTGTAGACAGTAGCTTGAGGCAGAGAATGAGTATTCTTGGGAAGTCTTCTGAGGAGGTGACTTTTTTTTTTTTTTTTATCATTAACCTAAAGGATATGCTTACCTTAGTTTGCATCAATTTAAAATGTTGTTTATCCTTGGAGGTTATTATACTCTTGTCTAAAGAAGTAAATAAAACAACAATTATTCTTTTACAAATTACATTTGCATATCTCTAACCTTGAAGTTTAAGCGATCTGTTTGAATAGGGATTAAATCAGCCCTGGTTGTCTTAACAATATTAATCCCTCTAAAAGTATTGTTACAGCATGTTCACTGACCTTCTTTCTTTTTTAAATTAAGGTATAGTTGACATACAACATTATATTGGTTTCAGGTGTACAGCATAATGATTCAATATTTGTATATATTATGAAATGATCACCACAATAAGTCTAGTTAACATTTGAACAGAGATCTGAATGATGGAGTAAACCATGTGAAGATCTAGGCAGAGGAAATAGTAAGGGAAGGAACACGCTCTATGTTTTTGGGAGCAACAAGAAGGTTGATATGGCTGGAGCTTACATAGGGAGGAGTAGAAAATAACAGGTAGGTTTAGAAAGGTAGGCAATAGCCTTTTAGGCCATAATAAATATTTTTTATTTTCCAAGTGTGATGAGAAGCCATTGGAGGGCTTTTTTCTAGGAGGTGACATCTGATTTCTATTTCTGAAAGATCGCTTCAGCTGCTAGATGAGAATATACTGTAAAGTGGTAAGAATAGAAGCAGAGAGACTAATAAGAGATGATAGTACTTTGGTCTAAAGTGCTAGGTTTGGAGGTGGTGAGAGGTGGTCTGATGCAAAGGAGAACAAAGGATGAGGGCAATGAGGGGAGGAAGAATCAAGAATGATTCCTAAATGATTCAATTGGCCTGAACGATTGGAAGTGAATGGCTGTCCAGGGACCGAGATGGGTACACTGGGGAAAAGCAGGTTTGGGGGAGGTGCAGGGATGATATCAAACCAAAAAATGCCCAGTAGACATGTTTGTTGGTGGAAGTATTGAGGATAAAGAGCATTTTATAAAAATTATAAGACTTTTCCAGATTAAATTTAACTTTCTTAGCCTTTATAAGGACTGTTGTCCAACTTAGAAATGTTCTTTTTACTCTTCTCCATTTTACTAAAATGCTAATCTAGTAGACTTCTGTGGGAAAGTTTTTTTCTTCAGACTCACTATATTTAGTTTGATTTTTTTTGTGAATTCTACATAACCACAAGTGAGCCAGCTTCTTGACTTGAAGGTGTATGTTTTTCTCACAAATATAATTAGTGATCCTAGAAACTTAATGCTTCAGTACGAAGTATCATACATTCCAAGGGGTTACGAAGTATCAGACATTCCAAGGGGTGAGTTTTGACATAGAGAATAAGAGAAACATTATATAGGATATAGGCTTACTTTGTAAAGATGGCAAAATTTGCTATTTCCTCTTTAACTTTCAAAAGAATTAATAGGTTTTTATTTTCCAAGTGACTCAAGTTTATTCACTTTTTCTCTAATTTTTATAAAACATGTTTGTTATTTTATTTCATACTAAGATCATAACTCATTTACTTATATTTTCCTAATCAGTTAATTGATGGTGACCCCAGGTTAGGAGAGTAGAGAGAATTGCCATAGTTTGGCACTTAAAAACTTCTGTTTTTTAATGACATCTTGGGAATATGCTTAAATTTTATGAAATAAGATATTGAACCTTTGTATAGTCTTCTAAATACTTTGTGTGTTAAGATGGTCAGCCTTTTTATGTGTTGTTTTATGTATATGTTTAAATTGACTTGGAAAAAATATTTTAATTTACCAATTCTTTCAGATAAGTTTGACTCCATGTAGACATTCTGTTTTAAATATTGATTTCAAATTAACATCATGATTTCCAAGGAACAAAGTATACTCAAAGTTTCTAATACCCTGTAAGGGTTTGACTCTTGACTGCACTACTTTATTAACTTGGATAAACTAGTTAACCTCTACATGCTTTAGTTTTCTTATTTGTAAAATGGAGAAAGTAACCCATACGATTGTTACTAGGATTAAATACATTAATATGATAAAGTGATTAGAATAGTACCAGGCACATAGACACTCAGTAATTGAGTGGTTTTTATGATTATGACTGTCATCATTGTATACAGGTAAGTTGTTCTGCATATGATACTTGTGTTTCTAAGTATAGCCGACTGAGGATTCGAATCACATTACTGCCTGATGTTCCCTTTTCTGAGTAGCCTTTAGCAAATCATGTTAAGTATAAATTGATATGAGTAATTTGATATGTCAAATATAATGATTATAGCCTTGTTAGGAAATCATTGGTTGAATTTATAAAAGAGTAGGACTTTTCCATATTGAGCTTATTGCAAATAACGTAAGATGTTTGATTAAAGATTGAGTTTTAGTTGTCAAGGTTTTCAGCATTGGTCTAGATCAGCACATATAATAGAAACATGATACAAGTTACATATGTAATTATAAATTTTATAGTAGTCATGTTAAAGAGAAATGGTGAAATTAATTTCAATAATATCTTTTATTTAAATATATATAAAATATTATTTCAACATGAAATTGAGATTTAAAAATTATTGGGATATTTTAACTTTTTTCATATTAAGTCTATAAAATCAGGTGTATATTTTATATTTACCGTACATCTCAATGTGGACTAGCCATATTTCAAGTTCTCAATAGCCATATGTGGCCATTGACTACAGTATGGGACAACACAGGTCTAGATATATTTATTAAAAATCTCTGTTTAAGAGATCTTTTCACTTAATCACTAGCATTTTAATGCTTCCAAACTAAAAATCCTATAGGTCAAAATATACAAAAGGGAAATTCATTTAAGATAGGTAATTCCCAAGTATGTAAGCTAAATGAAATTGAGAAAAGCACGTGCTACCATTTATATATTAAAGTGCAAATATTTAAAATATGCATTAACTATCAGCAGACCAATTAAATAATTGTTGAGTGTCTGCTATGTGCTTAGGATTAATCTTAGTGATAATACTTTTGTTAGCAGGAATAAGATTTTGGGGAGTTAGTTACTAGATGTTGTGTATGTGTATTAAAGATAAATTGTACTGGATAACAGTTGGAGATATATTTATTTTAAATCACACATAATATACATATATAATATAATAAATATTATGTGATTTTTTTCACTGAGATTTGTTCAGACCAAGATTTCTATTTTCCATATACCTATAATTAGAAGAAAACATTTACATACTCTCACAAATGGAATTGTTGGTTGTTTGAAAATAACAATATTTTTTCTTTCTTCCATAAGATAATGAAATAAGTCAAACTTTACCATTGAACTCTTGTTAATCAATACTGTCAGAAACCCCACCATGTTGTTTTCTTGCTAAAGGTAGGAATTTCTGCAACTAACTAGTTCACTTTATTATTTTTATCTCAGGCCGCTCATACTCTGTATGTTCTCCAAGAATGCTGAATCAGTGTCTGGAGTCCTTGGTGCAGAAAGTGCAAAGTGGGGTGGTGATAAACTTTGAAAAAGCAGGACCAGATCCTTCCCCTGTAGAAGGTATTATTGCACTTTTCTTATAGACATTCTAAACTTGCTTTATCAATTATTCAACTAAAACTGAAAAATTCCTATTATTTGGCCTTAAGATTGACAAGGCCAAGTTATTAAGATGACAGTTGGCTATTGGTAAAGAGGGAAGATTAAATAGGAAAGTCAAGGTAAATTGATAGTGGTTCAGTAGCATCACTTTTTTATATTGATTGTTCATAGCCTGAAATTTTATAAGAGCCAAAAACCTTTTTAAGCATTTACAGATCAGCGACCTCATGTTTCCTTTCTAGTAATGTAATGTTGCCTTTCTCCAGTTTATGTGCTTCTTCTATGTCCCTTAATTCACAAGAGTGTTCAACCATAGGTGTTTGTTTAATTCCTTAGCTATATTTTTTCTAAGGATCAAACTGGTCAGAATTAAATAGTTTGTGTGGTTCCAAAAATGAGGGACCAGTCTTTGCCATTAAGCTTGATTCTTTTAACTCTAGCTAAGCCCCACCTGGCTTTATTCTAATGTTCTGTGATCAGGAACTATTTGTATTAGCTGGAGGGTATAGGAGTTAAACTAGAACCAATGGACAGCTTATGTCTGGGACCCTCTGCATTGTACGATGTAGCTTATAACAACAATTAGAAAGTCATAATGACACTTGGTGAAGGTGCTCCATTAGGGTGGGTAACTGGGAGGAGAGAAAAGTCATAGAGATGAAAAAATGGGTACCTTCAGAGGAGATTACAGGGAAGAAGCAGAAAATGGTAAGATTATATAAATTGTTTCACTGTGTCCAGTTTAAAAAAACCTTTTTCTTTTAATTGAATTGTTAGACATGGGATGTATTTATTTCTAAATTATTTTTGTACTTGGCTTAGAGTTAGGCACTAAGTATATGTTTACAACTGTTGAAGGGAGTTGCTGTTTTGCTAGAATTCTTGTAGGTTAAAAGCAGATGCTTTGAATCTGGGTTTCCATATTAAGGTTTTTTTTTAGTTATTAGGCTTTGGTTAAAATAATTTCTTTTTGGCTGAGGAAGATTCACCCTGGGCTAATATCCGTGCCAGTCTTCCTCTATTTTTCAGTATGTGGGCCGCCAGCACAGCATGGCTGCTAGCAGAGCGGTGTAGGTCTGCACCCGGGAACTGAACCTGGGCCACCAAAGCAGAACGTGCTGAACTTAACCACTAGGCCACCGGGGCTGGCTCTAGTTAAAATGATTTTAAAGAAATATTCATTTAGCAATACTTACCTAGTATTTACTAAGCTAAGCACAATGACAAAGAAATTGGGCGTTTGCTCTTAACACCTGGTGGGGAAAATATATCATTCATTGGACTAGTATTTACCATAAAGTATGTTTTACATATTCTGATTGGGCAAGCAGAGGATGCCGTGGGACCTCCTTTCAGCTGTTGAACTCATAGTGGGAATTTGCAGACTTCGTTCTTTAGTGAATTTTAATGTAATGTAAATGTTAAGCAGTCTTGATAGTATTCTACCGTTTAAGAAAAACAGGAAAATCCAGAGCTGAACAAGTATGAGGACGTGTATTAAGTAATAATGGATATAATTTAATGTTTTATGTTTTTTTTCCTTAATGATATATGCTTTCTTTGTCTTAATTTCTTTACTATAGATGGGCAGCCAGATATATCAAGGCCATTTGGATCTCAGCCTTGGCATAGCTGTCACAAACTCATCTATGTCAGACCAAATCCTAAAACAGGGGTTCCTATAGGTCATTGGCCTGTTCCAGAATCTTTTTGGCCAGATCAGAATTCTCCCACACTAGTAAGTACTAGAGAGACTGTGATTTTGTAATAGTACCATTTAACTGCTTTTCATACTAGTTTTAAAGTTCTACTAACAGTTTAAAGTGGTGGCTAATTTAGAGGAATTTGTTCTGAGTGCTCTGATAAGCTGTACTTGCTTTAGTATACTGTGTTGTTCATTATGAAGTAATAGAAAAAGGCATCTGTTTCCTCTAGAATCTAATACTATGCTTATGTTTTTATTATTGGCATCTAGGTACAGAATCATAGATGTTGTAACAAGTCTCTCTTTGGACTCTAAACATCATGTAACATGAGGATTTGTCTCCTGAGACACAATTTAGAATTTAAACGAAGACTTGAAAACAATTCTGATTGTTTGCCTGCAATCTTTTAGGACTTAGTCTTAGAAATTCATGTTGACTTGCATGGTTTTAGTTATAGTCAGTGTTTTCATTCTGGAGGCTTAAGGTAGAAAAGATTTTCTGCTCTTGTTTACATGATTTTTTTTAGAGACAGTGAGGCTTGTTGAATAATCATAGTGAATTATCAGTATTCACTATATGGTTCTTATAATAATAGGGTAAAGTTACACAAATTAATATCTAGTCAATCTTGTTATAATACACTGTTTTTTTCAGATTAGTATTTTTTCTAGTGTCTGAGGACATCATGGGATATTTTGTGGGAGAGCACGACAGTGGTTCTTTTAATATTATCCTTAGAAGATAAGAATTGTATTTTAAAGATCATTAAGCACTCTTTAATAATGTTCTGTAGCTATCATTTATGAGTTAAACTGAGCCCTTTTATACTTTAAAATCTATATCAACTCTTCAGGATAATTTTTACTTTTACTCTACAAGGTCTAAAAAGTAATATTTCCTTTATTCATTAGAGATTCAATGAAGTAGTACATGAAATTAAGGTTTTATAAATTTCAGTGAGGTATTTTCTTTATTCCTTTTCTTTTTTATTGGTTGAGCCATTGTAGTTTTTTAGTCTGACCTTACAGAGAAGCTCTCAATTTCTGTGGTCATTTTACTTTCTCTTCTGGAGCCCTTTCAACTCTTACAGAACAGATATTATATTTGTATCAAATATAGTCTTGTTGGTTATTCATTCTGTTGTATTTAACACCTACAGTAGTATGTATGGGACTTGTTAAGTACTAATAGAAAGAAATCCAAAACCATCATCACAAGCATCGCCTATTAATATTGCTCTAGTGGTCTGTTCTATTGGAAGTTGTTACAAGCCAGAGAGAGTTTTGAAGTGTGGGTAGGATTTCAGTTGGAGGAGGAAACTGTACGAGAAAAATGTACTGAAGTAAAAAAGAACAAAGTGTTTTTAGAGGAATGAAAAGTAACTGAGTAAATGTGGGTTATAACATGTATGTAGGACATTGAGAGTACTATTAAATAAACCAAATTGCTCATGACTTTAAATGCAAGGTAAGGAATTTGAACCTTTTTTCAGTGGGGTTCATAGAACAACTGAAGACATTTTTAACAGTGCTGCTTTAGGAAAATTAATCTAGTGGTTGATATATGCAGCAAAATTAGAAGATGAGTTGGAAGGTAAGCAGGTTACCTAGAGGGCTATTACTATGGTTCATGTAAGAGATATTAAGAGTTTGAATTAAGATAATGGAAGGGAGAATCATAAGGAAGAGATAAGACAGTTAAATATGGAGGATAAGGGGGAGATATTAAGGATAACACCTAGGTGTTTAGAACAGGTTTTGTGGTTTGAGGGAGGAATAATGAATTGGGTAATAATGTGTCTGAGGGACCTATAAAAGATTCAAGTTATGTCCAGTAGGCAGTTGGCTACATAAGAGAAATAAGAGAGATCTTATTGGTCCCAACACAGTAGATGTTGGAGCCACCGGTGCATAGGTAGTAACTGAGGCTAATGAGAGTCCTTTATAGCTATGAAATTTCGAATTATTTCCTTATTGCTCATATTTTCTTCAATGATCTTTAATTGGTGAGATTTTTAGGAAGGAGACTATTAAGGGGGTAAATAGAGTAACAGCCTTTTTTTTTCTTTAAAGTATTTTGTTTTGTGTACCTCTAGAACAGGGTCTCTAAAGTAGAGTGTATATACCACAGGGATAACCAAAACAGTCTACTGGAATAGGGAAGGAAAACATTGGAGCTCCTATTTATGTTTATTTTCTTCTCCTAATTTTATCATTATTTCGGTATATATTTTATTATGTACCTAGAAATTAATCATTTACAAATAAATGTATATATGTCCTAATATATTGTATATTCTAAAAGTTTTACTGATCAAGGTATATGATCAGTTTGGAGGCCACTACTCCCTACAAGTAATTAAATTGCTACAGTTGAGAACTTAATGAAGGTTTCCATACATTAGTTGTTTCCTGGATGTAAAAATTAATTAGTACTTATTTAATTCCAAAATTTTGCATTTAACTGATCCATTTGATTTTAAGACCTAAAAGGATTTTTATTCTGTGTAGATTTTGAAGTGTTTTGTCTTTTTCTTCTGAATATTGTATAATTTAAGCATTACATTTTTAAGTATTTTCTTTCAGCTTTATGGCGTTCTCAGTAGTAAATTAAACACACACTTGCAAAACTGAGGAACTGAGTAAATTTTCCTAGTGAGTGATACTGAAAATGAGTTTGTTTCTGATATTTTGAGTAAATAGTAATGATAAGATTTTCCCCTCTAGCCACCTCGTACATCTCATCCTGTAGTGAAGTTTTCCTGTACAGACTGTGAACCAATGGTTATTGACAAATTGCCTTTTGACAAATATGAGTTAGAACCTTCGCCACTGACTCAGTTTATCCTGGAAAGGAAATCTCCTCAAACATGTTGGCAGGTGAGCTGAACAACTATAGTGATTTAAAAATTTAAGTTAGATGTTTCTTAAAAAGTTAAATTGAATCAATGGTTTATGTAACATTCTATAAAAGTTATTAAATATGAAGTTTTAATCACTCCTTTTTAACAGGTATATGTGAGCAATAGTGCAAAATACAGTGAACTTGGTCATCCCTTTGGTTACTTAAAAGCCAGTACAGCACTGAACTGTGTCAACTTATTTGTGATGCCTTACAATTACCCAGTCCTCCTCCCCCTTTTAGGTAAGTCATTCTTGTCACATTCTCTGTGGCTCAGCATACCTATGAATTTTCCTAAAAACAAACTTTGGGAACATCTCTATTCTCTCTTCTGTTTTCTGTCATCTGGAAATTAATGAAAGTGTTTTTAATACTCTAAAATATTGAACCTATCTAAGGTTGTTTTATGGCAACCTGTACATGTTCGTGGTAAATTGAAAGTCACTGTGAAAACACCTTTGATTCTACAAACTATTGAAGATAATTATGTTTAAAATTTTTAAATTAAATGTTCTAAGTTTTCTGCAAGTTAGATTTCTTACATAGTTAGAATTGGTAGTGCAGGCTTTGTATTTGGTAAATAAGACATTTTTTAGGAGTATATTGTATTTATAAGATCTAAGTGTATTTTCTTTGTAAGAATTTTTCTATACTTTAATTTTCATTTGGCAAATATCTTTTTAAAGAATGAATTTGTTTCAAAATAATATGATAAAAGCCTAAAGTTAGTTTCTGGGGACCATCTGGCTATAATGTTTTGAGGACTACTATTGGAGAAGACTTCTTTCCCTCCATGAAATCCGCTCCATAGAATTGAGATTTAAAAGTTACAGTTAGGGGCTGGCCCGGTGGCACAGCAGTCTAGTTCGGGCTTTGGCAGCCCGGGGTTCGCGGGTTTGGATCCTGGGCACCGGCCGACGCACTGCTTGACAGCCATGCTGTGGTGGCGTCCCATATAGAGGGACGATGGGCATGGATGTTAGCCCAGGGCCAGTCTTCCTCGGCAAAAAGAGGAGGATTGGCAACGGATGTTAGCTCAGGGCTGGTCTTCCTCACAAAAAAAGAAAAAAAAAAGTTACAGTTAACATATTAGTATGTATGTTTTATAGAAAACGTTAGGTATACTTTGTTTCTGTCCTCAAATCTGGTTCATGTCTAGGTCTAGATAGGCTATAGATTTTCCTTGTGTGTTTTCTGATTCTACCTTTATTATTACATGTAATTTTTGATCATAATTGTCACCTTTTCATTTTTGAAATGGTATTACTACTCAAAAATTACAGAACCAAAAATTTTACCACTTTCAATTTTGTTAAAAACTTATGTCTGATGTTAGTCTCTCTTACAAATAAGAAAGCACACTTGAAAATGAAACTTATTTGACTTGAAAATGAAACTTATTTGACTTGATTTTCATGTGTGAAAACAATGAGCGATGATAATTCCTTCACATTATACATTTATAGATGACTTGTTCAAAGTACATAAAGCAAAACCAACATTGAAGTGGAGACAGTCGTTCGAAAGTTATTTGAAGACAATGCCTCCCTACTATCTTGGGGTAAGAATATTATTGTTAAAAATAGATCTCGCTATAGAATTTCCTATTATGCTTATAGTTTACTATAGGTATTAAAACTCTTATTTATTGCTGTTATGGATTAAACGTCATGAAAATTGAGTGTGCAAATGACCAATATAGATATAATGGGAAAGAAATGTTTCAGTGATTTGCAGAATAATGATGATGATGGTGATTATGAGAACATATATACATAATGCTTCTCTAGGCCTAGTACTATCCTAAGCAGTTCACATGTATTAACCTCATTTCATTTATATAGTAACCCTATAAAATAGAAATCATTGTTCCTATTTCACAGATAAGGAAACTAAGGAACTAAAAGTTTTAGGAATTCATCCAAGGCTACGTAGCTAATATATAGGAGACTGGAATTTAATCCCAGGCAACCTGGCTTTAGAATTTACGCTTTTAACCTTAATTTATACTACCTTTTTAAATTGCAGTTTTATAATTATTTCTCTTTAAGGGTACAAAATGGTTTTTGTTGCGTTATTCCCTAAATTTCTAGAAACATGTTTTTAGGTAGATAAATATATATTCTCATATAACCATATATTTTTAGAACCATGAGTTTTCTGATTACTTAAAATCTAGTGTATCATAGTAGATAAGACCAATAATGTATATATTATTAAATACATTATTTATTTTATGAAAAGTAACTTCTTAACAAAAACCTCTACACTAAAAGCACTTTTAAACATTACTTCTGCTTTTAATGCAGGAATATTATAGCATTTGACTGTAACTAATCTTTCTAAATGATCCCTAATAAGAACATTAATTTCTTGGGCTTTGAAAATCATATTTTATAGTTGTGAAAGATAAGTTGTGTGAGTGTCTAGCACATAGTGCCTGCCATGTAAGAGTGAAAAGAAAGAAACACTTACAATATGAACTGTTACATATGTTGACTCATTTATGTTTCATAGCAACACAGAGGACTTAGCCAAAGCTACATGGATATTAAATATCAGAGCTGGGATTTGATTCCAGTTTGACAATGCTTATACACCAGTGCTTATACAGTGTTAATGAACAGTTACCTTTTTTCTGACTCTAACCTGTGTATATATGCTAGACAGTCCTGCTAGTAATATTTTTCATTGCACAAAGTGGTTCTTAATTGGTCTCTCCTTACAACTGAAAATTATTTCACTATACCACATCCTTTGTCTATATTAGACTGTTTTTCCCTCCTCCTTATTTTTCCTTCAGAGCTTGTTTCTGTTTTTCTCAGCTCAGCTAATGATAATAGTGGTAATGATTAACACCTACTGAATGCTTACTGTGTGCCAGATGCTTTTATATCTGCTTTACATGTATTAATTCATTTAATCGCATCTATGTATCTATGAGGTAGATACTACTATTATCATTTTACAAATGAGAAACTTAAGGCACAGAGAGGTTATATAATCTGGTCCAGGGTCACAAAGCTAGTGAGCAGTCCAACCACAACCCATCCAGTTACCTAGGTAGAAATCTTTTTTCCTTAACTCCTTTTCAATTACTCCTCAAGTTCTATCAAATCTTCCTCTGCAGTGTGTCTCCTGCCCATTTCTTGCAAACTTAGTATCTCCAGTGATACTAAGAAGTCCAGGACTTCACCCTCTCGTGCCCTGGGTGTTACTGTTATAGCCTGTAATCTTTTTTAAGTATTTCAAACTGCCTTTCATACCACTGACAAACATTTGGCTGAAATATAAATATGATTCTGCTATTCTCTTACTGAGGAAAAGGAGAAATTTTCAAAACTGACAATACGTGTTAGCCATAAATTTTTGACAAGCTTAGGATTGAGTGATGTTTTCTTTTTTCCCATAGCCTTTGAAGAAAGCTGTTAGAATGATGGGAGCACCTAACCTAATAGCAGACAGTATGGAATATGGACTTAGTTACAGTGTCATTTCATACCTCAAAAAATTGAGTCAACAGGTAATGTTAAGAAATAGAGAGAGCTGTTAAGTATTTTGAATGGTTTTGGCTAACATCGTTAACAGGCCAGATGTTACTTTTTGATGGTCCTTAAGGAATTAATTATATTAATATATTATATTTTAAAACCACATATATCATATATTAACATAATTCTCTCTCAAGTACATGGTATGCTGTATTTTGAAATGTTAATTTCAAATAATTCCTAGTTTATGAAAATGGCTTCATTAATGTGGTCCTTGATTTCCTGTATGTGAACATTCTTTATTTTCTTTTGAGAAATTTATGTTACAAAGTTGTTTTTTCTTAGACAAAAAGTCAGTTTCTTTGCTTTATATTTTAAAACCTGTAGTTTTTTCTTTCAAAATGGGAATTTCTTTTGAAATGTTTGTAAAAACACTGAATTTCGTCATTTTGGGCGTAAGTCACATTACTAAATACTACAGTAGTAGAGCAGTATACAGTTTGACTGCAAAGTTATTAATGTATAAAATACGTTATTTTTCCAGTATTTTCTGCCATCTCTACTTTAAGTGCTAATTGAAATGTATTTTGGAAAGACTCAAAATACTGTTATTTGCTTTCCAGTGAAAAACTATATCACCATTTGCCATATCTATGAACACTGAGTTATATGCTGATAACAGGGTCTTTAAGTAAATATTGATGAAATTATTTTTTCTAATTTTATATCATCTCTGAATTGGAAATAATATATTTTCATTTGGGTGCATTTACGTTTAATGGTTTAAGTGTGTAGTGGGTATTAATAAATAAAATAAATTGAAGTTGTATTTGTTTGCCCTGCTCCAAAAGGTTAGAATTTTAATGATTTAAAATCATCAGACATTATTGTTCAAACTCTGTGTAGCTTACCAAGTACTTGACATAAACTGTACTACTTGAGTTTTTAATTTCTTACATACTTTTTAAATATAATAAATATTTAATTTATAGAAGACCAAAACTATTAGTATTTAATTTATCAATTTAGATTATGTAAGACAACTGTTGTTTATTTTTACTTTAGGCCAAAATAGAATCTGATCGAGTCATTGGATCTGTAGGCAAAAAAGTAGTACAGGAAACTGGAATTAAAGTCCGAAGCCGATCACATGGTTTATCAATGGCTTACAGGAAAGATTTTCAACAACTGCTTCAAGGAATTTCAGAGGATGTTCCTCACAGACTGCTAGACCTTAATATGAAAGAATATACTGGGTTCCAAGTAGCTTTGCTCAATAAGGTAATAGTTATATTATTGAATAAATCAAGTTTTCTATTAACTGATATTCAGTCTGTTCGAACTTTAAGAAGTACTTCTGTACCTCTGCAGAATAATGATCATTTATACTATCATTGAATTATAGAATTTTAGAATTAAAACAAACATTGTACATGGTTAGTGGATGAATGGATGAACTGATGAAGAGTAAACTAACTCATTTTATAGATGAGAAAACAGAGGCTTTTAGATTGTCTAACGTTACATAGCTAATGGTAGAGTTCACTGTAGTTTGGTACTTACACTAATGAACTTGGGCACACTGCATGATCCTAAAATGCTTTATAAATACTCCTTATTAAAAAGATCTTCATCTCAGTAGCCTTTTTGTAGAAACAGACAAGCTGATTCTAAAATTTATGTGTAAAAGTTCCTAGAATAGCTAAAACAATTTTGGAAAAGAATAAACTTGCACAATCTCATTTAAAGCTATAGTGATCAACATGTTGTGTTGGCATAGGGATGAAGATAGATTAGTGGAACAGAATAGAGTCTAGAAGTAGGCCCTCACACATATAGTCTATTTTTAACAAAGGTGCCAAAATAATTCAGTGGGTAAGAAGACAGTCTTTTCAACAATTAGTATTGGAACAATTGGATATCCATATTCAAAATAATGAACTTGATCTTTATCTCACATTAATGGAAGTGATCATGGTCTTAAATGTAAGAACTAAAACTATAAACTTCTAGAAGAAAACAGGAGAAAAGCTTCATGACATTGAGTCATGGGTCATTGAAGATTTCTAAAATACAACACAAAAAGCACACACACACACACAACTTGATGAATTGAATTTCAGTAAAATTAAGATTTTTGTCTTCAAAATAAACTTTAAAAAATGACAGGTAAGCTACAGCCTGGGAGAAAAGCATATGTCAAATAAAGAACTTGTATCAAGACATAGAAAGAACTCATACAACTCAATAACAAAAAAGAACATCCAATAAAAAATGGGCAAAATATTTGAATAGACACTTCACCAAATAAGATGTACAGACTTGAACAGGCACGTGAAAAGATGCTCAACCTTATTGGCCGTTAGGGAAATGCAAATTAAAACCATAATGAGAATCCAACTTAACACCCACTAGAATGGCTAAAATTTAAGACTGAAAAAAGTGTTGGTGAGGATGTAGAGCAACTGGAAGTCTCATATATTGTTGATGGAAAATAGTTTGCAGTTTCTTAAGAAGGTAAATATGTACTGGCTATATAATCAGCAGTTCTTCTTGTAGGTATCTACCCAAGAGAAATGAAAATATATGTCCATTTAAAGGCTTTGTTTGCAAATGTTTATAGCAGCATTATTCATAATAGCCAAAAACTGAAAACAATCCAGGGGTTCATCAACTGGTGAATGGATAAAGAAATAGTATATCCATATAATGGAATATTACTCTGCAGTAAAAGGGAACAGATTACTGATATGTGAACAACATGGATGAATCTCAAAAACATCATGCTCAGTGAAAAAAAGCCAGATAGAAATGATTAGATATTGCAAGATTCCATTGATAAAATGGAATATAGAGAGACAGAAAGCAGATCAGTGGTTGTCTGGGGATAGGAATAGGGATTGACTACAAATGGGCACAAGGAACTTTCTAGGGTGATGAAAGTGTTCTAAAACTGGATTGTGGTGATGGTTTCACAACTATAAATTTACTGACGCTCATCAAACTGTATACTTAAAATGGGTGATTTATTTTATTTTTTTTTACCATTTTTTTAAATTGATGTCTTAATAGTTTATAACACTGTGGGGTTTTAGTTGTACATTTTTGTTTGTCCATCACCTTGTGGATGTAACCCATCACCCCTTGTGCCCACCCCCCGCCCCCCTTCTCCTTGGTAACCACCAATCAGTTCTCTCTGTCCGTGTGTTCACTTATATTCCATATATGAGTGAATTCATGCAGTGTCTGTCCTTCTCTCTCTGGCTTATTTCACTTAACATAATATCCTCTAGGTCCATCCATGTTGTTGCAAATGGGACAATTGTGTCTTTTCTTATGACTGAGTAGTATTCCATTGTATGTGTATACCACATCTTCTTTAACCAATCATCAGTCGAGGGATACTTGGGTTGCTTCCACTTCTTGGCTATAGTGAATAATGCTGCAATGAACACAGGGGTGCATACGCCTCTTGTGATGGTTGATTTCACATCCATTGGGTAGATGCCCAAGAGTGGGATTGCTGGATCATACGGTATTTCTATTTTTAATTTTTTGAGGACTCTCCATACTGTTTTCCATAGAGGCTGCACCAGTTTGCATTCCCACCAGCAGTGAATGAGGGTCCCCGTTTCTCCACATCTCCAGCATTTGTTGTTATTTGTCTTGGTGATTATAGCCATTCTCATGGGTGCAAGGTGATATCTTAGTGTAGTTGTGATTTGCATTTCCCTGATGATTAGTGATGTTGAACATCTTTTCATGTGTCTATTGGCCATCTGTATCTCTTCCTTGGAAAAATGTCTGTTCATATCCTCTGCCCATTTTTTGATCAGGTTGTTTGTTTTTTTGTTGCTCAGTTGTAAGAGATCTTTATATATTACAGAGATTAATCCCTTGTCGGACAAACGATTTGCAAATATTTTCTCTCAGCTGTTGGGTTGTTTATTCATTTTGATCCTGGTTTCATTTGCCTTGTAGAAGCTCTCTAGTCTGATGAGGTCCCACTTGTTTATTTTTTCTTTTGTTTCCCTTGTCCGAGTAGACATGGAATCTGAAAGGATCCGTTTATGTCCAATCTCAATTAGTGTACTGCCTATATTTTCATCCAGGAGTTTTATAGTTTCAGGTCTCACTTTCAGGTCCTTGATCCATTTTGAATTGATTTTTGTATATGGCAATAGGAGATGGTCTACTTTCATTCTTTTGCATGTTGCTGTCCAGTTTTCCCAGCACCATGTATTGAAGAGACTTCCCTCTCTCCATTGTATGTTCTTTGCTCCTTTGTCGAAGATTAGCTGTCCATAGGTGTGTGGTTTTATTTCTGGGCTTTCAATTCTGTTCCATTGATCTGTGTGTCTATTCTTGTACCAGTACCATGCTGTTTTGATTACTATAGCTTTATAGTATATTTTGAAATCAGGGATTGTGATGCCTCCAGCTTTGTTCTTTTTTTTTCAGAATTGCTTTAGCTATTCGGGCTCTTTTGTTGCCCCATACGAATTTCAGTAGTTTTTGTTCTATTACCATGAAGAATGACATTGGGATTCTGATTGGGATTGCATTGAATCTGTAGATTGCTTTAGGTAGAATGGACATTTTAACTATATTTATTCTTCCAATCCATGTGCATGGAATATTTTTCCATTTCTTTATGTCTTCCTCTATTTCTTTCAATAGTGTCTTATAGTTTTCATTGTATAGGTCTTTTACCTCCTTGGTTAAATTTATTCCCAGATATTTTATTCTTTTTGTTGCAACTGTAAGTGGGATTGTCTTTTTGAGTTCTCTTTCTGTTGTTTCATCGTTAGTGTATAGAAATGCAATTGATTTTTGTAAGTTGATTTTATACCCTGCCATTTATACTGTAGTTGTTGATTATTTCTAGTAGTTTTCCGATGGAATTTTTGGGGTTTTCTATGTATAGGATCATGTCGTCTGCAAATAGTGAGAGTTTCACTTCTTCATTGCCTATTTGGAGTCCTTTTATTCCTTTTTCTTGCCTAATTGCTCTGGCCAGAACTTCCAGTACTATGTTGAATAAGAGCAGTGAGAGTGGGCACCCTTGTCTTGTTCCTGTCCTCAAAGGAATGGCTTTCAGTTTTTCCCCGTTGAGTAGGATGTTTGCTGTAGGTTTGTCATATATGGCCCTTATTATGTTGAGGTACTTTCCTTCTGTGCCCATTTTGTTGAGATTTTTTATCATAAATGGATGCTGGATCTTGTCGAATGCCTTCTCTGCATCAATTGAGATGATCCTGTGGTTTTTATGCTTCATTTTGTTAATGTGGTGTATCACGTTGATTGATTTGCGGATGTTGAACCATTCCTGTGTCCCTGGTATAAATACCACTTGATCGTGGTGTATGATCTTTTTGATGTATTGCTGTATTTGGTTTGCCAGTATTTTGTTGAGGATTTTTGCGTCTATGTTCATCAGTGATATTGGCCTGTAGTTTTCCTTCTTTGTATTGTCCTTGTCTGGCTTTGGTATCAGGATGATGTTGGCCTCATAGAATGTGTTGGGAAGTATTCCATCTTCCTCTATTTTTTGCAATAATTTGAGAAGGATAGGTGCTAAATCTTCTTTGAACGTTTGATAAAATTCTCCAGGGAAGCCATCTGGTCCTGGGCTTTTATTTTTTGGGAGGTTTTTGATTACTGTTTCAATCTCTTTACTTGTGATTGGTCTGTTCAAATTCTCTATTTCTTCTTGATTCAGTTTTGGGAGGTTGCACACATCCAAGAATTTGTCCATTTCCTTTAGATTGTCCAATTTGTTGGCATAAAGTTTTTCATAGTATTCCCTAATAATCCCTTGTATTTCTGTGGTGTCTGTTGTAATTTCTCCTCTTTCATTTCTAATTTTATTTATTTGAGTCTTCTCCCTTTTTTTCTTAGTGAGTCTGGCTAAGGGTTTGTCAATTTTATTTATCTTCTCAAAGAACCAGCTCTTTGTTTCATTGATCCTTTCTACTGTTTTTTTTTTGTTTCAATTTCATTTATTTCTGCTCTGATTTTTATTATTTCCCTCCTTCTGCTCATTCGGGGCTTTGTCTGTTCTCCTTTTTCTAATTCTGTTAGGTGCAGTTTAAGGTTATTTATTTGGGATTTTTCTTGTTTGTTAAGGTGGGCTTGTATTGCTATGAATTTCCCTCTCAGGACCGCTTTTGCTGCGTCCCATATGAGTTGGTATGGTGTATTTTCTTTTTCATTTGTCTCCAGATAGCTTTTGATTTCTCCTTTAATTTCATCAACGACCCATTGGTTGTTCAGTAGCATGTTGTTTAGTCTCCACATCTTTGTCCCTTTCCCAGTTTTTTCCTTGCAGTTGATTTCTAGTTGCACAGCATTGTGATCAGAAAAGATGCTTGTAATGATTTCTATCTTCTTAAATTTATAGAGGTGTGCCTTGTTTCCTAATATGTGGTCTATCCTATATATGTTCCATGCACACTTGAGAAGAATGTGTACTCTGCTGTTTTTGGGTGGAGTGCTCTCTAGATATCTATTAAGTCCATCGCGTCTAGTTTTTCATTTAAGTCCATTATTTCCTTATTGACTTTTTGTCTGGATGATCTATCCATTGATGTAAGGGGGGTATTAAGATCCCCTACTATTATTGTGTTATTGTTAATATCTCCTTTAAGGTTTTTTAGCAGTTTTATGTACTTTGGTACTCCTGTGTTGGGTGCATAGATATTTATAAGTGTTATGTCTTCTTGGTGAAGTGTCCCTTTTATCGTTATATATTGCCCTTCTTTGTCTCTCATTACCTTTTTTATCTTGAAGTCTACTTTGTCTGATATAAGTATGGCTACTCCTGCTTTCTTTTGTTTGCCATTAGCTTGGAGTATTGTTTTCCATCCTTTTATAAAATGGGTGATTTTATGGTATGTAAATTAAACATCAAAGCTGTCTTTTTTTAAACTTTCAAGGTCTTTAAAATTTGGAAATTCATTTTATGAGATATTTACTTCTCTTAGCCAGAACGTATAATAAAATCTTGAGTGATGTGAATTTGAAATTATTTGGTTGAACTCACTACCAATTTTTTATCTTTTGATTCCCAAAACAGTACATTAAGATTGCATCATAACTCTTTAGCTTTTAAGCTTAACTTGTGTATCCAACTGCCAAACCTATGCTGTAGACTAGTGGTTTTAGTCTAATTTTGTGTTTGAAAATAAATTTTGTCTTTGAATGTTTTTCAATAGGATTTGAAGCCACAGACATTTAGAAATGCATATGATATACCAAGACGGAATCTTTTGGATCACTTAACAAGAATGAGATCTAATCTTTTGAAGAGCACCCGTAGATTTCTTAAAGGACAGGATGAAGGTTAGATCATGGTTTTAATGCTGGTATTTCTTTTGTAAATTTCTTTCTTTATATTGAAAAAACATAGTATGGTAATGTAACTTTTAAAGAATTATTACAGTAGTATTACGTTCTCATTGTAAATTCAAACAAATAAAGTAAAAAATGAGTCATCCTGATTATCTACATTTCTTCCTACCAACACTGTTGCTCCAAATTCTGTTCCCCAGAGGTAACAACCTTATGTTAACAGCTTAGTTTCCTTCATACATTCACATACACAGTCACATACACACACACACACACACACACACACACACACACAGTTATTTTCTTGTGATATACTAGTATCTGTTGGTTTAACTCTGGATGGTCAATGCATGTTATATTCTGGTATTTCCTTCAGCTATATCCATGGCACCTACTACAAATCAAGTCAGATGAGAATTTAACCCTTTGCCACCTCTGATGTAAGCATTCCAACTATAGCTTTATATAAAAAGGGTTATCTGTGTGATATCTCTTTTCTGTAAATTCTGCTATAATTAAATTCTGCTTATTTGGAATAGAGTAGAAGAGAAGTTCCTTCTCATGGTAAGGTTACACATATGTCTTGCTTATTCTGTACACTGAAATTAACTGCAATATTTTTGTTTTGTTTAGAAGATAAAATCAATTATTTTAAATTCTATTTACGAAATCTCAAAAACTTGATGTCACAATATTTATGATGGCAACAAACTAACTTAGAGCATGTGGTAAGGCAAGACTGCCTAGAATGACACTAGGTAGCATTCATATCTAAGAAAACATTATTTGATAACTAGATAGAGTGTAGTTTTAATGAGGTTAATTTCTGTTGTTGCTCTATTCTGTTTAAAAAGATCAAGTGCACAGTGTTCCTATAGCACAAATGGGGAATTACCAGGAATACCTCAAGCAAGTACCTTCTCCACTAAGAGAACTTGATCCTGACCAGCCTCGAAGGTTGCATACATTTGGCAACCCCTTTAAGCTGGATAAAAAGGTAAATTTGAAATGTTATTTGTATAATTTGTATAATTTGTATAATTCATGTGTGCTAGGCACTGTGAATTTAACAGTTCTTAATTTAACTAAAGTAGGCTGAAGCTATTTTCTTGGTAGAATAATGAATGTCAACATAGTTATCATATAGTTGTTTTAATGGGAATTGGAATTAGTTGTACCATTAAACTGTATGTAACTGTATGTAAATTCAGGGAAATTACATTCTTTTTTTTATAGGGTATGATGATAGATGAAGCAGATGAATTTGTGGCTGGACCTCAAAATAAACATAAACGACCTGGAGAACCAAATATGCAAGGGATCCCTAAAAGACGTCGCTGTATGTCTCCACTACTAAGAGGCAGACAACAAAATCCAGTTGTGAACAATCATATTGGAGGAAAAGGACCACCTCTAGCTATGACTCAAGCACAGCCAGATCTTATCAAACCCCTTCCTCTTCATAAAAGTAAGACATATTTTTAAATGTTTTTTGCTGTTCTTTGGTTCTTCAGGGAAGAGATTTTTGTAATAGATTACAGAAAAAAATTGATCAAGTCCAAGAGTGTCTACAGAAGATTTTTGTTTATTCTAAATTAGCATGTAATGTTTTGTATGTCTTTTAAATTAACTTTTGCTGAACATTTCGTATATTCATTATGCTTTATTAGCTATCATGATCTAAAATATCATTTGCAAATCTTTATTTCAAAATAAGAATTTTTAAAGGGGCATTATCAATACCCACAGACAGATGGTTTTCAATTTCAGTTTAATTCAACAACTAGTTATTAAATACATATGCTATTTTAGACAGTGCTAGGCATTGAGGTATAGCAGTGAACAAGACAATAGTGATCTCTGCCTTCATTTATAATCAGTGAGGAAAAACACTGAACATTTCATTAGAAGTGTGATGAGTGTTACAGAAGGAAAGTCAAGTATGTTGTGGAAACATTTGGCAAGAGGATTTAACTTAGACTATGGGGTCAAGGGACTTTACTGGGAAAGTTATGTTTAAGTTAACACTTGAAAGATGAAAGAGAATTAGTTAACTAAGGCTGTGCATTTGCCTATGCTACAGTAGTAGTCTAAAGAGTATGTGCAAAGGCGTACAGTAAAGAGAAGGGGGTTAAGGGAACTGAAAGAATTCTAGTATAACAAGGGTGTTGGGAATGAGGTAAGGTGAGAACTGAAAGATAGGCAGAGGCCAGATCATGGAGGGCCTTAGGAGCCGTGATAAAGATTCTAGACTTTATTCTAAGGACATTGAGAATCCATTGAAAGGTTAAAAGAGGTAGTGACCTGATCTGATTAGCAGTTTATAAAGACGAGGCTGACTAGTGTGTGGAATATTGTCAGGGAAGAACAAGAAGGATGTAGGGAACCCTTAATGAATTAATGGATTTAATTATGAGGTAGTGATCATTCGTGGCTTATAACATCTTAACTGGAGAGAAACCAAATATTATATATCTCCAGATGAAATTACACAATACTACCTCTGAAGTAGTCTTGCAAAAAAAAAAAAAGAAAATTGAACATCAATCTGATCAAGCCTCTAGATCTACCTACCAATTTATAGGAAATATAAGGGATAGAGAAACATGTTAAATGACAAAATAGGGATATAATAGCAAAATCCAGATTGTGGGAAACCCTATAGGACAAAGAATCTGGGGGTGGGGTGGGATGTGTTTCCAGAAAAAAAGTGCATAGGAAAAAGAGAGGTACAGGAGGATATTATAGATTAAAAGGTAGTTATGAACCAATATGAACCAATTGCAATGTACAGGCCTGGTTTGGACCCTGAATCACACTAAATCAAACTTTTCCACAAACAGAAAATATATAAGGTAATTGGAGATTGTGGACACTGACTTTATATTTGATGTTGTTAAATAATTATTATGGATGCTCAGGAACCAGTTAGGAAACCTAGGGAAGAGCTATTGGTGACATGGCAGTGGGGTTGTGAGAAGAATATGTATTGAGAAATGCTTGGATCTATCAGGAAAGGACTTGATGATGACTGATTAGATATTGGAACTAGGGCAAGGGAGGAGTCAGGTTTCTGTCTTGAGAGACACTGGGTAGATGATGGTGTCAGGGGTGGAGTGGAAAAGAGATGATGAATGAATTTAGTTTAGAAGTGCCTGTTAGATTGCCAAGTGGACATCCTAAGTTAGAAGATGGATATTTGAGTTTGGAACTCAGAAGAGGATTGGGCTAGAGAGGTAGGTATGAGAGACAGCTTAACCCCTATTGGAGTGAATAAAATCTCACCAAGGGAAATAGTGAGAAGGGGAAAAAAAGAGCCTAGAACAGGACCTTGAAAGTGCCAAAGTTAAGAGGACAAATAATGTTCAGAAAAGGAGATTGAGAAGGAAGAATCCAAGAAATAGGAGGAAATAGGAAAGCATTTAGTGTCCTGGAAGCTAAAGGGAAAGAGAATTGAGTGGTTGGTGGTCTCAGATACTTCTTAAACAGATCAGTTGAGAGGATTGGAAAGGTTCTGTTAGTCTTTGGCTTCTTAGCAAGAGCAATTTTGGTGGAGTAAAGGGGACAGAAGACTAAAGAAGTAGATTGAGGAGAGAGAGATGAGAAAATGTAGACAATGAGTGTAAACAACCAGTTTAAGAAGTTTAGCTGTGAAGGGTAGGTGGGAAAAAGAGAGTGGTAACTGGAAGAGGTCCTGCGGTTAAAAATGGTCATTGGGCTTTGTTTTTATGTTTACCTGCTGATGTGATGGAGCCAGCTGAGAGGGAGAGGTTGAAAATGATGATGGGAGAATGCATAATCAGCACAAAATCGCTGGGAAGGCAGAAGGGAATGGTCCAGAGCCCAGATGAAAGAATACTTCTTCCAGTGAAGCAGAATGGGTGTGGGTACAAGTTTAATGGTGAGAAGCAGAGGAAGTTCCCATCCCACGGCTTTGTTTTCCTCTTTGCTTTCTTTCCTCTGAAATAGGGGGTGACATATACTGCTGAGAGGGAAGGAGAGTTTGGGAAAATCAGAGATGTGAAGAGAGTGGAGATGGTTTGAATGATCTTTTGTGGGAGAGGGAGAAAAGTTGTAATAAGATTGGTAGGCAGTGATAAGGTCCAAGTGCAGATGGTGATTGTGACCACTCTGCAGAGCTGGGCCATATTTCTCCAGTGGTGCTTATCATTGCAAATGCAGATCTGGAACAAGCAGATAGATAGAATCATCAAATTTGGGGTTTTGCCTGACAGGTGTCATGGGAGGACAATAGAAGGAAAGAATTTAGGACATGGGTAAACAGTGGGATTTGGGGGGGGGATCTTTTTATGGGATATTAGATAAGAAAGTGGATATCTAGAAGGGATCTGATTAATAGGAGGGAGAAAGTGGAGGGGTTACTGGAGTAAAAGTCTGGCTGAGGTAAAGAGCAATAACAGCAAGAGTACTGCAAAGATAAGAGTATACTCTATACTCCATCCCTGAATTTGTGTTTGACTTGAGAGGCAAACATGTAGGCGGAAAAGTTCGAGGAATCGGGAGTCCAGGTTCTTGGCATGTGATCTGCTTAGACATTGAAATCACATACTTCAGCACTTCTCAAACTTTAACGTGTATATGGATCACCTGAGGGTCTAGTTAAACAACAGATTCTAATTCATTGTTTGGGACAGGGCTTAAGATGACATTTTTAGCAAGCTCTCTGATGGAGCTAATGCTGCTTTGTCCACAGACCACACTTTGAGTAGTAAGGATGTCCTGAGGGACTTGGGAGTGGGAGGAAGTCTGTGAACCAGGTACCAGAGACATCCGTGAACACAGAGGTGTGCCCTGGAGATTAATAAAGATACTGATGAGGAGAGAAAGGATGAGTCGAGTGGCGTAGTTCAGTCTCAAAAGAGCAAGAGTTTTTAAAAGAGTGCATGGAGAAATGATCTTGAAGTGGCACTGGGAAGTGAAGGAATCAGTGACTCCACATCTGTATTTTAAGTCCATGGAGAGTGTTTGAGAGAAAGCAATTTGTACTTCAGGTCTGAAAAAGAGAGCAGTTTCTTTGCAGGAGAGCTGGGTTTCAGTTAAAGTAGGAGTTGTAGAGAATATTCAGTCAAGTTTGCAAATAAATAATGGAATAGGATTTAGGAGGGAGTCAGAAGTTGGAGGGATTTTTGTGGGGATGGGTTTATGTTTTGGGCAGTAAATGAGAGAAGTAGAGATGAATTCTGGTATCCTGGAGGCTTGGTGAGCAATCAGGGAACTTAGAATTCAGCTGTGGAGAGCAAGTGTAATAATCTAATGTTAAACGGCAAGCTTGCAGGCTTTTAAGTCCAATAGTCTTATGAGCTGAAGTGGGAACAGGTCATTCGGCATTGCTCAAGTAGTGAAGACTAGATGGATGATTATAAGAAAAGGGTGTACTGTGAAATGACCTGTTTGGTGGTATGTTCCCAGCAGAATATTGAACAGTTTAAACTCCTTATGTTTACTTTTGCCTAAATGATAATAGATGTATAAGGCAGAGGTAGGTTAGAATGAACTAGGTCTCTCTAAGGAAAGGATGACCATGATGATCTTGATCATATATATTTCCCTAAAGCATTAAAAACCTACTTGTTCAATAAAATTGCCGTAGAATAAAGCAATAAAATATTATTGAAGTTGGCTTTTATTTATTTTTCCCCCAGGGGCAAAAATTGTACAGATTTTGTGAATATTGTGAATGTTTCACATAGAAATCCACCATATCTTTGGCAAAGCTTAAGAACCATATCACATTATTTGGTAATTTGTCAGGGAGATCAGCTGTGATTTGCTATGTGATGTTTCTTTGTAGCTTTCTTTACTATGTGCTTTGAAATTGGCTCTCATTATTTTTTTGTTTTCTTCGTTTTTAGTTTCAGAAGCCACTAACGATTTGACAATAGATGATGTGGTTGAAAATCATGTTGCAGACCAACTTTCATCAGATACTACACCAAATGCTATGGATACTGAATTTTCAACATCTTCTCCAGCCAATTTACTGGAACGACCAACCAATCATACAGAGGCTCTCGGTCATGATCATTTAGGAACTAATGACCTAACTGTTGGTGGATTTTTAGAAAATCATGAGGAGCCAAGAGATAAAGAACAATGTCCTGAAGAGAATATACCAGCATCTTCACTCAACAAAGGAAAGAAATTGATGCATTGCAGAAGCCACGAAGAGGTCAACACTGAACTAAAAGCACAAATAATGAAAGAGATCCGAAAGCCAGGAAGAAGTATGTATAATTAGAGACAAACCTCAGATTTGATTTTTGTGTGTGCTCAGAAAAAAAAAAGTCAAATTCATTAAAAACATAGATCTGATTCTAGATCAGTAATGAACAACCTATGAGCTATACAAGATTTGATTCCTTATTTATTCACTGATAAACACTTACTGAATATCTGCTATATCCAAAGTACTGTGCTAGGTATGGTGAGCAGAGGAAGAAGACACAGATAAATTATGCATAGTTCCTACCATGACAGGAACTCATAGTCTTGAGTATTCTTCTAACCAGCAACTAGAATTTTAATGTAGCAGCAAACCCCAAAAAGATGGAGTGAGTATTAAATGACTTCTTGTCTGTAAAGTTCTCGGCATAGTGCCTACCACTGTATTTAAGATTTAAACTATTATAGTGACCAGGGATGTGTTTAGGCCAAAAAACTAAAGTTATCAAAGCTATCTATTGTGTGAATACAAAAGAACTTTGTGGGATAAAATTTCAATATTACTGGCATTCATTCAGAAGATGTTGATAGATCACCTGCTGTGATAGTACAGTGACCCATGGTGGTCCAGAAGTGGATAAGACCTTGCCACTTAGGAGCTTATAGTCCTTGGCAGAGTTTTATGTGAACACTTGAAACTGGAATAACACTCCTAACCTGTTTTATTATTTTTTCCTCCATTTCCCTCCCAGCCCTCCATGTCAGCTGTAGTTTAGAACTTAAATTGTAAGGATGGATTTTTGTGAAGGCCACTTGCTTCTTATTTTTCAGTGGCACTACCAAAAAGCTATTTATTCATCCTTCTAAGCTTCATGTTTGATACCTTAATGGGAACTTCTACCAAAAAAGCAGTGTTTGACAAGTTATTTTATCTTTATTGATGTATGATGAAATATATGTATTATAAAATCTCTAATGAGCAGTGGAAATTTTATATAGAATATTTTTATTTTTGTCTTAGTATATCTTGATATGGCAAACTATGATAGAAAAATATTGAATAAGAATGCAAAGGAAAGCCACTTAATTTTTCTTTTTGCTTCTCTTGTTTTAAGAATATGAAAGAATCTTCACTTTACTGAAGCATGTGCAAGGCAGTTTACAAACAAGACTAATATTTTTACAAAATGTCATTAAAGAAGCATCAAGGTAAATAAACTCTTTCACATTATGAAATGATGGTGAAATGAATCCCCAGTTTATATAGTCAGTATTTTAACAGTATTTATTTTGTACTTGTGTTGTTATGCATGTATATGACACACATGTGTATGTAAGTACTTCTCTCTCTTTTTTTAGTTTATTGAAAGAAATTCACTTAAAAAATAGCCACACACAAGTTCTTCAGAAATTATGGACCTTTTCATCCTACAGATTGCTAGATACTTGCATAATTCTTGTTTATCCTGCTCTGTGGTGTCTTTATGTTTTATAGTCTTTAATTTTTCTGCTTTGTGTATTTGGACTACAGTTAATATTAATCAGTGATTAGAAATAACTTTGAAAGGCAATATTTGAATGCAGTTCATTTGTACGTAGGAAAACATGTAATTAAGGGGACCAGAGTTGGATAAATGGGCCTTATTCTGATTGCTTCAGTAGCCCAGGATTATGTACTTTAGTACAAGGAATGTGGATCAAGATTATAGATGGTAACTATGAAGTGCGACGAACTGGAAAGCATAGTTGTGTGAGTTTAGTGAGTACAGAAAGCATTATTTTATTTTTAAGACCTTTAGAGTTTTAGTATTGTAAGAAAACTTCTAGGGGTCAATATACCCACCCTTTAATTCGTCTCCCAGTTTCTTCCATGCTACACATAAAAATTTTTTAGGTAATGCAGTTAATTTTTTTTTTAAGTGGCTAGACCATCGGCCACTTGGAAGGTTCAAGATAAGGCCATAACTTTTCATATTATTTATTTTGAGTATTTAACCAATTCTGCTCTTTATGTAACATTCTGTCAGCTCAAACTTCATCATGGATTTAGCTATATTCCTGGTGCCTGCACTCTACTTCTGCCACCTTTTAGAGAGTCGTGTAATACTGTGGTGGCTATTCATATTATTTTACAGGTAGAGAGGAAGTAGGTATAGATTAGGCAGTGTTTTTGGATATTGTAAAAAGCATCAGGAGTATTAATACTTATCTAGACGAATGCAATTTTTTTCTACTATATTTATTACTGAAAGTTTTTCAAAAATTGCTGCTTGAACTTTAACTGTTTGCTATCTCCTGTATTACAGAGGTCTAATTATCCCTGATTTGCTAGCTTTCAAATTGTGATAGTAGAATACCATGGTTTTTAAATGCCACTGCCCAACTTTCATTTCTTCTTCCATTTTGTGGGGGATTATATTCATACTCTGTTCACATTCCTTTCAACATTCAACTTTTAAGGAGCATAAGGAGAAGCTATTGGAGTCATTACGTCGGGAGCCCAAATTTTGGTGGAATATTTGTAACCCTTGTGTGTATATTAGGTTTTTTTTTTCCTTTTTCTTTTTGGTTGTGGAAGGAATAACCTCTTTCCCATTGTACCTATGCCTGGATTGTTTGTTTTAGGAACAAACTGTAATACTGTACTGATAAAATAATTTGCTAATCTTCCAACAGATTTTATCAATATCATAAAGTTGTTGATTTTTCATTTTCATTTCACTTTGAAAAATCTTCCCAAGGCAGTACCTCTCTTTTTAAAAAACATTATACTGATATATAACTATCTGTTAAAAGGAAATTGAGAGTGCTATTACTTATCTTTTTATACAGGTTTAAAAAACGAATGCTAATAGAACAACTGGAGAACTTCTTGGATGAAATTCATCGAAGAGCCAATCAGATCAACCATATTAATAGCAATTAAAAGAAAACAGAATGTGGCCACTTATTTCACTATCTTCTCCAAATACAGAGTAAATACAAGACTGTTGTGATCTTGCATTCATTTTTTGACATGCATTGTTGGCTATTTGAAATACTAAGAGCAAGTCTACAGATCCTTTTTCCATCATTTTACAGTGACCTTTTCTTCATTTTGGTTTATTTTTGTAATGTGAAAAGTATCACTCTAAAAAACATTTTTATTTAACAAACTAAAAAATATTCCTCCAAATCTCCTGCTTGTTATTGACTCTTGCGTGTCAATTTCCCTCAGGTTCTATTTTCTTAAACCAACCTTTAAAATTGTCACCTCTGTTAAGGTTGAACTTTGCCAAAAAAATAAAAAAGAAGTTACTTTGTAATTTTTGGGGAAAAAAGCACATACATTAAAACTAGGTAATGTTTTGTATATACAGTTATTTTGGATATATTATTGTAAGTTGTACAAATGTATTTTGAAGAATATTTAAGAAAAGCACTTTTGTTATTCCATCAATAAATGCTCTATTTTACTCTTGTGTGGTTTAGGAAATAATCACATTTAAAGTAATCATTTAAAACCATCTTAAGATAATGGAATTTTAAAGGCCTTGCTTTTTAGCATTGGAAAAATACACCACTTAAAGTTCGTATTTGTTAAACCTAACTGTAATTACATGTTACATAATCTGCATTGTCTTTTTACTATATGTTCTTAGTTTTTGTTGGCCACACCAACATACTCCCATTTCTGCCTAGATAATGCAAACAATGATATCTGTGGCAGATAGGCAGACACGTTAAAAGCTGTTTAAGAAAGCAGACAACTTTGGACATTATTGGTTTCCTTACTTCCCTTCAACCCCTTTTCCTTTCTCACTAGGATTGTGGATGGCACTAAGTTGAAGCTGTTAGTTAGAGAGTGGTAAGTTTGGGGTACACCACATAACTCTGAAATGTCTAGCCTTTAGCAGCTTGATGCCATGCTTACAGAAGGCCCACAACAAATTGGGGGTTTAAAGGGGGTCTCTTTGTTCTGCTCTGCTAGTCTCACACTTAAACTCTCCATTTTATTTAGAAACTAAATGGAAAGAAAACACATTTAAGATGGCTTTGCTCATTTTACATTCTCCCTGGGTTAGCCAGAATAAGGAAAAACCCACATTATTCATGGTCCACCCTCAGTCCAAAATGGCCTCGCATGTCCTTACTGAGGATGTGACCTTATGACCTGACTCACTCACAATTCATAGATCACTGCTGTGCCTTGTAGTGCTTTTGAGGTAACCAATAGAAAAGAAGGTTAAAATACATTTAGATTGAGAGGGCAAAATAAATTTATAAAATTATAGTAAAATTGAAGTATTTTTAGGTTCATAATATTTGAAAATCACATACCCTTATCTTTTTACACTTTAGCAGAACATTTTTTAAATTTCAAGGGTATAGCAAAATGAAATTGTAACTTTTTATGAAGAAAAGCATAGATGAAAGTGGAGAATATGCTTGAGATCTGTTCGTTTAGTCTAGGGGATTTGACACTCTCCCAATACTGAAGACAAACCCTGTCAAGAAAAAGAAGCATTAATGTAACGTTAATATAGTATTTTCATATGCAATTCTTTAAACCTTTTTTACCTCTACAAAATACCTTTAAGTAAAGCAGGATATCATTTAATAGGTGGAATTATTAAGGTAATTACCTGCAGTCACATTGCTAAATTCAACAAGAGCTACACAAAATCCAGAATATATTGTCTATTCTTAAATTATATATATTTAGATTCTGAGATTAATGGAAGAGATTACAAGTCATCCAGATAAAAGTTCATACTTAATATTTAGGAAAGGGATTCAGTCTGTTCCAATATTTAGCAGCTTTCCTTATCAGAAAGTTCTTATTTCCATTCCACAGTTTGCTTGTGAGGTAATAATCCTTTTAGACCCTTGACGTTTAATACTTTTTTGGGGATGACCTCTAGAGGGAGTTGGGAAGAAGCAGTTTGTTCAGTCTCCTCTTTTTGACCTTAATCTCTCTGCCACTGTACTCTACACCCTCATCCCAAAACCTAATTATTAGGTTTGAAACCCATCGAAACTCAAGCTTAATATCCCATCTCTTGCAGGTTTCTATGTAGAAGTCTTCTTGTAAGCAAAGGGGAGGGGGTGTATATGAGGGAGGTATCATGTTTTTAAGCCCTTTAGATCACTGGACGACTTTAGGCTGGACAAATGATGTTCTCCAACAGGTTAATCTTGAGGTTAAGATAGTTTTTCTTCCTGTTCCCATATGTGTCCCATTTGTCACTTGATTGAATCATTATTTGCCCTTGTCAGTAAGATTTGTCAACTTGGTGTACAGAAGGCTGAGACTCACTTCTGTCTCTTCAGTACCCCTGTCACCAGAAGAGTAGCCCCTTCGCCTTGTGTGATACAGGCAAGTACCTCCCGGAAAGAGAGGTAAATGAATTCACAAGGACTTATATTTAGATGTGCGGCGGATTATGGAACTGGTTTTGGATTAGCCTTATATTTTCATTCTGTTTACTAAGGCAGTTCTGAAAATTCATATCATTGAAATAGTGGTGTGTCCTTTACTAGTTCAGAGATTTTACATCATTTTTATGTAGTTGAATTCCCAAAGAGAAATTGTTCTCTATTAACTGTCGTCAACCTTTTTTGGCTATCAGCTTTTGGCAATGACCCTTCTGTTCAAGTTTAGTCCTGTCTCTTTGTTTCTTGAAAGAGTAGAACCTGTCATTTTTTTCACCTTTCATTTTTTGACATGTATCCTTTCTAAGAGAGGGTTCTCTGTTGCCTGTTCTGAGTGATGTGACATTTTCATCTAATATATATGGGGTTGGGATGACCATGGTAAAATACTAGGAGGATGTATTCTGTTGATGGACTTTTTCTTCCCAAATAATCCCAAAATCGATTATTTCCTAGTGAATGATTATCTTCATCCTTTTTGTCACAAAAGTGTTCCTTTGATTTCTAGGACAAGTTTCAGCAGTATGCAAATGATTCTCAGATAAAATGATGTTGACAGTATTTTCTTAACAATTTGTGTAAAACCTATGCGTAATTTTCATTATTCTAACTTTTGACTTTTTTTCTCTCCACAAATAAAAATAATTCCTGATGTTTAGTTAAAGTAGATCCACTTTTGCTTGATTTTGTTAGTCTTGTTCCATCCTATTTCTTTTTTAACACATTGTTTAGACTTGCCAACAACTCTTTACTGAGAATCTCTTTTCCTTCCTAGGCTGATAATTGTTGGCGGGGCAGGGGGGCATTAAGAGAAATAATTTGAATACTTTGTTCAATGTTGTTGATGCTTAAGGGACTTCTGCTTGTTCTTCTGATGTGCTAAGGCTTTGCCTGTACAATACCATCGTTGGATTAAGATGAGGTTGTATAGTGGGGCTTAAAAATACTAGGGCAAACATCATTTTTGTGTAATTTCAGCTTGAGAAAGATCAACAGAAAAGCTGTAGAAATCCAGGTGCTTTCACTAGAATACTAGGGTTTGCTGAGAGTCAGAGGACTACTTGGATACTCTAGGGACCTGAATGAAGTATCTTCTATCCTACAACGACGAGAAAGATAAGCAACAGCTGGGAATAAAGTCAAGATTTATCATTTTACTTTCATGATTTTTCTAAGTCTCCCCAGAAGTAGAAACCTGAATTAAAAAAAAAAAATCTACATCACCTATAAATGAGCTGAGAGAAAGAGAAGGCAAAAAAACCCACAGAGTATATTAGTTTCCTTTGTAGTTATGAAATATTCCGCCTTTTCAGGATTCCCGACACAGCAACTGGGAAGCTTCTAAAGCACCATAGAAACTTGCTAGAAGGAATGCTTGTTTTAGGCTACAGTGGACAAATGAGCCCTTGTTGCTAGAGAAACACTGATAAATATTTAATTTATATGAATTCTATCAAAAAATACTATAATACCTGTGTTGGGTTCTCTCAGGAAAAAGATGAAGGGCCGATCTGCTTTAAAAATAGGAATCCGAGACCTTTTCAGTAACAACAGAGCTGCAGGAAAGATAAAGAATAGAAGAATCCCATTGCATCTTCTATTCATTTGACGAAAGTCACTATTAAATTGGATATGAAATCAGTTACATCCCTTGATTTTTGAAGAAATAAAAAGCAGCCTAATGATGTTTCATTGTTTAGTGATATGATGGGGTGCAAATGGGAAAATTAAAGAGAAAAGATACCACTTAGCCAACCCTGTGTCCTATTTTCAAAATATTCCATGCAATAAATTCCTTACTGAAGCTAATTTTCGGAATGACTCTCTTTGTTTATGGGGATGATGGTACAAATCCTTTTCAAAATGGATACCTCTTTTCTCCCATCATTTTTCAAAAACTCTCTTAAGATTTATTTTTTAAAAATGATATACACTACATCTGGACTTGGGGGATTTTAGTGGGAAGGTTTAGAAGTACGAATGTTGAACAAGTATCGTTACCTCCCCTTGTGAACATACCTGTGGCTGCAGATGCCCTGGTGCCTTCCTCTGAAACCTCGATCTTAGCTTTGTGGATTGCTTCGGAAACATAAAAGCCGTCTTGGCCTAACCCCAGGAAATAAAAATGAGAATTGCTTATTTGCATTTTTGATGTGTTTATTTTAAGGATTTGAGTACATTTTTAAAGAATGTACTTAGTTTCAGTCTCTCACGCTGCTGACTGTGTAGCTAGGGAGAGATTTGTTTGGAAAATTCTTAAGGTTCAATATTTTACGCAACTTGCAAAACCTTAAATTTGGTAAATTATCTAATAAATAATTCCTCCCAAATTAATATTCAGAGCTGTGCCCAGTTTGTCAATAGTTTTCAAAGATAATTTCCAGTTAATATTTAAGTCTTTCCTTCAGCCAATGGTTCTAAAACTTCAGTAGTCATAAGAATCGCCAGAGTGTGTTAAAATGTAGATTCTGGAGCCCAGGAACCTGCTTTTTCAGCAAGCTTATGAGATGATTTCCCTCGAATGCCTTTTTGAACTGCATTTAAGATGCAGTCATTTTTGAACTGACTTAAATGACAAAGTCACAGGTTTGGACTCTGGGCTTTAAAGGCATAACTGAGTGTATTAAAAATGTGTCTAATGCTGCATGACCGCATTCTGTGGTATATCAGTTATGCAACTGACTTGTCCCATGGGCTAGAATCTGCAAAGAAAGTGAGAGGTTAGAACTATAATTGTTCTGTGCTAACAGTTGCAAAGATTTAAGCTTAGCAAAGAGGAATATGAGTGATAAGTTAGGGGAATTGTCAGATCTTTGTAATTTAACCATTAATCATTTTTAAACAACTCTCCACAATGAAATGGTACTGGATGACACAATAAAGAGTGAAAGTAAGAATCTTTAACACTAGAGAATCTTTAGAAATCATTCAGTCCAACCCTTTCATTTTAGTGTGAGCTGGTAAGTCATCTGAAGCCACACATTTGATAAGAAGAGTTAGGAATATGCAGGTTTTCTGGCAGTGCAGCTCCCATTTCCACCCCACCCCTCCACACAGATACTACCACCGTTTAAAAAGTATTCTAGTCACCTCGAGCATGCTACTGGAAAGGGATCTGTGGCAAGTCTTAGTCATTTTGATGTACATGTATTTTGAGGGAGCTTCTTTGTTTCATCTTAGACTAATATTTAAATTGTTTTGCATTTTTCATGCACATGCAGGGAGATGGCAAGTGAATGCTGTGAGAGAATAAAACCAGCCTGGAGTATACAATATGTAGCATTCCATCCATCTTGCAAATAGGTATACACAGGAAATTGTGAATCGGCTGTATTCACCGTAAGGAAGAGTTTTTTCCAGCATCAGTGAAGGGGTCCAGACAAGGGCCAAAGGAAGGGAAAACTCAATGGAAACATTCACTTGGCATCACTTGTCCTAAAACCAGTAAAGAATCTGATTTATTTTAGCAGTTGGTCTTTTTCTGCAGGATCTTTTAGAAAAGAAACAAATTTCTCTAATAATTAGCCCCACTCACTAGCCAATTGAGTGCAGTGCCAAAATTAGAAAGAATTTTGTGGATAAAGAAAGGTTCTTTGGCGGTCATGAGAAGGTTTTACTACTCTGTGACTTCATTACTATCTAGTGTGGTATCTGAACATTTTATATAAATGTTGATGAAATGAGCAGAAGTTCACTATGAAAGCCTTTATCAGCTAAAATATAGTAAATGTGTTGTTAGAGTCCAGGCACCTTGGCACAATGTGAGAAATGGGACCCATTGGTATGAAGGAATCTTTGACTAGATGGACTTGCCTATTTCAGTTTCTTGAAACTGCAGCTGAAGAGTTTCATTCAAATAATTTTTCTCCATCAGACTGCAGGAGTTGTCCAATAATTGACATTTACATATTTGGACAGCCATGAGCCAAGACCCATGGCCTGTCATGTCCCAGCATTTGCATTCTTTAAATTTTACGTTTGGTAAGAGTTAACATTTCAGAAGACCAACATTTGTGATCAAAATAAGAATTCAGGAGTCATCTGTGAGTTTGTGTTTTTCTTCTTGCTTGATCTTGTATTACAGATCCCGATTTGCTTACTTTTGTTAAGTAGTTATTGAAATGTTATGCAACTAATGAAATCAACCTAGAAGAGGTCGAGCACAAAGGGATTCTCCTGGCTTTGGGCTCATCCTCTCCTGCAGTGTTGGTAGATGCTTAGTGCTGTTGAGGATCATACAACCTGTTTTCCCAAAATTTGTTCCTAAGATTGTTTGTAGGTGCTATTCTGTAGAAAACGTTCCATGATTAATTAAAATGGGAAATGCAGATTGAATAGTTTTGTTTTTAGTAGTGGACTTCTTAGAGCTGCTATTTTGCTAATGTTCATAGTGAATCTCTACAGGAAGACTATAAAATGTAGTGTTTAACCATGGAACCACCCACACCATGCCGTCTCCAAATTTACCAGATTAACATTCTGGGGAACATACTTTGGGAAACTAGCTCCCCATAAACCCATTTGCTCCTATATTACATTTTAATATCCAAAGCAAAGGGGTAAGATTCTTCGTACCCTCCCTCCTGGCATGCTCTCTACTCTTCTTCCATAACATCTTCTACAAGTGTTTACATGTCAACCTTCCTTTTTGGATTGTTAGCTCCTAGAAGGTAAAAAAAAGCTGTCTTATTCATTTTAGATATTTTTTTACTTTGTTCAACTAGAGTAATAACCAAGGTACATATATGTGTTCAGTCAATGTTGGATTAATGAATAGTAGACACTCCTCACCCTGTACATTTGTTTCTTTTCCTTATAAAAACAGCTGCCTTAATGTTCTTTAATCTGATTTCCCTTGTAAGGAAATGTTGGTTGGTGTTTGTATAACCACAGGGGCACAGCACAGAAAATGGGTCTTTGGCAAGTCTCATCAAAATGATTGTTTCAATACCCTCTTCTCCTTTGTTAGTGGAGGCCATCATAATTTGTGTGGTTGGTCGTACTCTCAAAAGGATTAAGAGATAATGACATGGTGTAATACAAGATTTGCAAAATGTGAATCAATGTCCCTACATTTGATCCTCATCTTCTCATAAGGCAGGGTAAACATAACATTTTCTGTGTCTTTGTCTTTCCAATTATTATTACTTACTATTGGCAAAGTTAGTGGCTTTTAAAAAGTTATTGCCAGAATTTGCTTCTAGTTTATCTTTCTCATCTTCTTATCACTTAAAAGATAGAAAGTGTGTGTCACATAGCACCCAGCCCAGAATGTAGAGAGTGCTAAAAAGAATCTGTAATGGCCTCTGAAACCAGGCTGTGGTTAGTTGCTTTCTCCATTCTTCTCCTCTAGTCCACTCCTCACATCTTTCTTTACCTGCCCTCTCAGCTTTATTGGGATGTAATTGACATATAACGTTGTGTTAGTTTAGTTGTGATGATATATTTATACAGCCATGCGTCGCTTAACGACAGGGACACATCCTGAGAAATGCGTTGTTAGGCAATTTCATCGTTGTGCAGACATCATAGAGTGTCCTTACACAAACCTAGATGGTATAGCCTACTATGCACCTAGGCTATATGGTACTAATCTTATGGGACCACCGCCATATATGCAGTTTGTTGTTGACCGAAACATTGTTATGCGGCGCATGACTGTATGTTGCAAAATGAATACCACAATATGATTAGTTAACACATCCATCACCTCACAGTTACAAGTTTTTTGTGTATTGAGAACTTTTAAGAATTACTCTCTTAGTGACTTTCAAATATACAATATTATTAACTATGGTCACCATGCTGCACATTATATCCCCAGAATTTAAGACTGGAAGTTTGTAACCTTTGACCACCTTCACCCATTTCCCCCACCCTCCCTTGCCACTGGCAACCACCAATCTACCCTCTGTTTCTGACTTTGGTTCTTTTAGATTCCACATATAAATTAGATCACTTTGTCTTTCTCTATCTGACTTATTTCACTTAGCATAATGCCCTCAAGCTTTTTTCGTGTTGTTGTAAATGGCAGGATTTCATTCTTTTCTATGGCTGGATAATATTTCATTGTGATATACATATATATATATACACATATGTGTATATATGTGTATACATATATGTGTATATATGTATATATATATGTGTGTATATATATGTGTATATATATATGTATATATATATATGTGTGTATATATATATGTGTGTGTATATATATATACACACCACATTTTCTTTATCCATTCATCCATTAATGGACACTTAATTTTTTACCACGTCTTGGCTATTGTAAATAATGCTGCAAAGAACATGGGGGTGCAGATATCTCTTTGAGATAGTGATTTCATTTCCTTTGGATATATACTAGGAGTGGAATTGCTGGATCATATGGTATTTCCATTTTTAATTTTTTGAGGAACCTCCATACTGTTTTCCATAGCAACTGTACCAATTTATATTCCCACCAACAGTGCACAAGGGTTCCCTTTTCTCCACATCCTCACTAGCATTTGTTATTGCCTGTCTTTTCGATAACAGGCATTTTAACAGGTGTGAGGTGATATCTCATTGTGGTTTAGATTTGCATTTCCCTGATAATTAGAGATGTTGAGCACCTTTTCATGTACCTGTTGGGTATTTAAATATCTTCTTTGGAAAAATGTCTATTCAGATCCTCTCCTCATTTTTAATTGGATTATTATTTGCTATTAAGTTGTATGAGTTCCTTATATATTTTGGATATTAACCTCTTAACAGATATGTGGTTTGCAGATACTTTCCCCCATTCCATAGGTTGCCTTTCATTTTGTTGATTGTTTCTTATTCTGTGAAGCTTTTAGTTTGATGTAGTCCTACTTGTTTATTTTTGCTCTTGTGCTTGTGCTTTTGTTGTCAGATCCAAAAAGTCATGTCAAGACCAATGTCAAAGAGCTTTTTCCCTGTGTTTTCTTCTAGGAGGTTTATGGTTTCAGGTCTTATATTTAAGTCTTTAATCCATTTCAAGTTAAATTTTGTGAGTGGTGTAAGATAGGAGTCCAGTTTCATTCTTTTGCATGTGAATATCCAGTTTTCCCAACACCACTTATTGAAGAGACTATCTTTTCCTCGTTGAGTATTCTTGGCTCCTTTGTCATATATTAGTTGACTGTATATACTTGGATTTATTTCTGGGGTCTTGATTCTGTTCTATTGGTCTACATGTCTGTTTTTATGCCAGTACCATACTGTTTTGATTACTATAGCTTTGTAGTGTATTTTGAAATCAGGAAGTGTGATGCCTCCAGGTTTGTTCTTCTTTCTCAGGATTACTTTGCTTATTTGGGGTCTTTTGTGGTGCCATACAAATTTTATGATTTTTTTCCCATTTCTGTGAAAAATGCCATTGGAAACTTGCTAGGGATTGTATTGAATCTTTAGATGGCTTTGGACATTTTAACAATATTTATTCTTCCAATCCATGAACACAGGATATCTTTCCATTTATTTGTGACTTCTTCAATTTCTTTCATCAATGTCTTGTAGTTTTCAGTGTGCAGATCTTTCATTTCCTTGGTTAAACTTATTTCTAAGTATTTTATTGTTTTTGATGCTGTTGTAAATGAGTTTTTTAAAATTTCTTTTTCAGATAGTTTGTTATTAATATATAAAAACACAATTGATTTTTGTATGATGATTTTGTGTCCTGCAACTTTACTGAATTTGTTGATTAGTTCTAACTAATTATGCACCACCATTATAATATTAGAAAATCTCATTTTAACTATATATTACCATTACCAGTGACTTTTACACGTTCATGTTTTTGCATTAATTAGCATCCTTTTATTTCAGCTTGAAGAATGTCCTTTAGCATATCTTGTGAGGCCGGTCTAGTGGTGATGAACTGCTTCAGTTTGTTTGTTTAGGAAAGTCTTTATCTCTTCTTCATTTCTGAAGGACGGCTTTGCTTGTTATAGTATTCTTGGTTGACAGTTTTTTTCTTTCAATATTTTGAATATATTCCACTGTCTCCTGGCCTGCAGAGTTTCTTTTGAGAAATCCACTGATAATCTTATGGGGGCTCCCTTGAATGTGACAAGTCACTTTTCTCTTGCTGCTTTCAAAATTCTCTCTTGGTGTTTGACTTTTGATAATTTAATTATAATGTCTCAGTGTAGTCCTTTTTGAGTATTTGGGGTCCTTTGGGCCTCATGAATCTGGATGCCCATTTCTCTAGCCAAGTTGGGGAAGTTTTTAGCCATTATTGCTTCAAATAGATTTTCTGTCCCATTCTCTTTCTCTTCGCCTTCTGGAATTCCCATAATGTATATATTATTTTTCTTGATGGGTGTTACCAACTCCCGTAGGCTTTCTTCACTCTTTTTTAGTCTTTTTTCTTTTTGTTCCTCTGACTGGATAATTTCAAGTGACCTATCTTCTAGTTCACTGATTCTTTCCTCTGCTTGGTTGAGTCTGCTGTTGAGGTTCTCTATTGAATTCTTCAGTGCTGTCACTGTATTCTTCAGCTTTAGGATTTCTGGGTTTTTTTTTTTTGTTTTTTTTTTTATGGTTTCTGTTTCTTTGTTGAACTTCTTCTTTTGTTCATGCATTGTTTTCCTAATTTTGTTTCGTTGTCTGTCTGGATGTTCTTGTAGTTTACTGAACTTCTTTATGAGGATTATTCTGAATTCTTTGTCAGACAGTCAGTTCATAGACCTCTGTTTATTTAGGGTCAGTTATTGAAGATTTATTAGTTTCTTTTGGTAGTGTCATGTTTACCTGCTTTTTCATGATCCTTGATTCCCTGCATTGGTGTCTGTGCATTTAGGTAAGTGGTCTCCTCTTCCAGACTTTACAGGTTCACTTCAGCAGGGAAAGACCTTCATAGTCAGCTGGTAGCATCTGTGGACTGATGGGACTTGCTCTTGAGGCCTATATTTGGGCAAGGACACTGCATGTGCTCTGAGGTTGTGGGGGCTGCTACTGGCTGGGTTCTGTGGTTGGGTGGGCCTGCTGGCTAGGCTCTGCATTCAAGTGGGGCCATTGGGTGGGCTACCTGTTCTGGTGGGGCTTCTGGCTGTCACAAGGGGCCACTAGCTGGGCTCTGCAATCACCTCTGTTTGGCGAGGTTGCTGGCTGTGTTCCCTGGCAGGGTGGTGCCACTGGTTGGACTCTATGATTGGACTGGGCTCCGCAATCACTCCTGGTTAGGTGGGATCTCAGGCTGTGCTTCCCAATTGGATGGTATCGCTGACTGGACCTCATATTCAGGTGAGGCCACAGACTGTGCCCTGAAGTTGGGTGGGGCTGCAGTCTGGTCTCTGCTGCTGGTTGGTGTTGTAGGCTGGACTCTGTGATGTGGTGGTACCATAGGCTGGGCTCCAAGGCTTCCCAGGGTCACTGTTTAGGCTCCTTGGTTAGGCATGGTCAGGGACTATGTTGAACAATTGGGTAGGGCTGCTGGCTTGGCTCCATGCCCAAGCAGGGCTGTAGGATGGGCTTTGTGGCTATCCAAGTTCTCTGGGCAGGCTTCCTGGATAGGTGGAACTGGAAACTATGCTCAGCAATTGGGTTGGGCTGTGAATTTGCTTCCCTGCCTAGGTGAGATGGTAGAACAGGCTCCACTGCTGGTATAGCCTATTGACTGGGGAGCCAAATCAGGCAGAACTGCCAACTGAGCTCTCTGACTAGACAGGGACACCAGCTTGGCTCTGCAGATGGGCATTACTGCTGGCTGGGGTTTCTGCTCGGGTGCCACTGCAAGCAGGAACACAGTCTGCCAAGGTATGAGCACTGGTTGCTATAAACCTTGCTCCCATTCTCCATCTTTATCTCATCCCCAGTGGTTGAGCTCTGCTGATTCACCCAGTGATCCCCATGAGGTGAGACCCTAGTGGGCCTCCCAGGAAGCATCCTGCAACAGTGGATGAGCTGGATATCTACCTTGAGCTCTTTTTTCCCACTGGGGAAACTGTAGGCCCAGGGGGTCCCTCTTGGTGCAGTGCTGTGCCAGCCTGGGGGAGGAGTGATGTGGTTAGAGGGTAACCATTCTTCTTACCTTACTGATGTGGTCCCTCTCAGTATCTGTGGTTCAGGGGGATGCTTCAGTCTCACCCCCGGGTGCTGGAATTTTTACATTGGTGTCTTATCTGTGGATAGTTGGTCTTCTTGGGAGGGGGACTAAAGTTGGGAACAACCTATGTCACCATGTTGATGACCAGTTGCAGCTCTGACCAGTCATCTGGTGTAGCATAAGTTAACTTCAGTACACAACCAAACAGCTATGGGTGGTTTGCTTGTTTAAGTCACAGTAACAGGGTGCTTGTATTCTTATTGAGCAGAGATTGGAAACTAATTACTCATTTATAAAAGTCAAGAATAAGATAGTTTCTTCAAAGTTTCAAGTTTGTGCACAAGGAGTATTTCTTGGATTAGGAAGCATGGGTTTGTATCAAAGCCTGCTGATCCTATAGGAAATGAGATTTCTCAAGAAGAATATTTCCAACTGGTATATTTAGTGTAAGTGAAACTGGAATTACTCTTAAAAGCCTCATAACATACAGTGTCAAGGATGTCTGGGGAAGAAATTACACCCTGGACTCAGTTGGGCCTTGAAATGATATTGAGCAAGTTCTTCAGGGAGCAAAATATGATTTGATGCCATGAGGGAAGAGATGAGTAACTTTTAAATTGGGAAGGAGCAAAATGATTCTGGGCTTTAGTTGGCAAACATACATAAACGGCCAGATATTAAATATTTTAGTCATCGTGGGCCATATGCTGTCAGTTGCAACTACTCAGTTCTGCTGTTATAATAGGAAAGCAGCCATAGATGATTTATAAATGAATGAGAGGGGCTGTTTTCAATAAAATTTTATTTATAAAAACAGCTGGTGGGCCATCATTTGGTGACCCCTATGTTAGAGGAACAAAACTTTATAGGAGAAGATTACAAGGCTGGTGTGTTTTATCAGTAGGAAACATGATTGCAAGCTTCACACTTGGCACATGGTAATTGCATGATGATTACTTAACAAGCCAGATCCATGAGCCTATAGTTCTGCTGATTTGAACAAACATAAGTGGGCGTGAATTGTGTTATGAAAAAAAGATGTTAGGTGTCAAAAAGGTAATTTTTAAACGAGGTTGCTTGTTAGATCTTGTCAGAGGAGCTTATGGGCCTAAGAAGTCTTTACTAATAGGGGAGTTGTGTGATATGGGTTAAGCTCAGTTCTGTTTGAGGACACAGGATTGATGGCATTTTAAGATGTACTTCTAGGACACAAAGGGAGAGAGATTTAAGAGCTATGAAGGAGTAATCACTAAGTCATAGTGATTAATTGAATGCAGTGGTGTGGAAGAACAGGTTAAGAATGGCCCCAAAGTTTTGAAGTAGGATGATCAAAAGAAAAGTAATATCACCATCCACAACAGGGATGTGATGGCTGAGCTCTGGTGTCACAAGAAGACACAGATCGGATTTTGAACATTATTAAAGATAGAGTGCACGCAAGTTCCTCATCCCTTGCTCTTTCCTTGCCTTCTGTTCCTTTCACTTTAGTCTTCCTCTTTTCCCTACAGTGTCAGATTATACCTGTGCCATTAGGGAAAATTTATAGTTGAGTCATCCAACCAAGTCAACAATATTTATTGGGTATCCCAGCATTGTTGGGGGCACTGCGTCCAAACTTGACTATTACTTTGCTTATCTCTTTGCATGTGTAGGCATGCAGAGTTGGTGAATTTTAAGTTCTCTAGAATAGATCCTTTCTCCTGTGTTTTATCTGATAAGTAACTCTGCCAGTTAGTCTGTCTGGTCACATCTAAAGCCCAAGCCAAGACTTGTCTTGTGAACCAAACTCCCATTTCTTCTGTGATTGCTTCAGAAAGAAGAATCTGAGCAGAGCTTTAGAAAATTCATCTGTGCTACGAGGTTCTAGCATTCAAAATAGAGATTCTCAAGCTCATTAGGCAAGGAAGATACCAAGGCTAATGGAAATGCCTGCTACAGTGACATCTGCTTACAGATGATTTACTACTATCTAGAGCAAAAACAAACCTGAGCCTTTGGAGTTGGCAATAGTTTAGTTAATGGTCTTCTGAGAGGATTCCAGAAAATAAGGTTCTGGCATTCCACTCTCTTTCAATATTTGAAGTTCCCTGTCAGATCATAGGCAAACACAGCTCCTATTGCTTAGTAGTAGCATCTCTACTATAGGCAGAGAAATTTAATATGAACTCTGGGAAGGAGAACATTTTAGGGCAAAGTTACAGGTGCATGGGTAATTTGAAGAAAGGAAGTTAGATGGATGAGGGAAAGTTTCAAGATTAGGTCATTAGAAGAGGCAGAAGAGGTACTGGGAGGGAGGGAGGGAGAGGAGGTAGAAGCAAAGGGTGACCGTGAGGCTGGCATGACAGCCGGAGGTCAGAAAAAAGTGCTCTATTGTCACACCAGTGTCTCTGGAGTTCTACTAATCATGATGGGCAGACAGAGGGTGAGTTGTATTGTGTCCTGGGGCCATTGACCTCACTCTGAAGGTGGTCTCTGAAATGGTGCTTAGAGGTCTCAAGAAACACCCCTCCCCTACAAAGTCCAAAGCAAAGCACTTTCTTTATTCTTTTAAATAATGTTAACTCTGGCTGTTTACCACTGAAGGCTCTGTAGAAACAATGAGAATCCCTTAATCAAAGTATGATAAAACTCCCCCAAACACAATGCCAAAAAGCTTGGAAGAAGAACTGTTGTTACCTGAAATTCCTTTCAAGTTAGCTTTGAGTGGATCAAAAAGATCGGTGACTCCCCAAGAATTTAAAATGCTTTTTAAGTCGAAATGATTTTGGATCCTAAATCTAGAAAACAAAAACAAATCATCAACTTTCATTTAAAATTCTCACTCAGTATACTTTCATACACACCACATGCGATCCAAACTCCCTAACTTGGAAGTCAGGCATCTCCAGGCTCATTTCCAGCTTTATCTTTCATTGCTCCTTTCCATAAACACTATCCACTGACTCATCTGACCACACAGGGCTCTCTCCCACCTCTGGACCTTTGCTCTCTTTCTAGGTCTCCCCTGATTGCCTTTGAATTACTATTCTTTCCTCTAAGCCCAATTCAACTTTTATCTCGTCCTCTTCTCTCCAGCTGTTTTGTGACCTTTGGTTCTTAAATCCCCATTAACACTTTGTTCTACTCTTTTGATGTATAGAACATTCTTCTTCCTATTACTGTTATTTATGATGTTGAAACTACTCAGGGAGAGAGGCTATCCCAAGTCAATTTTTTATTTCCCAATAATAATGAATATTTACTGAATGATTACCATGTGCTAGGCACTCTGATAAATATTTTATGTGGATTATTTCATTTCATATTCACATAACTGTTATTATTATCCTCATGTTTTACAGATGAGAAAACTGAGGCTTAAAGAATTTGAGAAACTTGCCCAAGATGACATAATGAGTGCGTGGTGGAGCTCAACTCAAATCGAGGCTGAATGCAAAGCCTTCGCTCTTGTTGTCTACACTCTGCTACCTCCCATCTCATGTGGCATCTCACACATAGTAGGTGCAGAAAAGAAGTTGTTGACTGACTGATAATTAGTAGAGTGTCTCATTTGATAAGACGTATTTTCGTGATTGCTGTGTGCAGTGCGTGCCTTTGACACCCACAGGGGAGGAAGGCAGGTGAAAGCTTTGATTTTCCTAGTAAGTCATGTGGGCAGGAAGAATCAGCACACCAACTTGGTAATATTTCCCCAAGGGCAAGGTATTTAAAATTTTACTGTTGAAGCATCCTTTAAAAGGACTACTGACATTATTTTCCTTTGAAAATAAAAAAGTTCAAAACGGAATTTAGATGGTCTTTTTCTATAAACCATACAAAACTTGTAGGAGAGTAAAAATACTGGAAAAACCATTTAGTATCAAAGGTCTCCATTGCTGTACAAGACACTGTGACCAATATTTTAAACAAAAGTATCCGATTTTCTCCTAAATGCATGTTTTGGATCTTCAGAATAGTTTCCAAAAAAGGTATGTGCTTTCTCCAAGTATGCTGATGTTTCTCAAAACAATTTTGGACCACCTCTTCTGAAATGTTCTTAAATACCTAAAACACGTATTTTTTGAGAACTTTTTTTTGGCTTAAACATGAAAATTCTTAATGTGGAAACATACTAGTGAAGGGTGTGAACTTGGGAATCCAGTGCTGGGGTTTGAATCCTGGCCCAGCCTCTTACTAGCTGAGGGATGTGGGGCAAGTTACTTTACCTCTCTTTGCCTCACTTTCCTCATTTGTAAAATGAGCATAATAGTAGTGCTTAGCTCATAGTGTTGTGAAGATTAGGTAGAATAATCCTTGTAAAGTGCTCAGAACAATGCCTAGCATAGCTCGTGCACTTTATTGTTACCATTGTGGTTTTATTGTTTCTCAGTGATATTGAGAAAGAGCTAAGGGATGTTTGAAGCCAAGTATGGTGATTAAGGTGAGGGATAAAATTGGGTAGTATCATTTTTAGTAAATTAAAAACAGTAGTAAAAGTGAGGTATGACTATAAAAGATGAGAGTGATTTTTTTGGTATGGCAATGAAGCCCAGTCCAGAAGAAATGCTACAAAAACATCTTGAGTAAAAAAAAAACGCCCTTTACCAAAACCAGACAAGGATATCACAAAAAGGAAAACTACAGATCAGTATCTCTTATGAATATAGATGCAAAAGTTCTCAACAAAATACTAGAAAATTGAATCCAGCCACATAGAAATCCTAGACTGACCAAGCAAGATTTGTCCCAGGAATGCAAGATGGGTTCGACACATGAAAATCAATCAGTGTAAAACACCATATAAATAGAATAAAGGACAAAGGCCACATGATCATCTCAATAGATGCAGAAAGAGCATTTTACAAAATTTGATACCCTTTCATAGAAACAAAAACAAAACTACCCAACAAACTTAGGATAGAAAGGAACTTCTTCAACCTGAAGAAGGGCATCTACAAAAACCCACAGTTAGCATGATGCTATGCAAGACTGAATGCTCTCCCCCTAAGATCAGGAACAAGACAAGGATATCCACCACTTCTATTTAATGTTGTACTGAAGAGTGTGCAGGGCAGTTACGCAAGAGAAAGAAATAAAATGCATCCAGATTAGAAAAGAAGAAATAAATCTATCTCTATTCACAGAAGACTTGGTTTTGTAAATAGAAAATCTTAAGGAACCTACACACACACACACACACACACACACACACACACACACACACACACACAAACTCCGAGCTAATAAATGAATTCATCAAGGTGGAAAGATACAAGATCAAGATACAAAAATCATCTGTGTTTCTTTATACTGGCAATGAACAATCTGAAAATAAAATCCCATTTACAATAGTATCAGAAGGAATAAAATATTTAGAAATACTTAGAAATAAATTTAACAAAAGAAGTGTAAAATTCTATACTGGAAACTACAAAACATTGAAAGAAACTAAGGAAAACCTAAATGAAATGAAAGATATCCCATGTTCATGGATTGGAACACTTGATATTGTTAGAAAGCAACATTCCCCAAGTTAATCTACAGATTCAACACAATCCTTATCAAAATCCCAGCTGCCTTTTTGGCAAAAACTGAGAATTTGATCCTAAAATTCATATGGAAATGCATGAGACCCAGAATAGCCAAAACAATCTTGAAAAAGAAGAAAAAAAGTTGAAAGACTCATACTTCCCAATTTCTAAACAAACTAAAAAGTACAGTAATCAAGACTGTGTCATACTAGCAAAAGTATAGACATTTATGCCTATAGAAAGGAATTGAAAGCCCAGAAATAAACCCGTACATTTATGGTCAATTGATTTTTAGCCACATGCAAAGAATGAAGTTGAACCTCTACCTCCTACCATATACAAAAATTAATTCAAAGTGGATCAAAGACCTAAATATAGAGCTAAAACTATAAAACTCTTAGAAGAAATATAGACAGATCTTTGTGACCTTGGTTAAGCAATGGTTTCTTAGATATGACCTCAAAAACAAAAGCGCAAGAAACAAAAGAAAAAACAGAATAATTGAACTTCATCAAAATTAAAAATGTTTGTGCTTCAAAGGACACCATTAAGAAAATGAAAAAGCCCACAAGATGGGAGAAAATATTTACAAATCATGTCTGATAAGTGACTAGCATCCAGAATGTATAAAGAACTATTACAACTCAACAATAAAAAGCAACCAATTTAAAAATGGACAAAGAATTCAAGTAGATATTTCTCCAAAAAAAGACATATAAATGGCCAGCAAGCACATGAAAAGATGTTTGACATCTTTTACATTACATTACATTTCATCAGGGAAATGTAAATGAAAGTCACAATGAGATACCATTTCACACTGCCTGTAATCAAAAAGATGGGGGCTTTCTCCTACAGTTGTTACACACAGTCGTGAGGTCAGACAGGCTACAGCCCTCCTACCTTCAGCCTGAGAAGGAAGCCAAAGCATAGAGGAGAATATTGCTGGTGGGCAGAGGAGGTGAATGCATCTTAACTAATATAACTAAGAATAACTTGATAGTTCCTGAATGTGAGCTTTACGACGTCCCTACTTTTTAATCCATATTTTGGGAAGGCAGTCTTTGTCCTCTCCCTTCATTCATGAAGAGATGCTCCCTTCATCCACCAAAAGGGTCTTTTTAGAAAAAACTGTGGTAAAATATACACAACATAAAATTTACCATTTTAACCATGTTAAGTGTATAATTCAGTGGCATTAAGTACATTCACATTGTTGTTCAACCATCACCATTATCTACTCCAGAACTTTTCATCATCCCAAATGAAACTCTGTACCCGTTAAACAAGAGGAGGGACTTAAAAAAAAAAAAAAGGACACTAGCAAGTGTTGACGAGGATATGGAGAAATTGGAACTCTCATACATTGCTAGTGGGAATGTAAAATGGTGCAGCCACTTGGAAAACTGTCTGGTAGTTCCTCAAAATATAAAAATGGAGTTAACACATGACCCAGTAATTCCATTCCTAGGTATATACCCAAGATACTTGAAAATGTATATCCACACAAAAATGTGTACATAAATGTTTGTAGTAGCCAAAAAGTGGAAACATGCCAAAACACTTTCTGTGAGTGACTGCTAATGAGTATGGAGTTTCTTTCTGAAGTGATGAAAATGTTCTGGAATTTGTACAACTTTGCAAATATACTAAAACCCTCTAAATTTTACACTTTAAAAGAACAGATTTATGGTATGTGAATTATATCTCAATTTCCAAAAAAAAAAAAAAAAGAAAAGAAAACACCCTTAGAAAAGCATAAACCACACATGATGATGATTAGTAGCTCCTTGAAGGAAAGGCAAAACTCATTTTGGATATATGAGATCTGGTGGACTTTAAAAGTACATATATTTTTGATACTTTTGATATTAGAAAAAAATGCTCAAGCTTAGCTTCCTACTATGTTCACCTAAAAACTGTGTTTTGTCCATTAAATAAGTATATATTTGATGTTATTAGTCTTTCTTATAGGGCATTACATCGTTATGGATATAAATGACCCCTGTTAACACTCATTGTTAGTTTCCTTGATTATTCTTTGGGGGTGCTAATGTCCCTAATGAAGACTAATAGTCCCTATACATTTTATTTTATTTCTTTATAAATAATTAAAATGTTACTTCAGAAGCAAGACATCATCATTCATCCAGAATTTACTTGCTTGGTGATGTTTTACCACACAAGTTTTGCATTGCTACCCATGGCATGCAAAAGATTTTGCTTTTGCTAAATGAAAAATGCAGGATGACTACAGAACAGGTTGTACCAAATGAGGAATTTGTGGAACTAGAGGTAAATTCTTACCCAAAAGCTGACTTGTGTTTATCCTGGCCCAAAGTTTTGTATACAAATCTAGACCTAAAATAGTTTTTACTTCTTTCTCTATTTATTCCCTAAAGGGTTTAAAGCTAGGGTTTTTTTTTTAACTTGGTTAGTTTGGCTTGTGAAATAGCCTTATTTCCCTATACATTTCTCTCCTTCTCAGATAGCGGGTTTGACAGCCTTAGGGAGATAAAAAAAATTTATCAGGATGAGGTCAAGTGGTGACTAATGCTCGTGTTACTATCATCTCTGTCTTCCTGTCCCTCCCCTGACAGCCAATGTTTTTCAGGATCATTCCTGGGGGCTGCGAGTTCTAAAGGCGGAATCAGGGATAGTGGATAGTTCTCAGTGGAGCGGGCACCTCCCTGGGGCCTCTTCCTCACATCGGCTGTCTCCTAAACCCAAAAAGACTGGCAGATTCCTGCACCAGGTTGCATTTTCTCTCTACTTTGAACATTGAAAGCTCCTTTTCCTTCTCTGAGCTTCTTTCAAACGTTAACAGAAAGATTGGGGTTGCTTCTGCTCTTTGCTAGAGAGATCTGTTGAAATATCCAGTCTTTGTGCTTTGATTTGGGGTCCAAATATTTGGTTTGGAGAGATAGGCTTTATCTTAGAGTTAAGTTCACTTTCTGCCCTGGCTACGCCAGATCCCACTTTAGACCTTGGCCTTTAACTCACTGGGGCTCTCTTTGTGTGTTTTTATTCCAGCGCCTGAAATTATTTTTAACTCGTTAAGGGAGCATTGCCAAGGCCTCTGGCTCAGCACTCCTGAGAGCCTGGTGAGTGGAGAAGGCCACGGTGGCCAGTGGGGAGGAGCATGAAGAAGCCACGTGCAGAAAATGAGCCCTTGGACAACATTCTTAGCTCACTGCTGGTCTACAAACTAATTATAAATTAGTTTATAATTATAATTAGTTTACAAACTTATATAAATTATAATTAGTTTATAATTATAAATTATATAATTTATATATTTATATAGTTTTATATATAAATTATATATTTATATATTATATATTATTATATATAACATGTATATTATATATACATGTATATACATATTATATATGTATAAAAATATATTATATTTTTATATATTTATATACTATATATTATATAGTTTATAATTATAATTAGTTTACAATTATAAACTTATATAAATTGTAATTAGTTTATAATTATAAACTAATTATAAATTTACTCTGATTTCAAATGTGCCAAACAAGCTTATCATTTAAGGAAGTTCGACAGGGAGTCCTTTTGTAAAGTAATGAGTTTTGCAAAGCAAAACTTTGCTTTCCAAAGCAAAATCTAGCACAATCATTTAACTTTTTGACAATTTGTATTCGTATTGGGTTTTCTTAAAGAAGGGCTCACCTCTATTTAGAAAGAATGAGAACCTTCAGCACAGACACTTAAAGTCTTCAATTTTTATGCCTTAATTCTGATCAGAATTATATCTGTATTTGCTCAATTACATTAACTATTTTTCCTCTTTGGTTCTGGAAAAATGACAGTTGTATACCCTAAGGATGTAATAAGATTTGAGGCACATTCCTTCAAGGGAACTGACTGCTCTTCTTTCCCTGCCCAGAGAATTGGCCATGGCCTGATGCTGGAGTGGGGACCTAGGGGCTCCAGTCTGGCCCAGTGAAGGCAAAGCATCTCCTGTTGAGAAGACCCCAGGAGATTAGTTCCTTTTGGTCTGTGTCATGAGCTAGTCAGCAATGACTCTGAAATGGACTTGAACTCAAGGCTGACTCTGCCTCAGCCTAACCTCTAGGGCTACGTTAGGCAAGTCAGTCCAGTGGTCAAGGACAGACCCAAATCAGACTGCCTGGGTTCTAATCCAAGCCTGGCCAGCTGGATTAGGCTGCAGAACACCCTATAAGGAGGACTCGGCTGCTTACCTGGGCAGGAACACGTCCATCCTGGCTCTCCTCAGGCTGGAGGTCCAGATGTGGATGATGCTGGCTGTGAGGTGTGGCTCGATGCTGCCCAGTGGGGTGCCTTTGTCACGGGGCAGCACCAGGAGCAGACTCACCGCACTTCCCAGGTAAGGCAGCTCCAGCACCCCCACCTGATGGCCCGCAGGGTCCTGGAACTGGCCTGGGGGTTCAGTGTGTGGGAGGTTAGTTCTGTCCCAGGAGCCGGGGGAACCAAACAGTGCCAGGCCCTGGGAAGGGCCGGCTTGCAGAACTGGAAACAGTGCATTTTGTTAACGAGGTGTCCACCTCACCCTCAGGAAGCAGTTTGAGGCCAAGACTGTTAGGTGCTCTGGTCACCTTTTCTGATCCTAAGACCTAGCATCTCTAAGATACCCTCACAGGGCTCGAGTCCCAGGGCCTGTAGTGGCTGGGCACAGTGGGGACAATGGCACACGGGAGAACAATACACCCTGAATTAAAAGGCCAGTCACTCCAATCCTGGCTTACTGTGGTTGTGTGGGGACCCAGGCTCTTTGTGCTAGATCTTCCTATCTTTCAACAAAAGCTCTAAACCCAGATGTCATATGAAATTTCCCCATTTTTAAAACACTGCATAGGCCTGACAAAACATGAGTCCAGGCTGGATTTGATCTGGGGGTGATCATTTGTAACCAGTGACCTAAACAAATAGGTGTCAGGATGGTCAGCTGGGAGCTGGTGGGCAATGGCAACGGCTGGCCGAAGACAAGTCCAGCCCATGGGACAGAGCATGATTTCAGAAGTGTGTGATGGGACAGGTGGCAGCAGACACAGATGGCCAGAGACAGGGAGCGCCAGCGAGGCTTGCTGGTGAACGCAGAGGCAGTGGCTGGACCCAGTGACGGGAAAGGAGGGCAAGGAATATGGAGCAATCCAGGGGGGCTGGGGAGACCTGGCAGCCTGTGGCAGCCCCAGCCTCAGGCGGAGCTCCAGACTGATCCCTTCCCTGGGAGGTCGGCAAGGCCTGAGCCCTAACCTTGCGGGACAGCAGAGCTCACCGGCTGCTAAAGCCAAATCTTAGTTTTTGTGGGGAAAGATAGGGGTACAGTTCATACTCCTTACTTTATCTGTTCAATAAATATTTGTTCGGCATCCATTATGTGCCAGCCACTGTGCACTGAACGCTGGGTGTCGAGGGAAGAACAAGAGTGTCATGGAGCCTGCCTGCCACAACACAGCTGACAGTCAGATCAACTAGCATGGGTCACAGAGGCAACAGGAAAGTGCCAGGAACAACAACTATAATACATCTTAAAGGGATGTTTACTCATCCAATAGACGGTGTTCTGTTCTCATCTTGCTTGACCTCAATTAATAAATATTGGTTGAATAAACAAATGAATAAATTCACTGAGCACTCTGTGTCCTGAATGGAATCAGAGCAGGATGACTGGCAAGTTTTCTAAATGCCAGAGTTCCTAAAACACTGATTTAAGTCTCACTGGCTTTTCCTTGAATAGGAACATAATTAGCCCCACAAGCTGGAGGGGGCTGAGCCTGCAAACGAGGGTTGCCAGGTCTGACTGGGAGAGGAGGTGTGTGCGGGCAGAGTGCTGGGGTCCCACTGAAGCATCCACACCACACACCAGTCTGCTGGGATGGGGGCTGCCAGGCATTGTGCACCCTCACTCTGACCGGGATGAGTGACCCTCAGGCAGGGCGGGCAGGCAGAACGATGGTATGTTAGGACCAGTGGCACTTTCAGTGTGGGCATGCTCTCGAGAGCCTTTGAGACTGGACTCGCAATCTTCCATCTTTCCTCAGCACCAAGCAGTGAGGCAGGTGTTCATTTTATGGGGGTGCCTGCCAGGGGAGGGCGTTTGGTCTCAACATGTTTGGATTTACACTAACTCCTCCCTTTACTAAGCACAGAGGGAAATGCCAAGCATGAAACTGGGTTTCTCTTCCCCATCTGCTTCCTTACTGTCCTCTCTGAGTCTCCCGGCTCCCTGGTCTTTCCTTACTCCACACCTACCAGACAGCAGAGGGAACCACAGAGAAACCCAGCCCGATCCTTTGAGAGCAGAGACCTGGCCTCCTCTCCCTGGCCACATTCCTCTCACCCTCGTGTTCCTCTCATTAGACAGCCCGGCTGTGGGGAAGGAGCTCACCGTAGTTGACCTCAGCCATTTGGTACATCATGGGGACCTGGAGGACGAGGCCCTGGGAACAGGTGAAAGGCAGGAGCTGAGTGTCCGTGGAGGAGAATCTTTGCCGCCAAGCGCTTTGGAAGGACATGGTGCTCACAACCGCCAGCTGAGCAAGTGCTGTGTCGCCGCGCTCCCACGTCGAGCCACCTGGGCCCTCACCTGCAAGTGGGAGAGCATGGGAGAGACTGTGTTGCCCACACCTGTGCTCGCTCTGCAGGGTGCTGAGGCATCCTTGAAGTGCGCTTTGTAGCCTGCTTGTTAGTATCTGTTAGTGGTGGAAACGTAGTGTTTACAACTAGCTGTTGCTGAAGACCATGCTTTTATTCTTTTCTGAACAGGTTGGGGTGCTCCGGCTGGCTCCGGCTGGGGCTGTTTCCCAGGAAGCATTAGGCAGACCCCTGGGAGGGCCTAGGTGCTGTGATGGGAGATGCTGCACAGCTTTCCCCACCCCGTCACCGCAACTGCTGAGCCTCATCCTTGGCAGAGCCTCTGCTTAGACAACTTGCGGGAAGTGGTCATTACAATCCCGTGCGTTACCAGAGAGAGGAGCAGGCTGACTGCCCCTCGAGGGGCAGTTTTTGCCCCAGCCCTTTATTTACTTAATAAACACATACTGTGTGCTAGGCTCTGTTTAAATGCTCTAACAAACTGACTCCTCCCAATAGTTCTTTTGTTGTTCCCAGTTCTGCAGATGGGGGCACGAAGGCTCAGAGAGGTTGTCCAAGGTCACGGACTTGTGAGTGGCAAAGCCACCATCCACCCAGTTGCCCAAGATAGAAACCTCGGATTTGAACCCAAGCAGCCCGGCCTCAGACTCCAGACTCTTCACGGCTGTGCCAACTGCTCCTCTTTCTTAGAGGACATTCCGCCCCAGGGGTTGAGAGCAGCTAACCTATGGCCTTGGGCCCCTGGCAGCACAACCAGCTGAGAGGGGAATTAAACATTTTTAGATGAATTGAAAAGATATTGTGAAAGAGAGAAAGAGGAGGAAAGTTTCTTATCAATAAAGATCTTCATGTTTGCATTTTAACTCTGCCCTCCTTGTCCATGCGTATATTGTTCTCAGTTCAATCATAAAGTACATACCACCTTCTAGTCTGCGTTTTAAACAACATTGGGTCTTGAACGTTCTCCCTATTTCTGGTAACCTTTGTAATTATCAAAGATACTGGAACCAGACTACCTGGATCAGAATCCTGGCTCTGGGGGCCCTGAATGGGAGACCCAACTCTCCGTGCCTCAGTTTCTCCATTTGTAAAATGGGGGCAATAATAGCACTTCCCTCCTAAGATTACTGTGAGGGTGAAATGAGATAATAAACATGGAGGAATTAGAAGAGTGCTAAATAAATAAACTGAGTACTCAGTAAATGTTAATAATTTTCATCAACTTGAATAATAATTACAACTGCCTGATAAGCAGGTGCTGTAATTCACTGGATCATCCCTAACTGCTGGACAGTTAGGTTGTTTGTAAGTCTTTCTTTGATAACACTGAGCTGAGCATCTTATCACATATAACTTTTTCTTCTCCTGAATTATTTCCTTAGGCTAAATTCCCAAGAAACCACTTTTTTGGCTCCTACTGCATTTTGCTATCACAGGGGGTTAGTTGTAGATGAAAGCAGGGCTCAGGGGGACTCACTGGGGGACAGTTGCATGGGACAAAGCCTGCAGGGCTCCCTGGAGATGGGAGACTCTGAAGAGCCCCTTCTGTTTGTGTGTATGTAAGGTGGGGAGAGGTAGAAGGGGGCCAAATGTCAGCTTTGCTTGCTTCATAGAGGATGTCATTCAATGTAGGGTCCCCTAAGAGGACAAACTTCTGTTGCAATTGAGGGAGGCCTGAGTACCCACTCTCATGGCTTCTGACGAGTAATGGGTGGAATCTGTCTTTATAGCCCTCTGACATTAGCCCCATGGAGGTGGATGGTTTTCTTTACCTGTGGTCTGCCTGGAGGCCCATTCACTGTCCTGGATGGTGCCGATGGGCTCACTGAGGTTGGCTGGCTCCAGGCTGCTGTTGGCCCACCGGGAGACCTGCTCCACAAAGCAGGGGGAGAGTGGCGTTCCCACCTGCACAAAAAGGGTGCAGGCCAGCTCCATCTTGGCGCCTTGGCTGGAGTTGGGCAGTGTGGCATAAACAGCATGCAAGAGGTCTTTCACCCTTTGGTCTGTGAAAAAGGTTGGGATAAATTGACACTGGTGAGTGTGAGTAAGGAGTTAGCACAACTCCATTTGCACATGGCCTTGAAATGGGGCCCCAGTGCCTCCACTTTTATTTCAGAGAGTTCATCCACCATGTACAGTCAATCTGGAAAAGTCATAGCTAAGTCGCTCAGGAATTAGCCTGGATCCACAGATTAGAAGTTGAGGGGAAAACCCATGCTAGATTTTGAAGAAATCAGGATGTGATTAAATCAAACAGAAAAACACTACCAACATCCCAGAGGCTACTCTTTCTTAACTTTTGGAGTCAGAAATGCTGACCAGGGCTAGAACAGAGAGAGCTGGGAAAACCACAGGCCTTGTGTGCAGGGTGTTGGGGCTTCAAATATTCACAAAGTCAACCAATTTGGGGGAACCTTACAAGTAACAATGATGGGCGGTGGCCGGGGTGTTGAATGGTCAGTATATCTGGTGCAGGGCCTTAAATCCATTCCCATGACTACACGTCATAAGCCTGAGTGACATTCGGATGCAACCTCTTTTAGAACTATGCCTTCAGTTTGAGACACACAGAGGACAGGCAAGAACGCCTCCCATCCCCCATCTCCTTAAGACTCAGCAGACAGCTCGTGTTATTAATGTCAGCGAGAACCTGCAAGAATGTTGAGGAAATAATAATCAATCGAGAGAGTCGATAGTTTCCACCTTCTCGGATGGCGGCTGGACTTCTATTTATTTACTAACTTACACAGGAGATTGCTTCCTTCTCTCCGTAATCAACAGCGGATTTCTTTCTCACGCTGTTATTCACAAGCCGCGGGTCCTATCCTCCCCTCGGCATCCATAGCCGGAGAGAGGCCTCTCGCACACGGGTGAGTCAGGACTCAGCTGAATATCCCAAGCTTCCCACTCCTGACACCTGCAAGCTGCGCTTTTCCAGCGGTCAGCTGCCCTTCCTGTGCAGGCTGCTCTGGAACATGGCCTTCCCCTTGTCCTCCTCGCCTCTCCTTCCGCTTGGGCACAAATTTCCACAAATTTCCCTGTGAGACGCATGCTTTGTGCCCTCTTCCTGCACCACCCTGCCCCACCTGCTCTTCCAGGGCACCTGTTGAGATGAATCTCTCATTTGGTTTGGGGTCTGTCCACTCTGATACCCTTCACACCGCAGAGGTCAGGCCAGGAGGCAGCAGCAGACCCCTGACTTTTCCGGCAAAAGTCCTCTGGGGTGGGTGGGTCTGGGGGCCGGGTATTCAGAATACACCCTGGCCAGGGCCCCCAGCCACCAGGCTGCAGACCACAGTTGCAGACGGATTTCACTTGACCACAAAACTTTCACTACCAAAGCTGCTGCTTAGAATCTGCAACTGTAAAAAAGGGACTCAGAATATATATCTCATGAATTATAACCTAACTTGAGTGCTTGCCTTTTATTTTAATGAGAAAAGAAATAAATGAAAAAAAAAAACCGGTTATAATCAGATTTTCCTCTGCTGAGGAAGGTCATATGTATTTAAAGAACCATGTCCCTATAGGATGCTGACTGTCTCTGCAGGAGCCAAGTGAGACATTTCTCTGGTCCATCGTGTAGTGTGACCTTCAGGAATGGTCACAGAAGCTCTCCTCTCTGTCCTCTCACCCGATCTGGGACCAGTGTTCCTTTAGCCAGACACACACATTAAAGTAGCAGGGTAAACTGGCTTGAGAAATCTTTTTTCCACCAGAGAAATGTCCCCACCTGTTTGTACACAGGAAGAGCTTTTCTAGACACTGCCAGAATATACATCACCAGCATAAAAATGCTGAAGGTCGGTGGTGTCCAGACTCTGTGCTAAATTCTCTGCATTCATGATCACATTTGATCCTTTCAGCACCCCTGTGAATTAAGTGCTATTATGACCCCCATTTCCAGATGAGGGAGCTGGGGCTCAGACAAATTAATAAACTTATTCAGTGCCAACGGGGTTGTGGGAGGTGGTGCTTCACTGCCCTCTGGCCCACAGGTGAAGGACAGGTGGGCTGGGAACACTCTCCTCCAGAAAGCCTCTTCCTCTTGGAGCACAAAGCACAAAGCCTCCTATTTTGCCATATGTCGTGTTGTGGGTTTCCTAGGTCCCTGTTCACGATGGGGCAAAAGGGACTGATGTGAGCGATGACAAACCACCCCTCTCCCACAGCCCTTGAAAGAGCATCCTGTCACTGGCTTACTTCCTGTCTGCCTCCCCCTCCTAGGAAGCCGTCTTTCTTGCAGGAGAGGGGCTAGGTGGTTCTAACAGAATGCTGAGCAGGAAAGGAGGCAGAAGGAAGGAAAACCATGGGGGCTGCAGGAGATCAGGATGTAGTGGAGGAGGTGTGGAGGGTTTGAGGAGACGATCCCTGGGATGGGTGGAGAGTGGGAGGAAAGTGCTAGAAGGAGAAATGGTATTTTCATGAGTCTTGCTGCCGACAGATCAGCCTTTTAGCTCATTTGCAAGACCAGTGTGAAGAGTGCCTTCCTTTTTAACGCATTTGCTGAACTGAAATTCTAGAATGTGACACTGAATCTGGCGGGTCCTGACTGTGTAAAGTTAATGTATAGAAAATTCTCAAACTGCAAGAAACATCTTTGTGGCCCTGTTGTTTTAATTGCCAGAGAATTAAAAGAGGGTTAAGTTTAGGATGATGTCCAAAGGGTTTGGTTGTGCTGAGAGAGTAATGAGAACGTCCCTGGTAAAAAATAGAGAAGGCGAGGTGCTTGTGTATTCATGCAACCTCTCAGTGGCTTGGAGTGGAGCTAAGGAATTGTGGAAAGGACATGGGATTTGGAGTCAAAAAATCTGGAACTCAAATCCTGGCTCCACTGCTTGCCTATTGGTTGAGCTGAATCTTGCCAAATTGTTACCCTCTTGTCTCATTTGTAAAATGGGAGTTATTAATAGAGGCCTAGCGATTGTATGTGGTTTCTATGAGGATCAAATGACATATGACTGTAAAAGTGAAATCCATATGCAACATCAAACAGAATTCTTTCCCACGGGCCAGGCCACCACCATCTCTGAGGCCTCTGTTCCAAGCATCAATCTCGTGCTTGAGAGAAAGCTCTATTCATTTACCTGGAAAAACAATGGAAATCCCTAGAACTTGGAACATTGGGAAATTGTGCATTTCATGTGGTGGAAACAAGGGTACTCTTTGGGGACATCACTGGTGTCTGTTCTGAGTCTCACTGTGCTCGTCCAACCAGCAGGGGGGAATCCTGGCAAAGCTCCTGGTTGTAATGTACTGGCTGGATGCGTACAGTGAGTAGAAAGTGCTGATATGCCCACCGCAAACTTGGATAGATCTTCCTGTTGACCGAACAGGAACAATGCCCCAAGACCCTGGGATGTGCTGCTGCTGCTTTTTACAAGTGTTTTTTTGTTTCGTATTGACTTTTAAAAGAAAGACTGGGCCAGGGCGGGTGTAGGTGCTGGCAGGTTGATTTAAGCAGCACATACGCGATTCTCTGAGCTATCTTGGGGCAAATCAAAATACAGGGTATTCTATTAACTAGAACTCTGTAAGTGCCACATTCCTGTTCATAATAATTAACCATGGGTCTATGAGATAATGAGGCAGTTTATGAGTAAGAAAACAAAAGGTGGGATAATGTTCCACAGAGTTTGACTATTAAGCATTCTTGACATTTGGTAATTCTTGAATGGGCTCTATGGAAACCCTGCTAATCACGTTTGGTTATCCAGGTACCACGACTATATCTGACAACAGAGAATTGACTGTGATCAGTTCCCTTTCTCTGCAGGATAGCGACACTTCCAGTCCTCATTTCCCCCTAATCCTGACTTCTGTGAGACTCTGTTTTAAGGCTGAAACGCCTGCCCTCTTTCATATTCCCTTTTATTCTTCGTAACCCATCTCAGATGTCATGTCTTCTGGGGAGCCTTCCTGATCTGCCAGTGGAATAAATCATTCCCTCCTCTGTACTAACTTATTTCAAATAAATACACTTACTGCACTGCGTTAGAGTGTATTGCCGTGCACATCACTCCTATGAGACAGAGCTGCTTCCTTACACATCTGGAAGCTGAGTTCTTGGCACAGCACCAGCCCACGCAGCGGGAGCTCCAGAGCATTTGATGAATTGCATTGCACTGAATCTAATGTGGCTGAAGAATATCTCCATGGACATGTGCATTTCTATGATACACTTGCTGAGAAAAATTAAGCTGGATAGCTTACGTTTGTCTTCGAATATCCCCAGAGAGAAAACGCACTTGTCTGCTGGCCAGCAGGACCATGGGAATTGTTTGGCAGAGGACAGGGTGTGGATGGAGGGGGATGGGAAGCACAGCTGGTGCCTTGTGGCCTGACATCTCGAGTGCTAACCGTTACTCGCCCACTCAAGATTCTGGCTCAAAGGAAGCTCTCATCAAGACTGTTCCGGTATTAGTTCCTGTGCTTTCTAAAAAATATTCATTTTTTATTGGCATCTTATTCTAAGATGGAGAAGAAGAACTTATGTGCGTGAGTGTCTGTTAGGATGGAGGGGGTGGGTTGGTACGAGGTCAGGCACTGAGCCGGAGACCCTGAGTCTAGGCCAGGTGTGGCTGACCTGGCATTCATGAGACTCTTGCCGCTGCTGGAAGAGCTGTTCTAAAATACATAATCATAGAATTATTGTTAGATATGGCACTGGCTAGAAGTCACAGATTTATGAAAGCAGGTTGGTTAAGAGCATGGGCTCTGGAGCCAGACAGCCTGGGTTTGAGTCCCAGCTCTGCCACTTACTAGCTGTGTGACCTTGGGCAAGTTTCTTAAACCCTCTGTGCTTATATGCTCTTCTCTAAAATAGGGATGATAATATGATTACCTACTTCAATAGAGAAGTTGTGACAAATAATTAAGTTAATATTTGTAAGATGCTCTGAACACTGCCTGGCACCTAGTAAGCACTATACCAGGGCTTGTGTAATAAAATTGAAAAATTCCCATGGAATCTGAGCTTAGAAGGGAACCTTAAAAATCATCAAGGGTAACCACGATCCAAAGTTGAATTGCGCTCTGCTACATTCCTGCTGAGTGGTCATTCTTCTCTATGTGCCGGCCGTGATAGCTGGGAGAGAGCTCCCCGCCTCCCAAGGCAGCCTGCACCTTGAGCGAGGAGGAGAGTGAGCAGCCCTCTTACCACGGACGGTGTAACCCAGGGCCTCTGCCAGCTGCCGGCCGGTGTTCCCGTGGGCTCCAAATTGCAGGATCTCCAGAGGGATGGACATGCTGGCCGGAGAAATGACAATGTTTGCTCCACTTCTCTCTGCTGCCACGCTCCGGTAGAGGCGAAGTGCAAGCTCAGTTTTCTGCAGCATCAGGTTCTGCCGGAGGTCACCGTTTCCTCCGGGGAGGCAGGAGTGAAGCAGGAAGAGAGTGAACAGGAGAGGCTCCATGGAGGCAGGGAGGGTTCCTGGAGTTCAGAGGGAAGAGATGCAGGTGAGGGGAGAGAGACGGTCACATCCTACAGAGAACCGCGTCATCCATGCTCTATGTTCAGGGGCTGCGAATGCCAAGGGAGGTGTTCAATTAGCAGTCTTGGTTACCCTCCTCCAGTCCCACCCTGCACCCGGCTGCCATACTGCATCCTGCTGTGCCTGCACTGGAAATACTCACTGTGAAACCAAACTGAGTCGGAGGATATGGATTTTAGGCCTGCTTCTGTCACTTACTAGATGTGTGACCTTGGGCAGGACCCTGGTCGGGCCAGAAGCAAACCATTATGTTGGAAAAGAAATGTAAGAAGTACGTCCTACTCATTTTTCTTGGTATTTAGCCAGCTTATAGCTGTGCCACGTCTGTCATTAATAATAATAATAAATAATAATAAATTATATACTACATTAAAAGGACTTTGAATTTTCTCAGTTCATCATGACAACAATCTTAACAGGTAGCTGCTATTATATTTCAAATATAGAGATGATGAGGTTTAGAGAATTCAGTGAATCATTTAAGAAAACACATGTGGGGAAGAAACAGGCCTGTGACTCAAGTCCCGGTCGTCCATGAGTGGTATATAAAATATTGAGATATAAATGCACATTAAAATATTGACACATGAGCTAATCATACCTAAAATACCAGCATTCTTGTGTTTTGAATTATTCTCATAAAAAAGAACACTTTGACAGAGAGCAGAATTATACAAATATAGCTCCTACCACAGAAATGTACCCCTCCAAGGAAGAGACAGCCTTAGCTGGAAATTAATGCAAAGAACAGAGAGGCAAAGCAAAAAGTGTTTTCAGTGACTATGCCACCTGTGCAGCCTGCAGCAGTGTTTGCTAAGTGTTCTAACTTTGCTATCAGACACGACTGGTGTGGGAGAGGCCCAGTGCAAAGTTACCGCCTATGAGAAGTTTACAAGTAAAGCCACTGGACTCAACAGTGTTTACGTCAGATACAGGCCCACGAAGGAAAAGCATCTTTTTTTTCCCCCCAACTCTTCCTTCCTGCAGCCAAGCACAGATGCAGTGTTTGCATGACTTGGCATCGTAGGGGTGGGGATGTGCATGTGTGTGGGTGTCTTTCTGTGTGTGTGTTTGGAGGTAATGGGTCCCAGCCCACAGTCATTTGTGAAATGACCAAGTCCCAGTGCTCTTGTAGCAACTATAACCTCCCACAAGGACACTCAACAATCAGACCTTCATACCCCTGGGTTCCCCATGACCACATCCCCGCCATGGTTCACCACGGATGAGCTGCTTACTCACAGACTCTTCTTGTATGGCACTGGTGCGTTTCCTTGCTTGATTCTGTTCTTGTGGGTCTCCAGCATTAACATGCTCCCCTTTTAAAAACGTGGAGCAGAATCTGCTTTGAATCACAAGACAGCACAGGGAGGAAGCTGGCAATTGCCGTCTCTGTCGGCGATGTCTCTACCACTCGGTCCAAATTCCTGGAGCCTGAGGTCCTGCAGAGAGCCAGGAGAAGGAGCACAGCAAAGCCCAGAACGGAAACAGAGCAGGCCTTGGGGAGGGAGCCAGCCACACCCGTCAAGCCTTCTTAGGCTTGTGACCTGGTTGTACCAGCAAGGAACCCCTCATCGAGCCCTTTGTCACTTTGAGGAATTCCACTGATAACTCTGCCCTCAGGGCTTTTGCTGGGTACCAGGTACCTAATGCTTCTCCCCTCCTCCTGGGAAGAAAACAATAAATCAGTCATTGGGCACTTGAAACTTTTAACAAATGAAATTCTGCGAGAGAGAATGAAAACAATGCTAGATATGGCACAATCAGATTGGGATAGGGTGACTTGCCTTATTTATTATTAATAAAAGTGAATGTACTCATTTGTTTATATGTAATATAAGCATTACTAACAATCTTGTTCTTCTCAGATGCAACAGTTAATAAACTCATTGACTTAATTTGAGAAAGAGATCATGTCGTTAAGGAGGAAATGCACATTTTGGGAAAGTATAAACAGATTCTATCAAAGGTCTGTCCTTGTGACCAGTTCACAATTACATACATTTCTAATAAGGTCTTAGGCATTGTATTAAGTTCAAAATAGATGAAAGATTATAGATTATTAAAGATTAAAAAAGAGAAGAAGAAGACATTTGGAAATGAATGCAATTCTTAGTAATTACCTCTCAGGCACCTGTTAGTGTTAATATTTGAAGATGAATGAGACTGTTTTTCATCTGACCGCTACTCACACCCTATAATCAGTGGGTAATTCGCTTCAAAGCAGAGTTTTGTTGCTGACACTCAAGCCTGCGACAGTTTGTAGGTCTTAGGAGAGTTACAGTTCTATAACTGTTTCACATGAAATCTCCCCAGATCTTTAATTTAGACGTAAGTGCAGTATTGCGTGCCTTGGACTCAGTATGATGAGGGAATAAATATGTACAGCTTATTCTATAGCACCCAGAGAGGACATTCCATCCATCCATCCGTCCGTCCATCCATCCATCCATCCAACCGTCTAATAAACATCTCTTGCTTGTCTGCTAGGTTCCAAGGTGCTGTTCTGGGTCCTGTGGATGTGGCAATGAACCAGCAACCTGGCTCACCTCTCATGGGACCTGGAGTCTTGTCCACTGAGAGCTGACTTTTGATGTTTATGCTGATGGTTTTTAAATTTTCATTTTTATTTTTTAATTTTTCTTTTATTGAGCTCATAATAGTTTATAACATTGTGAAATTTCAGTTGTACATTATTATTTGTCAGTCACCATACTTCTGTGCCCCTTTACCCCTTATGCCCACCCCCAACCCCCTTCCCCTCCAGTAACTACTAATCTGTTCTCTTTGTCCATGTATTTGTTTATCTTCCACATATAAGTGAAATCATACAGTGTTTGTCTTTCTCTGTCTGGCTTATTTCACTTGACATGATACCCTCCAGGTCCATCCATGTTGTTGTAAATGGGATGATTTTGTCTATGTTTATGGCTGAGTAGTATTCCATTGTGTATATACACCACATCTTCTTTATCCATTCATCAGCAGATGGGTACTTGGGTTGCTTCCATGTCTTGGCTATTGTAAATAATGCTGCAATTAACATGGGGTGCATAAGTCTCTTTGAATTGTTGATTTCAAGTTCTTTGGATAAATACCTAGTAGTGAGACAGCTGGATCGTATAGTATTTCTATTTGTAATTTTTTGTGAAATCTCCATACTGTTTTCCATAGCGGCTGCACCAGTTTGCATTCCCACCAGCAGTGTATGTATGTTCCCTTTTCTCCACATCCTCTCCAACATTTGTTGTTTTTTGTCTTGGAAATTATAGCCATTATAACAGGTGTAAGGTGGTATCTCATTGTAGTTTTGATTGACGCTGATGGTCTGAAGAAGAAAGAGCCAAACATGAGGAGAACTGTGGCAACTTACAGGCAACTGTCTCCCAGTATTGTGAGTTCCCTGTGGCTGCAATGATTTGAACAGAAGCTGATTCACTATTTGCCAGTGGTGGGGTTGGGGAGATGCTTGTAAAGAGATTCCCAAATTGGAAAAAGTTCAGGCTGTGTGACTTTTACAAACATTCCCTCCTAACTCTAAGAATTTATCATTCTAAATTGCTTTTAAAAGACATTCTCAAGATAAAATATGCTAGAGAAACTTATTGTACAAGAAACATTTCCTGTATAGGTTCACTTTTCAAAGTGTGAATGATTGAAAGATGAACTGCAACTGATTTCTCTTTTGAGTGCTCAGCTGTGGACCTGGGTAAGTCATTGTGTTCTCCGACCACATAGGCAGAGATTAACATGCTTGTTTCTACCTTGCTGAGATATTGGTTACGCCTCTAAGGGAGCCTCCATTCTTGGAGGTATTTATTCATAATTATAACAAAAAAATAGGAAACATTATTGAGTGCTTACTGTGTTCCAGGTACTCTGTTATAAACGTTCCATTCACAATTGCAAGGAATCCTCACAACAATCCTATGAGGCATGTATTATTATCCCCATTTTGCAGACTACAAAACTAAGGCTTGATGAGCTTAAGGTACTTGTCCAAGTTCCGGGTTTGAACCTAGGGCCACCTTGACTCCCAGGCTCGTGCTCTCTGCCACAGTCTTGGTGATGTCTGTCAGGAGCCACGGGGCTCTTGAAATCTGTCTTGGCTGTGGGATTCTAAGACATTTGGTGGCCAGCTGTGTGTCCACTTGGCCCACATTCACCAGGGACGCTGTGGTGAATCACCTGTAGACAGACTGCTATAAGGTACAGCATTCTTTTAATCATGATTTTTAATTTTTCACAACCTGATTTCTTACAGGCACAAGCAAATCACTCTCAAAGCCAGAGGACTACCACACTACCATGTGGGATAGAAGCACTGCATTTTAGTTCAGTTGGAACATAATTAAGACATAGACATCTCCTCTTTGTTGTGTGGGCTGCTTGTCTGGGGTTGTGTGGAGAGTCCCCACTGTCTCTGCCCTTGAGGAGTTTGCCATGGAAAGAGAGTACACGGATCCATAGAGACACAGAAACCAAGGAGAGAAGCCGCAGGGCACTAGGAGAATAAGCCAGCGAGCAGCGCAAGGGAACCCAGCACACGGTGCTGCGGAATCTGACAAAATGGCAAGTCCTTCAGGGGAAACTGTGCAGGTGGGCCTCCACCCATCCTTCAGGAAGGAGAAGATGGAGAGGGCCTGCAACCTGGGCCCCAGTCTTCATAGGTACCCAGTGCACGGACTCAAAATGAGCAGCTAGACCTTCCTGCCTTTCAGCACCTTTCAGTATGGCATAGTGGAGACAGCACAGAGGCCTGGCCCCAAATCACTGCTTCTTACTAACTGTAGGCCTTGGGCCTGAGCTTTAGTTAGCGCTTCTGCAAAATGGGCGTTATAATACCTATCTCTTACTGTGAAGATTAAATGAGACAGTTTCTATAAAGCACGTGGCATGGTACCTGATTGATACTGGCTCAAGACAAGGTTGACATAAGGGAAGCCATATTGTGGAAAAGAAACCATATTGTAACTTTGAATGACCTCTGACTAACTGACAGCCTCCGTGGATTTTATGGCCACTGCCAGCTGCAATAAGTCGACAACTTTGTTCTTTTGAGTTCCTTAGGAATACGATGATCCCCAGGCAGAGAGTCTGTGCTGATAGCCATCATCAATGACAACTGAAAGATCAGGGTATAGGGTGTTGCTCCAGTTTCCGATGCATATCCAGTAAAACAAAAGACTCAGGAACTAAGACTAGAAGGATGCCCCCACCCTGAGACCAGATGCCTCCCCCACCTGGAGACCTGGCCCCTATGTAACTGGCCTGAAGTCTTTGTTCTGTAAAATGGTTCTTTGAGACATTAGTGGGCCATCATCCCTCTTGCTAGCAAGCTATGATAAACCCTTTCATTTCCACCATCTTGCCTCTTGTCGATTGGCTTTTGTCTTGCCGTGAGCAGATTGTGCCCTTTGTGTGGTAACATAAGTAGGGAAGGCTAAAAACATCTTGTTCTTTGGCTTATGCCCCCACTCCCCCACTTTACCATTGAGGTCACTTTCATGCTCACACAGAAATGGGCTCTGAGAATCATCATATAGACGGCTAGGATGTGAATCTGTGCTGTTTATCCAAAAGTATCTTTTTTGATGTCTTGTAAGAAAAGGATTGGAAACTTTCACAAAAGACAATGAACTTGAGTTCAGAGCTAATTTTTATCTGACTTGTAAAAAGTAAGTCATTCAGTGTTGTTGTGACCTCAGGTGCAGAGGGTTGAGCTAATCTTTCTCAGTTCATGCTGTATCATCACATTGGTCCACGCAAGGACCCCCCTCTGTTTGTTATTTTTTCTCCTTTAGGAGTGTGCTCTTGAAAAATGTGTATTGTTGTTTTGCGTACATGCATTTTAGATACACATATGTGGTTTTATGTTCTGTATTTCATGTTCCCTAATGTTTTCAATAAATGCTGTGTTTTTAAGATCTATCTATGTGGTGCTATGTATTGCATTCCTTGCTTCCAACTGCTGGATAATACTCCATGGAGTGCAGCTACCATGTTTTCTTTATCCATTCTCCCAGCGATGAACATCCAGGTTGCCTCCAACTCCTTGCCAGAACAAATAGCCCTTGAACATCCTTGTACATGCTGTCTTGTGGACTGTGTGGGAATTTCCTGGGTAATATCCCCGGGAAGAGACTTTCGGGATCATAGGATATGCATACATTTACTTTGGCTACATGGCTCCACACTAAGCTCTGGAAGATCAACATCCATCTATACCTCAACAACACCCCCCATCCCTGCCAGTACTTGGGACTTCTCAGCTCTCTTGTTTTCCCAGTAATAGGTGCAAAACTATATCACATTGTGTTAATTTGAGTGTGGATGATGGGTTATGATTCTGAACACCCCATTGTATGGTTTTATTTTTGTTTCCTTTTCTGAAATCACCTATTCAGATCCTTTGTCCATTTCTCCATATTGTGCTTGGGTTTTTTTCTTGTTGATTTGCAGTCCACACATAGTATAAATCCTTTGTCAATTGTAGATATTGCAAATATCTTCTTCCTTTCTGCCCATTATCTATTAACTAGCATCACGATGTCTTTTGTTGAAAAGAAGTCCTCAATTCTGATGTATTTAAATCATCCTTTCCCATTGATTTGTAGTGTCGCTTTTCTCATCTCTTAAATCCCCATATACACATGAGCATATCTCTGAGTTCTCCACTCCATTCCATTGGTAGATTTGTCTTTATCAGACTGTTCATTACTATGGCTTTAAAATAATCTTATTATGTGATAGGGCAAGTTCCTCTTCTTTACTATTCTTTTTAAAGGTTGATTCAGCTTTCCATAGACTTTTATTTCCCTAAGTCAATATCAAAGTAAGTTTATTAAGTACCTCAAAAAATCCAACTAAAATTTGATTATGATGGCACTGAATCTATAGATTAATCTGGAAAGAATTAACGTCTTAATAATATTAAATCACCCCATCCAAGGCTATGGAATGTCTTTCCATTTATTAAAATCATTTTCTATAATAGACTATTTTAATAAAATGTTATAGTTTTAAAAATGGAGAACTTGTATGTATTCTTAATTAAATTCCTGCGTTTTGTACTTTATTGCCATTAAAGAAAATTAATCGACTATTTTTTAAAGTAGGTTTAGGTTTACAAAAAAACTGAGCAGGAAGTACAGAGTTCCCATAAAACCCTTCATCAAACAATCCCCCCAACAAAGTGCCCCAATTATTAATATGTTGCATTGGTGTGATGCATTTGTTATAATTGATACATTATTATTATTAACTAAAGTCCATAGTTTACATTAAGGTTCACTCTATGCGTTATACAGTTCTATGGCTTTTGTCAAATGTATAATGTTGTATATCCACCATTACAGTAACATACAGAATAGTTTCACTGTCCTAAAAACCCTCTGTGCTTCACGTAGTCATCCCTCCCCATCCCCTGCCTTCAACCCCTGGCAACCATTGACCTTTTTACTATCTCCATAGTTTTGTCTTTTCCTGAATGTCATATAGTTGGAATCATATAGTATGTGACCTTTTCAGACTGGCTTCTCTCACTTAGTAATATGCATTTAAGATTCCTCTATGTCTTTTTGTGGACACTGTATGGATATACCACAGTTTATTTATCCATTCACCTGTTGAAGGACATCTTGATTGCTCCCAGTTTTTGGCAATTGTGAATAAAGCTGCTTATGAATTTGTGTGCAGGTTTTTGTGTGGACATAAGTTTTCAACTCAACTGAGTAAATACTTAGGAGCATGAATGCTGTGATTATATAGTAACAGTATGTTTAGTTTTGTAAGAAACTGTCAAACTGTCTTTTGAAGTGGCTGTACCATTTTGGTTTCCTGCTAGCAATGAATGAAAGTTCCTGTTGCTCTACATCCTCACCAGCATTTGGTGTTGTCAGTGTGTCTGTTTGTTTTCTTATTGTTGAATTTAAAGCATTCTTTGTATATTTTGGGTACAAGTCCTTTATCAGATGTGTTTTTCAAATATTTTCTCCCAGTTTGTGAGTTGTCTTTTCAACCCTCAGTTCTTTTTTACTATGTCAAATTTATAGATTGCACAATGATAAATGTTTGCAAGAGTCAAAGGGAAGTAGGTGATGTGACCAACACATGGTTGACATGGTCTCGAAGGTTCTAATGGAGGCTGGATGTCACTGAAGAGAGGCACTGTTGGGCAGATGTTAGAGGGATTCATGGTGATTTTTTTCCCCTCATATTTTGGTTCTGATTTGGAAGAGTGATATCTGTGGCTGTGAGAAGCTTAAGGTGTAGATATGGTGCGAGAAGCCATGTGCTGTGAACTCGAAGTAAGAGATTAAGTGATAAGGCAAAGAGGTAGAAGGTGGACAATACAAATACTGGACCATATGCTCAGGGTGCATCATGGGTTTGCTCACACTGACCTGCTCTAATACTCAGCCCAGCTGCTCTGTAGTCCGGTTTGGTACCAGAATCAGTGTGAATAGTAATTCTGCCTCAAAACTGGTTCCAAATAAGACTTTGGGATAAGCTAAAAGCAATTACTACTTAGCTTGGAGAATAATCCTGAAAACAGAGCAAATTAAGCAGAGAATAACTAAGGTTGAAAATAGAAAAAAAGGCACCACACTGTATTTGGATGTTCTGGTTCTTTGTATGTTGCTTTCAGTGTTAGTTTCTCATATATTTCTGTATAATTAGCATTTTGGCCATTTTTACACAATTGCATTAAAAAACTGAAAAACAAAAAGGAGAGCTGGGACTACCCCATGTTTCCTCTCTGGCACTCGGGCTGGGAAAACTAGACAGGTGAGGCTGTTCCTCACTAAGCCAGCATCATTCTGGGAATTGGCAGGTGTAATTAGTAGAAAAAATCAACCCAGGGGCTGCAAGCCCAGGACACATGACTTTTTCCCGCACCCACAGAGCTGTGGGCGTCACCGACTTATTACAACAGTCTTGTCTGTGAGCGTGGTCTAGACCTACAAGGCTTCTCAGAGTAGAACTTGAGGAAGCCACTTCTAACTGACATAGGTGGTCCATATCTCAGTCAGCTTGGGGTGCTATAACAGAATTCCATGAACTGAGTGGCTTAAACAACAGAAATTTATTTCACACGGTTCTGGGGGCTGGAAGTCCAAGTTGAAGTCACCAGCAGATCTGGTGTCTGGTGAGAGCCCACTTCCTGGTTTGCAGATGGCCGCCTTCTCCTTGTATCCTCACACAGCAGAGAGAGAGAGCATCTCTCTGGGGTCTCTTTTATAAAGGCACTGATACCATTCATTAGGACTCCACCCTTGTGACCTAATTACCTCCCAAAGGCCCCACCTCCTAATTCCATCACAGTGGGGATTTAGGCTTCAGTATGTGAATTTGGGGAGAGGGATAAACATTCAGCCCACATTAGATTGTGAGGAGAAGTGTATTTGCCATGGATGCCATGGATTTGGCTACTGGATGATATGGCTGGACAGCTGGTGCCTAAATCAATTAATACACATCGAGGAGACTGACGGATCACACACACACCCAGGTGGTCCTGAGAGCCGAGACCCGGAAGCAGAACTCCCGGCGATGCCGCTGGGCTGAGCCAGGCTCTGCCGTGGCCGCGATTCCCCAGGAGGCCGCACGCTGTGTCCTCTTCATTTCCCACACCGTCCTTGTGGCCTGAGCCCACCACATCAGAAACGTCTGGTGCTGGTCACATGGAGGCCACAATCTGAGAAAAAGTCATGAGCCACTAAGAAGCTGTGCGGAGGTTTGTGGGTGGGAGCAAGGACGGGAGATTCCGGTAAATCTTTAAGCTGTGGCTTTAGGCAAGTTCTGCTCGGGGGAGGGATTGGCGCTCGGGGAGACGGGTGTGTGGCTCCTGGGCAGACCTGGAGGACTCCAGGGAAGAGCCTGTGAGGAGGACACCACGTGCTACCTCAATGCCATCCATTCTCATTCTGTGTTCAAATTGTACATTAAAGCAAATTATCACTTTTTATTTTTTTGGTGGGGAGAGGAGGGAGAAGAGGTGAGCGGTGGGAGATGGAGAGAGCAACAATTAAAACAGGTTTAAAGCATTTTGTGAAAGCTCTAACATTGGAAGCGGGCCTGTGGTGTGTGAGGTTCCTGTCCTGCCCTCGGGGGCCCAGCTCTCGGAGCAGCCCAGACTGGGTACCGGGGAGGCCGAACCTCCGTCTTCCAGCCCGCTGCTGCGACGTGGCGGCGAGGCCTCTACTGACATTACGAGGAGGATATTTTAAAAGCAGAGGCAGAGCTCCCAGCACACTCATTCCGTGAACGCGCCCCTACAGGAGATCAGGAGGTGAGAGGAGGTGGGCGTGTGTGGGAGCGAGATTGTGAAACTTTGTTATTTCTATTTTCAACACGATAGTGATAGTGATAGTGAGGCGGTTGGTTGGCAGTGGAGCGGAGGAGGGAAGAGTCTGTGAGTGCTGGGAGGCGGGCAGCACAAAGAAACCTCAAGTGCTGGCTCTGTTCTGGAATGTTTCTGGAAGCACAAACCAGAGACGTAATGTCTGTGTGAATTGCAATGACAAAAAGCACCGATTCAGCCCCCCAGTGCTCTGAACCCAGCAAGCCAACTGGGAAGGGGAGTGTGGTGCTGGGCTGCAGACACAGGCAGACCCTGGGGAGGCCTCCAAGGGAGGCTGGCAGGCTGACCTCTTGGAAGATGAAGGCCTATCAGTCCTGCTGGCCCCTTAGCTGAGGTTGTGAGGTGGGGAAGTCTGAGTGGACAGGCCAGGGCCTATTACAAGGTTGTGTTCCTTGGGGAGGGTGTCACGCCTTGGAGGCACACTGCATCTCCCCTTGGAGCTGCCTCACTCCAACAGTGCCCAAACATGATTGTTCGTGAAGAAATGGGGAGACTTCACACATGCTGGGCTCTCCTCAGCCTCTTTGTTGGGCTTGGCAATGCATAAGGTGATGATTTATTCTGAGGAATTACACCTCAAGCCAAAATGCAATCCTAGGTTTGGAATGTGAAGGATTTGGAACCTTCACGCACAAACACCACTTAGCCTAAAGAGTGTTCACGCCTTTATTTCCTTCCTGTGGGCCAGCAAGAGGGGTGGGGCCAGAAGCCATGCCCACCTTCCCGGCACTGGCCAGTCTCCTTCACTCAGTGCTTTGGCTGCCACTTAGTCTTAGCCGCCTCATCCAGCGGTCTCTGCCGGCAGAGGTCTTGGTCTCCATCTTCCCCCGAGGCAGGAGTCCCTTATGATTAGCATGTGGTGGACCTTGACCTCCTCAGGAAATGCTGGAAGATACAGGGAGTTGTCGGTGCTCACGTGGTCTGGCAGCCGGGACTATATGCCAACTGGGGAGCCTGGGCACTGTGTGTTCCCCTCACAATCTACTGGTTTGCAGTTACATCCGCCATATTGGTTGTACCCCAAATTACATAAGCCATTACATCATTGGCTGTATAAGCTTTTTGTAAGTTGCCTTAACTTACCAATATACTCCATAATTTTTCTGTACCATACAAAGCATGTTTATGACCTTGAGGCAGAGCAGATGTTTATCTCCTTTGAAGGAGGTAGCCATATGCTAATCGGTAAAGGAGTAAATGTGTTTATAACTCTAACTACTTTTGAGAAAAACATGTTTACAAGCAAAGGAACATTTTTTGCAGAAAAGCTTGTTTATCAGTTTTAAGCATAGCAAGCAGGTTTTTATTCATGCCTGTTAAGATGTAGGATGAGGTATTCTATACAAAAATTCTTTTCACGTATCACAGACTGGACAGTGGATTACCCTTACCACCGATTGTTTGCCTTGGTATGTATTTAGCTTCTTTTGCATTTTCCAGTACACTCGGCTTCTCATCCCAGGAGCAGCGTAATGCCACTTTCATTTGGGAACATTTTATTGAAAAAAGGCTACCAGAAATTCTTAGGAGAATAATGGTGATCTGATTGTACTGGTAGTTTGGGTTTGGATTTTCTGGACACTGTCCTCCATGGGAATGGGGGAAGTTTTTTTCTTGTTCACAACTATATTCCCAATTCTGAGAAAAGAGAATGAATGAATGAAAGGATGAATGACTCTTTTAATGGACACCTTGTCACCTGCCACTCCCCCCTCATGCCAAGGAGTTCAAAATACTACATAAGTCTTTTTACTCAAAAACTTCTTTGCTATGAGGTTTCCCAGGTGGGGTCTCCTGGCTCCCCATCCCAGGCTCCAGGGGGCTGGTCCACACAGCCAGGTGGGGAAGCTGTGAGCTGCTGCCTGCCTGCCTGCCAGGGGCAGCCTCTCATCCTATGTCAGCCCTGGGGTTCTGCATCCTGCCAGTCACGGGGGGAAATCAGCCTCTCTCCTGCACCTGTCAGGCTGGTAGCTTATCCTGGTTCCAAAGAAAGGGAGGGGCTTGCAGGGGTCAGGGACTGATGCCTGGTTTTTAGGTCCAGGAGTTAACAAGGAGCTAGGGTAAGGAATAAGGCCCAGGAGATGCTGGACTTCGTTCTCAAGAGAGACAGAGGGAGCCATCTGTGAGCCACAGTGCCACCAAAGGGACGGGAGCCAAGGCCCTGTGAGCAGGCGTTTTGCACTGCGGCCCCTCATGGTGAGTCCCTGAGCAGGATAACCGCCATGGTCCCACAGTTTAATCCTGGCTCAGCCACGCTGCCGCTCACTACGTTGTCCGGGCCTCATCTTTTTAATGGCTTTGAGCCTCAGTTTCCTAATCTGTAAGGCAGGAATAATAAATCTCTATAAATATATTGTTGCTTTTAGTTAGACTTTTTTATGAGAGCCAACTTTTACTGACAGGTGCTGGGTGAAGCCTTTTACAAGCATTATCTCATTTAATCTTCATAACCGTCCTATCAGGTAGATGTTCCTCTTGGTCATGGAAGAAATATTTTAGTGAAATAGAAAGATATAAAGAAGAAAATAAAAAATACCTGTGATTCCACTGATCCCTTGTTACTAGTTGGTTATTTCAATTTTCTTTCATTGTTCTGGAATGCTGATGTCGGGTGAGGTGAGGAAGAAAGATTGGGGACAGGGACATGTGGACACAGGGTGTGCCCGGTCTACACCCTGGCCACTGACTCTCGTGGCAGTTGGGGTGGGGTGGTAGGGGCTAGTAGCCATCATACCCTCTACTGTGACATTTGCCATCTACTCTGACGTTTGCCAGGCCCAGCTTCCTGACAATCAAAACATGAAAATGGTCGAGAAAGACTTGGCATCCTCCGAGCCCGGGAGAGAGGGGGTATAAAAACAACCCTGAATTTCCTGTTTTTTGAGCCCTCCCCGCGTTCCCCTGAGGGAACTGAGCTAAGAGCCCTACCCATGTCTCACTGGACCTCACAATACCCAGAAGGCAGATGTAAGCTAGGGTTCCCATTTTATAGATCAGAGGTGGAGGCACAGAGAGACGCTTCTAGGAAGTATCAGTGCTCAGATTTGAACCTGGATGGACTAGCTCCAGGCCCTTGAAGCCCCTCTGTCTTCCAAGAAGAGTGAGGCCCAATGAGCATCTGTTTTCGCCACCAGTCTCTTGGGATTTCTCCTCTCCAGAAGGGGTCCCAGTCTGGGAGGGATTGTCCCCATGCATAAAGAAAGAGGATGACTCTAACACCACTGGTAGGTTGCTATTCTCTGGGCAGCCAGTTAGAGGCAACTGAACACACAAATGATAGATAATGTACATTTGCTCCTCTGCCTGCTGTGCCAGCCCACGCGGTACCATGGGTTGAGTTGTGTGGTTTTAGGTACTTTTTTCCACACAGGGGTGAATTTTAGAAGTCAGCTTCTTTGAGGGCTGAAAGAACCCCCAGGGCAGGTGCAGGATCCTGGGCTATGTGGCCAGGGGCAGCCAGTGGCCTCTGTGGCTCTTCCTTCCATCTCATTCCAGTCCACAAGCCAAAAAGTGCAGATGATCCCACAGGAGGCCTTCCCGGCCTAGCTGTTGGGGAAGGCAGTCAACAGCTGCACAGATATTTCGAAATCTGGGAGAGGAGGTGTGGGGTATAGCTACTGGAGTCAGCAAACTTGAACTCCAATCTTGGACAAATTACTCACCTTGCAAAGCCTTAGTTTCCTCAGTCTGTAAACTGGGCTGATGATAATGTTCATCACCTCCCCGAGCGGTAGGAAGACTAAATGGAGGACTGTGTGAGGTCATGTACATCTAGTGCTTAGCACATAGAATGTGCTCAATAAAGATCAGTTATAATAATAATAATTATTATTATTTTGAGATACAGAAAAATCATCAACCCATCTGTCCCCCATGTACACACTCAAAAAATTGCCACCCCTATTGTATCAGTTTCCTAGAGCTTGTGTAACAAAGTACCACAAATTGGGTGGCTTAGAACAACAGAAACTTATTATCTCACAGTTCTGGAGGCTGGAAGTCAGAAATCAAGCAGCTGGAAGGTTTGGTTCCTTCTAAAGGCTGTAAGAAGAATCTGTTAGATGCCTCTCTCCCAGCTCTGGTGGTTGGTGGCAATCCTTGGCATCCCTTGGCTTGTAGACACATCACACCAATCTCTGCCTCTGTCATCACATGGCCTTCTTATGAAGACACCAGTCATACTGGATTTAGGGTCCACCCTGATTGAATAGGACCTCATCTTAACTTGATTACATCTGCAAAGACCCTATTTCCAAATAAGGTAATATTCAGAGGTACTGGAGATTAGAACTTCAACGTATCTTTCTGGGAGACACAGTTCAACCCATGACACCCACTTACTTCACTTCTGCTAGAGAGTCTGCAGTTTTCAGTTTATCCTTTTTTTGCCATTATCCTCTGTCTAAGAATTAGTTATTTAATTCTCCCAGAAGCTCAGTTGAGTTCATCTCTTTGGCTGAACTGCCAGGTCTGTAGTTATGATAGAAATGTTCCAGGTAGAAAGAGTACACTGTCTTATCCATGGTTTTCACTTCAGTGTTCGAGAGTTCAGTCATTGATTCAATAAGCAAGTCCTGAGGTCCTACTATGTGCAAGACACTGCAGTAGATCCTGGGATATAGAGTCAAATAAGACACAATCCCTGCCCTCAAGCAGCTGGGCCTGGTGGCAGAGAGACAGGCAAAAAACCAGATTTTAAATACTGTGATACTGCAGGGCCTGTGCAGGAAGCTGGGAGACCAGAGAGGCCAAAGCTCTCTGAGGGGGGAACACACACTGTTGGGGCAGTGAAGGGTGGCCTGAGGAGAGGCCACTCCTGCAGGGCTCAGAGAAACAGAGAAGACATTCCTGGCAGGGTGCCCAGCATGGCAGAGGACAGCAAGATGTTGTGCATGTCTAGAGTGGAAGGCAGAGGGTGAGAAGTGGTAGGAGGCAGGCAGCAGAGGTGGAGAGTAGAAGACCCTCTCCAGAGAGCAGGCATGGAAAAGGAGGGAAAGAAGCATGGAGACATGGACACCAGGATTCAGGAGGGTGTAGGCAGCCCCTGGGAGAGGAGCAGGTGCAGAAAGTCAGGATGGAGGGCCTAAATATCTTGTCCACAATCCACACTATGTTGTCCTTGGCAGGTGCGTTAGTCAGTGTTCCCAGAGAAACAGAACCAATAGGATAAATATATATATATGATTAATTATAAGGAATCTGCTCACACAGCCCAAGTGCACCAATGTGTAGTTCCACTCTGAGTCTGAAGGCCTGACGACCAGCAGAGTTGATGGTGTAAGTTCCAGCCTGAAGGCCAGCAGGCTCGAGACCCAAGAAGAGCCAAGGTTTTTTTAGTCCAAAGGCCAGAGAAGACCAATGTACCAACTCAAGCAGTCAAGCAGGAGGAGCTCCCTTTTACTCAGTCCTTTTGTTTTATTCAGGCCTTCAACTGATTAGATGAGGCCCACCCACATTGAGGACAGCAATCTGCTTTACTCAGTCTACCCATTCAAATGCTAATCTCATCCAAAAACACACTCACCGACATGCCCAGAATAAAGTTGAACCAAATATCTGGATACCCCATGGCCCAGTCAAGTTGATACATAAAATTAACATCATAGCAAGATATGGTACCAGTGGCGAATCTTAACTTCTGAAACTTCCATATCCTTCCCCTTGCTCATGAGGCCTAGGGGACCAGATGACTCTGCTGTTAGCTGTTAGAGTTGGGAATGCAAACTGGTTTGAACAAGGGCAAAATCTGCCATCAATAGGAAGGTAAGTCTATTGGAGAAAAATATCCCAGTACAGGTACTGGGAAGCTCTCCACTCATTAGGGACAGCCATGGCCACACTCTGGGGTGAGTGAGCTGAGCTCCAGAGGTGGTGGCAGGATCCTCTGGTCTGAAATTCATGGAGGAGAGTAAGGCCAGCCAAGCCCACCAAATAGGGGAACTTTGACCACACAATGCACTTGAGAGGGAGGACCTCCTCAATCTGGGATACAAATTTATGCAAAATAGCAGGTGGGCCCATGAGTCCCGGCACTTTTTTCCTACCACACGAATGGCTTTGTTCTGATTCCTCACTGGTCTCTTGGGCTTGTTTCTCCTGCTGTGCTCCCCTCTGCAGCCCTGGGCAGAGTATTCATTCAGTTTCATTAAGGGAGGCAGCTGGGACCGCACAGAACTGGCTGGGGGTGGACACCCCTGCCAGGCTCCCCTCTGGTAAGTGTGGAACAGGCCTCAGCACACCTGGTGGGGGGGGGGCAGGATGCACATGGGCAGGTGTTAAATGCTCACTGTGAGCCAGAGGCCGGCGGGCAGGGATTACACGGTGAGAGAAAGGAACAGCCGCTGCCCTAGAGAAGCACACAGTTCAGGGGAGAGAGACATGCGAATACACATCCATGGGAAGTTCTATAATAGTGTTGTGTACAAAGGCCACTGGAAGACAAATGGGGCAAATAATTATTTTATTTAATCATCACAACAACCTTGGGAGATAGGAATTATTGGCCCATTTTACAGATGAGGAATCTGAGATCAGAGGAATTTCCTTCCATCCTACCTTCCTTCCTTCTCACCTGTCTTCTCTCTGTCTCTGTCTCTCTCTCCTTGCCCCTCCCCAATGCACCATTCTTTCTTTCCTCCCTTTTTAATTTCTTTCATTCAACGAATATTTTCTGAGCGCCTCCCACATGCCGGGCGCTGTGCTAGGTGCTGGGGGTGAGCAGTGAAAGGCACACAGTCCCGGTCCACACAGGGATCTACGGTGCAGCGGGGGATATAGTCAGCACACAAGGAGCATCGACAGCAATACAATCACAATTACGGTACGGGAAGCATGGGCACACTGGGAGCATTAGCTGGCAGGCTCTCCCCTAGTCTGGGGTGTTGACCAGGGTCACACAGCTGGTGAGAATCAAGGCCCCCGTTACCTGACTTGAGTCTTGGGTCTTGCCCGCTATGCGGTAAGGGAGGGGATATTTAAACACATCCTGGGTAAGTTGTGATCAGTACTGGCAGACAATATCCTGGACCTATGGCTATGACTTTAGGAAAAATCCCCAGCTGAACAGCAGTGGAATTTTAATACTACAGCATAGGCTGCTTCTAACTGGCGTTAGCCACGGGGCTCCAAGCCCAGACGCAGTCCTCAAGGACGCAAGCCACGTCACACTGCTCTCACAATGTGATCGAGTGCTCCAGGGCTGCAGGCATGACAAAGGGAATGCGCAGAGATGCCAGCCCAGGGACTGCATGCCGAGCTCCCTGAGTACCTGTAAGCTGAAAATGAACTTGATCAGGATACCATCTCTGATTGTAAAAAACAGAGTTTTTGTGAAGAGAGACCTGAAATTAGTTAACTATAAGAGAAATTCACTCACTCATATATTAATTAATCCAAAAGTATTGTCTTTTGAGCCTTGACTTTGGGCTAAGCCACTAGGCTAGGTGCTGGAGAGAAAAAGAAAAATCAAGGTATGGTCTGTCCTTTTGAGTCCGAGGGTGAGGGCGACAGCACATACATTCTATTTCCAACTTGTGGCAAATGCACTGACAGAGTTGTGCCTGGGCCTGCGGGAGCACGGAGCGGGGGTGCAGAGCGTCAGGCAGGAGGGGTTCCAGGAAGAGAGGTGATGTTAGACGAGGCTGGGCGCTGTTTGGACAGTGGTCCTGTTTCCTTCCAGCAAAAGTGTGTTTCGTCCCTGATGTGGCTGAGCAGCACAGTGGCCTGGTCAGACCTGCACGTGAGATGGATGCTGTGGAAGCTGGATGGAGGATGGACTTGAGGGGACAAGAGAGTCTGCAGCTGCCTCCGGGACACGATGGAAGGAGAGCAAAGAGGCATCTGCCACCCACCTGCTCTGACAGCGGCCGGGCATTCTGGCTTCAGCATCAGTGGGGTCTGGTTATTCCCAGGGTGTGGTATGAGCCTGCCCAGCCAGTGGGTGGGTGGAGAGCGTAAAGGAGAAAGAAGAAGCCAGGGGTAGGCTTGATCCTCCTCAGGGTGACCACCTCTCAGCGAGTGTGACCTAGACTCTGCCACCAAGACATGAATTTGAATGTCCTGTACACTCAGGGCCAATAACAAAGATCCAGTTGTGTGCTTGTCTTTCCTGCTCTGCTTCTGAAACACATTTTTGGAATGTATTTTAGAAATTATTATTGGTCAGAAGGCAATGTAGGCTTCTACCGTGGAACTCGGCAGGAAGCTAGAACAACATGCATTCTGGGTACATTATAAATTTAATTAATTTTCCCGAGAGTGTTTCAATTGCTTTCTCCCTCATATGAATGAAATCTGCATGATTTCCAATCTGTTTCTATGGTTTCCCTCCTCTGTTCAGATACATTAATTAGCTTGTCAGTTCATTATGGATGATGGTGCCTTTTTTCCCCTTCAAATTTGAGTCCATATTAATTTAGTTTTGATTTCAACAGTGTTTAAAAATAGAGCAAAATTATTTTGACTAGCCTACAATCAGGCCAGTAGGTGTTTAAGGAATTTGTCACAGTAGTCTAGATTTTTATTGCTTTTCTCTTTCCTGGGATGAAGATGTGGCTGTGATCTCTTGCTTTTCCTTGCAGGAGGGTGAGTCAGCCTCAATTTTCTCTATAATATTCAGTTTCACTTAAAACCCTTGGCTCTTTGGCCTGCCAGGCAATTGCATGCTCTAAAAATCTTCAGGATCCCCTTAGGGTAGGCCTAGGCAAATGTATCTTCATGAAGAGAAAGATTAGTTATGCCTTTTTTATTTAGTTGTCAAAAAGCACAAAAACCTTGGGCTCCCTCATCCTAAGACACTGGAGGCCACCATTTAATGCTGCTCCAAAGGGCTGATGTTTTCAATCCAAGTGCTGCCTTGGCTGCTCAGCCAATCCCCAGCATGACAGTGGTGGGCATGCTGCTCCCACCACGAGGCTGCCATGGGGCCCACCCAGGCACAGGAGGGCCCTAGTGTCTCTGGCTCCTTGCCTTGTTTTACTCCCAGGATGGAAGTGCTCAAACCCCGTCATGCTTTTGGATCACCTGGGGGAACTTGTAGAAAATACAGATGCCCAGCCCCCATCCTAGCCCAAATGAATCAGAATCTCTGGGGGTGGGTCCAGATGTTGGTATTTTTTGTGTGTGTGTGAGGGAGACTAGCCCTGAGCTAACATCTGTTGCCAATTCTCCTTTGTTTTGTTTTTTGTTGAGGAAGACTGGCCCTGGGCTAACATCCGTGCCCATCTTCCTCTGCTTTATATGGGATGCCACCACAGGATGGCTTGACAAGCGGTGCATCTGTCTGCGCTTGGGATCCGAACCTGTGAACCCCGGGCCACCGAAGCGGAGTGTGCGAACTTAACCACTACGCCACCGGCCCGGCCCCAGATGTTAGTATTTTTTAATACCTAATGGGCAGCTCGGTTCGAGGAGAACCAACTCCTCGAAGGCCTGGTTTAAAGGGGTGTCATGGATTGAATTGTGTCCCCACAAAAAAGATGTTGATGGGGCCGGCCTGGTGGCGCAGCGGTTTAGTCCGCACTTTGACAGCCCGGGGTTCGTGGGTTTGGATCCCAGGCGCCCACCGACGCACTTCTTGTCAGCCACGCTATGTCGGTGTCCCATATAAAGTAGAGGAGGATGGGCCCGGATGTTAGCCCAGGGCCAGTCTTCCTCAGCAAAAAGGGGAGGATTAGCAACGGATGTGAGCTCAGGGCTGGTCTTCCTCACAAAAAAAAAAAAAAAAAAGATGTTGAAGTCCTCACCCCCATTATCTAAGAATGTAACCTTATTTGGAGATAGTCTTTGCAGATGTAGTCAAGTAAAGATGAGATCATTAGGATGGGCCCTAATCAAATGTGACTGGCGTCCTTATAAAAAGGGGAAATTTAGGGACAGCACACACAGGGAGAATGCCACGTGAAGATGAAGGCAGTGGTCGCGCTGATGCTTCTACAAGCCCAGAATTGTAGGCAGACCACCAGAAGCTGGGAGAGAGGCATGGAACACATTCTCCCTCACATCCCTCAAAAGGAACCAACCCTGCTGACTCCTTGTTCTCAGACTTCTGGCTACCAGAACTGTGAGACAATAAATTTCTGTTGTTCTAAGCCACCCCATTTGTGATACCTTGTTATGGCAGTCCCAGGAATTGAATGCAAGGGATCATCACCGTGTTTGGAGGTGCCAAACCCTGCTGGGAGTCCCATGGAGCTGCTTTGGAATCACATTTGGATGTGTCTGAACCAGGTGGCATCCCTCACAGACCCCTCCCCACTAGCCCAGGGCCTTGTCCGAGGGCATTGAGGGCGTGCTATAAGAGGCGCATTCGTGCATCATGTCTCCTCTGGCTGTGGTTTCAGGCACACCCACCTCACTCAGGTCTGCCCATTCTCTGCTGCCAATCTTCCATTTTCCTCTGGAATTAGCCTTCACCCACTCCTTAGGAAGTTAGTCTTTGAGTCTGTCCATGCCCCCTGCTCTGACTCCAGCAACCCCCTGGGCTGGCCCTACCGACACCCATACCCTATCCCTGTTCCTGAAACCCCAGCAGGGGCTGAACCTTCATTTCCCACATACTGGAGGTTGGGCAGGCCCCCTAAATGCCTGGGGCTCTCCCTCTGGTACCAAAGCTAGGGATTGGGTCTGGTACCCGGAACATACCCCCATGTTGGTGTTGCCTGCTGTCCCCTGGTGGAAATTCTATTTCAATTTATTTCATAGATCCGAACATAACAACCTTCTTCCTTATGAAATAAACATTTCTAGGGACTGGTCCTGCAAGGTGCATCCTCTGGTTGCTTTTTCCAGGTAAAATTCTTCATGAAATCTCTATGGATGACATGCTGGATGCAACATAAGCCATTTCTACTCAGGGCTTACCATATTCATTAAGAATGACCAGAATGACTATGAAGCACCAGAATATCATCTTAGAAAATTTCTGAATATGAGAAAAATAAGATAATCTGTAATCTGTTTGTCAAAACATCCAAGTAGACAGTAGAAAACCAAGTTTGCCATCCAAACATTTATTTTGTATATTTGGGATAGAAGAAATGTAGGCACTGAATTTTTCACTTCTTATCTATTTTTGCTATTAGCTCTTAACCCCTGCCTCCCCCCAAGCCTCCTCAGCTGGAATAACTGAGGCCAGTCACCTGTGAACTTGGCACCCTGGCTCTTAAGTCAACGCTGACCAGGCCAAGGAATACAGGGAGAGACCCTCTCCTGAGGGGACGAGGCCTGGACTTCATCTTGCTACTAGGAGCCTGACGGTGTTGCCGGCATGAGCCATCATTTACTGAAAGCCGAGGGGCTTTACCTGTAGGCAGTGGAGTGTAGAGTCAAAGATAGGAACCTTGGAGTCAGACCTGGGCTGGGTTGCTGGTCTCCGCTTGGCTATGAGATCTTGGGCTGCTTCTTAAGCTCTCCCAGCCTCCGACTCCTCACCTGTAAATGAGGGTAATGAAGAACTATCCCTTAAGGTTGTTGTGAGGCTCATGCGAGATGCTACACAGACCACACTTGGCACAGAATAAGTCCCGGACTAATCGTGGCTCCTGTTACGTTTAACACCTTGCCTTTTCCTGTTAGGTGCCCCCTGTGCCTAAGACTTCCGGTCCAGGCCCTATGAGACCACTGCCCATCACTCTGCCTGGTCTGAGTGATGACCCCTGACCTTGTATCTGCTCGGGTCCCTCCCTGAATTCAGGTGGACCACCAAGAACTACATTACCCCCACCTGACTTTAGGTATTTCCTTTGCTCAGATTGGATCCTCCAGAAGAATGACAGTGGCGGAGGGAACCCAATTCTCGACCCACTTTGGTTAGTGCAGGCAGGTGTCTGCTCAGACTCCAGTCCAGCCTTGTTCAGAACTACCTTCCTCATCCCCCAGGTCAGCTGCTGAGGCCTCAACAGACCATGTCACCCAACTGCCTGCCTCAGGACACTGGACTATAATAAACATCAGGACTTTGGGGAAAAATGGACTACATGTCTGTAACTATTTTATATTTTGAATCATCATGGACATTCATTTTTTCATATTCTGTAGAAGAGGAAACAGAAAGCAAAAACCCATCACATTACAGAAACCTGAGAATGGATACAAATCTATGTGGGTCTCTTGGTGCCATTCTAGGCAAAACATTGAATTGCAAAGTGAAGTGAGAGCTTCAATAAACCCTTTTGTGTGTGTGTCTAAATGACACCTGGCCTAGTAGAGATCGTCAGTGAATGGCCTGATGAGTCAGTGTTTCAGAAGCTCAGCCTCACTGTCCCCAGGAGAGAGGGCCCTCCCGCACCTGCCTTGCACCTGTCTGCTGCCAGCCGACTGGGAACATCTCGTGACCCTGTCTTGCATTCCCAACATGCAGCTGGGTTTCTGGCACATAGTGGGTGCTCAATAAATACTGGAGAAATGTAAGAACGCGGTCCTACCACATTAACTTCCTGTGAGCATCCCCTCATGCACGGCTGTTGCAACCATGGCCTAGACGTGTTGATTTCTTCTTTTTAGAAAGAGGTGCTGGGTACCCAGGTGGACCCTTCTTACATATCCTGTTCAGTTTCATTCTCACAGGAATCCTGTGAGGAAGCTGCTCTTACACTCATTTGGTGAAGGAAGACCCTGAGACTCAGAGGTGGAAGAATTTGCTCCGGTCACGCAGATGACTGGAGACAGCATCAGGAATCAATTCTGGTCTTTGCTGAGTTACTCAACTCTTTTATTCTTATTTAACTTTTGAAACTCTTAAACCACATCAATCCCAACTATACAGTCACTGTTTTGAGGGTAGGAATCAAGTGTAATATTTCTTTGAAATTCCCACAGTGCCAGGAGTAACTGATAAATAATTGCTGATTGATCCCATAAAAGGCCTTGATATCAGACAGCTGACCAGTCTTATGACAAGCCTTTCTGTCTGAGAAACTTCAGATCCACGAGTTGGCTCCAGGACACGGAGATGAAAGCAAGTATTATGTGTGAGGACGGGGTCGGGCATCGAGTCTGTAACCCTGGAAACCTGCTTTACCGGTAACAGTGAGCATGAGTCAAGTTCATGGTTAAGGTTCTTAAAACTTTTTAACCTTCTGTGCCCTGTATACACAGAGACAGGCAGTCAGCATGGATTAAAGGAGCCCCAGTTAACCCCTAACTCTTCATAGTTGGTCATTGCACAGAAGTGGGCTGCCAGGTACTGAAGATTAACTGGTCTGGATTATCCTGGGCAGATTAGCTGGCCCAAGTTGGAGCAGCTGAGTGTTCCTCTGCTGAGTGGAGCTAACTGTAGGTGAGGGCAATGGAAAGCTCTGTGCAAGACAGAGGTCTTGAAAGAATTCTGTTCTATGTTGTGTTACATGAGCGTATTAGTCTGCTTGGGCTGCCATTACAGGGTCGGAGTGGCTTAAACAACAGATATTTACTTTTCTTATAGTTTTGGAGGCTGGAAGTCTGAGATTAAGGTGTTGGCAGGGTTGATTTCTCCTCAGGACTCTCTCTTTGGCTTGCAGATGGCTGTCTTCTTCCTGTGTCTTCAAATGGTTTTTCCTCTAAATGTGTCTGTATCCCAATCTCCTCTTCTTATAAGGACACTGGTCATATTGGATTAGGGCCCACCCTAATGACCTCATTTTAACTTCATCACCTCTTCAAAGACCCCATCTCCAAACACAGTTACATTCTAAGGTACTGGGGGTTGGGGCTTCAGCATTTGCATTTTGGAGGGACACAATTCAGCCCATAACAGTGAGATCATGGGTATGGTTACCAAAAAAGGCTTATCATAAACGTACTCCCAGCAGTCTCCAGGACATTTGATATTGTAACAGGAGCCTGTTTCTCTTTGTGGCTGGGTGGGTGTAAGATAGAGGCCTCTCAATAAATTTTGACTTGAGAGTTTAGAATCACAGTTATGCCCCAGGACTCAATAAGTAGGATGATTCTTATTCTCCAAATCAGAAAGCTTTTGAGAGTGAGAGAGCTATTAATAATTATATGGGGTCAACAGATATAGACTAGGCTTGTCTGGCAAACTGGACTAATTGATCTTCTTATAAATAAATCATGTTACCATACTTTTCTGCCCTCCAGAATCCTACATGGAGTTATGTCAGCGTATCACTTGCACTGAACGCACAAGAACTTCTGATTTGTTTGTTACTGACCTTATGATATGCTTAGCCATATTGGAGTTCTTAGTTGCAGGCAACAGAAACCAATTTCAGCTGCTTTGAGCAGAAATAGAATTTATATAAAGGATATTGGTGGCTCACAAAATCTCTGCGAGGGCCAGAGAACCAGGCTGTGGTACAGAGCCAGGAGCCATGCCCTCACTCCCTCCACAGAACCGTCCAGTGAAGGCCCCACTGGGTGCACACGGCAGCCTGTGCTATTGATGCGGCACATGCGGGACTCTGGACACTGCCTCTGCATTGGACAGTTGTGCTGGCTACTCTGCTTCCTCCCTTGCTCCTTTACATTCCTTTCTCTGCACAGCAGCCAGAGTGATCTTTAAAAAGTACAAATCGTATCACATCTCTCCTCCTGTGGCTTCCCATTACATGTGGATGAGCTGGCCTGACCTGCTTGCTGATGTCCTCTTTGCGTTCCATGGCTACCAGTGTTCCCACCTTAGTGCCTTTGCACGTGTTGCTGGTCCCTCTGCCTGGGACTCTGTGCCCCAGGGTGGCCAGTTTCTGCTTATAATTCAGGTTTCTTCTCAAATGGCACGTTCTCAGAAAAGCGGTGTTTTTCTGACCACTTGATCCACAGAAACCCTCCTCTCCAAAGGACTCCAGTCGCCATAACACACCCTGTGTTATTGTACCTGTAGCACTTATCTGAATGTTGTTCATCTATTTGTTTATACTTTAGTGTCTGTTTCTCACTCTAGAATGAGTTTTCTATGATGCACCTGCTTGTTCCCTGCTGTCTCTTTAGCCCCAGAACACTGCCTGACCCAGGTAAGTGCTCAGTAAATGTTAGAATTCTTCTTCCTCCACAAATGTTTGCTGAATGAATAAATGAAGGGGCAGCATTCACCAGAGAGGAGAGGAGGGGACTTCGTGTGTCCAAGGCAAGGACGGGGGATGGAACATTCCAGTCTTTCTCTACTCTGTGGGAGTAGGAATGAGTAAGCTGATTTTGAGAGCCCTGGAAATACTTTTTTTCCAAGAGAGAAGGATGACTGTGTCTGCCTCATATAACAGCAGAAAGGGCTGGCCCTCCTGCTCCCCCCACTCCCAGGCAATGGCTCACTGTGGACCACCAGAGTGAGGCACACAGCTGGAAGAGTGCACTCCTGGGCCTGTGGGCTCAAAAAAAAAACCAATGTCTGGCCCCACCCCCTGAGGTTTGGGGTTAATTGGTCAGGGGAGGGGCCTGGGCGTAACCTAGTGGTGAAAACAATTCCTCTGGTGATTCTCACGTGAGGCCAGGCAGAAATCAAACTTCAACACTTCAGCGAATCCCCTGGTTGCTTGTTGGACAGCAGATTCTGACTCAGCAATGTGGGTGGGGCCTGTAATTCTGCATTTCCACGGAGCTCCCAGGGAATAAGGCCAGCTCTCGGACCTCTCTTTGAGTGTCCAGGATCTAGATCTGCCCAAAGGTATTATTTGACAGGGGAGTAAGAGGCTCCAATTTGGCCTTAGGTCCCCAAACCAGTTACTTCTAGTGGGCCCTGCATTTCGAAGGTATGGGGACTCGCCCAGACATTAGAGATTTTTGTTCCAATTTTGCTAACGTAATGCGTATGTACGTGTGTGCGTTTTTCTCAAATGGCTAGAATCCCCCAGAAGAGGAGAAGCAGCAGTGTGGGATCCCCGGGCATAGCTGATTCCCTGCCAAGATGCAGTCCAATGGTAATACATCACCACTTCACCTCTAAGCCCTGACACGCAGTCTCTCCGACTTCCACACCTAGTCTGCTCAGGCACATCCAATCAAGCCTTTTTTCCTTTCCCAGGTTTGCATACAGGCCTTCGGATGCATCTGCTCCTGCATTCAGCATCTCAGCTTTGCTGGGACCACAGTGGCTACTCCGAGCCCTGGAGGACACCAGGCAGCTCCTCTCAGCTCTGACTTCTTCTCTGGACCAAATGGGATCTTATTCCCCTTCTTCTCTGTCCTTCTGATATTCTCAGTCCCCGGCCTCTGCCTTCTGGACCCTCACCTGGAAAGTTTTCAGCAACTTAGCCTGACACTGTAAGTTGCATCCATGTGGAAATTGTGTCTCATCCATCATGTCCCTAGCCCATAGCACAGTACCTGACATAGAGTCGTCCCCCAGTAAAGAACTGAAAGAATGAATGCTCTCCTACCCTCTGTCTCCAGTTCTGACTCTAAGCACAGTCTCCTTTAACATGGTTATTTGGAGTAAGAGATGGGCTTCCCTATCACCCATAGTGATACTGCGTGGTCCTAGACTTTAGTCCAGTAAAGGGGCACAACACGGTTTTTGGAAAAACCTGCTCAGTGATTGCAGGTTAGATATCTGCAACAATCGTACATTTTGGTTGAATTTACCAGCCATGATCTCAATCAGTGGTTCTCAATCTTGACTGTACTTTAAAATCACCTGAGAAGAATTTGTAACTATAGATGTGCAAATCAATGGAAACGTAATATCTGGGGTTTGGGCATCTCTACAGGTAATTCTGCTGAGAAGGCTGAGAACCACTGATGTAAATAAGAGTGAGGTTGCCAAGATCGGGTGCGTCGGTTTCTCTAGAGCACCTTGTTGAAAAGCTTGGGAGTGGTTGGGTTGCTTTTAGCAGGCTGTGGTTGTGGAAACGACCTGATGCCTTAGAACAGTGCTTCTTAAAATGGGGTCCCAGGGCCAGGAGCCTCAGCGTTACCGGGAAACCTGTTAGAAGTGCAAATTTCAAGCCCCTGTCCAGACCTACTGAAGCAAGATCTCTGGGAACGGCACCCAGCCATCTGTATTTTAACAAGCCCTCTGGGTGATTCTAATACACGCTGAAGTTTGAGAACCACTACTTTAGGACAAAGGGCACATCTGTGGCACCTGGAGGAATTCTGCACTGTGAGTGTCTGCTCCCCTCCTCCACCTATACTGTGTCTTGACTGGGTTCATTATCAGACCCAAATCCATCCATGAAACCAATATTAATTGGGCTTCAACTGTGGCTAGCAATTATTCCAGGCTCCGGAGATACAAAAGTGAGCAAATCAGACAAGGTCCTTGTCCTCATGGAACTCATAGCCTACTGGGGAGGACAGATATTATTTCAAAATAATAGCCTAATACATAATAAGCAGTGACACCTACTGTGGAGGAAAAGAATTACTTATGATGGAGAACTTGACCTAATCTGAGAAGACAGCCTTCTCCAAGGAAGTGACATTTAAGCTGAGACCGTCAGGATTAGTGTGAGTTAGTAGGTGAGGGATGCTTGTGGGAGGAGAGAGAGATTCAGATGTGGGAAGGGCATGTACTGAGGCTGTCCAGTGGGCAACAGCATGACACACTCAAGTCCTGAAGGAGGCCAGTGTGTGGTGGGAGCAGGAGGGCTGAACACTGGACAGGTGGGCAGTAGAACAGGGAGTAGCTATAGTGGCCATAGTGTGTGTATGTCTATATACACAGACTCTAAATATAGTATATTTATAGTAGTATATATATTGGCTGTAGTATATATATATTACATATATATACACACATACCCTATATATTGTATATATATAGTAGTGCTTATAGTGGCTATAGTATATAATTTTATGTGTGTGTGTGTATATATATATATACACACATATGCATATACATTTGTTATGTCTATAGTATATATAGTGGCTATAGTGGTATGGCCACTGTCTCTCTGTGGCTACCTTCTTGGATCACAACCCCTCATTATGCCCTAGACATGATTTTGCATCACTGCTACCTCCACAGTCTTGTAGCCACTTTGGAGCTTTTCATCTACCAAGTTCACCTCATTTTGCAGTAATGACAGCCCCCAGGAAGAGCACAGATTGGATTAGTGCCCCGTCCTGTTATTTCAGCACCCTGGGGATTCACAGCTGTGATTCACAGCTGAGAGAAGCTGGTTCAGCCCCACTCACTTTCCTTAAATGAGCCATGACCTAAGCAAACTCACCCCAGTACTCAGGAAATGTAGCTGGAGTCAGTGCTCTGAAAACCAAAAGGCACCGGACAAGAATGAAAAGTTTGTGGTTCTCAAAAGCCAACGCTGGAAGCCAGAATTTGTTGATTTTTCTGTGTAGCCCTCTAGAGCTCAAATTTCTCGCAGAAATTGCTATTCAAAGTTGTTTAAATGCAAATGCCATAGTATTTCAGTCTCCCTAGGGAATTTCACTTTATCATGAGACTAAGTTTGTGGATCTATTCCTCATCCAACATTTTCAAATCAAACTTCAATGCTATGTGTTTTTGAGTTCCTAAGAGTGGTAAGGTGCAATGTGGAATTCCCAAGGAATTCCTTAAGGAAGTCAGAGAGTAACAAAGGAAAAGCCGCATGTTCCCAGTAGCCCATGAAAGGCACGCACAGAAGCAGCTGGAGGAGTAAGATGTCAGCATGTGGGAAGAAGAGATTGATTCTGGTATGTGTGTGGGGGTGATAAATGAAGCATCATTTCCTTCTAGAGAGAATAGGGAACTGGGTCTTCTCAGACCTTATTTTTTCCATTACTTTGAGTAACTCTTTGGACAGAGAGATTATGGAGGGTAGGAGAGGAGAGTACAACAAAAGGAAACACTTTGCTGATGTACTTGAAAGAACTGGTAATGTAGGTGAGAACAAAACCTAGTTAGGTGAAGCTACAGAAAGAAGGTAAAACAAAAAGGAGCTGGGGACGAGACAAGGCAGGGACCACCTTTGGTTGGGTTGGGTTGAGAGGACTTCTCTGCAGAGAATCACGACGTGGTATAAGACAAATGGGTGGAAAAACTGGCCAAAACTCATTGTTTAAAATAACACATTGGTTCAAGTGGTGAACTGGTAAAAATGAGCATCACTCTTGTTTTTTTTTCAGATATTGATAATTTTATTTTGCCAGAAGGGCGGTTCAGCAATATTTTATGTGTTATTAAGCATTTCTGCTCATTTTCTAGAATATTGAAGCTTTTTAAATTGAGGTATAATTGACATATACCATTATATTAGTTTCAGGTGTACAACATAATGATTTGATATTTGTATATATTGTGCAATGATCACCACAATAAGTCTGGTTAACATCTGTCACCATACATAGTTTCAAAAAAATATTTTTTCTTGTGATGAGGACTTTAAAGGTCTATTCTCTCAATAACTTTCAAATATGCAATATAGTATTATTAACTATAGTCCCCATGCTATACATTACATCTCTCTGACTTAATTATTTTATAACTGGAAGTTTGTACCTTTTGACCCCCTTCACCCACTTCTCCCATGCCCCCAACTCCCTCCTGCCTGTGGCAACTACCAATCTGTTCTTTGTAACTTTAAGCTTGTTTTTTTTTAAATTATACATATACGTGAGATCATATGATATTTGTCCTTCTCTTTCTGACTTATTTCACTTAGCATAATGTCCTCAAGGTCCATCCATGTTGTCACAAATGGCAACATTCCGTTCTTTTTTATGGCTGAATAGTATTCCATTGTATTTATATATACCACTTTTCTATATCCATTCATCCATCAATGGACACTTAGGTTGTTTCCATATCTTGGCTATTGAAAATAGTGAACATGGGGGTGCGTATATCTTTTTGAATTAGTGTTCTCATTTTCTTCAGATAAATACCCAGAGGTGGAATTGCTGGATCATGTGGTAGATCTATTTTTTTTTGAACAACCTCTATATTGTTTCCATAGGGGCTGCACCAATTTACATTCCCACCAAGAGTGCACAAGAGTTCCCTTTTCTCCAAATCCTCACCAACACTTGTTATTTCTTGTTTTTTTGGTAATAGCCATTCCAACAGATGTGAGGTGATATCTCACTGTAGTTTTGATTTGCATTTTCCTGATTAGTGATGTTGAACATCTTTTCATGTACCTGTTGGCCATCTGTATGTCTTCTTTGGAAAAATGTCTATTCAGATTCTTTGCCCATTTTTAAATTGGATTGTTTGTTCCTTTGCTATTGAGTTGTATGAGTTCTTTATATATTTTGACTATTAACCCCTTATGAGATATATGATTTACAAATATTTTCTCCCATTCAGTAGATTGCCTTTTCATTTTGTTGATTATTTTCTTTGCTGTGCAGAAACTTTTTAGTTTGATGTAGTCCCACTTGTTGATTTTTGCTTTTGTTGCCTTTGCTTTTAGAATCAGATTCAAAAAATCATCAGCAAGACTAATGTCAAGAAGCTTACTGACTATGTTTTCTTCTAGGAGTTTTATGGTTTCAGATCTTACATTCAAGTCTTCAATCCATTTTGAGTTAATTCTTGTGTATGTTATAAGATAGTAGTCTAGTTTCACTCTTTCGTATGTGGCTGTCCAGCTTTCTCAACACCATTTATTGAAGAGGCTGTCCTTTCCCCATTGTATATTCTTGGCTCCTTTGTCATAAATTAATTGACAATACATGCATGTTTTTTTTCTGGGCTTTCTATTCTGTCCCATTGATCTTTGTGTCTGTTTTTATGCCAATATCATACTGTTTTGATTACTATAGCTTTGCAATATGGTTTGAAATCAAGGAACATGATGACTTCAGCTTTGTTCTTCTATCTCAAGATTGCTGTGGCTATTAGAGGTCTTCTTTTTGATTCCATACAAATTTTAGGATTGTTTATTCTATTTCTGTGAAAAATGACATTGGAATTTTGATAGGAATTACATTGAATCTGTAGATTACCTTGGGTAGTATGATGTTTTAACAATATTAATTCTTCCACTCCATGAGATTAGAAGATCTTTCCATTTATTTGTATCTTCAAATTTCTTTATCAATGTCTTATCATTTTCAGTGTATAGGTCTTTCACTTCCTTGGTTAAATTTATTCCCTAGGTATTTCATTCTTTTTGATGTGGTTGTAAACAGGATTGTTTTCGTAATTTTTCTTTCTGATAGTTCTTTATCAGTGTATAGAAATGCAACAGATTTTTGTATATTGATTTGGTATCCTGCAACTTTGCTAAATTCTGTTATTAGTTCTAACAGTTTTTTGGTAGAGTCTTTAGGATTTTCTCTATATAGTATCATGTCATCTGCAAATAGTGCCAGTTTCATTTCTTCCTTTCCACTTTGGATGTCTTTTATTTCTTTTTCTTGCCTCATTGCTCTGGCTAGGACTTCCAATACTATGTGGAATAAAAGTGGGGAGAGTGGGCATCCTTGTCTTGTTCCTGATCTTAGAGGAAATGTTTTCTGGTTTTCACTGTTGAGTATGATGTTAGCTGTGAGCTTGTCATATATGGTCTTTATTATGTTGAGGTACATTCCCTCTGTGCCTAGTATGTTGAGAGTTTTTATCATAAATGGATGATGAATTTTTGTCAAATGCCTTTTCTGCATCTGTTGAGATGATCATGTGATTTTTATCCTTTATTTTGTTAATGTGGTGTAAAACTTTGATTGATTTGCAGATGTTGAACCATCCTTGCATCCCTGGAATAAGTCTCACTTGATCGTGGTGTATGATCCTTTTAATGTATTGAATTTCAGTCGGCTAATATTTTGTTGAGGATTTTTGCATCTATGTTCATCAGAGATATTGGCCTGTAATTTTCTTTTCCTGTGGTGTCCTTGTTTGGTTTTGGTACCAGGGTAATGCTGGCCTCATAAAACGAGTTTGGGAGTGTTCCCTCTTCTTCTATTGTTTGGAAGAGTTTGAGAGGATTAGTATTAGTCATCTGGTCCTGGACTTTTGTTTGTTGAGATGTTTTTGATTACTGATTCAATCTCCTTACTAGTAATTGCTCTATTCAGATTTTGTATTTCTTCCTGATTCAGGTTTCATGTTTCTTGGTAGGTTGTATGTTTCTGGGAATTTATCCATTTCCTGTAGGTTGTCCAATTTGTTGGCATATAATTTTTCCTAGTAGTCTCTTATGATCCTTTGTATTTCCTTGGTATCAGTTGTAATGTCTCCTCTTTAATCCTGATTTTATGTATTTGAGCCCTTTATCTTTTTTTCTTGCTGGGTCTGGCTAAAGGTTTGTCAATTTTGTTTATCTTTTCAAAGACTCAACTCTTAGTTTCATTGATCTTTTCTAATGTCTTTTTAGTCTCTATTTCACTTATTTCTGCTCTGATCTTTGTTATTTCCTTCCTTCTACTAACTTTGGGTTTCGTTTTTTCTTATTTTTTTACTTCCTTGAGGTGTAAAGTTAGGTAGTTTATTTGAGATTTTTCTTGTTTCTTGAGGTAGGCTTTTATTGCTTTGAAGGTCCCTCTTAGAACTGCTTTTGTTGCATCCCATAAATTTTGGTATGTTGTATTTCCTTCTTCATTTGTCTCAAGGTATTTTTTTGGTTTCTCTTTTGATTTCTTCATTGATACATTGGTTGTTCAGTAGCATGTTGTGTAATCTCCACATAATTGTGAATTTTCCAATTTTCTTCTTGTAATTGATTTCTATTTTCATACCATTGTGTTTGGAAAAGATGCTTGATATGATTTCAATCTTTTAAATTTATTAAGACTTGTTTTGTGGTCTAACATATGATCTATCCATAAGAATGTTCCATGTCACTTGAGAAGAATGTGTATTCTGTTGCTATTAGATGGAATGTTTTTATATATCTGTTAATTCCATCTGATCTAACAGGTGTGTGGTTTAAGGCCAATGTTTTCTTATTGATTTTCTGTCTGGAGATCTATCTAGTGATGAAAGTGAGGTGTTAAAGTCCTCTACTATTGTTGTATTGCTGTCTATTTCTCCCTCTAGATCTGTTAATGTTTGCTTTATATATTTAGGTGCTCCTATGCTGGGTGCATAAATATTTACAAATGTTATATCCTCTTGTTGAATTGACCCCTTCATCATATGTAATGCCCTTCTTTGGCTCTTAGTACAGTCTTTGTTTTAAAGTCTATTTTGTTTGATATAAGTGTAGCTACCACAGCTTTCTTTTGGTTTCCATTTGCATGGAAAATCTTTTTCCGTCCTTTGACTTTCAGTCTGTGTGTGTCATTACATCTGAGGTGAGGAGAATATTGAAGATTTTTAATAGTGTTGGATTTTATTGTTTTTACATTTTATTTCCAATTTACTTTCTGGCATTAGTGACTATTAATTGCTAGCCAATGTTTTCATGAAATCTTAAAAATTTGCATTTAGCTGTTAGTGAATTCTCCATCTGAAAAAAAATTAGTTTAAAACTAATGTTTCTAATTAACTGCTCAGGTTTTTGTACCTCTATAAAACTCTTGAATGCATGTAAAAGCAATTTTGTCCATTTTCTAAGTTGTTATTATTTAAAATTGTTAATTCATTTTCAGTTAATAGGGTGACAGCTGTCCCAGTTTGCCTGGGATTTTCAGTGCTAAAACTAGGAGAGTCCCAGGCAAACTGAGATGTTAGTCACCCTAGATAGCAATGTCTGCTTCAGCAGAGATGGTTAGCTGTCCCCCAAACATTAACATTTTCCTTTCATAGTGTCACATTTTTCCCAGCCAGGGGCACCTTTCCCAGCCTCCATTGCATCCAGGTGTGGCTGTGTGACTGCTTCTCTCAATGACTGTAATGTAAGTAGAAGAGATGCAGAAACAGATATTTCTCTAATTCCTCCTCCTGTGTTACCTGGATATTGACGCCCAAGGTAACCTTGGAAATGCTATGCATTGAAGATGGCAGAGCTACTGTCGACCTAGGTTAGTGATTAACTGCGTATGGCCAAGGACCACCACCATCCACCTTGCCACGACTGTCATGGGGCTTTATGCAAGCAAGAAACAAGCTTCTATTGGGTTAAGCCAGTGAGGTGTTGAGGTTCCAGCAGTTGGTGCTATTTTAATTAATATGGCTCTCCAAACTTTTAAGCTATATTTTTTACCATTTTTATTGGACTTTTAAAGATGAGAAGTCTAGAGAGTTGTAACATAATTTCTTTTGTAAGCATTCCATGATATTCTATAGCTACCATTTGATATGACTTCTGCTGTCAGATTTGAAGACTGAAACGTAGATTCAGGCTCAGTCCAGACTTTTGTAGAGAATTCGTAGAATAAAAGGGGTGGACATATCAATGAGGGAAAGGCCTGCTGGCAGATTTATTGTGTGAGGGGGGCTGGGGTGAAGGAAGGATATGAGACACTGAAGGTAATAGTCTTTGTTCCATTCAGCCTACAACATAGTGCATTTATTATCCCTTATCCTAGACTCATGAAAGCTAGTCAAGATGAACTGCATCTTGACTCCAAATCTAGAGTTTCTCTAGAGAGCTGAGCAGAGCTGGGAGCTCTAAATACTGATGACATCAGCAGTCACTTTGCTAACCACAATTTCACTTAGGTATTTTAAAATCTGGGAATAACAGTGCTTACCTTTGTGAATTAGATGAGACAATGTATTTTAAAATATCTAGCAATAACTGACATTTAGTAGATGCCCTGTAAATCTTATTTTCCTTCTTTCTTTGCAAAAACAAAACTGGCATTAATTATTTTCCCTTTTCCTTGCAGGATTCAAGCATTCTCAGGTAGTGTATCAGTCTGAGTCCTTGAGAAGCAGATGCTAAGATGAGATTAGATGTGCAGGAGATCCACTGGGGGAAGTACCCATGAAGAATAAAGGAGGGAGAGAGCAGGAGATGGGAGAGGCTTTGACTGTGATGCTGGTCTGACACATGGGAGAGGAGAGGGAGAAACAGGGAGAGTTGGGTAGGACGAGCTTGAGAGTTTGGTGCAGCTCCAAGAAAGTCTTGGCCAGGCAATGGGCATCCCCAGAGCACAGATTGCCCAATAGAGGATCCTGCAATGGGGAGGAATGGCCTGGCTCTAGCACTCCCACTGTGCCCAGGCTTTATCGGGAGTAGCCCAGGGGGAGCGTGACTTCCTTTGAGCTGCTTTGCATCCTGAAGGTGCAGCAGCTGACAGCCAACTACATCATCTGCAGCAGCTTCTCTCTGGAAGGGAGAATTGAATGGTGCAGTCACATAATTGTCAGCCTTATAGAGGAAATTTTTCCGGCAAAATGCACAGAAAAAATAAAAAAAACCCAACCCAAAACCTCTACTGAGGGTTTCTCATAGATTTCAGGTTATAGCTAAAACCAAACCTTCACTAGCTGAACAGAACAAACTGGTGAAATGTCCTGCTAGGAAAGATTGGATTTCATGTAATAGCTGCAGGTGGAAAAACCTCTTGTGTTATAAAATTTAAAGCAGCACAGCAGCCTGGGAATTTGGGGCTGGCTGGCACAAACTGGGTTAATGTCAAGTTCTACAGACGACACTGCAAAGTGTGTCACTCTGCGGAGGTTCTTTCACTGAGAATTAAGTCTCATAATTAATTCCCTGCTTTTAAGATATGAAATGAGCAGTGCGCTGAGGCCTTAAGCATACTGGGAGAGTGATGGCACTTGAGGATGCGCAGACTGAGGCAGAAGAAGAGTTGGGGGGAAACCTATTTTTGTTTTCCATGCCCTGAGGAGACAAAGGTGTAGAAGAGAGTTAATGAGGGATTTAGAGACCTGGGTTTTGATTCCAGCATTTTCTCTGGTTCAAGTCACTTGGCTGATCTGGGTGTTGGAGTCTTTAGTGTAAAAACGGGAGTTGCCCTGTGCTGCCAGTTCTGATCTCCCCTAGAGATTGGCAAATTCAAATTTTAAGTTGATCATAAATTCCAGATGTGAGCCCATGTTTTCTGAGGCCTGAAGCTTACGTAATTTGTGGGGACCCCTTTTAGACAAAGGATAGAAAATACTTAAGACAAATTACATAAGAAAATATATCCTTTCTTAGAATGAGAGGAGAAATCACAACAAATTACAAATAGGAAATATCTGACAAATAGCACAAGTCACAAAATCCAGAAAAATAACCTAACATTTTAATGAACTAAGTTCCTGACACACCTCTGTTATACTTTTTCTCTACATTCTTTGGCTGCATACTTTTTGTCCACCTCTTCTTGTAACAATAGTTTTGTAATATTATACTACATCATATTATCTTTCTATAGAGAGACTAGAAAGATAATGCAGACTTTCCTCTAGCATGGTTGATCAAAAATTTTTTCCAGTTTTACTTAGATATAATTGACTAATAAGATAAAAAAATTTTAATTGATAGTTGGAATGCATTAAACATGTGACTTTATATTCCGAAGTATAAAATATTTTTGCTGTAGCTATAGATTTCTGTGTATGGACACAGGAATTCTAATAAATTCTGTTTCATGTAATTCCCACAGGGAAAGGAAGTGTGTGGCATATTTATAATTGTATATATTGTATTGTTGAGTATATTCCTGACAAGAGACCACTTCTCTATTGGCTAGGCATCTATGAGAACTGAATTCTCTGTTCACATTTTACATGTCTGGGGATTGGAAGGATTTTCCCCAGACAAGCATCTGGCTTGGGACATTTCAAACCTGTTTCTCCCCTACCATGCAAGTATTTGTAATGCCGGGTGCCAAAGAGGACATACTCTGATGTCAATGTGACCCCTGGCCCTGTGGGTTGATAGGGGCCTTCCTGGAAGCCATTCTTACGACTGTGACAGCAGCCTTGACTTAGCTATATGTGGAAGAGACTACAAAACAGCACATAAATATATCCCACTAGACCCAAATGAAATGTATCCCAGCTTAATTCCTGGAATGAAATGTGTCCCCCAAATGCTTAGAGCCTCTTCAGTTGCCCAATGAGGGGAATGAATGAAGGGGAAATTGCAGTTGAAAGAGACATCCCTGTTAACCACTTGTGGTTAAAATAGTTTACTTTTGCCAATGTACCTGAGTATCTGCCCACGTGAACATGTTGCCAGGAAAGAGCCCATGCAAATGAGGGGTCCTTCTCAGTAAACCTACCTCTGGAGAGGGCTGAAGGGAAATTTCTCTGTAAAGGGGGAAATGCCTGTATTTTGAAGTGAGATTTAAATCTGAGACACTAATGTGCAGGCTGTTCCCTCTTCATAAAAAATGTTCCTGAAAACTTGCTAAAAAGTTGACTGTGAGAAAATTAAACAGTAAACGTCTGAGATCTATGGGCAGAGGAGGCATTCTGATTTTAGAGGGCTCAAAAATAATAAAATCTCAAGTTATACATTCTCTTTTTAGGCACAATCTTTAACTTATATTGTATTTTTGGAAAAGGTAATATATTCATAAGATTGCAAAATTAAAGAGGCACAAAAGAGCATACATTGAAAATATTCTGTCTCATTCCTGCATCCCCAACTCCCAGCTCTGCTCTCTTGAGGCTGCCAATGTACTAGCCTCTTGTGTTTCAGCTCTGTTCATGCCAACAATTGTGTGTATATATATAATAATATTCATATTTGCATTTAAATTTTTTACTATATATATGTGTGTGTTATAGTCTTTTTTCTCTTATTAAAAAATGCATGCATGGGGGCCGCCGGGTGGCGCAGCGGTTCATTTCACGCTTGGCAGCCCAGGGTTTGTGGGTTCAAATCCCGGGCGCCGCCGACACACTGCTGGTCAGCCATGCCATGGCGGCGTCCCATATAAAGTAGAGGAAGATGAGCACGGATGTTAGCCCAGGGCCAGTCTTCCTCAGCAAAAAGAGAAGGATTGGCAACGGATGTTAGCTCAGGGCTGGTCTTCCTCACCAAAAAAAAAAAAAAAAAAATGCATGCAAGCATACTATAGGAACTATTCTGCTCCTTGCTTTTCTCATTTAATAATATATCTCAGAAATTGTTCTGTATCAGTAAAGATTCCTTCTTCTTTTTTTCAGCTACATAATATTCACCTGTCAGACTTCATTTAACCAGCACCCTATTGATGGACGTCTGGTTTGTTTGTGATTTTTCCTATTATAAACACCTATTCAGTGCATACATTATTTCTCATATGTGCAAGAAAGACTACAGGATAAATTCTTTGAATGAGAATTGCTTTTTAATAGCATTAAATACATATGACTTTTATTGGATGTTACCAAACTGTCACCCATAGAGGTTGTATGGTACCCTCTTGCCTACAGTATCACATCCTTGCCAGTACAATTTGTCTTAAAACCTTTTGATCTTTTTCAATCTAATAGATAAAAAATGGTATCTAAGTGTGGTTTTCATGTGCATATCTTATTATGAATGCACCTTTTTGACCCTGTTTCTGTTGTCACATCTCTTTCTCTGACTCTCTTCTGCCCCCTCTTCCACTTCTAAGGATCTCTGTGGTTGGTGGGGCCCACCCCAGTTTTAAGGTCAGCTGATTAGCACCGTTAATTCCATCTGCATTTGGATGCCTTTTCACATGTTTCATTGTATTCTTTTGCTCTGGTATTTCTGTCATTGATTTGTAGGAGTTCTTTGTGTTTTAGGAAACTTAGCCCTTTGAGACGTGAATCACAGATGGTTCCCGGCCCTCCCACAAGTTTGTCATTTGGATCTGACTTTGCTTATGATGGCTCTTGTCTTGAAGGGTCTTAAATTTTGTACAATAGAATTTATTTGCCTTTTCTTTCTGGCTTTGGGTTTTTGCTCTGTACTGGGGCCTTCCTTGCTCTAAGATTATAAAAGAATTCTGTGATCTCTTCTGCTTTTATTTTTTACATTTAAATATGTTAACCACCTGGAATTTATTTTGGTGTAAGGTGCAATACATGGCTCCAACTTTTTTTTTCAAGATGATCACCCAGTTAATTCACCGTTATCTTTTCCTAATGGATTTGAAATTCTTTTTTATTATTATATAAGAATTTCCTCTATGTATCTGGGTTCCTTTCAGTTCAGTGTCTTTGATCTGTCTGGTTGTTTATGCACTGGTACCACACTGTTGAGTAGCTTCATGTTTAAATATCTGATAGAGATGGTTCCCCTTCATTATTTTCCTGGTTATTCTTGTTTGTTTGTTTTTCCATATGAACTTTAGAATCAACTTATCCATTTCAAAAGTCCTATTACTATTTAATTGGAATCACTTTAAATGTATGGGGTAACATAGGGGGAGCTGATGATATCTTCATGATGTAGAGACTTCCTATCCAGGAACATGGTTTTCCATCTGTCCAAGTCTTCCTTTCTGACCCCGAGGAGTGATAAAGTTGTCTTTATATATATCTTGTAATATTTTGTTAAGCTTATTGCCAGGGAATTTTTATTGTTGCTATTGGAAATAGGATCTTTCTTCCATCTTTCCTTCTAATGACTGTTTGTATCCATGAAGGCTATTGATGTCCATATAGAAATATTATGGCCAGCCACCTTACTGACTTTTTTCCAGTTTTATTGAGATATAATTGACATAAAACATTGTATTAGTTTAAGGTGTAAAACATGATGATTTGATATATGTATATGTTGTGAAACAATTACCATAATAAGTTTAATTAACATCCATCCTCTCACATAGTTACAATTTTTTTTTCTTGTCATGAGAACTTTTAAAATCTACTCTCTTAGCAACTTTCAAATATTTGATACAGTATTGTTACCTCTACTCACCATGCTATACATTATGTCCCCAGACTTACTCATCTTATAACTGGAAGTTTGTACCTTTTGACCACCTTCACTCAGTACCCCCATCCCCCTTTCTGGAAACCATCAATCTGATCTCTGTTTCTATGAGTTTTTTTTTTTTAGATTCCACGTATAAATGAGATCATATAGTATTTGTTTTCTCTGATTGACTTATTTCACTAATGACCTCAGGGTCCATCCATGTCATCATAAATCAAAGGATTTCTTTTATTCTCATAGCTGAATAATATTACATTGTGTATGTATGCATTTATATATATATATATATATATATATATATATATATATATAGCTGAGGTTTTTTTTGTGTCTTGGCTGTTGTAAATAATTCTAGAATGAACATGAAGGTACAGATCTCTTTGAGATAGTGATTTCATTTCTTTTGGATATATACCCAGAAATGGAATTGCTGGATCATATAATAATTCTATTTTTAATTTTTTGAGGAAGCACCAAATTGTTTTCATAGTGGTTGCACTAATTTATATTCCCACCAACAGTGCACAAGGGTTCCCCTTTTCTCACATTCACACCAGCACCTGTAATCTCATCTTTTTGATAATAGCCATTCTAATAGGTGTGAAGTGATATCTCATTGCATTTTTCCTGGTTTTATTGAGATAATTAGCATATAGCACTGTATAAGGTTGAAGTGTACAGCATAATGATTTGACTTACTTATATCTGAAATGATTACCATAATAATTTTAGTTAACACCCATAATCTCATATAGATACAAATTAAAGAAAAAGAAAAAAAGTTTTTTCCCTTGTGATGAGAACTCTTAGGATTTACTCTCTTGACTTTCATATATATCATATGGCAGTGCTAACTATAGTCATCATGTTGTATATTACAGCCCTAGTACTAATTTATCTTATAAATGGAAGTTTGTAACTTTTGACTGCCTTCTTCCAATTCCCCCTTCCCCCAACTTCCACCTCTGGTAACCACAAATCTGATCTCTGTTGTCTATGAGTTTGGCTTTTTAAAAATTTTAGATTCCGTATATAAGTGAGATCATATAGTATTTGTCTTTGTCTGGCTTATTTCACTTAGCATAATGCCCTCAGTGTCTATCCGTGTTGTTGCAAATGGCAGGATTTCCTCATTTTTTTATGACAGAATGATATTCCATTGTGTGTGTGTGTGTGTATATGTATGTATATATATACAACTTCTTTATGCATTCATCCATCAATGAACACTTAGGTTGTCCATGTCTTGGCTATTGTAAATAATGCTGCTATGAACATGGGAGCACAGGTATCTCTTTGACATAGTGTTTTCATTTCCTTCAGATATATTCCCATAAGTGGAATTGCTACCTCATATGGTAGTTCTCTTTTTAATGTTTTGAGGAATGTCCATGCTGTTTTCCATAGTGGCCATACCAATTTACAATCCCACCAACAGGGCACAAGGGTTCCCTTTTCTCCACATCCTCACCAGCATTTTTTATCGCTTGTCTTTTTGATGATAGGCTTTCTAATAGGCGTGATATCTCATTGTGGTTTTGATTTGCATTTCCCTGATGATTAATGATGTTGGACATCTTTTCATATACCTGTTGTTCATTTGTATATCTTTTTTGGACAACTGTCTATTCAGGCCCTTTGCCTATTTTTTAATTGCATCATTGATTTTTTGCTATTGAGTTGTATGAGTCGCTGTGTATTTTAGATATTAACCCCTTATCAGATAAATGGTTTGTAAATATTTTTTCCCATTCCATTGGTTCTTTTCATTTTGTTGATTGTTTCTTGTGCTGTGCAGAAGTTTTTTAGTTTGATACAGTCTCACTTTATTTTTGATTTTGTTGCTTGTTCTTTAGGTGTCATATCTGAAAAATCATTGCCAAGACCCCATCAAGGAGTTTTTTCCTGTTTTCTTCTCGGAGTTCTTGGGTTTCAGGTCTTACTGTCAAATCTTTAATCCATTTTGAGTTAATTTTTGTGAGTGGTGTAAGATATGGGTCTAGTTTCATTCTTTCACATGCGGATATCCAATTTTTCCAGCACCATTTATTGAAGAGACTATCTTTTCTCCATTGAGTATTCTTGGCTCCCTTGTCAAATATTAGTTGACCATATATGCTTGGGTTAGTTTCTGCGCTCTTGATTTTCTTCCATTGGTCTATGCATGTGTTTTTATGCCAGTACCATACTGTTTTGACTACTATAGCTTAATAGTACAGCTTGAAATCAGATAGTGTTCTTCTTTCTCAGGATTGCTTTTGCTATTTGAGATATTTTGGGGTTCCATGCATATATTAGATCATTTTTTCTACTTCTGTAAAAAATGCCTTTGAAAAATGGATGAGGATTGCATTGAATTTATAAATGGCTTTTGGTGGTATTGACATTTTAACAATACTAATTTTTCTAACCCATGAACATGGGATATCTTTTCATTTGTTTGTGTCTTCTTCAATTTCTGTCATCAATGTCTTGTAGTTTTTAGTGTAGTGATCTTTCACTTCCTTGATTAAATTTATTCCTAAATATTTTATTGTTTTTGATGTTATTGTAAGTGGGATCATTTTCTTTATTGCTTTTTCAGATAATTTCTTGTTAGTGTATAGAAATGCTACTAATTTTTATATGCTAAATTTGTATCCAGCAACTTGACTGAATTTGTTGATTAGACCTAACAAGTTTTTGGTGGAGTTTTTAGGGTTTTCTATACGTAAAATCATGTCATCTGCAAATAAAGGCAAATTTATTTCTTCCTTTCCAATTCTGATGACTTTTATTTCTTTTTATTGCCTAGTTGTTCTGGCTAGGACTTCCAGTACTGTGTTGAATAAAAGTGGCCTGAATGGGCACCCTTGTCTTGCTCCTAATCTTAGAGGAAAAGCTTTACACTTTTCACCACTGGGAATGACGTTAGCCGTGGGCTTGTCATACAGAGCCTTTATTATATTGAGGTACATTCCCTCTATACTCAGTTTGTTAAGGGTTTTTATCATGAATAGATGTTGAATTTTGTCAAATGCTTTTCTGAATCTATTGAGATTATCATATGATTTTTATCTTTCATTCTATTAATGTGATGCATCACATTGATTGATTTGTGGATGTTGAACCATTCTTGCATCCCTGGAATAAATCCCACTTGGTCATGGTGTGTGACCCTTTTAATGTATTGTTTTATTTGGTTTGCTAATATTTTGTTGAGGATGTTTGCACCTATGTTCATCAGGGATATTTGGCCTGTAATTTTCTTTTCTTGTAGTGTTGTTGTCAGGTTTTGGTATCAGGGTAATGCTGGCCTCATAAAATGAGTTTGGGAGTTTTCCCTCCTCTTCTATTTTTGGAAGAGTTTGAGAAGGATTGGTATTAATTCCTCTTTAAATTTTGGTGGAATTCACCAGTGAAACCATCTGGTCCTAGACTTTTGTTTGTTGTGCAGTTTTTGATTAGTGATTCAATCTCCTTACTAATAATCTATCTGTTCAGATTTTCTATTTTTTCCTGATTCAGGTTTTATGTTTCTTGGTAGGTTGTATGTTTCTAGGAATTTATCCATTTTCTGTAGGTTGTCCGATTTGTTGGCATATAATTTTTCCTAGTAGTCTCTTATGATCCTTTGTATTTATGTGGTATCTGTTTTAATGTTTCCTCTTTCATTTCTGATTTTATTTATTTGAATCCTGTCTTCTTTTCATAGTGAGTCTAGCTAAAGGTTTGTCAATTTTATCTTTTCAAAGAACCAGCTCTTAGTTTTATTGATTTTTTTTTCTGTTGTCTTGTTAGTCTCTACTTCATTTATTTCTGCTCTGATTTTTGTTATTTTCTTCCTTCTACTCACACTGGTGTTAGTTTGTTCTTGTTTCTCTGGTTCCTTAAGATGTAAAATTAGGTTTGTTCAAGCTCTTCCTTTTTCCTTAATGTAGGTGTTTATTGCTATGAACTTCTCTCTTAGAACTACTTTTGCTGCTGCCTCCTGTAGGTTTTGATATGTTGTATTTCCATTTGTCTCAAGGTATTTTTTGATTTCCTGTTTGATTTCTTCTTTGACTTACTGGTTGCTCAGTAGCATGTTGTTTAATCTCCCTATATTGATTTTTACAATTTTCTTCTGATAATTGATTTCTCGTTTCATACCTTTGTGGTTGGAAAAGATGCCTGATATGATTTCAATCTTCTTAAATTTATTAAGACTTGTTTTGTGGCCTAACATATGATCTACCCTGGAGAATATTCCATGTGCATTTGAAAAGAACGTGTATTCTGTTGCTATTGGGTGGAATGTTCTGTATATATCTGTTAATTCCATCTGGTCTAACATGTTGTTTAAGGCCAATGTTTTCTTATTGATTTTCTGCTTGGATGATCTATCCATTGTTGAAAGTGGGATGTTAAAGTCTCCTACTATTATTATATTGATGTCTATTTCTCCCTTCTGGTCCGTTACTATTTGCTTTATATATTTAGGTGCTCCTCTGTTAGGTGCATAAATATTTACAAATGTTATTCTCTTGTCGCATTGACCTCTTTATCATTATGTAATGACCTTTTGTCTCTTATAACAGTCTTTGTCTTAAAGTCTATTTTGTCTGATATAACTCTACCCACCCTTGCTTTCTTTTGGTTTCCATGTGTGTGGAATATCTTTTTGCATCCCTTCACTTTCAGTCTGTGTATGTCCTTAAAGCTGAAGTGAGTGTCTTGTAGGCAACATATATTTGGGTCCTGTTTTTTTTTTTTTTTTTTAATCCAGTCAGCCACTCTATGTCTTTTGGTTGGAGAATTTAGTCTACTTACATTTAAAATAATTATTGATAGGTGTGAACTTACTTTTGCCTTTTTGTTAATTGTTTTCTGGCCATTTTGTAATTCATTTGTTCCTTTTCTATTCTCTTTGTCTCTTCCTTTGTGATTTGATGATTTTCTGTAGTGGTATGCTTAGCTTCCTTTCTCTTTCTCTTTTGTGTATGTTATAGGTTTTTGCATTGTGGTTACCATGAGACTTATATAAAACATCTTGTATTTATAATAGTCTGTTTTAAGCTGATAACAACTTAAGTTCAAATGCATACTAAAACCTATATATTTACTCTCCTCTCCTATGTTTTATGTTTCTGATGTCACAATTTACATCTTTTTAGCTTGTGTATCCTTTAATTAATTATTGTAGTTATACATACCTTAACTACTCTTGCCTTTTTTTTTTTTTGGTGAGGAAGATTAGCCCTGAGCTAACAACTGTTGCTAATCCTCCTCTTTTTGCTGAGGAAGATTGGCCCTGGTCTGACATCCATGCCCATCTTCGTCTACTTTATATGTGGGATGCCTGTGATGGCATAGCTTGATAAGTGGTGAGCAGGTCTGCTCCTGGGATCCAAGCCTGCAAACCCCGGGCTGCTGAAGTGGAGTGCACAAACTTAACCACTACACCACTACTCTTGTCTTTTAACCTTCAGACTAGATTTATAAGTGATTTATTCACCATTATTACAACATTAGGGTATTCTGAATTTTACTATATATTTACCTTTACCAGTGAGATTTATACTTTCATATGTTTTCCTGTTACTAATCAGCATTCTTTCAGTTTAGCTAAGAAATCCCTTTAACATTTCTTGTAAGGCTGTTTTAGTGGTGATGAACTTGTCTTGAAAACTCTCTCCTTCAATTCTGATGGACAGCTTTGCTGGGTGGAGTGTTCTTGGTTGGCAGTTTTTTCTTTCAGCACTTTGATATATCATGACACTTCCCTCTGGTCTGTAAAGTTTCTGCTGAAAAATCTGCTGATAGTCTTATGGGGGTTCCCTTATACATAACAAGTTGTTTTTCTCTTACTGCTGTTAAGATTCTTTTCTTGTCTTTAATTTTTGACAATTTAATTATAATGTGTCTTGTGTGAGTCTCTTTGGATTCATTTTATTTAGAACTTTCTGGCCTTCCTGGATTTGGATGTCTGTTTCTTTCCCCAGGTTAGGGATGTTGTCAGCCATTATTTCTTCACATAAGCTTTCTGCCCCTTTCTCTTTCTCTTCTCCTTCTGGGATCCCTAGAATGAGAATATTCACTCTTTTTCTTTTCTTTTGCTCCTCTGGATGGCTTCCACTGCCCTGTCATCAAGTTCGCTGGTCCTTTCTTTCACTTGATTTTGAACCCCTCTATTGAATTTTTTTAGTTCAGTTATTGGATTTTTCACCTCTTTATTTTCTGTTTGGTACTTTCTTACATTTTCTATCTCTTTGTTAAAATTCTCACTTTGTTCATTCATTGTTCTTCTGACTTCAGTGAGCATCTTTATGCCCATAATTTTGAACTCTTTATAAGATAAAAAATCATTTACCTCCATTTCATTGAGGTCTGTTTCTTGAGTTTTATCTTGTTCTTTTGTTTATAACATATTCCTCTGTTTCTTCATTTTTCTTTGTTTATAACATTTTCCTCTGTTTTCTTCATTTTTCAACATACCATATTCATTTTCTTCATTCTTCATTGACTCTCTCCATTGGTTTCTGTGCATTAGATAAAACAGCCACCTTCCCTAGTCTTGATAGAGTGGTCTTGTGTAGGAGATGAACCTTATCATTCAACCTGGCCCTAGCTCTTTCTTTCAAACCTCTGTGATTGTCCAAGCTGCCATCTTTGTTCATGGTGGCTCCCAGTTGTTGAGAGTGTGCCAAGACTTGTCAGTGTCCCAAAGGGGAGGATCTCAGTTAGCACCTAGTTGCAGGCTGATTGGAAGCCAGACACTCAAGCAGCCACTTTTAAAGTATGCAAGTAGACTTCTTTCAGGGAAAGACTGAGGCTGGGCATTTCTGTCTTCTCCCTCTGTGCTGAGGACTGGGGAATAGCTGATTAAGAAGTATTTCTTTGTTTGCTACACTTCTGTTGGACCTGGAACTCAGGTCCTGCTGGCCAGCAGAGCCACACTACAATGGGGTGTGTCCTCTGGGCAGCAGCCACAAGAGCTGGGGCGGCAGATGTGTTTACAAGTTTCTTTAAGGAAGACACTGGTGACCTAGAACAGGGCAGAGCATGAGCACAAAGATGGTGCCTGCTGGCCTTCCCAGTCTCCAGGGAGGATTGCAGTCCATACCTGGATGTGTACCTGACCCTCAGGCAGCAGCTTTTAAAGTATGCAAGTAGACCTCTTTCTGGGAAAGACTGGGAGATGGGTGTTTCTGTCTGCTGTCTCTGCACTGGATCCTGGGAGGTAGCCATGATGAGTCCTCATAAGCCTTTTAAGAACTCTTTCTTTGCTATATAGCCTTGTGGGTCTTGTAGATGCAAGCTGCTTTGGCTTTCAGAGCTAAGTGTTTTGGGGGTTTGTCCCTCAGGTGGAAGTTTTAAAAGTTGGGATGCCAAATGTCAAGTCCAAACTCTTCACTCAAGGAGAAGCTGGGAGTTGTGGGTTCCCTCCCAATTGTATGTCACTCTGCCAGGGGTGGGGTTTATGGCAAGAATGTGTCTCAGTCTTTCCTACCTGTGTCAACGTAGGTTTTTTTCTCATTCATCCAATGTGTAGGAGTCACCTAGCTAGTTTTTGGATTTCTTTCAGAGGGAATTGTTCAATGTATAGCTATAGATTTGGGGTGTCCATGGGAGGAGGTAAGTTCAGGAGCCTCCTATGTTGCCATCTGGGACTGGAACCTCTGAATTCTTTTTGTTTATAATAGTTTTGGTTCTCTTAGTTTTTTCATGTGAACAATTTTATAATCTTCAAATAGTTATAATTTTATCTTTTTTCATGTGAACAATTTTATAATCTTCAAATAGTTATAATTTTATCTTTTCCATTCCAATTTTTATACCTCCATTTTTTTCTACTGGTTGATTGCACAGACTAGTACCCCAGAGCAATGTTAAATAAATAATTAAGGTGGTAGTGGATGATCTTGTCATCTTGTTTCTGACCTTCATGAGAATGCTTCTAGTATTTTCTCATTAAGCTGTCTTTTGGGCTGAAAGAGTGTGTTATTTTATTATCTTAAGTTAAGTATACATCTATTTCTTTAAATAATTAAGATTATATCATTAATAAGCATTGATGACATACACAGCCTGGCAGTGTATTAGATTGAGTAAGCATTTGATTGAGCATCTGATTTAAAGGGAATCTTCATTTGCCAGTTTTGGCATGACAAATCTTCCTAGTGTACAAAACTTATGATGCCTGCACTTCATATCATGAGGGAACCAAGAAAATCCCTTGAAGTATTACTGTGCCCCAACTGCCTCTCCTACCCCGTTGATGAGAAGCATGCACATTGCTCGGAAGGATTATCATCAAAGGAGAGCAAAGGGAAAGAAATGGTTGACTCATGGTGTGCTAGCTTCCTATTGCTGCTGTAACAAATAACCACAAATTTAGTGGCTTGAAACAGCACAAATTTATTATCTTACAGTTCTGTAATTCGGAAGTCTGAAATGGGTCTCACTGGGCTAAATTCAAGGTATTGACAGGGCCGTTCCTTTCTGGAGGCTCTAGGGGAGAATCTGTTTTCTTTCTTTTCCAGCTTTTAGATAGTCTCTGTTTTTTGACTCACAGCCGCCTTCCTTCGTCTTCAAAGCCAGCGACACGGCATATCTCTGACCCTGCTTCTCTTGTCAATTTTTTCTCTGATTCTCTTCTTCTGATTCCTCCTTCCACTTTTAAGGACCATTGTGACTCCATTTGGGCCTACCCCAACATTATGTTCAATTGGTTTGCAACCTTAATTCCACCTGCAACCTTCATTCCCTTATGCGTGTAACCTAACATATTCAGAGGGTCCAGAGATCAGGACATCTTTGGGGGTCATTTTTCTGTCTACCACAGGTGGCATAAATTTAAGGAGGGTCTGTGGTGTCTGAATGGAGGGAACCAAACTTGAGGGAACCCTGTGGAGAGGAGAGGAGGTGGACAGTATTGGGCGATGGCTGAGCCACCTGGGGCATTGTGCACACCAGGAAGCCACCTGGGGAGCCAAGCCAATGCTTGTAGACCTACCACTGACTTTTTAAAAAATAAATAAACTTTATTTCTTTAGAGCATCTTAGATTAACAGCAGAACTGAGTGGAAAGTACAGAGAGTTCATGTATCTCTGATCCCCATCCCCATATACGCACAGCCTCCACTGACTTTTGAGGGAGCCCTGCATGTCCCCTGTACTGAGGGAGAGGTAATGGATGCTCTTCCCATTAATATTTGGGGTGTGGTGGATGTGATGCCTGCCCTGGTCCTGAGATCCAGATCCTATCTGGGCTTTCTAATGGCCCAGGACTCTTGTCAGGGCCCCTAAGCAGAAGATAGGATCCTGGATGACTAGGCGGGTAGAGGCAGTGATGCTGAAGAAAAAGCCCTCATCATTGACATTGGTAAAGATCATTCTTATGGCACAAATATCAACATTTAAATTCTTACTTTCCAGTAATGTGTGTAAGATAAAGGCAGAATACACATAAAAAGCAGAATATACATGTCAAATAATTGTACAGTCTAATGAGCCAAGGTGACATTCTGGCTGGACTGAATAGTTGTGGCTTGGAACTGCTGATACAAACTCCAAGTACGACTCAAAGGCCAAATCAGGTGTGGGAAGAGGGTTTAGGAGTCTCAGGGTAGAGTGTGAGAAACTTTGAGTTGGATAACATTTAAACATATGGAAATTGAGGGCTTGGCAGGGTCTTAGTGATCCCAGACGGAAGGCCAAGGAGGCCAGACCCTCTGGCGATTGGGCCCTGTGTAGTCAGACAACGTGATGGGCAAGCTAGCTTCAGTGAGCCTCCCAAGGCAGCTGCCTTTGTGGAGTCCTTGAAAACGAGTGTGCAACAGTGAAGCGTAATAGAGTTCAGGGTCAAGGGCTGTCATAGCAAACTCCCAGGGATGGTTTGTAGCCTTGGTTGCACCTGAACTTGATTGCATTTAATATTGCTTGACGTGAATGGATTGCTGGCTGGGGTTGATCTTTTTATGCTACTTGGAGATCTTTATTGTAATTGTTTTATGGGAAAAATGTCGACAGTGATACTTTGAACCTATGCTCCCTTTTTCATCTCAGTATCTCTGTCACTTCTGAGACAGTCTGATGACAGTGTGCTTTATTACGTGCCTTCTAGACTTTTTTCCTTCTCTTTTCTTTTATTTCACAGCTTTGGTGGTGGGAGAGGGGGTCCCTGGACATTGCATGGAAAGAAACAATAAAAGTCAGTAGGTTGTCAAACTTGATTATCTTGGATTGTTCAATTTGCCTTTGATCTCCAGGAGTCTACAAGATGCTAAATGCTTTATTAATTGTTCATTTAAATTTGGGGTAAATGTAATACCCCATTAAACAGAGAAGCAAGGAAAGTCTTACTACCTTTTTTTTCAGCCTGTCAGAGTGCAAAAAGGAATAAATCATAGCTTCTTAGGCTAGTTTTAAGAGTCTTATTTATCAAAGTGGTGAAAGATCCTGGTTTTCGTCAGGATCTCAGAGTCCTTGCTGTGTGGCTGTTGGCTTTCACTGGTACGTCTGTCTGTCCCTTTCTTGCGTGGTGCCTCTCATGGGCAGGTGCCCAATGTAGGATATACTGCCTTTCTTGATTTAAAAAAAAAAATCAAATAAAATACTACCAGCTTGTTACGTGTGTGTTGGGCTTTGGTATTTATAAAGCACCATTATATATAATATCTCATAAAGACCCGTCAAGTGGAGGAAACTGGTACTTGGTGCTCCTGGGGAGCATTAATACACATTAATATGTATGTGGACTATGTGCATACATCCCTATAGCATTTGCATGATTTATAATTTACAAAACACTCATAAATATATCCTCTCAAGGAGAGGAAACTGCTTAGTGCTCCTGCCCTTGGGTATAAATAAATATTAAATTGGGCTTAATAGCACCAGGATTGCTTCCTCTGTTAAACTAGATCCTTTGCTTAAACCCTGGACACCAGCAGGCTTGTAGTTTCACTGAGGACCACTGATTTGTGCCGGGAAGGACAGCATTATTCTGCTATTACAACACAATTCATCAGCTCTTTCAAAGGTTTCCCTTGATGTGTTCAAGATTTCTTGCAGCTGGGAGAATAGAACTTAAAGTGATAGCTCTTTAGCAAGCTGTCATTGCTCTGTCGGGATTTCTTACTCTTTTTCCATTCTTTAATTCTCAGGTAAGTGGCCATTCCCTTCAGATAGATACCAGTGAGCGCTTGGAACATCGGATGCCTGGTGGAGGAACGTGCTTGCCACAGGGTATCTTACACCTACGGGTCCCACTTCTGACTTCAGTTATATTTTCCCGAGTAGTAAGTTATGTCTTTTCCTGGCATTTCTTTTTTTATGTCATTACAGTTTGATAGAAATTAAAAGCCCTATCAGATGCTGGGTCTGCTCACATTCCTTGCCCCCTCTGCTGCTTACTGGGGGTGCCAACCCTGCACCAGATTCTATCTTTCTCTTCCCGACACCTGCTCTGTATTCAGAGGTCAAGTCAATCTGTATGTCATTGAATCAGTGGTAATAGTAATTATTCAATGAAGTGAGAATTATTTTAAATATATACCTTTCAGAATTTTACATCATCTGTTCGACTTAAAAGAATTGACTGATTTTAAGGAAATCTGATGCCCAGTTTCAAGAAACACCTTGAACTATGCTTGTGGATAGTCTTAAAACAAAATGTCCTCTGATATCCATTTTGCCTTCTTTTTAGTAATAAAGCTATGTGAGCGTTAGTTAGGCACATGGCCTCCGGCTCTGAACTACGACTCCCAGCCTCCTTTGCAGCTACATATGGCTATGTGACTGAGTTTGGGCCAATGAGATGTGAGTGGGAGTGATATGTGCAACTTCTCGGTTTCTATTTAAAGATGCTTGCCCTGGCTTTTCTCTTTCCTCTTCCTATTCCTTGCAGAAAGGCAACAGCTGGAGCAACCTTGCAAAAGCCACATGTTGAAGGCTGTGGAGCTGCCCCACATGTCCACTTCCACTTCCCCCAGACCACTCACCTGTGGACTGTAGTGTTTGGCACAGCAGATTGATCTATTCTTTAACTAATAAAAATGTTAAAAATGAGCAATCCTGTTAAAGGATACACTAAATTTTAGTGAAAGCTCTGTATGTGAAGGTAGGGGTTATAGTGACTAGTGATTGTAACTGTCCCCCTGCCTTCATTCTGTCCTTTCTCCAATCTATTCTCCAAATGGCTGTCAAAGAGAGGCCACTCTGCTGTGAAAAATCTTCAGATCTTCTGCTGGCTCACCAGGTACCTAAAATCCCAAACCCTTAGCATAGGGTAGAGGCTATTTCGGGATTTGTTTTGGCTGAAAACAATAGAAAATAATTTAAAACATTGTTTTAAACAATAATTTAAAACATTAAAACTAATTTAAACATTAAGACTTTGGTCTTCTTTCATAATAGGAAATCTGGAGGGAGGTGTTTCCAGGGTTGGTTTAGCACCTCAATGATGTCAGGACTCTGGCTTGTCTTTGCTTCAGTTCTCTTGGCTTCTTCCTCATAGTTATTTATAAGATGGGTGAGGTGGCTCCAGGCTTCACATCCTCTCACCTATTCAAATGCAGGAAGGAAAAAGTTGCTCTTCTTTTTCTTTTTATCAGGGAGGAAAATCTTTCCTAAACCCCCCTGGCAGATTTCCCTCAGGTCTCTTTGGCCAGACTGACTCACATGCCTATACCTTAGCTGCAAGTTGGCTGGGAAAGTAAGAGTCTTGATGGAAGGGAAGCTGCCTATGATACACGAGGGGAGCGGGCGTGGCTGTAGGGCAGGCAGTTGAATGTGTGCCCCAAGAGCCTCACATACTTACCTGAAGCAAAAAGTATGACCGTAAGCTTAAATAGAAAAAATTTATTTCCTGTGACCATAAGGTCTGTTACAAACGTTTCTTTTGAATTGCTATTGTTATGATTTATTGGTCAGAACACAACAGATCAAAACAATGTATAGTAAAAGTTTTGGTAAATAATAAAATGAAACAAATTTGATTTTATTGGCAATATATTTCTTAATGCTATTAAAACACATACAGCAGAAGAATACTGTTTATTGCCGGAACGGGGTAGCTTTTAGCTTCAGTTGCATTCTAAGTTTCATGTTTGTGGATTTTGGTGTTGAATAACCTTGCTCACAAAAATAAGTTGATGGAAACAGAAGGCATTGTATAACTGCAAGATTGGTTCTTCAGTTCCTTCTGAGTTATGTACTAAAATACACATGATGATCTATAATAAAATTAAGTATAAGGTTCAGGATGGTGAGAGGCATGCCCTCCTCTTGTAAAGTGGGAGAAGGGGAGATGCCAAAGGAGATCCTAACTGACACCTCTGCCAAAGAGTGTGCTCAGCAGATCAGTGGTAGGAAGAGGGCAGAGGAAAGTTGAGAGCTGAAAATTGATTCCCTCAAAACCATCCACGCTCAGTGTGCCTCTTAGAAAGTCTTTGGAGACTCCCAGTGATACATGTACCCCAGTCTAAAGACCGCTGTTTGGGAGGATCAAATGAGATATGTGAAAACCTTTTGCATGCTATCAAGAGAGTTACAAATGTCATTAATAATAATATACTCCTTACTGCATGCTCTGTTTTTCTAAAATTGTGACCACAGCCACAAAGGAAAAAAAGGCTCTAAGTAGTTCATGTTATAGGTCCTGAAAGCTGCTCACTATCAGGCAAGCCAGCTCCCCACTGGGCTTGCTGAGAACATCCCCCCCCAGTACAGAAGAAGGTTGAGGAAAGGGAGTGAGAGGTCCCCTTTTCTGGGGACTGTTGGGTGGAGGTTGGGGCATGTGCATGGGAGAGGGTGTCCTTTTGTCTCCTGGCTGGGTGTCTGCTCTTCCATGGCACTTGCTGCCCAGCTGTCATATACATGAAAGGAGGGGAAGAGCCCTGGAGGGAGCCACCATGACCCCTTTGAGGTCCCCATTCTAGGACATATAGAAGATGCCCAGGTGCTCAAGTCCAGGAGGCCAGACAAAACTGGGGTCTGTAGGCTTGCCAGGCTGCAGAGTGGGGCAAAGGGGCTCGCCTGATGGTGTGAAGTCACCAACTATGGGCAGCCAGGCCACAGGATCACTGTGAATGGTTGGGAGAGCTGCCTGGGGATGTGTTCTCTGCCAGCAGGGCTTGGGGACCACAAGTTAGATTGGTGATAATGACCAATAAAGGGGGAGGTTGACCTCAGTGCAGCCACCACATGATTGCTGAGGTGGGAAATGTCCCTTGGCTCTCTTACCCTTCTCCCTGCCCAAACACCAGGAAAGGGGGTGGGAATGCAGACCACACACATCCGTCCATCCACTCCACGCACTGCTGCTCTGGAATTATCAGCTTGCAACAACTCCGTGTTCAGTGATGTCACCTTGGTAGCTTGAAATCCACTTGGTGGGACTATTTATATCACAAGCAGCAGCAAAAGCTACAAATCAGTGCTGCCCCGCTCCCTTCCAAGTTGAGATGGATGTTAGGGTGTCTAACATCTACCAGCGCACCACTGACTCCACGTGTCTGGGACCAGGAGTCTAGAGTGTGGTGGCAGGGAAGAATGTAAGTCAAATATGAGACTGAGATTAGACAACAGACAAGGCTAAGGCTGAGTAACCAAAATGCGGTGATGTTAATGGTAGAAAGTGATTGAAAAGCTGTTAAATGGGACTAAAACATCCTTAAGGGAGCCTACTACCCAGCAGAAGAGTAGAGTTTGGCAAAGCATAATGGTATATTAAAAAAAAAGTCTCATATATCTATTTCATAAATTGAACTTCCTCAATCAAACTGCATATTCCAACACAACTACAGGTATTGAAAAGGATCCACTTTAATTGAGAGTTGCTAAACATGATAAAGTGTTGGAGTCTCAAAGAATTGTTACCTGATATGATCCAGTTAACCTCCAGCTTTTTGCTGCCCTGGGATTTGGGCCGCTGTGGCCTCTTGACCACAGAGAAGAGCTTGTCTCCAGCCAGGGGTTCACTCCTGCCTTGGCCAAGCTGGTTCTGGCTCCAGAAGCAGATTCTGCAGAAGTGTCAGGATCACCCTCCCTCCAGTACTTAGGCCGTTTCTAAGGATGAGCAGCTGTGCAGAGAATTAGTTCTTTTGCAGAACAGAATCCTTTAACGAGACTAATTGTTTTTGTAATAGGACTTTCACAGGAAAAGTAAAAAAGCCTCTCTCATAAAAGCAAATGGATTCTCTGCTCAGAATGCACATCTTCTGCCCAGCAGGTACTGAACTGCAGATGGTGTTTTTACATTCCCAACTGGGTATTTAATAAGGAAGGAGAAGGGTCTAGCTCCCCTCTCCTCTTCCTGCTACAAACACTGGCAATGCACTTCTTCTATTCTTTGAATTTCACTCTGAGGGGGGAAAATCTATTTTAAACAAAGGTAAAAGATTCAAGAATTAGTTAGAATTTAAATCAAAGGAAAAAAAAAAAAAGGAAAGTGCATAGTTGTTTCCAGGCTGACAATATTTTAAGAACCAAGCCTGTTGTCCATAAGCTGCCAATTTCAGGTGATTTTGGGCACATGGAGGCTTCTGTACCAGTTAGGACTGAGCGTGGCTGAAAAAGTAGCGTTAACAAAATGGAATCTTCTCATGTAACAAAAAGTCTGGTATGGGCAGTCCAGGGTTGGTGTAGCTACTCAATGAAGCTACTGTGGACCCAGGTTCCCTCTAGCTTCCAGCTCCTTCCTTGGCATGGAGCACCTCTGCTTGGAGTAGTGGGATGGCTGCTTTACCTGTGGGCACTGCCCCAAGTTGCAGGCAGGAAGAAGGGCAACAGGCAAAGTGCAAAAGTGATGAGCCATGATCCAGGATTCCTGCTTCTTGGTATTTACCCAGATGAGTTGAAAATTTATGTCCACACAAAAACTTGCACACAGATTTTTATGGCAGCTTTATTCATAATTGCCGATTGGAAGCAACCAAGAGGTCCTTCAGGAGGTGAATGGATAAATAAACTGTGGTCCATCCAGACAATGGAATATAATTCACTGCTAAAAAGAAGTGAGCTATTAAGCCATGAAAAGATGGGAAGGAACCTGAAATGCATATTACTAAATGAAAGAAGACAGTCTGAGAAGGCTACATACTGTATGGTTCCAACTCAATGACACTCTGGAAGAGGCAGAATTATGGAGACAGTAAAAATGTCAGTGGTTGGCAGGGGACTGAGGAGAGGGAGGGATGAACAGGCAGAGCATGGAGGATTTTTAGGGCAGTGAAAACTATTCTATATGATACTATAATGGCGGAAACATGTCATTACATTTGCCAAAATCCGTAGAGTGTACAACACCAAGAATGAGCCCTGATGTAAACTCTAGACTTCAAGTGATCATGATGCATCCGTGTAGGCTCATCAGTTGTGACAAATGCACTCCACTGGGCAGAATGTATTCATGTGTGGGGGAAGCGGGTATTTGGGAACTCTGTACTTTAATTTTCAGTGACATCACCTAAAATTGCTCTAAAAAATAAAATCTATTTAGGGGCTGGCCCGGTGGTGTAGCAGTTAAGTTTGCACACTCTGCTTCGGCTGCCTGGGGTTTGCTGGTTCAGATCCTGGGTGCAGACCTACACACAGCTCATCAAGCCATGCTGAGGTGGCGTCCCACATGGAACAACTAGAAGGATGCACAACTATGACATCCAACCATCTCCTGGGGCTGGGGAAGAAAAAAGGAAAAAAGGAGGAAGATTGGCAACAGATGTTAGCTCAGGGCCAATCTTTCTCAAAAAAACAACAACAACACAAAAACCAAAAAACAAAACAAAACCCTTCCTGCGAACACAAAAACAAAACAAAACAAAACCAGAAGTGATGGGCCAGTTAAGTCTGTCCCTTTTTACCTACAAAATAATAGCTTCTCTAGAAATCTCACCCAGTAGACTTCTGCTTGTACCTCATTGACAAAAACTGACCACATGACCAACCTGGGCTGCAAGGGAGTGACTATTTTTATTATTTATTTATTTATTTTTGGTGCTTTTTTTTCCTTCCAGTTTTATTGAGATATAATTGACATACAGCTCTGTGTAAGTTTAAGGTGGACTGCATAATGACTTAACATACATATATTATGAATGATTACCACATTATGTTTAGTTGACATCCATCTCCTCATACAGTTACAAAAAAATTTTTCTTTCCTTGTGTTGAGAACTTTTAGGATTTACTTTCTTAGCACCTTTCAAATATACCATATGGCAGTGTAACCATAGTCATCATGTTGTACGTTGTATCCCCTGTACTTATGTATCTTATAACTAGAAGTTTTCTACCATTTGACTACCTCCATCCAATTCCCTGATATCCCACCCCCCTGCCTCTGGTAATCACAAATCTGATCTCTTCTTCTTTGAGTTTGTTTAAGATTCTAAATATAAGTGAAATCATACAATACTTTTCTTTGTCTGACTTATTTCATTTAGCATAATGCCCTTGAGGTCCATCCATGTTGTCGCAAATGGCAGGATTTCCTTCTTTTTTTATAGCTGAATAGTATTGCATTGTATATATTACCACTTTTTCTTTATCCATTCATCTCTCAATGGACACTTAGGTGTTTCCATGTCTTGGTTATTGTAAATAATCCTGCTATGAACATGGGGGTGCAGATATCTCTTTGACGTAGTGATTTTGTTTCCTTCAGATACATACCCAGAAGTGGAATTGCTGGATTGTATGGTAGTTCTAGTTTTAATTTTTTGAGGAACCGCCATACTGTTTTCCATAGTGGCTGCACCAATTTACATTCCCACCAACAGTGCACAAGGGTTCCATTTTCTCCACATCCCTACCGGCATTTATCTCTTGTCTTTTGATGATAGTCTTTCTAAGAGGTGTGAGGTGATATCTTATTGTGGTTTTGATTTGTATTTCCTTAATGATTTGTGATGTTGAGCCCCTTTTCATGTATCTGTTGGACATTTGAATATCTTCTTTGGAAAAATATCTATTCAGGTCCATTGCCCATTTTATAATTGCATTATTTGTTTTCTTTTCTTTTTTTTTTGCTGTTGAGTTGTATGAGTTCTTTATGTATTTTGGATATTAGCCCCTTATCAGATACACGACTTGCAAATATTTTCTTCCATTCCATAGGTTTCCTTTTCATTTTGTTGATCATTTCTTTTGCAGTGTAGATTTTCAATTTGATGTAATCCAACTTGTTGATTTTCGATTTTGTTGCTTGTGCTTTAGGTGTCATATCTGAAAAATCATTACCAAGACCCATATGAAGGAGATTTTTTCCTGTTTTCTTCTAGGAGTTTTATGGTTTTGGGTTTTATATTTAGGTCTTTAACCCCTTTTGAGTTAATTTTTGTGAGTGGTGTAAGATTGAGGTCTAGTTTCATTCTTTTAAATGTGAATACCCAATTTCCCCAGCACCATTTATTGAAGAGTCTATATTTTCTCCATTGAGTATTCTTGGCTGCCTTGTTGAATATTAGTTGACCATATATGCATGGGTTTATTTCTGGGCTCTTGAGTCTGTTCCATTGGTCTATGTGTCTGTTTTTATTCAAAATCATACTGTTTTGAATACTATAGCTTTGTAATATAGTTTGAAATCAGGAAGTATAATGCCTCCAGGTTTGTTCTTCTTTCTCAAGATTGCTTTGGCTATTTGGGTTCTTTTGTGGTTCCATACAAATCTTAGGATTGTTTATTCTACTTCTGTAAAAATGTCATTGGAATATTGATAGGGATTACATTGAATCTATAGATGACTTTGGGTAATAGGAACTTTTTCTTTTTTTGAGTAAGATTGGCCCTGAGCTAACATCTGTTGCCAATCTTCCTCCTTTTTTTTCCCTCCCCAATGCCCCAGTACATAGTTGTATATTCTAGTTGTAAGTCCTTGTAGTTCTTCTGTGTGAGCTGCTGCTACACTGTAGCTACTGATAGACGAGTGGTGTGGTTCTGTGCCTGGGAACCAAACCTGGGCTGCTGTAGCAGAGTGTGCCAAATTTTAACCACTAGGCCATCAGCACTGGCTCTGGTCATTTTAACAATATTAATTCTTTCGATCCATGAGCATGGGATAGCTTTCCATTTATTTGTGTCTTCAATTTCTTTCATCAATGTCTTGTAGTTTTCAGTGTGCAGATCTTTCACCTCCTTGGTTAAATTTATTCCTAAGTATTTTATTGTTTTTGCAAATAGGATCATTTTCTTTATTTCTTTTTCAGATAATTTGTTGTTGGCAGTGACCATTTTTAAATAGCACATTGCTGTCCTCTTCCACCAAAATTACAATACTGTTAATAAAGAAGAAAGAGAGAATGGATATTGGAAAGCAATCTGAAGGGTTTGCCACAGCCTCTCCTCCCTCCGATGAGAAAATATTTGCCCCACTGGCTGCCTGATACCAAAAACCGGCCAATTATTAAGATTTCCCTTTTACTTAAAGCATTGTTTTCTATTAAAATGCAGAATCCCTGGGAAAGTAGCATATAAGCATTGTTGGTCGTTTATACCTCAGGATGAGTAAATTCATTACAGATTTTCAGTTTTCCTCAAGGTTCAGTTGCCCAGAAGTCCCACTATGTAGAGTCCGAGACCCTTGAACCTTTCTCTTTGGCTGTAATAGATGCTGCCCCCTGGTGAAGAGATGCAAACCCAAGTCCTGTGTCATTGTGCCCTAAGCTGACACAAGAGGCCAGCTCACACTGTGCTTCTGTCATGGACATTTGTTATGAATGTAACCACCCAGATCCTTGAACAATATTCTCACAATATTTGTCTCCTTCCCCATGGGAGAAAGCAGGACTTGTTTCCCTAGGCTTCCCCTGAAGCTAGGGCATGAGCATGTGACAAAGGCACCAACAAAGAGATGCTCCTATATCAGAGCAAAGTGAGGCAGATATTGCTTGTGCAATCCATTTTCAGGAAAGATGGCATTCTGGCTTTGGGGGCAGCACTGTAAAGCTTGAGGGGGCTCTGGGGTTGTCTCTCAGCAGTGGCAGCAGAGGGTCTTTGCTGAAGTTGTTCTGGTTGGAGTCCAGGCTTGGCTCCTGGCTGCATAATCCCCAACCTGACCCTTTGGCTGTCCCAGAGATTCGGAGAACCAATTAATTTCTTTCACAAATCCTGACTGTTTAAATAAGCTAGAGTAGGTCCTGCTGTTTGTAATTCATAACCCTGCTTGGTGCAGTCTTACAACCTGTCCTCCTTAGGCTACTGTCCAAAATGCTGGACCCTTTGGGTATCTGTCCTTTTCTGTGATCTTATGGTTATAACACTCTCTGCTTTCTCTCCCTGTCAGCAGCCTCCTTCTCCCCTCGCTACCCCCCTTCAGTGATCCCTGAAGAAACACCACTCCATGACAAGTAAGTTCCTGCACCCACAGGCTCTCTACCATCTGCCTGGAGTGGAATCCTAAATCCCTCTGCCCTGTGCAGGAGATGTGGACATTCTTCCCTGCCCCATGTACCTTGAGGCCAGCATGGGGGAGAGGGCCAGCATTTCTGCCCCTTTCTCTTCTACCTTTGTGGATGCCATCTATGCCTTTCAAGTTCTAATCATCTGGTCATATCTTTTCATCTGTTACATCTTGATGTCCCAGCTCACAGAGATTGCATGTGACTCTCTGACTACTTTGGTGCTTCCGTGGGTGGCTGCCTTGGGTGGTGGTCACTTACTTTATCCAATAGGATTCCACTCCTCCAAGGACCAGATCTTGGGCCATATTTCCTTGTACTTGAAAGCCTTGAGTCTAGCACCTTGCTTTGCACATAGTAGGCCTTCAGTAAATGCTTATTTAATACCATTTTTAGTGGACCTACATCTTTTTATTCACCCTCTCCTTATTTTCATAGTTTCCATATTGTGAGTCTTACCTTCCCAAGAAAAACACCTCCAAACTACATCTCCCAGACTCCCTTTCCAACTAGGTGCAGCCATGTGATTCAAAGTCTGCTAATTAGAAGCAGTTACACAAGACATGAATCGAAAGTGAGCAAGGGAAGGTAACACAGGGAGACTGATCTCCTGGCAAGCATGGTGGCAGAGGCCTCTGGCTCTTCTGGGGCAGTTTTATTGGAGAATCTGATGTCCAATCCCAGTCATGATCTGTGCCAAAGAAGAGTCAGAGCAGCAGTGGTGTTTCTGTTGGAATTTCACTGAGCGTTTGGCATCATTCCTGGCTGCATTATTTCTGGCTGTGCAGCAGTCAAACCGGGGTCTCTGCCCCTTGCAGAGACTCTGGGGTCTGCCTGGCATCCTTTAACAAACTTCTTTTGAGTTTCAACTAAGAGACTAGATTCTATGTTTATGGCTAAGAACTATTTCCAACCAAGTGGTGAGGAGGCAGTACAGTGTAATGATCAAGTGTGTGGTCTTTGGAATCAGATAGACCCAGGTCTGAAACTTGACCTGGCTGTTAACTAGCTGTATGCCATTGGACAGTTTACTTAATCTCACCAAGTCTCCGTTCTTTCATGGGTAAAATAAATAAAATAAAACCTATCACAATGGGTTGTTCTGAGGATTAAAAGGAGAATGTTTTAAAGCATTTAGCACAATGCCTGGCATATAGTTGATGCTCAGTAAATGAAAGGGTAGCTATTCCAGCTAGCCATGCATATATTTCCTTTTAACCTATTAGATTATTTTAAGAATTTGTTTCTGTCATAAAGATGAAAAATAAAAGGTTGGAAATGTCTAGATGTAAAAGCTCCTCCTTCTGTCTCATATAGAGATAATTTTCTCACCTGTCCTATTCCATGGGACATTTAGAATCCTCTGGAAGCCAGCAGTGGGTCAAGCACTGTCTTTCCAGAATATGGTGTGGTCTTTCTACACTGGACATTGGCTTTGTCACTGGCTTCAATTAGGCTAATGCTACAGTGACCCTGAAGATAGTAATTTGGATAGGACAGAGGTGGAAGAATAAAAAAAATTAGTATCAGTCATGACTTCAGCAAGACTTTTGCAAAGATATCATTTTATTCCATGTAACATACAAAGAGCTTCTGCTTAATTCATATCTCTTTGTTCCTTCATCATACATTTTTCCTTAGTGTTTAAATATTTCATCCTGGCCTCCCTCTCCATTTGGTCTAAATCTCCTCTTCAGTTATTTCTGGTTCAGCTGTTTAGAACATGCTGATTTATGGTGCCTCGCTAGCGATATGTGGTAGGGGAGTGAGCTGCCAAATGCAATGGAGACATTTGCAATTCAGCAGAATGGCCTTAACTATGGTGCCATCTTTATGCTGTCTAGAGGTGATACAGCGCAGGAAGGAATCTCAGACAGTGTAATTAAATGAACAGACAAAAATCCAGGCAGGCAGGGTGGTTGCTTTGAAGACCCTATATTTGTTATATAAAAATCAAATACTCACATTCCCAGATTGATTGTACTTAGCTGGGGAACAGCTGGACCAACTCTGATGACTTGAGGGAACTCTGTGACAAGCTTTGACTGTGCAAATGGCCCTCATTCAGGAGTGAAATCCACGTGTGGGGCCAGGGGACTCGTCTGCCAGCACACTCCAGATGCCTCGTCATCATAGCTTCATTTGTTCTGATGACCCTGGGCTTAACCTCATCCTCCCAGTCCTCTACTTCACTCCTACCCCTTGTCTCTCCCTAATTCTAGAAGTAACAGATAACATCCCAAATAGAGCAAATGAATACTAATTTTGTTTTGAAAATTTTATAACAGCCTTTGACCTCGTTGAAAATGTTACAGATCTGACTTTTATAAACTGTCTGATCTTGTATACGTTATTATTCCTTTCTGTGCCTGATTGTCCTTATTTGTGACGAGAGTTTTAAAACACTGTCCTTCATGGCCTCCATGGGGTACCGTGGAGATGTAAATCCCCCTCCCCCCTTTAAATCAAAGAGGATGCATAGTGCTTTATGGAGCTGAAGGCACAGGACTGAGTCAAGGCCTCCCAGGAACACTGGGGTACCCCACCAAGGCTGCACCCCCACCCTCTGAGGGCTGCAGCTGTGAGGAGCTCTGCAGGAGATTTCGATTTCTTCCATCCTTCCTGTTCTTCTTACCGTCTAGTTATTTCCCCTTCTTCTTTCCTTCTGCTTCAAACATCAATGGATGGGAAGAATTGGGCTCTCGACTGGGGGTGGGGGCTTATCCCCTTGCCCAGGCCTCCCTGGTTGCAGAGGGAAAAGCTGGTCTCCCTGTCAAATCACAAGTGTGACCAAGACACTTCAGGTGGGACTCTGGGGTCCTAAGTGCGCTGACCATGGATGGGCCTGAAATTTTGTATATTTGACTTTCATAGAACCAGATCTTTCATATGTTATACATGGATGCTCCTGATTACCTTCCAAAGGCAGAGTCAGACTCTTAGCCACACACACTCCTGCTTCCATCTGACACAAGCAGAACTTTCCTGTTTAAAAGGAGACCGTTTTCTCTACACTTAGCCTTTTAATGACCATAATTAAGTTATAGGGGTAGAATTTTAATGGAATCTGCTTATAACTTCTGAAACCTGAATTTAGTCCCAAACAACTGTGTACTACTCCTACCAGATTTTTACCATCAGATTCATTTAGGTGTTGTGTCTGAGAACAGTGCTGTGAATTGTGCTGACAATTAAATATGTGAACAAGTAAGTAAAATGCATTAATACTTATTAACAAAATAATAAATGATAAAATAATAATAACATATGCTATACTAGATGCTACTGGTTTAATTATTCCTGCTTAGGAGAAGCTCGACTTAAGAAATGTTTCTGCTAGGAAGGACTTTCTCACATTTTATTCTTAAAATTTTACCATTCTTCAAAACCAGCTCAGTTGTTGCTTGCTGTCACAGGAGCAATTCCTCACTTCTCTACAAGAACAGAGTGCTCATGTCCCTCGTCACACACCTCACTCTTACTTCTGGATACCCGGGTGTTGTTTTACTTCGCCTGCTATATTGTCAAGTCCTAGAGGAGAATTCATTATATACAACTTTACGTGTTCTGATGCAACTTAACAATACTCAGTGTACTTATTTAAAAGGAAGAATGAATGAATGATGACAGTCTACTGTTTGCTAGTTGAGTGATCTTGGGCAATTTCTTATCATCTCTGTGCTTGTCTCCTTGTGTGTAAAACTGCAACCTCACACACTGAGGATAAAATGAGATCATGTATATAAAGTACTTAGCACAAGGCCTGGCACACTGAGTTCTCAGTAAATGTCCGTTGTTTATTTTATCATTATTAACGTTGAATGTACTTTTCAGTGGGTACCCTGAGGTAGGGTGGTTTCTTTGCTGACTAAGGGTGTAGTGGTAAATGAGGGATAGATATGATCAACACTATCTCATAAAAGCAAAGTAACAGCAATAAAGCTAGAGTCATTTCAACTGGTAAAATTATACTTTAAGTTCTATATACAATGCGCAGATTTCCAGAAGGGCCCGAGGTACTCTCAAGCATACATTCAGCATGTAAAAATATGACAAACTCCTCATAAATTTGATCTACAGCCAAGATAATTGTATCCATCAGCATATTGTACTGGTCTCCCTGTGGTACAGCGTGCCTTTGGTGGTACTTTGGGTAGTCTGCTCTTTTAAAAGGACTTTCCAAGGAAGGTTAAATTAATGCCTTATTTCTCTCTGCATTCATTTTCCTATAGCAAGGAGAGACCTTCGCAATCATTCTGTGACCCTCAGGTCAACAGCCAAAGTGGATTTGGTCAATATCTGTTGACAATGATGTTGAGGCAGTTTCTTTCCCCAGAGATTCCTTTTATAAAGTAAGAGCTGTATCCAGACTTTCTCCCCTTTATGTGCTCCAACTTTTCCAATTTCACCAAAGCTACTCTATATCCCTCTTCTCTGGCATCATGAGCTTTCACTCATTTCACATCAAGCACAAGCATTCACCTCCTCGAGGAAGCTTCTCCTAGTTCCCCAGGAAGAGGGGGAACTCTTCCCTCCTCTGGGCAAAACAGAATGGTTCTTATTTGTATCATTGCCATTACCTTATTGGAGGGCAAGTTTATGTTTAACGGTTTGTTTCTACTGGTAGACCATGAATCTCTAAAAGGTAGGGATCTGATCATTTTTATGTCTCTGTTGTAACAGGAAGGTTTGAGGACAGTGAGATGGACAGATATGTGGCTTCTTTGGGTCTGCTAGGGCACAGTGCCTGTCACACTCAGGACCAGAGTTCAACTTTAGTGGCCGTGATGGCCACTACCATGGACTAACCCCAGTTCCTCCCTGGTTTCCCAGACCGCGTATGCCTGCCTTATTATGTGACCCCTGGAGAGGGTGTGGGAGCCCTAGTGAAGGCTAGGACCAAATTCCCTATGGGAACAGCAGCTGGGTGCTTTGGGAGATATTTAATCTATAGAAACAAAGGAATCTGATGGATCATGTACTCTAGAGTTGTGGACTAAAATCATACAAATCATAAATGCTCATCATTTGTGCCGACATTTATTCATTCATCCCTTCAACAAATATTTATTGAGCACCTGCCAAATGCCAGACCCTGAAGGACAATGGTATATAAGTTAGAGGCAGCTTCTGCGATCATGGAGGGTATTCTAGTCAGGGTGCCAGACTAAAAACAGTGCAATACGCAGATATAGACACTTATAAATTGTGATCAATATCACAAAGGAGAAAAGGCCAGAGGCTGAGATGGAGAATAAAAGGAATGGAGGGAAGGGAATGCATGTGTGTGTGATAGATTGGTGGATAGGTAGGTAGACGATAGAGACAGATGGTCAAGGAAGGCCTTTTAGAAGAGATGGCATTTAAACCAAGACCAAAAGAATAATAAGAAGATATGGGAGCAAAGAGTAGGGAGCAGAGCATCCTAGGCAGAGGGGACTGCATGTGCAAAGACTGTGCAGAATATTCAGAGAATTACAAGTAGTCTGATGGAATTGGAACACAGTGAGCGAGGCAGAGAGGGATGGGAGAAGAGGCTGCATAGAAATGAAGGGGCCAGATCATGCAGGGCTTTGTGGCCCAGGGACAGGCAATTGGATTTTTAGTCTAAAGGTGATGGGAATCCACTGAAGGACTTTAAGTGGGACAGTGACATGATCTGATGCACAGCTTCCATCACTTTCTCCTCTTCTGTTTTTTTTTTCCTCCTGGCCTGTGAATATACCACCAGCTCCAGCAGCATCTGTCTTGTTGTAAGGAGGTTTTTCACTGCATACTTTCAAGTGGCCTCTATGTCCTGGATGTGCTGAGAGGAAAGACCCAACCTCTGAGCAGAGAGAGGTAGCAGCATCCTTGAAGCAGGCCTGCTGCCCCCTCTTCCTCCATCATCATCTGGCCTCAGTGCTGGGTTATTGCACCACATTTCCCAGTAACCTAGAGTTGGAGAGTCTGCTAGTTTTCCATTTGATATTAAAAATAAGTAACTAAGTGCACAATCAGTACCCAGATACGGTGAAGATGCAAAGTGAATGACAGAGTTTGGGAACCGCAGCTCCAGAGAGCAGCTGCAGCTCTGAGAGATTCTCGTGGCACAGCCCCATCTAAGAGGTCCCCATTTGCTGTTTTATGTCACACTCATGGCTTTGGAGGTACAGAAGGCCAGCTCTGAAGGAAATTTTGGAAGGTGACAAAGGAAATGATTTTTGACCTGCAAAGACAGGTCCAACACCTGAACTCGCTGCCCGGCCTTGACTGGCTGCAATTCTTATCTGACAAACATTAAAGGGAGCAAAGAAGCGCATTCAGCCGCTCTCAATATTCTTTTTCAAACATGTGGATTTAAGCCAGTTGGGTTTAGAATCCGTTCAGTTTGTATTTTTGCCAAGAGTTTTGTGGGTGTAAAGTTTAAAATAGCTATGCACACATAGGATGTCTGTAGGGAAATGTGGGTAAATTCTAAGTTGGAAAAAGTTTCTGTGAGCAAGTCCCTCAGTGTTTAGCCCCGGATGTTTGTAAAGACAGGAAATATTTTAGAGATCAGAGTAGCAACCCTGTCTCACTCTGGGTCCAAATTGGGGTGCATCTCCATCCAAATTTGGGTGTGGATGGAGTGACACAGAGATACGTAATGGGGGAATTAAAGGCCCAGAAAAAGTAATTAATATTTTTAAAGAGGTGAGGGGAAAGAGGGAGAGAAAAATTGCATATGGACAGGCTAGAAAAGTCAGGATTCTTCAGTCTGGAAACATGCAGGCAGATGGGATTGAAATAAAAAAAAAAAGTAAATGGCTGAGGTTCAGGTGAATATGGACTTGCTCAGTAAGGGTCTCATGAGTTTTCCTCCCTGCACACAATTTCCCCCTCTCGACACTCTGGGACATTTGGATTAAATAATCATGAAATGTGCAACCTGATTGGGGTCAGAGGTCTTGACCTGGGAATGCAAAAATGGGGATTTATCACGAAAGGAGCACCAGCTAGGCCCACTGAGGTGCTGTGCCACAAGCAAGTACATCACTCACGCACACACTCATTATAATCTTATTTATTGAGGTACTGCTTTGGACCAAGGACTAGTTTATGATTTGCCTGGGTAGATAAGCCTTGTACCTAAACAACTATAAGACTAAGTGTCCTGTGATCTGTCCTGAGTCAGGGATAGCCGTGTATTAGCACATTATGGCAGCAGGAAGGTGTTCTGGCAGTGAGAACCAGAGAGGCTCCTGAAGGAGGCAGTGTTTGCACTGGGCTTTGGCGGATGGTAGGATTTTGATGGACAGAGAGTTGGAGGAACAACCCGAGCTTTGGCACATGGGTGGGAAAGCACAAGGTATGTTTAGTGGAGAGTTAAGAGCCTGTTTGGCTGGAGTGTAGAAGAGTAAGTGCTCAGATGGAAAAGGTGATGAGGGCCAGGTGGTGAAGACCTTGAGAGTGTGTCTGGGGAGAGTGCACTTTTGCTTGGTTGGCAAGGGGGAGTCATGGGAAGGTTTTGAGCAAGAGGGTGTGCAAAGCATTTTTAAAGAGAAAATTGCCAGTTGTGTGCAGATGGACAACAGTGGGTAGATGTTGGAGCCATGGAGACCAGTTGGGAGTCTATGGCCATAGCCTAGAAGAGCAATAATACAGTTCACAAGCCCTTGGATAATGGGCAGACTCCCAGGCAACAAAATCAGTGGTGCAAAAATATTTCTTCATTTTCTTTAAATCAAACTAATTCCGATTCAAAGCTATCATCCTGTGTGTCATTGGGAAATTCCATTGTAGTTATAATTGAGGGCCACTCTCCCCTGAATAGACATATCAGAGTATAGGGGGATCATATGTGTATAAAACGGGGCAGGGGCCTCTGGTCTCTTGTGGCCCCACTGCCGTCCTTGCTATTCAATCTGCAGTGGTCCATGCAGCCAATTTCTGTACCATGAAGACGAATACCCTGAGAGGTGAAGTGAGTATTTGAATGCCTTCACTTCACAGATGAGGAAACTGAGTCACAGAAGGTATGGAACTTGTCCAGGGTTTCATAGCTGGTAAGGAAGGAGCCAGGATTAGAAGACTCTTGCTCTAATCACTAGTCCACACCACCTGTGTAGCTGGGTTGGAGGGAAAGGAAGGAACAGAAGAATCTAGAATCTGGAGAGGATGAATAAGCAAGAGGAGGACAGATTTGATGTGAAGTTTGAGAACACTCAAAGGTGGCTGGGATTTCCTGGTTATATTATCTTTATTTTTAATTATAAAATTAATAAATGCTTATCATAGAAAATGTGTCAAGTGCAAAAAGGAAAATGAAGCGGGAAAAATACCACCCATGATTCTACCACCTAGAAGCAAAAGTTATTATCCTTTGACACACTTCTTTACAATCTATTTTTCTCTGCATTGTTTTACTTAGTCAAGGATAATAAACACACACACACACACACACACACACGCACATTCAGGCTGTTTCCCAATGGTTTGCTATTATAAATTATACTGTGACAAACAGATGCATAAGTCTATACCTCTGTTTTGGATAATGTCCTTGGGATAGAGTCCTGGAAATTGAATTACAAGGCATAAACACTTTTAAGGCTACTGATATATCTATTGCTGCACTTCTTCCCAAAAAGGTTGCACCAATTACTGCTAAAAGCCATGTGTAAACACAGACTGAGTATTATTTCAAAAACCATTGTTAATTTGAAAGGTGAAATGACCTCTCGCTGTGCCAGGCTTTGCCTCTCGATCTCATTTATTTTTCAGGAGGCCCCTACGAAGAAGGCCTCGTTCCTTATAATATTATTAATCTTGAGATTTTGGTGCCCTCTTCAATTTAGCCCCACCTGCCTCACCCTAGACCCAGCGCTGATTTGTTCCACTTTGCAAATGAGGAAATCAAGGATGAGAAATGATGCGTCTTGATTAGGGTCCCACAGCCAGTAAGTGTCAGTGATGACATTCAAATCGGGCATGTGTGACTCCAAAACCCCGTTTCTTTCTACTAGGCTATCTGGTACTTCACTCCTGGTTTGGGAATGTGAATGATGAGGAGAGAGAAGAAACCGTTAACAGAACTGAGAAATCCCAGAGAAGACTGAGCTGGTCCTTCCTGGTGTGTAAGTGTTTGGTGGGAGTTAGGTGTGGGTCACGTTGATTTGGGTGCAGGTCTGTACACTGTGGCCTGTGTAGCAGGCAGCTGAAGATTCAGGTGTGGCCTGCAGGTAGGAGTGTGACCGAATGTGAGAGAGGCAGGGCTCGGCATGTGGGACAGGAGAGGAAGGCTGGGGCACGCCTGATTGAAAGCTCCAGTGTTTATCAAGTCTGAGAGCAAAGGCGGGTTAGACCCTGAACAGGCAGAGTTCCTGGGGATGGTCACATGTGTTTGGGTCACAATTCTGAGCCTGCTGCCAGGCGCCCAGGAGCTCCCACCTCGGTAGCTGCAGCCAGTTAACTGTGTCCAGCAAGGGCAAAGCTGGACAGGGGAACACTCCTGGGAAGCCCAGGCAGGACTGTGAGCTCTGACACAGACCAAAGGAGAAACGGTCACTGTAGGTCTGCAGGGCCAGCTCAGGTGATGAGCACAGGCCCGGACAGCCACTGAGCTTTATGGCCAAGGAGAATTCCAGAGCCGCTGGTGTGGGGTGATTTGCTTGTATTGGGCACAGGAGGCTCGTTTTGCAGGAAGCAGAACATAACTCTTGGAGTGGAAAAGTCTCCCTGCTGCACACATCAGTTTCCTCTGTTGTGCCAGGCTGCATTTTCAGTCTTCAGACCACTTCTAAGGGCGGAGGACCTGGCAGTAGAACTGTTCTACTCATTAGTCTCTTCTTGCTTCTTACGTACGTCATTAGAATCAGACACATCTTACGTGATAAGGAGGGAGCCTGAGGGGATAATGGATATTCTGGCCATGGTTGAATAGGGGGCAAGGTTAGCTTCTGAGAGTATGGCAAACTAAGGCAGATTAGGGGGCATTTGGGAAATTGGAACAGGTTCAGTCAGTTGAAGCCTGTAAGAGTTGAATGAAAGTTGGCCAAGTACCCATGTATGGGTGGGGTGAATGGGAGTGACTTGGCACAGTGTGGTGCAGCTATGGGGTGGAAATAGAGCAACCACCAGGATGACTTGGGGCCTGGCTGATGAGGCAACAGGACGTGGGGGAAGAGGTGCAAATGCTACAGAGGGCAGTGGTGAAACGGTCAGCCGTGGACTCCAGGTGGGGTGGGCAGGTCTGGAAACCAGAAGGACAGAGGAGTGGGGAGCAGACAGGCAGGAGGATGGTTGAGAGAAGGCAAAACAGGTTTCATAGGCCTGAGGGATTGGTGGGGGGTGTGGGGAGCAAGAGGGAAGTGGTTAAGGAAGGGAAGCTCAGAGCTGGAGATCTGGGGGAAGGAGCAGCATGAAGCCATTACAAGCACCGAGGTCTGGCTTTGCTGGCAGTGGCTTGAAACAGAGGAAAGAGAGAAGCCAGGGAGATTGAGGGTGTGATGATGATTTCCTTCCAGGTGGAATTCTGTCCAGAGAGACGGCTGATAGGGGATGGTAGAACTGCTGATGGTAAAGAGTACTTTGAAGCCAAACCTTGTCCGCCCTCCCCTGCACCAGGGAGTCTGTGAAGGAGACTGGAGCCTGCTGGGCAGATCATGTGGCCATTCTGTAGCCTGAGGAAGGGAAAAGAACATCAATCTTTATTAAATATCTGCTGTGTTGCAGGCAGTATAGGGACTTTTGCACAAATTATATAATTTCATTTTCATAATGACCTTCCAAGGTAGGTATTGTTGTGTAAAACACAGATGATGGAACCGAGGCACAGAGAAGGAAAATAACTTGCCCAAGTTTCACATAGTGTGTGTGTAGGGAGGTCAGAATTGGAAGCGAGGTCTATTGATGCCAAAGTCTGAGATTCCATATATAACTACAGTGGAGGTTAATTCCATTAGATCCATTAGGAGGACTATAAAATCTACAGGTAAATGGTAAATAGTAGTGATGGCAATAGGAGGTTAGTTCCATGAGGGAGCGATGATGTCCCTCCCATCCAATCCCAGATGCCCAGCACCTAGCCCACTGCCTCATGTATAGTGGGACTCAGCAAATGCTTGTTGGATGAATAAGCAAGTCCACTCAGAGTCATGAGGAGAGAGGTGCAGGGACCCAAATTCCTATCAATTTTCAGGAATCTCAGTGGAGGGTTGGCTGAGGGGATTGATAACTTACCTGGAAGGGCTTCAAAATGCCAGAAGCCTCTTTTAACCAGGGAGGTTAGAGAATTGGAGTTGACTTTGTAACTGCAGAGTGTGGACGAGGATGCGGAGGGGGCTCCAGTAGATACGGACTGTCTCCACAGAGGCTAAAACTGTGGGTAGGAGCCACTAATTTCCCAGTAGGGTGTCAACCTCACTACTGGCCCTCTGCTTGCCAAACTCTACAGATTTGGCCTCAAGAGACTGGAGGAAGTCAGCCTTCAGACTTTCTGCCTGAAGCCAAATTTCCCTGTCCCCACAGTGCAGCTGGAGATGTCTAGGAAGCTCATCCACAGCACGAGGCTGTGTCCACCCCTCGGGGTCTTGTAAATTCCATCCTTCAATCAAGAAAGCCACCAACTTGGACCAAATTAGTAACCCTACAGAGAAAATCTCTTATGAAAATCCCTTTTGAGAAAGTGATTTTAGAAGTCCATGCTAAGAAAAATTTGGTTTCTGTTGTGGAACAGCATTGAGGCAACTTAAATTACAATGATGTAAGACAATGTCGCTAGATTCTTCCATCATAAATGAGAACTACTAAGCTACTCATGTTTCCTTTTTTGCTTTGGCTTCTAGGAAATTCATCCACAGCAGTTACATTTTTCTTTATAGTTGGCATATTTCTAGACTCCTTCTTCCTTAACTCTGATATTCTATTTCTATTTGCATTGTCTTATGTGATTTTGATTTCAGTTGCCTCAATATCTTGTAGAAATAAAATAACTAAATGCAGGATAATAAACAGAAGTGAGTGTCTCCCTCTTATTCATCCTGGGGGAGTCTTAATGAAAAGGGCAGTCACTGACCCTCCTGGGCACAGCAGCCACCAGGTGGCACCAAAGCTTTCCAACAATTGTCCTTAGCCAAGAGATTTGGCCTGAAAGTGTTTCTGTTCCGCTGGCCCTTTCTTGGACTGTGCCACACACATTTGGAGTGGCTCATGTCCAAAATGCTCGGGGTTTAGTTCTAGGGACTGGGCAAAGCTGACGTAAGGGAACCTGGCTGGCTTTTTTCAGACTCTCAGCTTAAAAGGTCAGTGTTTCAAATGAGATGGGCAACTCCCAACCAAACCAGGCCAGTTAGGGGCTGTGTCTTGTCCATGGAAGCAGCTCCATTTTCCTACCCCCATCCGAGGCAGCTGGAGGTGGGGCCCTCATCGCAAATGGAGAGTTTAGGAGGCATGTCATAGGGGCACGGGGAAGGGGCCTTTTCAGATTCACCAAATGTTCTGGTGACTTCCATGTGAAATGAATATACTGCTCCTGATACTGGGCACATTACTGGACAATAGTTATCACACCTCTAAAATAGAAACTGAGTGTTAAAAAGACCCAAGTATGCCAACGTTACCATTCACCTTTGCCTCCATTATTCATTTAGAGGAATTATATCATTTAAAGCCATTTTGTATCTAGACCTCTATGCCCAAGATTAGAAAAAAGTCGTCAGTAGAAGTTGGAAGAATGTAATTATATAAAATCTTTAAATTCAGGCTCTTGACCCCTCATGAATCCAGTTGTTATAATAATTAGGTGTGACAAAAGATGTTGCTTTTGAGAATCCATTCTTATTCATGTCTATTTCTCATGTGATTTTCTAAAGCCTCTGCAATTTCTGATCAATTGTATTTCCAGAGAATTAAAGAGAAGCAGAATCCTACAAATCATAAGGTGGCATTTATGTCCAGACCAGCCACATGGAGCAATGTGGCCTTGGGCGGTGAGGGGGAAGGTGTCTAGTCAGCTATTCCCACTGCTCTCCTGAAATTCGGACTTGGGATCAATGGCCAGAATTGGTCATTGACATCCTCTGAGGGTAAGAAGAGGGAGAAGCTCTCCACAGTTAGTTTTATTTGCCCTTAAAAATCTCTTCCAGGATTTGTGTGTGTCTACTCAGGTGCCTCTTACCTGTGGATTGGAGACTTTGTTCATCTGCAGAAAGCCAAGGAGGGGGATAGGAAGATGCCCACATTTCTCCTGATTTCCTTGGGGCTGAAGATACCAGCCACGGGCTCAAGGGTCTTCTCGATAAAGGTTAACGTTTGGTCTCACTTGGGGCACACTAGGCAGTGCAGTCCCACCGACTGCTCCTCCTGCCCTGAGGCTCAGGGCTCAAGAAGCAGCCTACGCTACAACCCATTCTGTTCAACCACACATTAGCCCTCCCACCATCACAAAAACCTCTCCAGCTCACCACCCTGCCCCCAGGTGACCCAACTGGGGTGACCCAAAATGATTTCTGTAGGGTCAGTTAGGGACAGACTGAGAAACATTTGATCTTTAAAGCAGATCCTAGGTGGTGGTTAGGGTGGGTCATGGCGGGACCGTGAGCAGTAATTTGGAGAGTCTTATTGGAGAAGAGGCAAATAAGGGATGGGCTGTGAACTAGACCGGGGCATTTACCAACAGGTCAGTGCTGGGGGCAAGTGCAAGGCTGAGGAGACAAGAGGCTGGGTTCCATTAAATGACAAAAAACTGGGCTAAAATCTAGATTTCCTACACCACAGAGCCAAATCCAGGAGAGAAATAATTTATGAGACAACCTCAATGTCTTTTAGTTGGACAAATTTATTGAGCACCTACAGTATGCCAGCATCTATCACAACAATAATAATCCTAAGGAGTCTGGACCCACCACTGGGTGTCGGGAGCCCTCCTGAATGAGGAAAATGCTAGTGTGTGGCCAGAAATGGAAGCTAGTGCTTTGTCAATAGTGTCTCTGTGACCTCTTCTCCACAGAGTGACTGCCATTTCTGATCATAGCATGAGAGGGGAGGGGAGGGCCTGAATGTGGTCTGTAGTGGGCTTTCCTTCCCTTCTCCTCTCGTGTTATGGGGGCATCTTGCATTTTCTGCTTTTGAACGGTGTCACTGACATCCTTGGGTTCACTCAGTTTGGTAGACTGGACTGAGCTGAGGGTGGGCCACTGGGAAAGGGTGGGACCAGAGAGCATTCGAGTTGGGCTCTAAAGCAATCCTAGGGGTGCATGCAAGAGTACTAAACTAAGGGTACTGATTAAGGGTGAAGGCAGGAGGAGCCATCGCTTGGCAGTTGGTCCACTTGTTTGTGCCTCATTGACTTTTGCTAACCACGAGCTTGCCCCACTCCTTGGAGGCTGCATCATCCCCTCTGAGTTATTTTCCTCCTCCTCCCTAACATTAGCATGTTGCTTTTCATCATCAGCTGTTGACTGTGGGTCACATTTCCAGGCAGGAGGTGGACAGCTTGTGGCTTTCTAGGAACCGTCTCTGCAGAAAGAAGCCCCTCACTGCTCTAAGCCCTGTAGTTCTGTAGTCATTGGTGTGACCTGAGGAGCCCGCTTTCTTAGCCTCATGCACCACAGCAGTTGAGGGCTGCAGACTTAGATTCTTTATTGTTGACTGTGGCTGAGATCTTGAATCAACCTCAGTCTAGCACAAGGATTGGCAAACTACAACCTTGGGCCAAATCTGGCCCTCCACCTGTTCTTGTAAATAAAGTTTTATTGGAACTCAACCACTCCCATTCATTCACATTTTGCCCATGGCTGCTCTCACGCTATAATGGCAGAGTTGAGTAGTTGCGACAGAGACCACATGGCTGGCAAAGCCTAAAATACTTATTATCTAGCCCTTTTCAGAAAGTATTTGCTCATTCCTGGTCTAGAATTATAAGAGACCATATTTTTATTTACTTAAATCAGAGAAGAATATTACAATTCAGAGTCGTGGAATATCCAGGATGCTTGGGGCAGTATCTAAGGCCTTCCTTACAGGGATGGCAAAGACTTGAGGCTTTAGCTCAAGTCTGATGATTGGTAATGGCTGCCCAGAGGGCTGTGTTGCAAAGGATTCTGAGGCTGTGTCTGGGCTGGTGTGGGCACTTCCAGGAAGGTGAAAACTGGGCCATGAGTAATTTTGGCAAGGAGAACCAGACTGGGAAATGAGCAAGGCAGATCCATGCTCTTCTCTCCTAAAGGTAAATAGCATCCAGGGACAGCCCCGTGTTGCCCCCAGTGCCAGCCTTGGCATGGCTGAGGTTGGAATTGTAAACATACCCTTACTGGAGTGGGAGAGAGGTGAGACTTAAATAGCATTCACACTGTGACAGAAGCAGACAACAGGTGGGAAAAGCCAAGGTGGGGCTAGAGCTCCAGCCCTAATTAAGGTTCCTATGCGCTCATGGAAGGCTAGCAATGCAACAGTGTTTGTTCCAGGACAGCATTTCGTGTAAAGCTTTCCATTTGGAGAAGAGGTGGCAATTATTAATCTGTGCAATCGAAATGCTAGTTAAAATGTTACAAATTATTTAAAAATGAAAAAGATAGTGTGTATACGATGCATGTTTACTGGAGAAAGCAGTATAAAATGTGACATACACACACGCACAGCCCTTAGGTTGTGGTTTGTAAAACTGAAGGATCTTAAGACTGCCCACTATGTCTAATAACCTGTTATTCTGCAACTCCAATGAACGATTCTTCCTCAGTAATCCACATAAACCCAGGTAGTGGAGTTGTCTTCTGCAGACCCTCACTTGTTACAGTAATGTGTTGTTGAAAGGCGTATGCGAATCTGGCTTTTGGAACTCAAATCATATTTTAAATGCACCAAGAGTCTGTTACTCAGGCTAAATCCTTGTAAAGCATATCAGCCACTTCTGTGTAAATCCAGATTTTCAGATGTTGCCTGGCTTCCAAGGGAGGTATTACTGTAGTCTGATATATGTTTATTGTCTTATCAAGCAGAATTTTTTTTTTACTGTAAGCAGTACTTGGAAATTCTTAGGGCCGCTGTTCCCTGGTAATGTAAATATACATGGAGCATCCACAAGGTGCACATTATGTTATTGTGCACTGATGTCTCACACAAGTCACTTAGTCTCTTTGCCACGCTCAACATTTTAGTTTTAATTGTTTCTCCTTCACAGCATGAAAAATTGCCAAGTCAGCTCCAGATGACTAGGTTTTCTTTTCACTTCAAATAATTATATGAAGCATTTCAACTGTATAAGCACACTAAACCATATCTCAAATGGAACTGAGTATTCAAAAAATATATTTTACGACTTAAGTTTGTTGAGAATTTATTTGCATAAAAATGCCAGTATTTTTCTACTGAGTCTCTAGAATATACCACCTCTCAGGAAGAATTGGTGATATGGCAACTGTGCTAACAATTCCTGTGAAACAGATAATTAGATGCCAGACAGAGCTGGGGAAGCGGGGCTGAGAACCCGGGGGGCGTTCAGATCCCAGAAGGACGGTGGGGCCTGAGCCTGTGTGTCTGAGTTTATGCGTTTGAAAAACAAGAGTAGAGGCTGCTCAGATGTAGAATTCCTCCGTGTCATTGTCCCCGGGTCCAGCCAACGCTGGGGGTAGTGGGACGTCCTTGCCAGCCTGCTTGGCATCGGGAGCCTCACAAGGGAGCTCCGGGGATGACTCTGTGAGTGAGGAGGTGCCAGGAGCTGGGGGAGCAGCAACAGCTGTCACCGAGGAGCTGGGAGGCCCTTTGGTGAAGAAAGGGAGGGAAGCCCAGGAGGTCTCCGTGGTCACCTCACTCCCAGCAGGCAGTGGTCCTTCTCTGGAACCTTTGTGCTTTGACCGGTGGCTGCTGCATCTTTCGGAGGGGAGGGGTGTTTCCGCGGTGCTGCAGAACCTACTGGGTGCAGAATACGCAGAGACCACAGAAAGGTCCGAGGAAGACAGCCGCAGGCCTGTGTCCACGTCCGTCTCCTGGGCCCCCTCTAAGTCATCAATGGAGAAGAGGTGACCATGCCTCCACTCTGATGCCCTGTGCCCTGGGGCACCTGTGTTTGAAAACCACTGTGGTACAGATGAAGAGGCTGGGGAGGCGTCTCCTGTGGGCAAACAAAATAAGGACTTGCTTCTCTGGAAAGACCAGGGAAGGCTGGGAGGGATGCTGGCTCGTCTGGCAAATTCCTGCTGGTGCCCAGTAGGCAGGCCCGTCTGGCTGAGCCCTGGGTGTGAACTGTCCAGCAGGGGCTGCTGGCTGCTGCCGGGTGGACAGCTCAGTGCAGCGGCGCTTGGGGAAGGCATGGAATGAGGTTTCTGCTCTGAGCAGTGGTGAGCTCTGCCGGGTTTGGGAAACTTCTTGTGTACTCTTTGTGCCTGTAGGGGAAAAAGGATATATCACATTAGTGCAGGACTGGGGGGTCACCTGGGGACAGGGATTCATTGTTAAACACGTCATGAAACACACTATTTGATAATTGGAAACTTCCAGCAATGTTGTGGCAATAAAGCATTACCAGAAATTTCATTCTCCAAACTCTAAACCAAAGACAGAGCTTAGGGAATAATACTTCTTCAAGTATACATGTAGAGTGTTCAACAGCCACAAAAATGAGGGCTGGCTGAGCATGATAGAGGAGATAAGAATTACCATTAAATACAAAAAGAATGCTTGAAGGATTTGTTTCTCTCCAACCGAAGCACCACTGTTTGGAAACGTTATTGATGAGAGGATGGAAGTGACCAGGATGGGATATGCAGAATATCTCAGATCAGATCAACTTGGGACTTGATTTCAGTACACGTGTGATAGACAGGACACATCCCAGGGGTGGCCCAAGGTGTAGGGCAGTAAATCTTCGTTGAGTGAGGGGCTATCCAGAGATCAGCATTTATTTATTTGCTATTAGGAACTACTCACTCCTCTATATATTTTACCTTTCAGAAACTGCAGGAAAGGGAGCTGCTGACTACTGATTAACCTCTAGGATGCTCCAGGGGGCTTGGACGAGGAGTTTCCCCTTTCACACCTCACCCCTGCCTCCTGTTCTCCCCTCACTGCAGCTCCCCAGGAACCTGTTTCTGTTGCACGAAACTGGGGGCCTCTGTTCCAATGCACATTTCCCACGTGGGTCTGCTTCTCTCAGATTCTCTCTCTGGACTGGCTCAGTGCCCAAGCCTACAGGCCAACCTCACTATGCAAAGTTTCAATTAAATAATGGATCTGGGGACAGTGGATCTGGCTCTGTTTAGTATAGGATCATCTGATTTATGAATCCCTGAAATAAGAAGAGGGTTCTGAATGCGGTTTGCAATGAGGGCTATTTCCTGGCACCCAACAGACTATGAGAGACAGTGGCCCTTCTCTAGACCACAAACACTCCTGCCTCTCTGTTAAACAGGAAACTGGTTTTCCCACAGCCACTTGGGAAACTTAGTTCAATGTAATATACATTTATTGTGTACCTATTACAGATAAAGGAGGGGAAACTACAACAAGAAGGACTCAGTCTTCGACCACATGAAATTTATATTTCATCAAAAGGCTAGGAAACAAAAACTCCAACAAAAGAATGTGACGACAGGCACAATAATAGAGCTAGGAGGGAGAGACCACGCCCACCTAGTGGGAGCAGAGGAGTCTTCAGTGGAGGTAGCCCTACGAGTGAGCTTTAGAGATGGGCTCCAGTCTTCCTAGTGGATGGTGTGGCTGGAGAGGAGGCTGTGTTGGAGAGAGAGGCCAACACAAACAGAGGCTGACTGTTGGCAGGTAAGCAAGGGACTTACGGGGGACAGCGGGCAGTTTGGCTTGATTAGAGTCCAGGTGTATGAAAAGCAGTGATGGGAGGTCAAGTTGGGAATGGAGTCTAGTGCCATGTTGGTCAAAGGAGACCATGTCCACCTGGGTAAGAAATCCACATACTTATTATTTCTTCTGCTAGGGTCATATTATGTCTTAATTATATTTTTTCTATATGACCATTCCTTTTATTGATTTCTAAGATCTTTATTTGCCTAATTCCAGATATCTCTTAATCTTACAAACAGACTGATTGACTCATTCTTTCAACCAACATTAACTGAGGGTCTTTTATGCAGAGCTTCTCAACTGGTGTGTTCAGCCTTGAATGGGTTACTAAAGGTGTGCCGAGATATTGATCTCTTTCACCAGCAGCCTCTTGCACCACATAAATATTATTACTATCATTTTCTAACTGCTCTTTGATGTGAAAAATGTCTGGAGGGCCAGGCACAGATAACTCTGAAAACAACATGGTCTTAGCCCCCAACAAGGAACAATACAATGTTCAAGTGTAATAAAATGAGCCATGATGATAAAGAGAGTGGCAATATATGGGGCATGTTTGGGCACAGAGGAGGGAGTGGTTGATTTTACAGAGGGGTGAGGCAGCGTGGGAAAGGGTAAGAAAAGCTTGCCTTTGGGAGTCATGCTTGGACAAAATCTTGGAAGTGAAAGGGGTGTCTGTCACCTGGAGGACAGCAGGTGTAGCATGGAAGGACATTCAGATATAGAAGCAGCCTTAGAAGAGGCTGGAGGCAGGAACCAAAACAGGAGGTGAGTCCTGAGAAGTGAGAGGAGTCTTGTCATGTAGAGCCCTAATCACGTGCAAATATAAGGCACCTGCACTTCAAAACCTGAAGGCTTGAAAGCAAGATGGTGGCATGGTCAGATCTGTGGCAGTGGAGTGAAGGAGAAAGGACTGGATAGGAGTCAAGACTGGTGGCAGGAAAACCATTTAGAAGATACCACAGTAGTCTTTCACTTTTTAAGATTTGGGACAACTGAGCCACATTTTCAGTTGCTCACATGAGTTTCTTCTCAATCATTGATTCAAAGATTCAGATATTCTGTAGATTGCTTTAGGTAGTATGGACATTTTAACTATATTTACTCTTCCAATCCATGTGCATGGGATATTTTTCCATTTCTTTATGTCATCATCGATTTCTTTAAAAAATGTCTTACAGTTTTCATTGTATAGGTCTTTCACCTTCTTGGTTAAATTTATTCCTGGATATTTTATTCTTTTTGTTGCAATTGTAAATGGGATTATCTTTTTGAGTTCTTTTTCTGTTAGTTCGTTATTAGCTTATAGAAATGCAACTGATTTTTGTAAGTTGATTTTGTACCCTGAAACTTTTCTGTAGTTGGTGATTATTTCTAATAGTTTTCCAATGGATTCTTTAGGGTTTTCTATATATAAAATCATGTCATCTGCAAATAGTGCAAGTTTCACTTCTTCGTTACCTATTCGGAGTCCTTTGATTCCTTTTTCTTGCCTAATTGCTCTGGCCAAAACCTCCAGTACTATGTTGAAGAAGAGTGGTGAGAGTGGGCACCCTTGTCTCATTCCTGTCCTCAGAGGAATGGCTTTCAGATTTTCCCCATTGAGTATGATGTTGGCTGTGGGTTTGTCATATATGGCCTTTATTATGTTCAGATATTTTCCTTCTATATCTATTTTGTTGAGAGTTTTTATCAAAAGTGGATGTTGGATCTTGTCAAATGCTTTCTCTGCATCAATTAAGATGATCATTTGGTTTTTATTCTTTGTTTTGTTAATGTGGTGTATCACGTTGATTGACTTGCGAATGTTGAACCATCCCTGTGTCCCTGGTATAAATCCCACTTGATCGTGGTGTATGATCTTTTTGATGTATTGCTGTTTTTGGTTTGTCAATATTTTGTTGAGGATTTTTGCATCTATGTTCATCAGCAGTATTGGCCTGTAGTTTTCCTTCTTTGTATTGTCCTTGTCTGGCTTTGGTATCAGGGTGATGTTGACCTCATAGAATGTGTTAGGAAGTGTTCCATCTTCCTCTATTTTTTGGAAAAGTTTGAAAAGAATAGGTATTAAATCTTTGAATGTTTGGTAAAATTCTCCAGAGAAGCCATCTGGTCCTGGACTTTTATTTTTTGGGAGGTTTTGATTACTGTTTCAATCTCTTTACTTGTAATTAGTCTATTCAGATTCTCTATTTCTTCTTCTTCTTCCTTTTTTTTTTTTTGCGAAGAAGACCAGCCCTGAGCTAACATCCACTGCCGATCCTCCTCTTTTTGCTGAGGAAGACTGGCCCTGGGCTAACATCCGTGCCCATCTTCCTCCACTTTATATGGGACACCGCCACGGCATGGCTGACAAGCAGTGCGTCGGCAGGCGCCTGAGATCCGAACCCGCGAACCCTGGGGCTGCCAAGTGCGAACTTAACTGCTGCACCACCGGGCGGCCCCTCTATTTCTTCTTGATTCAGTTTTGGGAGGTTATATGAATCTAAGAATTTATCCATTCCCTCTAGATTGTTCAATTTGTTGGCATATAGTTTTTCATAGTATTCTCTTATAATCCTTTGTATTTCTGTGGTATCTGTTGTAATTTCTCCTCTCTCATTTCTAATTTTATTTATTTGAGCCTTCTCTGTTTTTTTCTTAGTGAATCTGGCTAAGGGTTTGTCAGTTTTGTTTATCTTCTCAAAGAACCAACTCTTTGTTTCATTGATCCTTTCTACTGTTTTTTTTTTTTTTTGGTTTCAATTTCAGTTATTTCTGCTCAATTTTTATTATTTCCCTCCTTCTGCCGACTTTGAGCTTTGTTGTTCTTTTTCTAGTTCTGTAGTTCTGTTACATGTAGTTTAAAGTTGCTTATTTGGGATTTTTCTTGTTTGTTAAGGTGGGCCTGTATTGCTATGAGTTTCCCTCTCAGGACAGTTTTTGCTGCATCCCATATGAGTTAGTATGGTATATTTTCACTTTTGTTTGTCTCCAGATATTTTTTGATTTCTCCTTTAATTTCATCAATGATCCATTGGTTGTTTGGTAGCATGTTGTTTAGTTTCCACATCTTTGTCACTTTCCCAGTTTTTTTCTTGTAGTTGATTTCTAGTTTCATAGCATTATGGTTGGAAAAGACGCTTGTTATGATTTCAATCTTCTTAAATTTATAGAGGCTTGCTTTATTTCCCAACATATGGTCTATCTTTGAGTAAGTTCCATATGCACTTGAGAAGAATGTGTAATCTGCTGTTTTTGGGTGGAGTGCTCTGTATATATCTATTAAGTCCATCTCATCTAGTTTTTCATTTAAGTCCACTATTTCCTTATTGACTTTTTGTCTGGAGGATCTGTCCATTGATGTAAGTGGGATGTTAAGATCCCCTACTATCATTGTGTTGTCATTGATATCTCCTTTTAGGTTTGTTAATAGTTTCTTTCTGGACTTTGGTGCTCCTGTGTTGGGTGGATATATATTTATAAGTGATATGTCTTCTTGGTGGAGTGTCCCTTTTATCATTATATATTGCCTCTCTTTGCCTCTCATTACCCTTTTTATCTTGAAGTCTACTTTGTCTGATATAAGTATGGCAACACTTGCTTTCTTTTGCTTGTCATTAGCTTGGAGTATTGTCTTCCATCCTTTCACTCTGAGTCTGTGTTTTTCTTTAGAGCTGAGATGTGTTTCCTGGAGGCGGCATATTGTTGGGTCTTGTTTTTTAATCTATCCCACCACTCTATGTCTTTTGATTGAAGAATTAAATCCATTTAGAGTGATTATTGATATATGAGGGCTTAATGTTGATATTTTATTGCTTATTTTCCTGTTCTTTTGCATTTCCTTTGTTTCTCGTCCTGTGTGTTTCAGACTTCCAATACAGTGTGGTAATTCTATGTGATGATTCTCTTAGTTTTCTCCTTATTTTTCTTATGTGACTGTTCTGATTATTTGTTTAGTGGTTGCTGTGAGGTTTGTATAAAAAATCTCGTGGATGAGATAGTCCATTTTCTGATGGTCTCTTATTTCCTTAGACTAAGTTGGTTTGATCCCCTTCCCCTTCCCCTTCTAAGTTATTATTGTCACAACTTATTCCCTCATGTGTTGTGAGTGTGTGTTTAAAGTGATGGGGTTATATTTATTTTTGGTGTTTTCCTTCCCTTAATCTTGATGTTTATAATTAAGTGTTTTCTAATCTATTCTGATAGAGAGCTGCAATTTATCTGATTTTTTCCACCTATTTTCTCCTTGCTCAAAGCTTTGTATCCCCTTTCTCTCTCTTTTTATTTTTCAGGCATAAAGGGATTTTTGAGCATTTCTTGTAGTGGGGGTATTCTGGCAATGAACTCCCTTAGCTTTTGTTTATCTGGGAAAGTTATTATTTCTCCATCATATCTGAGGGATATTTTCACTGGATAGAGTATTCTTAGCTGAAAGTTTTTGTCTTTTAGAATTTTGAATATATCATTTCAGTCTCTCCTAGCTTGTAGAGTTTCTGTCAAGAAATCTGCTGAGAGCCTGAAGGGAATTCCTTTGTACATTATTTTATTTATTTGTCTAGCTGCCCTTAATATCTTTTCTTTGTCATTGACTTTTGCCAGCGTTACTACTATATGCCTTGGAGAGGATCTTTTCATGTTGATATATTTAGGACATGTATTGACTTCATTCACTGGTATTTCCAGCTCCTTCCCCAGGTTTGGGAAGTTCTCAGCTATTATTTCTTTGAACAAGTTCTCTGCTCCTTTTCCCCTCTCTTCTCCCTCTGGAATACCTATAATCCTTGTGTTGCATTTCCTAATTGAGTTGCATATTTCTCAGAGGATTTCTTCATTTCTTTTTAGTCTTAGTTCTCCCTCCTCTTCTATCTGGAGCACTTCTGCTTTCCTATCCTCAATAATGCTGATTCTTTCCTTCATGTTGTCAGATTTGTTCTTTAAAGATCCTAGATTTTCCTTTATCTCCTCCATTGTGTTTTTCATCTCCAACATTTCTGATTGGTTTTTCTTTATGGTTTCAATCTCTTTTGTGAAGAAATTCCTGATATCATTAAACTGTCTATCTGTATTTTCTTGTAATTTATTGAGCTTTTTTATGATAGCTATTTTGAATTCTCCATCATTTAGGTTATATATTTCTGTGCCTTCAGGATTGATTTCTGGGTGCTTGTCATTTTCCTTCTGGTCTGGAGATTTAGTATATTTTTGCATAGTGCCTGCTGATGTTGGCTTATTTTTTCTCATACTGAAGACATCTAGTTGCAGTTTCCACTTGCTGCCACTAGGTGGGGGTCAAGCACTGTGTATTCTGTCCCTGCTGTGATCCGCAGGGGTTCTGGCTGTACTGGAGTGCTGGGCTTGCGGGGGGAGGGGCTCTCTCTTTTGCCTGCCCAATCCCAGGGGCTTCTCATTCTTCCCTCACTATATGCTCTCCTGGGGTGCTTGGATGATAACAGTTCAGTCTCCTCCATGTGGGAATCCCCCACTGGCCATGAGAGATCTTTGAGAGCAACGGTTTTCCCGCAGAGGGCCACCCCTTCCCCTTGCTCTGAGAGCTGTGCTGTCTCAGAGTTGCCAATTGAATGGGGGAGGGGGAGGATTTCTCCTTACCTCTTCCCACTTCCTCTGGGGGTTCCAGCACCTCCACCTTCAGATGTACGGCTGTGTGGGTCTCTCATACGTCCTTTGTGTTGTGTGAGTGTCCTCTGTTGGTATGCGAGTGTCCTTTTTGTTTTATCTCAGTGGGGTGAGAGTTTAAAAGGGAAAGCTCACAGGGGCCAGCCCAGTGGAGCAGTGGTTTAGTTCGTGCTTGGCGGCCCAGGGTTTGTGGGTTTGGATCCCAGGCACCTGCCAACACACTGCTTGTCAGCCATGCTGTGGCGGCATCCCATATAAAGTAGAGGAAGATGGGCACGGATGTTAGCCCAGGGCCAGTCTTCCTCAGCAAAAAGAGGAGGATTAGCAACAGATGTTAGCTCAGGGCTGGTCTTCCTCACAAATAAAATAAAATAAAAATAAAAGGGAAAGCTCACTCCACCACAATGCTGATGTCACTCCCCCCAATGTCATTTCCTTACTTGATAAGTATGCACCACCCTGTAACTTCCATCTTCGAAGTCTTATTCGAGGAGCATCTCTTGGTGAGCATATGTGCAGTCTGAGTCTGCCTGAAGTCTCTGTGAGTACTGCTTCCTGGGAAGCAAAAGGCCAAGGTTCCATGCAAGGAACTGCTAGGGGACATCTGAATTTTTCCACTGTCAGGGACAAAGCGGTGTTAAATTTGACTTAAAATCAGGAACTGGCAAAGGGCAAATAGTTGGTAGTTTTGAAGAGATTTTATCACTGGTCTTGTTTAACAGAAACCTACCTCAGCTCTGTCTTAGTTTTACTGTATCATGAAGGCAAGAGTCTAGATACACCCTAAATTCTGCTGCTTTGAAGAGAGATGACACCCGGTGTTTTCCATCAGAGGGGTGCCCACATACACTGTGGAGGTGCTGCTAGGCAGGCGGGATTCCAGCTGGCACAGCACTGGCTGCAGACAATGGCAGGATTCGGGGGTGGGGAGTTGGGGGGGGAGCCTCTGCACCCCCAGCTCCCCGAATTGGGCCCTGGGCTGATGCACATGGGGATGTACCTGCAGCAGATCTGGTGGTATTCTCCATCTGTCCAGAGGCAGAGAAGCCAGCTTCCAAAAGCAGGGTCTTGTCTGTTCTAAAGACAACTTGCATATGCAAAAGACGGAGCTTCTTTCTGTGCCCTTTCCCTGGCAGTGGATGTTTCTGGCCTCTCTTGTCTGCTTGTCTGACTTGACCTGGAAGACTCAAGACTGAGAATGAATCACTGTAGATGTTTCAGGACACTTCTCCCCAGTGGACCTTTCCAGAGTGAAACAACACCCTGTGCCCTCCTCCCACTCCCGGCTCTCAGGGCTGCCCTCTGGAGCTTCTCCAAGTGACAGCACCAACGTGCTTCAGTGTCGGCTTCCCTTCTTTCTCCTTGAAGCAGTGCAGGCTAGCTGACTCACTGGAATCCAGTAGTTCCCCTCTTTGCTATTTATGGAACTTTCTCTAAGGAACAGAATAACATTACATAAGTGAATCTGTTTAAGGCAACCAGCCAGGGAGATCTGGTTATGTCACTGCAATTGTCAAAAAATAGAAACCGACTAATCAACTCACGAGCTTCTCATGCAACTTGGAGCAGAGGCAGTTTGCAGTTGGTGAGATAAAGAGGTCTGAGCTGAAGCATCTTTCTCAAGGATATGGGTGTCAACAGGCTCATTCCCTGGCACATGGATAGAATCCCTAGTAAAGGTGATTCTGCCCCGACCCACTAACCCTGGGTGGTGTCTCACGGGCAGTTCACGGCACTAACCCTCACACCTCCTCTTTCCTAGAGAGGTCATTCCCTCTTGTTCTGTCCTTGGCAGAAACATAACCAGTGTGGCTTTGTCTGCTGTGTCATGAGCCAGCAATGGGCCTTTTGACCCGGGGACTACTAAAATTTAGGGGCAGTCTCAAGGAAATTGGGAAGTGGGATCAAATGAGAAATCAGATTTTTGTTCTAAAGAAAAAACTTCACATTTTTCTTCTTTCACTGTCCTTTGGGTAGTTTTCATATACCCACTAAGAATACTACCCACAGGCAAAGCCAATGTTGTCTTTTAAAAAAATTTTTAAATTGAGATATAATTGATATGTAATGTTAGTTTCAAGTGTACAACATAATGATATCACATTTGTATATATTTTGAAATGATCATCACAATAAGTTTAGTTAATCCATCACCATAAATTTTTTTTCTTATAATAAGAACTTTTAATCTACTCTCCTAGCAACTTTCAATGTACAACAAAGTATTATTAACTATAGTCACCATGCTGGAAATTACATCCTCAGGACTTATTTATTTTATAATCGGAAGTTTGTACCTTCTGACCACCTTCACCCCTCACCCCCACCTCTGGCAACCACCAATCTGTTCTCTGTATCTACGAGTTGGTTTTTTTAAATTTCACATATAACTGAAATCATATAATATTTGTCTTTCTCTGTCTGACTTATTTCACTTAGCATAAAGCCCTCGAGGTCCATTCATGTGGTTGCAGATGGCAGGATTTCCTTCTTTTTCATGGCTGAATTATATTCCATTGTATGTATATATATATATATATATATATATATATATATATATATATATCACATTTTCTTTATTCATCCATTGATGGACACTTAGGTTGCTTCCATGTATTGGCTATTGTAAATAATGCTGCAATGAACATGAGGGATACAAATATCTTTTTGAGTTAGTGTTTTCATTTCCTTTGGATAAACACCCAGAAGTGGAATTGCTGGATCCCATATAGTTCTAATTTTATTTTTTAAGGAACCTCCATATTGTTTTCCATTGGCTACACCAATTTAAGTTCCCACCAATGGTGTAAAAGGGTTCCCTTTTCTCCACATCCTTGCCAACAAATTATTTCTTGTCTGTTTGATAATAACCATTCTAATAGGCATGAGGTGGTATCACTTTGTGATTTAGATTTGCATTGCCTTGATGATTATTGATGTTGAGCACCATTTCCTGTTGGCCATCTGAATGTCTTCTGTGGAAAAATGTCTATTCAAATTCTCTGCCCATTTTTTTAATTGGATTGTTCATTTCTTTTGCTATTAAATTGTATGAATTCTTTATATATTTTGGATATTAACCCCTTATCAGATACCTGATTTGCAAATATTTTCTCCCATTTAGTAGGTCGCCTTTTCATTTTGTTGATTGTTTCCTTTGTGGTGCAGAAGCTTTTTAGTTTGGTGTAGCCCCATTTGTTTATTTTTGCTTTTGGTGTCAAATCCAAAAACTCATCCCCCAAAATGGATCTCAGGGTGCTTACTGCCTGTTTTCTTCTAGGGGTTTTATGGTTTCAGGTCTTATGTTCAAGTCTTTAATCCATTTTGAGTTAATTTTTGTGTACGGTGTAAAATAATGGTCCAGTTTCATTCTTTTGCATGTGGCTGCCCAATTTCCCCAATATCATTTATTGAAGAGACTGTCCTGTCCTTATTGTATATTCTTGGCTCCTTTGTCATTAATTTATTGACCATATATGCATGGGTTTATTTTTGGCCTCTGTATTCTGTTCCATTGATTTATGTCTTTGTTTTTATGTCAATACCATAAAAACAAGCTGTTTTGATTACTATAGCTTTATAATATAGCTTGAAATCAGAAAGCATGATGTCTTCATCTTTGATCTTTCTTAAGATTGCTTTGGCCATTTGGGGTATTTTGTGGTTCCATACAAATTTTAGGATTGTTCAATTTCTGTGGAATAGGGATTGCATTGAATCTGTAAAGTGCTTTGTGTTGTATGGATATTTTTACAATATTAATTCTTTCAATCCATGGGCATCAAAGACCTTTCCAGTCATTTCTTTCATCACTGTCTTACAGTTTTCAATGTACAAGTCTTTCACCTTGGTTAAATTTATTCTCAGGTCTTTTATCCTTTTGATGCAGTTGTAAATGGAACTGCTGTCTCAATTTCTCTGAGAGTTCATTATTAGTGTATAGAAATGCAACAGATTTTTATATATGTGTTTTGTATCCTACAACTTTACTGAATTCATTTATTAGTTCTAACAGTTTTTTAGCATAGGTTTTAGGGTTTTCTGTATATAGTATCATGTCATTTTCAAAGAGTGACAGTTTTACTTCTTCCTTTTCAATTTGGATAACTTTTATTTATTTTTCTTGCCTATTGCTCTGGCTAGGACTTGCAATATTATGTTAAATAAAAGTGGTGAGAGTGAGGATCCTTGTTTCTGATCTTAGAAACAAGACAGCTCTGAAAGCTTTTCACCATTGAGTATGATGTTAGCTGTGGGCTTGTCATATATGGTCTTTATTATGTTGAGGTACATTCCTTCTATACTCAGTATGTAGAGAGTTTTTATCATAAATGAATGTTCAATTTTTTCAAATGCTTTTTCTATATCTATTGAGATGATCGTATGATTTTGATTATATGGTGTATAACATCAATTGATGTACAGATGTTGAACTATCCTTGCAGCCCAGGGATAAATCCCACTTGGTCATGGTGTATGATCCTTTTAATGAATTGCTGAAATTGTTTGCTAATATATTGTTGAAGACTTTTGCATCTATATTCATTAGGGATATTGACCTGTAATTTTCTTTTCTTGTGGTATCCTTGTCTAGTTTTGGCATGAGGATAAGCTGGCCTCATAAAATGAGTTTGGAAGTGTTCTCTCCTCTTCTATTTTTTGGAAGAGTTTGAGAAGGACTGGTATTCTTTAAATGGTAGAATTTTGTAGAATTCACCAGTGAAGCCATCTGGTCCTGGACTTTTTGTTGGAAGATTTTTGATTACTGAGTCAATTTGTAATTTGTTCAATTTGTTCAAATTTTCTGTTTCTTCATGATTCAGTCTCGGTAGGTTGTATGTTTCTAGGAATTTATCCATTTCTTCCAGGTTGTCCAATTTCTTGGCATATAATTGTTCATAGCTGTCTCTTATGATCCTTTGTATTTCTTTGGTATCAGTTGTAATGTCTCCTCTTTCATTTCTGATTTTATTTGAGTCCTCTCTTTCTCCTGGTGAGTCTAGCTAAATGTTTGTCAATTTTGTTTATCTTTTCAAAGAACCAGCTCTTAGTTTCATGGATCTTTTCTACTGTCCTTTCAGTCTCTATTTCATTTATTTCTGTTCTGATCTTTATCTCCTTCCTTCTACTAAATTTGGGCTTCATTTTTTCTTCTTTTCCTAGTTACTTGAGGTATAAAGCTAGGTTTTTTATTTCACATCTTTCCTGTTTCTTGATGTAGGCATTTATTGCCATGAACTTCCCTCCTAGAACTGCTTTTATTGTATCATGTAAGTTTTGATATGTTGTATTTCCCTTTTCATTTGTCTCAAGGTGTTTTTTAATTTCTTTTTTGACCCATTGGTTGTTTAGTAGCATGTTGTTTAATCTCTACATACTTGTGAATTTTCCAGTTTTCTTCTTGTAATTGATTTCTAGTTCCATACCACTCTGTGGTCGGAAAAGATGCTTGATATTATTTCAGTCTTCTTAAATTTATGAAGACTTGTTTTGTGGTGTAACATATGGTCTAACTTGGAGAATGTTCCATGTGTGCTTAAGAATGTATATTCTGTTGCTTTTGGATGGAATATTCTGTACATGACTGTTAAGTCCTTTAGTCTAGTGTGTCATTCAAGGCCAATGTTTCCTTATTGATTTTCTGTCTGGATGATTTATCCATTGGTGAAAGTGGGGTATTAAAGATCCTTTAGTACTGTATTGTTGTCTATTTCTCTCTTTAGGTCTGTTAATATTTGCTTTATATATTTAGGTGTTCCTATGTTGGGTGCATAACTATTTTTAAATGTTATACATTCTTGTCAGATTAACTACTTTATGTTATAAAATGACCTTTTTTTCTCTCTCTGATTATAGTCTTTCTCTTAAAGTCTATTTATCTGATATAAATACAGTTAATCCAGCTTTCTTTTGGTTTCTATTTGCATAGGCTATCTTTTTTCATCCCTTCACTTTCAGTCTGTGTAAGTCCTTACATCTGAAGTATCTGGTAGGCAGCAAATAGATGTATTGTATTTTTTTGTCCATTCAGCTACTCTATGTCTTTTGATTGGAGAATTTAGTCCATTTACATTTAAAGTAATTATTGCTAGGTTTGTACTTATTGTCACTTTGTTCATTGTTTTTTGGCTGTTTTGTAATTCCTTTGCTCCTTTCTTCTTTTCTTGTGATTTGATGATTTCCTGTAGTGGTAATTGTTAGATTCCTTTCTCTTTATCTTTTTTTGTATATGCTATAGGTTTCTGCTTTGGGGCACCATGAGGCTTACAAAAAACAACTTATATTTATAACAGTCTGTTTTAAGTTGATAACAACTTAAGTTTGAATGCATTCTAAAGCTCTACTTTTTTACTCCCCCCTCAAGTTTTTCATTTACATTAAATTTACATTTTTCATCTTGTGTATCCATTAACAAATTATTGTAGTTATTTATTTTTACTACTTTTGTCTTTTAATCTCCATGCTAGCTTTATAAGTGATTAACTCATCATCTTTACAACATTAGATTATTCTGAATTTTACTGTATATTTACCTTTACCAGTGAGATTTATACTTTCATGTTTTCTTGTTACTAATTAGCATTCTTTTGTTTCAGCTTAAAAAAGTCCCTTTAACATTTCTTGTAAGGCTGGTCTAGTGGTAATGAACTCCTTTAGCTTTTGATTGTCTGGAAAACTCTTCATCTCTCCTTCAGTTCTGAAGGACAGCTTTGCAGGGTAGAGTATTCTTGGTTTGCAGTTTTTTTATTTTAGAACTTTGAATATATTATGCCACTTCCTTCTGGCCTGCAAAGTTTCTGCTGAAAAATCTGCTGATAGTCTTAAACAGGTGTTCCCTTGTATGTAACAAATTGTTTTTCTCTTACTGCTTTTAAGATTCTCTCCTTGTCTTTAAATTTTGACACTTTAATTATAACATGTCTTAATGTGCTCCTCTTTGTGTTCATCTAATTTGGAACTTTCTGAGCTTCCTGGATGTCTGTTTCCTTCTCTAGGTTAGGGGTGTTTTCAGCCATATTTCTTTAAATAAGTTTTCTGCTCCTTTCTCTCTCTCTCTCCTCCTTCTAGGACCCCTATAATGTGAATATTGATCCACTTGATGGTGTCCCTAAAGTCCCTTAAGCTATCTTCTCTCTTTTTTATTCTTTTTTCTTTTTGCTGCTCTGATTGGAGGAGCTCCAGTGCCTTGTCTTTGAGTTCATTGTTTTTTTCTTCTGCTTCATCTACTCTGTTGTTGAACCTCTCTAATATATTTTTCAGTTTAGTTACTGTATTCTTCAGTTCTCTTTGTACTTTCTCATATTTTTTATCTTTTTGTTGAAGTTCTCACTTTGTTCATCCATTGTTCTCCCAAGCTCAATGAGCATCTTTATGACTGTTATTTTGAATTCTTTATTAGGTAAATCACTTATCTTTGTTTCATTAAGGTCTCTTTCTGAGATTTTTATCTTCTTCTTTCATTTGGGTCATATTCCTCTGTTTCTTCATTTTCTTTGATTATCTGTAATGGTTTCTATGCACTAAAGAAAATAGCCACCTTTCTCAGTTTGAAGAAGTGGCCTCATGTAGGAGATTAAATTAGTGCTCAACTGTGACCTAGCTCTTGGTTGGATCTCAAACTTTGTGTTTGTCCAAGCAGCCTACTTTATTCTTAGTGGCTCCGAGAAGTTGAGGGTGTGCCAAGACCTGTCAGCATCCCAGAAGGAAGGATCTCAGTCAGCACCTAGATTCAGGCTGATTGGAAGCCAGACCCTCAGGCAGTAGCTTTTAAAGTGTGTAAATAGACCTTTTTCACAGGAATACTGGGAGATGGGTGTTTCTGTTTGCTCCCTCTGCACTGAGCCCTGGGGTGATAGCCAGATTAGAACTATTTGTTTGCTACCTTCCTGTTGAACCTGTGAACACAAGCCCTGCTGGCCACCAGAGCCAGCTATCAAGGGATATGTCCTCAGTGCAACAGCCACAAAAGCTGGGGCACCATATGTGTACACACTCCTTTCTCAGAATACTGGTGACCTGGAGCTGGAAAGAGGGGAAGTGTGAAGAGAGAGAGCATGAATATGGCACCTGTCAGCCCTCCTGGTCTCTGGAGAGGATTGTAGTTGGCCCCTATATGTGTCTTTAATCAGAAGCCTGCCCCACAGGCCATGGCTATGGAGATAAGTTAACAGGCTTCTTTTACAGAAAGACTGGGCTTTTCAGTCTGTTGCCTCTCTGCTGTGCCCTGGGGTGTAGCCAGTTAAGAACTCTTTCTCCACTAGTTACAGTCCTGTGGGACCTGTGTGTCTGAGCCCCACTACCTACCAGAGCCAGGTGATCAAGGGCTGTCTCCTGGGTGGCAGCTGCAAAAGTCAGGGGACAAGTGCACAAGCTCCTTTCTGGGAGATACTGGCAACCTGCAGTGAGGCAAAGGGAGAGTACAAAAATGGCGCCTGCCTACCTCTGGTTTGAAGGGTGTTTCAGTAGGTTCCTGGAGGTGTGTTGAATTAGATGTCTGCACCTTAGGCTAAAGCTTTAAGATAAGCAAATAGGCCTCTTTCACAGGAAGACTGGATGCTTTTCAGTGGCTGCCTCTGCACTGGGCTCTGGGGTGGGTGATTCTACATGAGCCCTTTAAGAACTGTTTCTCAGATGGCTATAGCCTTGTGGGTCTCATGGACACAGGCCCCATTGGCTTTCAAGGTGAGATGTTTTGGTGACTTGTCTCTCAGGTGCAGGTCTTAACAGCTGGGTGCCAGACGTGGGGTTTAAACTCTTTGCTCCTCAGGGAGAGGTTTGGAGTTGTGAGATCTCTCCCAATTGTGGGTTGCCATGCCAGGGCTGGGGTTCATGGAAAGACTGGGTCTCAGTCTTTCACATCCACTTCAATGTGGGTTTTTTTCTTGTTTGCCCAATTTCTAGGAATTGCTTAGCTAGTTTTTGAGTTTCCTTCAGAAGAAACTGTTCCATATGTAGCTGTAGTTTGGTGTATCCATGGGAGGAGGTGAGGTCAGTATCCTCCTACATCATCATCTTGAACTAGAACCCTATGTTGTCCTTATTCAATGGTCAGTAAAAGGAGAGAAGGAGAATTTAGAGGAAAAAGGCAAGACACACTCTAAAAGTAAACATAGGCTGGGCACATTTTGTCAAATCAGTGACATTTGTAGGTAAGAAGTTTGAAAATTGTCAAAGATTCTAGGCCATATAGGATGGTGGTTTAAACAAATCTTTGCTAGATGGTCATTTGTCAATTCCTTTCCCCTTTACCATTATGGAATTGTAAGACTTTCTGAAGAAGCATCAGCTAGAGCAACACACTAATTCCATTCCTCATAGAATGACAGGTAGGATAATGCAGAATATAAGAAAAGTACTTATTCTCCAGAATTGGTAAAAGAGCAGCAAAGTAATAACCATCCACCCTGACTGACTTCCTGTCAACAGTTACATAGCCTTCCTGGCTTCACCCCACCCCCCATCTCTCTGAGGGATCTTTCTAAAGACAAACCTGACCATGTCCCTTAGCAGAACAGACCCACTAGCAAGCTCTACAATACCCTGCCTACCCCTTCAGCCTTATGTCTTTCTGGAATTGTAATCTGTGTGCTCCAACCATTTGGAATTGACATTGTCCCCAAACACACGAGGTTGGCTTATATCTCCATGACCATGCTGCTCCCAATGTCTGTCTGCTTAGAGAACACCTGCCAATCTTCAGAGACCAAGCTCAATGTCATGCTGTGAAGCCTTATCTAGACACCTCCCCTCTTTTGTGAATATGCACTCATTTCTCTTGAGCATATAACTAGAAGTGGGATTGCTGGGGCACAAAGTGAGCATATTTTTAGCTTTAGTCAGTACTGCCAAACAAATTTCCAAACTAATTGTATCAATGTATAATTCTACCAGGAGTTTATAAGTATTCTAGTTGTTTCACATCCTCACCAACATTTGGCATTATCTTTCTAATTTTAGACATTCTGGTGGGTGATATTATTTCATCATGGTATTAATTGGCATTTTCGAGATGACTGATGATATCAAGTCTGATGAACATCTTTTTACATGTTTATTGGCCACGTGGACATCCTTTTTAGTGATGTGCCTGCACTTTGTATATATTCTGGATTCATTTCCCTTCTCAGATGTATGCATTGTAAATATCATCATCCAGTCAGTGGCTTGCCATTTTACTCTCTTATTAGTGTCTTTTGATGAACATAAGTTCTTATTTTTAATAAAGTCATTTACTTTTTTTTTCCTTTAAGGCTGGTACTTATTGTGCTGTGTTTTAAGAAGTCTTTGCTACTTCATCTAGCAGCTATTCTGAACCAGAGGGTGGAGGACAGAATGGAAAGGAGCTTGGATCCCTGAGGACTATGGGCTGCCATATACTGGAGAGAGAAATAAGCATCTATCTTTATTAAGCCACTATTTTTTTAGGGCACTATTTTTTAAGTCTCTATCCTTTTCAATTGAACCTGAGCTTACAAATCACCACATCAAACAAAAAAGAGACATTTTGCAGAAATGTACATTTACATATTGAGAGGAACTGAGTTAACTGTAAAATGTTTACTTGGAGTTGTAAGGCTTTTAGGAGCTGAGTTAATTGACCTCTAGCACCTGCACTTATGTAAGTGTTTAAACAAATATTCATATTTGCCCATAATAGGCACTCAGTAAACTCTTAATGAATGAGTAAAGGAATACACAAATACATGTGAGGTAAAAATGTATACCTTCTAAAATTTCTTATTATCAAGTGGATTTTAAGGTGCTTATATATATGTATAAATATACATATATATAAAAATCATAAATACCAAGTTATTTTTTGATTTTGATAGGAAAAATCATGAGGACTTTGGTATTATGAGAAAGTGGTAGCAACATCTAATGATAGACAGAAACTTTTCAAGTCAAGAAATACCAGAGGGGGTGCCTCAGGACCAGTTTTGTTCAATTATCAGTAGCAGCACTTGGGAAAATGTGGCAAGTGTCACAGATGGTATTAATTAGAAAGGGATTGTGAGCACCTGGAACTGCTAGGAAACAACCAGCCTATTGATCTGATATACATTTAAAAAGCTTGCTATTTAAGGAGGAAGAACAGAGAAAATCAAGGTCATATATCTGAAGATTGGGAGCTGAGGCTGACAGATTTAATGATAGAATCTGTGAAACTAAAAAAGAAGACTCATGAAAAGAGCATATCATGGCCAAGCACAAAGCTTTCTCTTTGTATAAGTTCTGCATTTTTTTCTTGAGTATTTTTCAGTATTATTTATGAATTACTATGGTATTGGTTGTAAAACATAAGGGTAGACTAAACTGATTTTTATATTAACAAAGGGTCATAAGAATTTGATTAAGTATCACTAATTTAAGGAATTTCAAAAGAGAAATATTCCTTGCCATAGTTCAATCAACAGATCGTAGAAGTATCTGACTGAAATGATTAGCAACAACTTAAGCAACTTTTTGAAATCAGAATGAAAAAGAGGGAAGAAAGCATATTTGAACTGTGGGACACAATAAAAAGAAACAATATCCTCATTTTGGGAGTCCCAGAAAGAGAAAAGAAAGAGAAAGAGATAGAAATTTTATTCAAAGAACTAATGGCTGAAAACTCCAAATTTGGGAAGAGATATGGCCACCCAGGTACATCCCTAAACAGATTCAACCCAAAGAGATCTTCACCAAGACACATTATAATCAACCTTTCCAAAATCAAAGACAAAGAAAGAATCTTGAAAGCAGCAAAAGAAAAAAGAATCATCATATACAAGGGAATCCTGATAAGGCTTCCAGCAGATTTCTCAGCAGAAATCTTGCAGGCCAGGAGAGAGTGGGATGATATACTCAAAGTGCTCAAAGAAAAAACTCATCCAAGAATACTTTACCCAGCAAAGCTGTCATTCAGAAATAAAGGAGACAGACAGACTTTCCCAGACAAACAAAATCTGAGGGAATTTAGCACCATTAGACCTACCCTACAAGAAATTCTAAAAGGACTTCTTCAAGCTGAAACAAAAGGATGCTAATTAGTAACATGAAAACATATTAAAGTATAAAATTCACTGGTAAAGGTGAATATATAGTCAAATTCAAAATACTCTAATACAATGGTGATATATGAATCACTTTGAAATCTAGCATATAGATTAAGAGATAAAAGTGTTGAAAATAACTATAGCTACAATATTATGTTAATGGACCCAAGATAAAAATATGTAAATTGGGACATGAACATAAATTGTGGGAGGGGAGCAGGTAAATGGGTCGAAATTTCTTATGCAATTGAAGTTGTTATCAGCTTAAAATAGATGGCTATAGCTATAAGATGTATAAGAAAGCCTCATGGTAAACACAGAGCAAAAACCTGTAATAGATACATAAATGATAAAGGAAAAAGAATCAAAGCATCACTACAAAAAAATCATCAAATCACAAAGAAAGCAAGAGAGAAAGACAGGAACTACAAAACAATCAGAAAGCAATCAATAAAATGGCCATAGTAAGTCCTTAGCTATCAATAATACTTTAAATGTAAATGGGCTAAATTATCCAATTAAAAGATGCAGGTTGGCTAAATGGACAAAAAAAAAAAAAAAACACCCATCTATATGCTGCCTGTGAGAAACTCACTTAAGTGTTACGGACACTCACGGGCTAGATGTGAAGGGGTGGAAAATGATATTTCAAAAATATTAAGTATTAACAGATCTGAAGGGAGAAATAGGAGTGCCATAGTAGGAGGGGACTTGAATACACCACTTTCAAAAATGGATAGAGGATCCAGAAAGAAAATCAATAGGAAAATAATGGATTTGAGTGACACTTTAGACCAAATGGACCTAACAGACATATACAGAACATTACATCCAACAGCAGCAGCAAACACATTCTCCCAAGCACACACAAAATTCTCTAGGATAGATTATATAATAGGTCACAAAATATGTCTTAGAAAAATTAAGGAAATTGAAATTATACCAAGTATCTTTTCTGACCACAATGGTATAAAACTAGAAATCAATAACAGGAGGAAACCTGGAAAATTCACAAATATATGGAGATTAAATAACATACTCATGAAAAACCAATGGGTCAAAGAAGAAATCAAAAGGGAAATCAAAAAATATCTTAAAACAAATGAAAATGGAAGCACAACATATCAAAACCCATGAGATGCTGCAAAAGCAGCTCTAGAAGGAAGTTTATATAGTAATGAACATCTTAAATAAACAACCTCACCTTTTACCTCAAGGAACTAGAAAAAGGAGAACAAACTAAGCCCAAATCTAGCAGAAGGAAGGAACTAACAAAGATCAGAGCAGAAATAAACTATTATGAACAACTACATGCCAACGAATTGGCTAATGTAGAAGAAATAGATAAATTCCTAGAAACATATGACCTGCCAAGAGGAAATTATGAAGAAATAGAAAGTTAAAACAGACCAGTAACAAGTAAGGAGATTGAATTAGTAATCAAAAATGTCCCAAGGCAAAAAAGCCCAGGATAAATTGGTTTTACTGGTGAATTCTACCAAACATTTAAAAAAGAATTAATGCCAATCCTTCTCAAACTCTTCCAAAAAATTGAAGAGGAGAGAACACCCCCAAATTCATTTTACAAGGCCAGCATTGCCCTGACACCAAAGCCATTTAAAGATACTACAAGGAAAGAAAATTACAGACCAATATCCCTGATGAATATAGATGTGAAAATTCTCAACAAAATATTAGCAAACTAAATTCAACAGGCCATTAAAAGGATTATTCACCATGATCAGGTAGAATTTATCCCTGGGATGCAAGGATGGTTCAACATACACAAATCAATAAATGTATACCATATTAATAGAATGAAAGATAAAATTCATATGATCATCTCAATAAATGCAGAAAAAGCATTCAACAAAATACATTCTTTCATGATAAAGATGTTCAACAAACTGAGTATACAAGTAATGTTCTTCAGCATAATAAAGGCCATATATGAGAAGCCCACAGATGATATCATACTCAATGATGAAAAGTTAAAACCCTTTCCTAAGATCAGGACAGAGACATGATTCTTGATCCTCTCACTATTTCCATTCAACATAGTACTGGAAATACTAGCCAGAGCAATTAGACAAGAAAAAGAAATAAAAGGCATCCATATCAGAAAAGAAGTAAGTTATTTCTGTTTGAAGATGACATGATCTTATATAGAAAACCTTATCTCAAGTGAACATGGAAAATTCTCCAGGATAGATCATAAGTTAGGTCACAAAACAAGTCAATTAATTTAAGAAGGTTGAAATCATATCAGTCATCTTTTCCAACCACAGAGTTATGAAATCAGATATCAATTATGAGAAGAAAACTGGAAAATTCACAAATATGTGGAGATTAAACAACATGCTACAAAACAACCAATGGATCAAAGAGGAAGTGAAAAGAGAAATTAAAAAAAATACCTTCAGACAAATGAAAATGGAAATATAACATACCAAATCTTATGGAATGCAGCAAAAGCAGTTCTAAGAGGGAAGTTTATAGCAATAAATATCCACATCAAGAAATAAGTAAGATCTCATATAACCTAACTTAGACCTCAAGGAACGGCAAAAACAACAACAAACTAACACCAAAGTTAGCAGAAACAAAATAATAACAAAGATCAGAACAGAAATAAACAAATTAAAGACTGAAAGGATAATAGAGAAGATAAACAAGACAAGAGCTAGTTTTTTGAAAGATAAGCAAAATTGACAAAGCTTTAGCTAGACTCACCAAGAAAAAAAGATAAAGGGCTCAAATAAAATCAGAAATGAAAGAGGAGATGTTACAACTGATACCACAGAAATACAAAGGATCATAAGAAACAACTATGAACAATTATACGCCAACAAATTGGACAACCTAGAAGAAATGGATAAATTCCTAGAAACATAAAACCCATCAAGACTGAATCATGAAGAAATAGAAAATTTGAACAGATTGATTACTGGTAAGGAGATTGACTCTAATCAAAAACCTCCAAGGGGTGGCTCAGTGGTGTAGTGGTTAAGTTCACTCGTTCCACTTTGGTGGCCCAGGGTTCACAGGTTTGGATCCCGGGCGCAGACCTACCCACTGCTTACCAAGCCATGCTATGCCAGGTGTCCCACACAAAATGGAGGAAAATGGGCACAGCTGTTAGCCCAGGGCCAATCTTCCTCAGCACAAAGAGGAGGATTGGCAACAGATGTTAGCTCTGGGCTAGTCTTCCTCATGGAAAAAAAAAACAAAAAAAAAACCTCATCCAAACAAACAAAAGACCAGGACCAGATGGTTTCACTGGTAAATTCTACGAAACATTTAAAGAAAAATTAATACCAATCCTTCTTAAACTCTTCCAAAAAGTAGAAGATAAGGGAACACCTCTAAACTCATTTTACAAGGCCAGCATTACCCTGATACCAAAACCAGACACCAGTAGAAAAGAAAATTACAGGCCAATATCCCTGATGAACATAGATGGAAAATTCCTCAACAAAATGTTAGAAACTGAATACAACAATACATTAAAAGTATCATACACCATGATCAACTGGAATTTATTCCAGGCATGCAAGAAAGGTTCAATATCTGCAACTCAATCAATGCGATACACCACATTAACAAAATGAGGATAAAAATCATATGATCATCTCAATAGATGCAGAAAAAGCAGTCGACAAAATACAACATCCATCTGTGATAATAACTCTCAGCAAGGTGGGTATAGAGGGGACATATAATAAAGGCAAGACTATAGCTAATCATCATACTTAATAGTGAAAAGCTGAAAGCTTTTCCTCTAAGACCAGGAACAAGACAAGGATGTCCACTCTCACCACTTTTATTCAACATAGTATTGGAAGTCCTAGCCAGAGTAATTATGCAAGAAAAAGAAAAACACATACAAATCAGAAAGGAAGAAGTAAAACTGTCACTATTTGCAAATGACATGATATTATATAATGAAAACCCCAAAGCCTGTGCTAAAAAATTGTTAGAACTAATAAACAAATTTAGTAAAGTTGCAGGACACAAAATCAATATATAAAACTCTGTGGCATTTCTATACACTAATAACAAACTATCAGAAAGAGAAATTAAGAAAACAATCCCATTTAAAATTACACCAAAAAGAATAAAATATCTAAGAATAAATTTAACTAAGGAGGTGAAAGACAAGTACACTGAAAACTATAAGACATTGATGAAAGAAATTGAAGACACAAATAAATGGAAAGATATTCTGTGCTCATGGAGTGGAAGAATTAATATTGTTAAAATGTCCATACTACCCAAAGCAATCTATAGATTCAATGCAATCCCTATCAAAACTCCAATGGCATTTTTCACAGAAATAAAACAATCCTAAAATTTGTATGGAGCCACAAAAGACCCCAATGAGGCAAAGCAATCTTGAGAAAGAAGAATAAAGTCGGAAGCATCATGCCTCCTGATTTCAAAGTATATTACAAAGCTTTAATAATCAAAACAGCATGGCATTGGCATAAAAACAGATACATAGATCAATGGAATGGAAGAGACCAGAAACAAACCCATACACATATGGTCAATTCATTTACAATAAAGGAGCCAAGAATATACAATGCAGAAATGATTGTCTCTTCAATACATGGTGTTGGGAAACTGGACAGCCACACAAAAAAGAATGAAAGTGGGCCATTATCTTACACCATACACAAAAATCAACTAAAAATGCATTAAAGACTTGAATGTAAAATTTGAAATCATAAAACTTCTAAAAGAAAACCCAGGTGGTAGGCTGTTTGAGATCAGTCTTAATGATGATATTTTGAATTTGACACCAAAAGCAAAGGCAAAAAAAGCAAAAATAAACAAGTGGGACAACATCAAACTAAAAATCTTCTACACAGCAAAGGAAACTATCAATAAAAAGAAAAGGCAACCTACCAAATAAGTGAAAATATTTGTAAATCATATATCTAATAAGGGGTTAATATCTAAAATATATAAAGAACTCATACAAGTCAATAAGAAAAAACCAAACAATCCAATTAAAAAATGGGCAGAGGATCTGGATAGACATTTTTCTAAAGACGACATACAAATGGCCAACAGGTACAAGAAAAGCGCTCAACATCACTAATCTCAGGGAAATGCAAATCAAAATGAGATATCCTCCTACTTGTTAGAATGGCTATTATCAAATGGACAAGAAACAAGAAGTGTTGGTGAGGATGTGGAGAAAAGGGAACCCTTATGCATTGTTGTTGGGAATGTAAATTGGTACAGCTACTATGGAAAACAGTATGGAGGCTCCTCAAAAAGTTAAAAATAGAACTACCATATGATCCAGCAGTTCCTTCTGGGTATTTATCCAAAGGAAATGAAAACTTTAACTCAAAAAGATATCTTCCTCCCATGTTCACTGCAGCATTATTTACAATGGCCAAGACATGGAAGCAACCTAAATGTCCATCGATGGATGAATGGATAAAGAAAAGTGGTATATATATAGATATATATATACAATGGAACATTTCTCAGTCATAAAAAAGAAAGAAATCCTGCCATTTGCAACAACATGGATGGACCTTGAGGGCATTATGCTAAGTGAAACAAATCAGACAGAGAAAGACAAATACCATATGATCTTACTTATATGTGGAATCTGAAAAAGCAAACAAACAAACCAAAAACAAAATGAAAAAAACCCAAAGCTGAGCTCATGGATACAGAGAACAGAGTGGTAGTTTCCAGAGGTGGGTGTGAGAGGTTGGTGAAATAGGCACAGGGGGTCCAAAGGTACAAAATTCCAGTTATAAAATAAATAAGTCATGGGGATGTAATGTACTGCATAGTGACTATAGTTAATAATACTGTATTGCATATTTGCAAGTAGCTAAGAGAGTAGATCTTAAAAGTTCTCATCAGAAGAAAAAAATTGTAACTGTTTGGTAACAGATATTAACTAGACTCATTTGTCATCATTTCGCAATATATGCAAATATCAAATCATTATGTTTGTAGACCTGAAACTAATATAATGTAGTATGTCAATTATATCTTAATTTTAAAAAAAGAAAACCCTAAACACTCCACTAAAAAACTGTTAGAACAGATAAATGAATACAGTAAAGTTTCAGGATACAAAATTAACCTACAGAAATCACTGAAAGAGAGTGATGGACCTCGAGGGCATTATGCTAAGTAGGATAAGTTAGACAGAGAAAGATAAATATCACTTAAATGTGAAATCTGAAAATACTGAACTTGTAAAAACAGAGAGTAGAATGGTGGTTACCAGGGGGTGGGGGAATTGGAGAGATGTTATTTAGGGGTACAAACTTGTAACTAGTAGATAAGTTCTGAAGATCTAATGTACAACCAAGTGATTATAGTCAACAATACTGTATTATAAACTTCAAAGTTACTAATAGACTAGATCTTAACTGTTCTCAACAAAGAAAAGAAATGATAACTATGTGATATGATAAAGGTGTTAGTTAACATTACTGTAGTAATCATATTGCAATACATTAATGTTATCAAAGCAATATGTTGTGCACCTGAAAATTACACTGTGTTATATATCAATTATATCTCAATAAAAAATAATAATTAAAAAAATCCCATTTTTACTTTATTTGAGCAATAATTAAGAGAAAAGATATTTTTGATTTGAATTATCCAGATAATTGCTTCAATTCTTTCTTTCAGTTTTCTAGTGCATTGAGGGTATAATGCTAGCCCGGGGGACAGAACTTTAGCCAATTACTATTGCAAGCCAGAGGATTATTCATTTAAGTTAAAAAAAATACACACATATATTTGAGAGCCTGATTGGAATCTTAGAGATTTAGTATCACTCCAAGTTTCTCTACCTCAGCACAACTGACATTTTGGGCAGACAGTTCTTTGCTGTGGGGGCTGTCCTATGCACTGCAGGATGCCTTTTGTATTACAGAAGCGCAATGCCGTTACATCAACTCAGGGGTCAAAATTCTATGGGAATGCCTCCCCCATCATTTTTTTAACTAAATTTTTATTTTTATAAAGTAATTTGTGGATAGAGTTTTTAAAACAAAGTAGTTCTACAAAGCTTATAATGGAAAAAAAAAAAGGTTCTATTCTTACCCCTGAGTCTTATTTCTTAGAGCAGCACTGTTCAATAGAACTTTCTGCAATGATGGAAATGTTTTATATCTGCACTGTCTGGTACAGTAGTCACTAGCCTGTCAGTTCTTCCCGATCTCCTGCCTGTGCAGGTGTAGAAACCTGGCAGTCTGCGTTCTTGAAGCCAGTGGGGTAGAGTGTTGGGCTGGTGGGATTGTTGTCAAGGATAGAGAATTGTACTTCTTTCTCCTGGGTTCAGTATAGCACTCCCAACCCTCAGTTGTGCTTGGTATCCTCAGGTCTAGGTCTGTCCATAACCTTTCCAGAGAAAAAGCTTCAGTTTTCTGATGGAACAAGGATGAGGTGGCTGATTTGGGATTCAACTTCTGTGTGTGTGTGTGTGTGTGTGTGTGTTCCAATAAAACTATTTACGAAAATACATGGCAGGCCAGATTTGGCTTATGGTCTTTGGCTTGTTGACTCCTGTCAATCACTTTTTATACAAACTTTTAACCCAGTTTTCCAATGTTACCACCCCTTCACCTAGGCACAAACAATGTGGATGCACTCTGCCCCATCTCCCTTTCAGCTTGGCCGTCTGTGTCCCACCCTTCCTTAGGGCCCTGGCAACACCTGGCCTAGGGAATCAAGTGTTGGCCATTCAATGGCTAGAATAATAAAGACAAGAGACAATCACTAGTCCCCTAGTTCATGAGGGCAGCAAGGGAGCATGGTTTGGGGACCCTTGATCTTGTAGGGACCAGAGGGGATGTGTTCTCCCAAAGATAACCTATTTATCTGACATGCCCCCAGCCCTCTTATATGGAGGTGGGGGTGGAAGGAGTTCCAGTTCTGCTAAACCAGGTCACCTAGCATGCCTTGAAGAGGGAAATGGCTGGTCTCACAGTTGGAACTTCTCTGAACTTCAAGTGTGGGCTACTTCGCACACTCTTTGTTTTTTGGCCTGGACTCCAATCATTAATTCAGGGATAACTGGCACCCATCACCACGGTCTGACATAAATAAATTAAAAGGGATTATCAAAACTCAAAGGCAGTGCTATTGCAAGGCTGAGCTAGCTGCCCACATACCTTAAATGGAACCACACCTAAAATAAGGCAACGTCAACAAGTCAGGTCTACCATACATCTTCAAAACCTTCCAGTGGACTTGGCCAAAGTTACATTACTGCCAGTCGTCATAGTTCCCTCTTGGCTGTCCTCAACTTCGGCCCCCAACACCATCATCAGGATCAGTGAATACACGTATCTGCCAGAACAGATGGTGGTAAAGAGTCCTTAAGACCAAGGTTGTCATGAAATCATGCTGAGAGGAGCAGAAATGAGAGCAGAATTTATTGTATTATGTAGGCCAGTAGTTTGCAATCCTGGCTGCACAAAAGAATCACCTGGGAAGCTTTATAAAATAACCCACTCCAAAGCAATTGAAACAGAATCTCCGGGGTGGGACCCAGGCTTCAGTTGAAAAGCTTCCCGGGTGATTTTAATGTGCAGCCAGAATAGGCACCGCTGTTTTAGGCCAACTTCCTGATTTTCCCTTAGCCTGGCTTTATTTCTCTCGTGTCTGCGGCCCATACCTATTTTTACAGCTACTGAAAGTGATATTCTGAATGACTAGATAGTACATATTTTCATGACTTCAAAACTTTAAAAACCTTCTTTCTCACTCTCTGTGAAGTAAACTCTTGCAACCTTCCAGTTCCAAAAATCTGTGATTCTGAAAAACTGAGACCCAGAAAATTGTGCCTTGGATAATTTGCACTGGGAAAGCTGGTGGGAGAGGCAGAGCTAGCCCATAGGAATATTCTTTTCTCTTTGTCTTACCCCCCACTATGTTCATTAAATTAGTGTTCACTTTTTCCTTGTTTTATATAATTATTTTGGCTCAAGTACACTGAACTTGTCCTCTCAATTAACATTTGTCTGGAAAATGATATGGATGATGGAAATTCTGAAGAATGAGTTTCCACTGCCATGTTCCCCTCTCAATAATTTTTTACTTTGTTCTTATCTGCAAATCTGTTTTAATAACAAAACTTGCTTTTTAGCCTTGAATCCTCATCAGTTCTAACCACTGCTATGGCTTAGGTAAGTTTCCTCTTGTGGTATTATCTGTTAACTCACTTAAAATAGAGGAAAAAACTATTGAGTATATTTGTAGTGCTTATGCCAGAAATACAAGGCTGCCTACATCAGAAGGGATCGGCTAACTGCCCCACAGAACAAAGACTCAGGCTGAACAAAAGCGCCACCCAACCTTCCTCAGAACACATGGACGTCATTGTCATTGTAGATTCTAAAGAGCAAAGATGGATCTAATCTTTTCCATAAATCTGCCTCACTGGGGAAAAATGTTGAATGTTGAGATTAGTCTTGTAATAACAATGCCTCTACTCAGCAAACGGAATTTAGGACAGCACCTCAAAGTTGTGTGGGTTAATAAGAAGCATGCCAGGACTATGTCAAGAACTCACTATCACTGTTATTCGCAAAGCAGCAGTCCTCATTGTGTCCTCAGGTGCTCTCCTGGCCAGAATCGTGTGTGGGCTTTCTTGGGTGGTGAAAAGCAAGTAAAAATATTAAACAAAAAAAAAATCCTGTCTTTGAAGTACTTACTATTCAAGACACAGATGCAGAAACAGAAGGACCTAAAGATAGGACAACTTGATAGATGTGCAATGACTATGTCAATTAAATAAACATTTTCACTGAAGATAAGATGGCTTGAAATTATCTTCATACGTTGTAAAGGATGAGTCATTTCAGGCTTGCATTTTCACATACAGCAACAACCTGACATGTAGTCAGTTGGCCATTTGCCTGGAGAAGTACCAGCCACTTTAGCCTGCTGGGCTATCAGGGCTGGAGGATGAACATGGATCCAGGGACACTGCTTCAGGTTGGGCCCACCCTGAAGTTGCAGAGGACGGGTGAGAGGATGGGCCAGATCCCCATTTCCATGGGATCTGGGAGAGCCCTGAGTAAACAGGACCTCTCCCAGAACAACCATGAGTGAGAGTGGGCCCCCAGAACTGTCTCACTGGTCCCAAACTCATCCAGTTCAGTAGCTGGGTCCTTGGACTTTCTCCAGTCTTGGGAACCAGGCTTGGCTGTACTTGGACTAGTTCTGCTGGGATGAAACTAACCTTCCATTACTCAGTTAAAATTCTGGAGTATCAATGTAGGTTTCTGATCTGCTTTTGTGCATAGAAAAATATCCAAAAGCTCTTTTTGAAAAATTAATATCCAATTAATTAAAGTCACCAATTTTAAGTCCTTTTTTCTTAAACTTACTGATTTGAGTTCAATTCCCAAATCTTATTACTCTACTAATGAATCTTGCAAAAAACAATTAACACTTTTAAGAGGGCTCTTGCGCTTAATTAACTAATTTCCTTTAACATCTTAAACTGCATTTATACATTTAATGTATTGATTTTCTTTTTAAGTAGTTCAGTGGTCTGATTATTAAACAAAACCTTTTAAGTACTTAAATACCTCTTGTAAATCTAATCAATTAAACATATAAACATGGCAATATTAAATCCTCTTCGATGTTTCAATTGTTACAAATTTACTAAAACTTTACCTTTATATTCCTCAACACAAAACTGCAAATATAAATCAATTCTAAATTACATTTTTTTGTGTGATGAAGACTAGCTCTGAGCTAACATCCACTGCCAATCCTCCTCTTTTTTGCTGAGGAAGATTGGCCCTGGGCTAACATCTGTGCCTATCTTCCTCTACTTTATATGTGGGACGCCTGCCACAGCATGGCCCAAGAAGCGGTGCATCGGTCCATACTCGGGATCCGAACCCGAGAACCCCGGGCCGCCCAAGCGGAGTGTGGGAACTTAACCACTATGCCACTGGGCCAGCCCCTCTAATTACATTTTAAATTGTAATCATAAGGTTTACCTCTTGTGCTAATAGACCAAATTCTCTAAAACACAACAAATTCTTAAAATACCACACATGAACTAATTATTTCTGAACCTAACACAAAAATTTTAATATTATAGGTTTTGTTTACTTTATTATTTCTATATTTAATTCTAAATTATTTCTGGGATTAAAACATAAATATCCACTAAGGAGAAAACTATGTCATTCCAAACAATTTGGGGTTGCTTTCCTAGCCAACTGAGGTTGCACGTGGACAGCTATTTGGACCAGGAAGTGTCCCAACAAGGAGGGACAAGTAGAACCCTCTGTTATGGCTGCTTTAACAGGAATTCCAGAACCCAAAGGAGTTGTTCACCTGGCCCATCTCCCTGGATTTAAGTCAAATCACTATCTAATTCCTCTGTACTAACAGACTTCTACAGCCTCCTCTCAGATTGTGGCTAACTTCCATCACTGCTTCATTAGCTCTGCACGTCTTTGTTTTTCTCAAGATATTTACATGTTACCCACAGGATTCTACATCTCTCAAGGCTTTGCTGCCTCTGCAGCTCTCTGATAACCAGGTGTTCTTGGGTTAATGGGAAGGAGGAACCAGTTTAGCCTGGAAGGCCCAGCTATTTGACATGTCTAATGTGAACCTAGTGTTAAAGGAGTGACCTCAAAGCAGCTAGGCAACTGAAGAGAGAGGTAGGTTCAGGAGAAAAAGGGGCTAAACTTCTCATAACTCAACTGTCAACATCATTAGACTTAAGGGGATCTTGGAAAGCAATTTCATGTACTGGCTTCCAACACGGCATCCTCTTGTGGCCATTTATGGGCCCATAGGCTTCCAGAGTGTCAGCCTCCTCCTGAGGTCCCAGTTGGGTGTGTTAATGCCACATGATCCTGCTCCCATCACCTAAGTGACTGAACCAAGAGTGGACACCTCATCTAAGAGAAAGCAAGCAACTGGATTCTCTCCTGAACAAAGACACACAGCCATGGGTGGTCACAAAGTAATATAGCAAAAGTCTGAAGTTACGTCTAACAGAAAAAGTATGAGTTCTGACCTAACCCCATTTTCTCTGGTGAAAAGGAGACTAAAGACCTTCTTTTTATACTTTTAGGATATGGATATAAATTTGTTTCTTTAGTCAACAATGCCAAAACCCTGGAAGTTTCCTCCTCAATTCTGTTTACTATTTCCTCAACTGTTTACATTGATCCTTCCTATAGTCCTTTAAAAGATGATGATCAAAATTGAATTTTGTCTTTTAAGACTGAGTGTATTACTCTTTTGGTTGTCAAGGACAGAAACTCATCTCACACTATTAAAAAGGGAGATTTAATGTAACAATACTGGGGAGACACTCATGACAGCAGAAGTGCAGCAAGCCACAGGAATAAGTGGAGCTAAGAATTCATACACAATAGGGCCCATTCTTTCTCTCCCCTGGGCTTTTTTGGTAGGTCAGAACCATTCTTCTCTCTCACGGCAGGGTGGCTTTCTCTACATGGTGGAACACACAGCTGCTGACCACTCCAAAGCTTTACATGTTAAAGCTTCAGCCATCTGGAGGGAGACTAACTTTTCTTTCCCAATCAATACCAGTTGCCCAATGCTAAAATGACATCAGGGCACAGATACAGTCATGTGTTGCTTAATAATGGGGAAAGGTGGTGATTTTGTTGTGCAAACATCATAGAGTGTACTTACACAGACCTAGCTGGTATAGCCTACTACACACCTAAGCTATATAGTACTAATCTTATGGGACCACCGTTATATACGTGGTCCATCATTGACCGAAATGCCATTAAATGGTGCATGACTGTAGTCTAAATACACCAATTACAGCCAGGAGGCAGAATTGGGTTATTCTAACGTGGCACTTCAACTATACCTGTGTGAATGGGGGAGGGGCTCTCAAAAAAGGAGTACTGGGAAGGGAACACCTTACTTGGCCACAATATGGAAATGATGAGTGCTGAACATTAATAGAAGGGCATCTTAACCCTTAGACTTCAGATCACTGCTTAGATGATTTAACAGTAGGTTTTCTCTTAAACAACTAAATTACATTTCTCATTTATATTGTTTGAATATATTGTGAATCAGAAAAGGAGAACATTAAAAAAAAATCTTATTTATATGAAAGCTAGGTGATAAGTAAGACTGTGAAATCTAATTTCCTAGAAATTGGTAGGCAATGAACAGGTGGCCTATAATAGCCTAACGATTTACGTGTGATTTCAGCCTTGCAGTTTTAGGTATTTCTTTGCTTCTCATTTTTGAAAAGATATCTTTCTCTTTTGAGGTCCCAGGGAGAAAAATCTATTTGCAATTTCTGAAACAAATATTTCAGATAAGCAATACATTGGGATCAGAGTAAAATAACATACATTTTGGAATTTTCAAAATCATTTACATATATTGTCAAGTGCACATAGAACATTCTCTGGGATAGATCATATGTTAGGCCAAAAAAAATCTTAATAAATTTAAGAAGATTGAAATCATATCAACCATCTTTTTTGACCACAATCATAAGAAACTAGAAATTAATTACCAGAAGAAAACTGGAAAGTTCATAAATATGTGGAGATTAAACAACATGGTACTAAACAACCAATGGGTCAAAAAAGAAGTCAAAAGAGAAATAAAAATTACCTTGAAACAACTGAGATTGGAAATATGACATACCAAAATTTATGAGATGCAGCAAGAGCAGTTCTAAGAGGGAAGTTCATAGTGACAAATGCCTACATCAAGAAACAAGAAAGACCTCAAATAAACAAGCTCACTTTACACCTCAAGGAAGTAGAGGAAGAAGAAAAAAATGAAGCCCAAAGTTAGTAGAAGGAAGGAAATAGAGATCAGAGCAGAAATAAAGACAATAGAAAAGATCAATGAAACTAAAAGCTGGTTTTTTGAAAGATAAACAAAATTGACAACCTTTAGCTAGACCCACCAAGAAAAAAAGAGAGAGGCTAAACTAAATAAAATCAGAAATGAAAGAGGAGATGTTACAACTGATACCACAGAAATACAAAGGATCATAAGAAACTACTATGAACAATTATATGCCAACAAATGGGACAACCTAGAAGAAATGAATAAATTACCAGAAACATACAACCTACTAAGCCTGAATCATGAAGAAATAGAACATCTGAACAGACCAGTTATTAGCAAGGAGATTGAAACAGTAATCAAAAGCTTCCCAACAAACAAAAGTCCAGGACCAGATGGCTTCACTGGTGAATTCTACCTAACATCTAAAGAAGAATTCATGCCAATTCTTCTCAAATTCCTCAAAACATAGAAGAGGAAAGAGCATTTCCAAACTCATTTTACAAGGCCAGGATTACCCTGATACCAAAACCAGACAAGGATGCCACAGGCCAATATCCCTGATGAACATAGATGCAAAAATCCTCAACAAAATATTAGCAAACTGAACTCAACAATACATTAAAAGAATCATACACCATGTCCAAGTGGGATTTATTCCAAGAATGCAAGAATGGTTCAACATCAATCAATGTAATACACCACATTAACAAAATGAAGGATGAAAATGATATGATCATCTCTATAGATGCAGAAAAAGCATTTAACAAAATTCAACATCGATTTATGATAAAAACTCTCAACATACTGGGCATAGAGGGAACATACCTCGACATAATAAAGACCATATATGACAAACCAACAGCTAACACCATACTCAATGGTGAAAAGCTGAAAGCTTTTCCTTTAAAATCAGGAACAAGACAAGGATGTCAATTCTCCTTACTTTTATTCAACATAGTATTGGAAGTCCTAACTAGGGCAATTAGACAAGAAAAAGAAATAAAAGGTATCCAAATCAAAAAAGAAGAACTAAAACTTCAATATTTGCAAATCACATGATATTATATATAGAAAACTGTAAAGTCTCCACCAGCAAATGGTTAGAATAAACATTCTGTAAAGTTGTGGGATACAAAATCAATATGCAAAAATCTGTTGTGTTTATATACACTAAGAACAAACTGTCAGAAAGAGAAATAAAGAAAGTGATCCCATTTACAATTGCATCAAGAAGAATAAAATACCTAGGAATAAATTTAACCAAGGAGGTGAAGGATCTGTACACTGAAAACTATAAGACATTGATGAAAAAAAATGAAGAAGACACAAATAGAGGGAAAGGTATTCCATGCTAATGGATTGAAAGAATTAATATTATTAAAATGTCCATACTACCCAAAGAAATCTATAGATTCAATGCAATCCCTATCAAAACTCCAATGGTATTTTTCACAGAAATAAAACAATCCTAAAATTTGTATGGAACCACAAAAGACCCCAAATAGCCCAAGTAATCTTGAGAAAAAAGAACAAAGCTGGAGGCATCACACTTCCTGATTTCAAACTATATTAAAAAGCTGTAGTAATCAAAACAGTATGGTATTGGCATAAAAACGGCTCATAGATCAGTGGAATAAAATATAGAGTCCAGAAATAAACTCACACATATATGCCCAATTAAGTTACAACAAGGGAGCTAAGAATATACAATGGGGAAAGGACAGTTTCTTCAATAAATGGTGTTGGGAAAACTGGACAGACGCATGTACAAGAATGAAACTGGACCACTATTTTGCACTACAGACAAAAATGAACTCATAATGGATTAAAGACTTGAATGTAAGACCTGAAACCATAAAACTTCTAGAAGAAAACATAGGCGGTAAGCTCTTGACATTGGTCTTGGTGATGATTTTTTTGATTTGACACCAAAAACAAAGGCAACAAAGGCAAAAATAAACAAGTAGGACTACATAAAACTAAAAACCTTTTGCACAGCAAAGGAAACCATGAACAAAATGAAAAGGCAACCTACTGACTGGGAGAAAGTATTTGTAAATCATTGATCTCATAAGGGGTTAATATCCAAAATATATAAAGAACTCCTACAACTCATCAGAGAAAAAAAAAATCTGATTAAAAAATTGGCAGAGGATCTGAATACACATTTTTCCAAAGAAGACATACAGATGGCCAACAGGTACATGAAAAGGTGCACAACATCACTAATCATTTTGAGTGTAAATCAAAACCACAATGTCATACCACCTCACACTTATTAGAATGGCTATTACCAAACAGACAAAAAATAAGTGTTGGCGAGGATATGGAGAAAGGAAACCCTTGTGCACTGTTCATGGGAATGTAAATTGGTGCAGCCACTATGAAAAACAGTATGGAGGTTCCTCAAAAAATTAAGAGTAGAACTACCATATGATCCAGCAATTCCACTTCTGGGTATGTATCCAAAGGAAATGAAAACACTAACTAAGGAAATGAAAACACTAACTTGAAAAGATATATGCACCCCCACATTCACTGCAGCATTATTTACAATAGCCAAGACATGGAAGCACCTGAAGTGTCCATTGATGGATGAATGGATAATGAAAAGTGGTATATAAATACAATGGAATATTATTCAGTCATAAAAAAGAAGGAAATCTTGCCATTTGCAACAATATGGATGGACCTTGAGGGCATTATGCTAAGTGAAGTCAGTCAGACAGAGAAAGACAAATACTGTATGACCTCACTTATATATGGAAACTAAAAAAACCCAACAAAATAAAATAAATAACAAATAAATAAATAAAACAAATAAGTCGTGGGGATGTAATGTACAGCTTGGTGGCTACAGTTAAATAGTACTTTTATAGCACATTAGAAATTTGTTAAGAGAGTAGATCTTAAAAGTTCTCATCACAACAAAAAAATCTGTAACTATGTGTAGTGAGGGAATGTTAACTAGACTTACTATGGTGATCATTTTGCAATATATACAAATATCGAATTATTTTGTTGTATACCTGAAACTAATATAATGTTTTTTGGTCAAAAATATCTCAATTAAAAAAAAACATAAGGAAACAAACCAACATCAAAGTTCCTGCAGTAAAGAAGAGAATAAAACATCTTGGTGCAGATTCACTAGCCTCAGCCACAAGAATATGAATCAGCAGGTCTGGGGGTACCTGCATTTTTATCAAACACTCTAGGTGATTTTGATGGTGGTGGTTCAGAAAAAAATATCTTCTACATATTTTGTAGAAAAGCAGAAGAGTGCATTTGAAAACTAATATGGACATTTCTTCCAAAGAAGGTTTAGCAACATGTTTCTGCAAGTTTTTGGTCTGTATTACAGAGAATCTTAGCATGTGTGAGGACAAGTATTGCTTGACTTAAGTAACTGAAAGTTCTTAAGCTTTGAAGGTATAATAAACAGTGTTTTGATAAACAGAATAAACCTTGTATTACAAGTTTTACAAAGTAGGGTGAATCCATTTCCCCCCATAGCACCTCCTAACCTACTACATAATTTTTGTTACATCTATTTATTGTCTGTCTCCTCCTGCTACAATATAAATTTCACGAGGCCAGGGATTCCTGTCTGTATTGTTTACAGCTGTATTCTGAGCTCACAGTGCCTGGCACTCTATAAATTGACTGAATGAACAACTCATTAAATTTAGGCATGATATAAATCCCCAGGACCTCAAGACTACAGGTCTGTGTTGATGTCAACAACTGCCATAAGGATTAATTATGGTAGCAGATGCTGTTGCAGGACTGTTCTTATTCCCAAGCGCAGGAGCACATGGTGCAAGCCAGAGGGTCCTGTGTGAGCAGAGGCCAAGGAACTGACTGCACAGGAGGCAGGCCACACTTTTCCAAGTAGGTGGCCTTATCTTTTAGTGTGATAATGCTCAAGTTACTGCCCTTGCTGTTTCCATCCCTACTTACAGACATTTTTACAATGGCTGTAAACTTACAGCATTGTGAATCATTAACCCACATTGCCCATAATGGGCCTCCTCACCCTCTTTAAAATTTAGTTGCCAAGTTCTGCCATAAAGAAACAACTGCAAGTGCATCCTCAGAGTGACACTGGGCTCCGCTAGCTCAACTGGCTTTGGGGTCAGACAGGAGGACTCGTGGTCACTAATGCAGATTAAAATGCAGCTTTAGATACCAATTTAGGAGCAGAGAAGCTTGTATTTGTTTTATATTTTACCTAGGATATTATAGCTTTTATATATTCTAAATAATGTCTATGCAGTGGGCTCTATAGATGAAAGGCTCCAAAACTATCCCCTAAAAATGGCCGAAAATATGTGCACTTTTCTCCAATGTTTATTATGAAATGCTTCAAATATACAGAAAATGTTGAAAGGATAGTACAAGGAATGCTGTAGATACAATTGTTATTTTGTCTTATTTCCTTTACATATGTATAGATATATTTTATGTGTATTATATCTTATCATTTGATTTATCTGTTATGTATACATATATGGATGAGAATATGTATATGTAGTAGAATATATATATAGCTGAACCGCTATATGCAGCTGAACCACTGCATCTCTGAAAAATAATTGATGTGAGTCCCATGTATGTGGCTGAGATGGGCACATGTTCACATGTACCAACAAAGCATCCTGAATTCTTGTCTCAGGCAGGAATGTGCTTTGTTGTGGTCTAGAGAGAGGCCCCTAAATTTGGGAGGCCCTGAGCAGCCACCAAATTCAGCTAATGGCAGTGCCACCTCTGTGCATTTAAATCCTTACTGGGCCACTTATTAGCTCTGTGACCTGGGGCAAGTGGCTTACTAGCTCTAATGATGATGGTAGTGGTGATAATAATAATAATAACAATAGCAGCAAACACTTAATAGAACTTACTGTGTGCCAGGATTCACTATTCTAGATCTTATCCCTATGAATGATGTCACCAAAATGGCGACATAGGTCATTCCTGACTTCACTCCCCCCCACAAGAAGAACAACCAACAACTATTCATGGACAAGATACAACTGAGAAAATCCTGAAACACAGGGGTCAGGCTGAAGTAATCCTCTGCACCACAGAGACCAAGACCTACTGCATTAGAAGGGTAAGAGAAGCGGCTATATGTTGACAGAGGTGTCTCTCCTCCAGGCCAGCACAACACCACAAGAAGAGGTTTCCCCTGAGCCTTGGGTTCCTCCAGTGGGAAAAGAGAGTCCAGGGTGAACATCCAGCTCCCCCAGCATTGTGGGTCACTTCTTGGGAGCCCCTACTCCAGTCTTGCCTCATGAGGATCATGGGAGAATCTGCAGGGCCCCATCACTGGGTATTTGATTGTGACAGAGAAGGTGGGAGGAGCTTGCAACAAGCAGTGCTTGGATCTTGGCAGATTGAGTTCCTACCTATAGCACCCAAGTAGTAGTCCCAACCAGCGGCTTTGCGGTGCAGTCTGATCAGGGAACTTGGCAAGGTTCAGGTCTGTCTGATTCAGGACCTCAAATGAAGAGTCTTCACAGCTCTGGAGCCTGGTCTGTACCTCCACCCAGGCAGGGGAGCTGAGTCACAGCCCCATCCACTGCTGAGTGTAGCTCCTGGCCCTGCCTGACCAGAAAGCCAGGCCAGAACACCTGAAAGCTGCATAGCTCAGCAAGCTTGGGCAGAGTCCAGAAGGCAGAGCTGATCATCTGCAGGGCGAAGCCAGTGTCCCTGTTTGAGCAGGGAATTTGGGGTGTGAGTTGGCTTGAGACAAGACCACAAACAAAGAGCCTTGCTGAGCCTGGAGGCAGTTCTCTGCTCCACCCAGGCAGGGCAGTTAATTCATAGCCCTGCTCACTGCTGAGTGTAGCTCCCAGCCCCACCCTACCAGAAAGCCTTCCAGAACACCCGGGAAGCTGTTTGGAGTCAGTTCTCCTGCTCTGTCCAGGAAGGGGAGCAAATTCATAGCTCTGCCCACTGCTGAGGGTAGCTTTGAGCCCTGCCCAACCAGAAGTCTGGCCTGAGCACCTGGGAAACAGCTTGGTCCAGCAGCACTCAAGCAGAGAGCCTGGCTAGCAGCTCTGCCCATCTGTAGAGACAAATTGGCAACCCCATCTGGGCAGAGAGTTTGGTGCACAGGTCTGCCTGATTAGCTCCCCAAAGAAGAGTCTTGTCATCTTTGGGGCATGCTCTGCGTGTCCATCACCCCACCCTCCACCCCCTGGGCAGGGAAGCTAACCTGTAGCTCTGCCCAGTGCTGAATACAGCCTCCAACCTTGCTAACCAGGAAACCTAACCAGAGCTCCCAGGAACTCCCAGTATCCCCCCTGCAGCCCTGATTACAGTGGCACTTGAGAGGAGAACCTGACAGTGGCTCTGCATCTGCAGAGCCAAGACAGTAGCCCCATCTGCCCAGGGACATTAGTGTATAAGTCTGTCTGATTTGATTCCCAGAGAGCCTTGCAAGCCCTGGGGCCTCTTTTTCAGCCCCAACCATGCAGGGAAAGTAATTTATAGCCATACGCTATAGCTGAATACAGCCCCCAGCCTGACAGGACCCGGAAACCTAACCAGAGCTCCCAGGAATCTGTGCAGCCCATATTGCAACTCTGATTATAGCAGCACTGAGTGGAGAACCTGACCAGTGGCCCACCCATTTGCAGAGCTAGGATAGCGGCTCATCAGGCCAGGGAACCTGATGAATAGTTCTGCCTAATTTGATCTCCAAACAAGAGCCTTGCCAGCCTTGAGGCCTGTACAGGCCCCTCCTGGGCAAGAAAACTAATTTGTGGAGTCACCCACTGCTGAATATAGTTTCAGCCTGTCCAACCAGGGGACCTAAACAGAGCACATGAGAAGCACAGCCCATCCTACAGCCCTGGTTACAGTGGCACATGAACAGAGAGCACAGCACAGGGCTTTCCCCATCTGCAGAGCAAAACTGGTAACCCTGTCTAGCCAGGATATTCAGTGCACAGTCTAGCTTGATTTGGGTGCCCAAACAATGAGCAGTGCAGGCCTTGGGGTCTGTTCTGCTACCCCACCAAGGCAGAGAAGCTAATTCATAGTCCTGCCTACTGCAGACTCAGTCCTGATCATGTAGAAAGTCTGACCAGAGAATCCAGGCAACCACGGAGCCCATCCTTGCTTGGACAGGGAAACAAGCCAACAGTCCTATACAATGTTCTTAGCTGGTGGCAGCCCCTCTGAGACATTGGAGCCTGGGCAGTGGCCTCATCCAAAAATAGATGCTGATAGCAAGACCCACCTGTACAAGTATGTTACCAGCTGAAATGTCCAGAACATCAAGCTAAGCAAACTGGTGAAGAACTCTTTCTGCCAAAATGAACCTGCAAAGTCTGGAAAAGCAAACTGCTTACTCAAATGCACAGACACTAATCTAAGGAATCAAGGATCACAAAAAAATCAGGTAAACATGACACCACCAAAGGAAACTAATACAGTCATGTGCTGCATAATGATGTTTCAGTCAACAATGAATTGCTTATATGGCAGTGGTCCCATAAGATTAGTACCATATAGCCTAAGTGTGTAGTAGGCTATACCATCTAGGTTTGTGTAAGTACACTCTATGATGTTCACCCAATGAAACTGCCTAATGATGCATTTTTCAGAATGTATCCCCATTGTTAAGTAATGCATGACTGTAAAGCTCCAATAACTGACCCTAAAGAAATGGAGATCTATGAACTGTCAGACGAAGAATTCAGAATAATCCTCTTAAAAAAGTTTAATGAACTACAAGAACACACAGACAACTAAAAATAATTAGGAAAAATGCATAAACAAAATGGGAAGTTCAACAAAGAAATAGAAGCCATCAAAATAAAGCAAAACAAAACAGAAATCCTAGATCTGAAAAAAAACAATGATTGAACTGAAGAATTCAATAGAGAGCTTCAAAAGCAGACTTGACCATGCAGAAGAAAGAATCAATGACCTAGCAAACAGGACATTTGAAATTATCCAATCAGAGAAGAAAAAAGAATGAAAAATAGTGAGGAAAGCCTAGGGGACTTATGGGACACAATCAAAAGAAAGAATATTTGCATTATGGGAATTCCAGAAAGAGAAAAGGACAGAAAGTATATTTAAAGCAATAATGGCTGAAAACTTCCCAAACCTGTGGAGAGAAATGGACATTCAGATCCATGAATCCCAAAGAACCTCAGATAGGTTGAACCTGAATAGGACAACACCAAGACACATTATAATTAAAACGTCAGAAGTCAAAGACAAAGAATTCTGAAAACAGCAAGAGAGAAGAGACAAGTTACATACAAGGTAACCACCATAAGACCATCAGTGGGTTTCTCACCTGAAACTTTTCAGGCCAGGAGAGAATGGGATGATATATACAAAATACTGAAAGAAACTGTCAACCAAGAATTCTATACCCAGCAAAGCTGTCCTTCAGAAATGAAGGAGAGGTAAAGACTTTCCCAAAGAAACAAAAACTGAGAGAATTCATAAGCACTAGACCTGCCTTACAAAAAATGCTAAAGTTATTTTAGTGGAAGTAAAAGGATGCTATTTAACATCATAAAAACCTAATAAGAGAGTATGAAATTCAGGGGTAATGGTAAATATATAGTCAGATTTTGTAACATGGTAATAGTGTGTAATTCACTTACAACTCTAGTTTAAAAGTTAAAAAACAAAAATAGTAAAAATAACTGCAACTACAGTAATCTACAGTAAAATTTAATACACAATATAAAAAATATGTAAAGTGTAACATCAAAAATCTAAAATGTGAGGAGGGGGAGAAGTAAAAGTGTAAAGTTTAGGAATGCTATTGAAGTTAAATTGTTATCAGTTTAAAATAGAGTGTTATAATTTTAAGATATTTTATGTAAGCTTTATGGTAACCACAAGGAAAAGACCTGCAGTAATTACACACACACAAAAAAAAAACACAGTAAAGAAGTCAAGTTATACTGATACCCAAAGACATCAAAACAAAAAAAGATAGCAGGATAAGAAGCAAGGAAAAATGGATCTACAAAACAGTCAGAAAACATTAACAAAAATGGCAATATTAAGTCCTTACCTATTAATAATTACTTTAAACATAAATGGATTATATTCTCCCATCAAAAGACATGGGATGGCTGAAAGGATTAAGAAAACAAGATCCAGTGATATGCTGTCTACAAGAAACTGACTTTAGCCTTAAAGACACACATAGACTAAGAGTAAAAGGATGGAAAAAGATACTTCAAACAAATGGCAACCTCCAAAGAAGCAAGCATACTTATACTTATATCAGACAAAACAGACTTTAAATTAAAAATGGTAAGAAGATACAAATAAGGTCATTATAAAATGATAAAGGGGTCAATCCTTCAAGAAGATATAACAATTTTAAATATTTATGCTTCCAACATCAGAGCATCTAAATATGTAAAGCAAAAGCTAACAGAGCCAAAAGAAGAAATAAACACCAATAAATAATAGTTGGGGTCTTCAGTAAAACAGTTTCAGTAATGGATAGATTATCCAGACAGAGAATCAATAAGGAAGCAGTGAATTTGAACAACACTATAGACCAAATGGACCCAACAGACATGTACAGAACATTCTATCCAACAACAGCAGAATACATATTCTTCTCAAGCGCACACAGAACATTTTCTAGGATAGACCATATGTTAGGCCACAAAACAAGTCTTAGCAAATTCAAGAAGATTGAAATCATACCAAGTATCCTCTCTGACCACAACGGTATGAAACTTGAAATTAGTAACAGGAGGGAAACTGGAAAACTCACAAATACATGAAAATTAAGCAACATGCTGAACAACCAATGAATCAAAGAAGAAATTAAAGGAGAAACCAAAAAGTACCTTTGACAAAAGAAAACAGAAACACAACATACCAAAACTTATGGAATGCAGCAAAAGCAGTTGTAAGAGGGAAGTTCATAATAATGAACACCTACAAAAGCAACTAGAAAGATATCAAAATAAACAACCTAAATCTTTGCCTCAGGGAACTAGAAAAGGAAAAACAAACTAAGCCCAAATTTAGCTGAGGAGAAGTAATAATAAAGATTAGAGCAGAAATAAATGAAATACAGAACAGGAAAACATTAGAAAAGATGAACAAAACTAAGAGTTGGTTCCTTAAAAATATAAACAAAATGAAAAAGTTTTAGCTAGACAAACCAAGGAAAAAAGAGAGAGGACCCAAACAAAAAAAATTGTTAATGAAAGAGGAGACATTACAACTGATATCACAGAAATACAAAGGATAAAAAGCTACTGTGAACAACTACACACCAACAAAGTGGACAATCTAGAAGAAATGGAAAAATCCTTAGAAACACACAACTGATGAAGACTGAATCATGAAGAAATAGAAAATATGAACAAACCAATTACTAGTAAGGACATTGAATCAGTAATCAAAAATCTCCCAATGAAGAAAATCCCAGGACCAGATGGCTTCATTGGTGAATCTTACCAAACTTTAATGCAGAATTAATCCCAATCCTTCTCAAACTCTTCCAAAAAATTGAAGAGAAGGGAACACTCCCAAACTCATTTTATAAGTCCAAGATTACACTGATACCAAAGAGAGAAAAGGACACTACAAGAAAGAAAAATTACAGACCGTATCCCTGAGGAGTATAGATGCAAAAATTCTCAATAAAATAGTAGCAAACCAAATTCAGCAGCACATTGAAAAGGATCATTCACCATGATCAAGTGAGATTTACCCCTGGGATGCAAGGATGGTTCAACATATGCAAATTAATCAATGTGATACATCACATTAATAGAATGAAAGAAAAAAATCATATGATCATCTCAACAGATACCAAAAAAGCATTTGACAAAATTCAACATCCATTTATGATAAAAATTCTTAGCAAATTAGGTATAGAGGGAACGTACCTCAACACAATAGAGGCTACACATGACAAGCCCACAGCTAACATTGTACTCAATGGTGAAAGGTTGAAAGCTTTTCCTCTAAGATCAAGAACAAGACCATGGTGCCCACTCTCACCACTCCTATTCAACATAGTACTGGAAGTCCTAGCGAGAGCAATCAGGCAAGAAAAAGATAAAGTCATCAGCATTGGAAAGGAAGAAGTAAAGTGGTCTCTATTTTCAGATGACATGATTTTATATATAGAAAAATCCTAAAAATGCAACCAAAAAACTGTTAGATCTAACCAATAAATTCAGTAAAGTTGCAGGATACAAAATTGATATACAAAAATCAATAGTATTTCTATATAGTAACAACAAATTATCTGAGAAATAATGAAAACAATCCCATTTACAATAGCATCAAAGACAATAAAATACTTAGTAATAAATTTAACCAAAGAGGTGAAATTTCTCTACACTAAAAACCACAAGACACTGATGAAAGAAATTGAAGAAGATACAAATAAATGGAAAGGTATCCCATGTACATGAAATGGAAGAACTAATATTGTTAAAATGTCCATACTACCCAAAGACATTTACAGATTCAATGCAATCCCTATTAAGATTTCAAAGGCATTTTTTACAGAAGTAGAACAGTCCTAAAATTTATATAGAACCACAAAAGACCCCAAATATCCAAAGCAATCCTGAGAAAGAAGAACAAAGCCGGAGGCATCACATTTCTCGATTTCAAGCTATATTATAAAGCTATAGTAATCAAAACAATATGGTGCTGGCATAAAAACACACACATAGATCAATGGGATACACCTGAGAGCCCAGCAATAAACCCATGCATACACAGTCAACTAATATTTGACAAGAGAGCCAGGAATACTCAGTGGAGAGAAGACAGTTTCTTCAATAAATGGTGCTTAGAAAATTGGATATTCACATGTAAAAGAATGAAACTAGACCCTTATCTTACATCACTCACAAAAGTAACTCGAAATGGATTAAAGACTTAAACATAAGACCGGAAACCACAAAACTCCTAGAAGAAAACATAAGAAAAAAAGCTCCTTGACATGGGCCTTAGTAAAGATTTTTTGAATATGACACCTAAAGCACAAGCAACAAAATAAAAAGCAAACAAGTGGAACTATATCAAACTAAAAAGCTTTCTGTACAGCTAAACAAGTGATCAAGAAAACGAAAAGACAACCTAAGAAATGGGAAAAAATATTTGCCAACCAAATATCTGATAAGGGATTAATATCCAATATATATATAAATAACTCATACAACTCAATAGCAAAAAACCAAATAATCCAATTTAAAAATGGGCAAAGGACCTGAATAGACATTTTTCCGAAGATGATATACAAATGGCCAACAGGTACATGAAAACATGCTCAGCACCACTAATCACTGGGAAATGCAAATCAAAACCACAATGAGATATCATCTCATGCCTGTTAGAATGGCTATCAAACAGACAAGAGATAACAAATGCTGGTTAGGATATGGAGAAAAGGGAACTCTTGTGCAGTGTTGGTGGCAACGTAAATTGATGCAGCCACTATGGAAAGCAGTATAGAGATTCCTCAAAAAATTAAAAATAGAACTACCACATGATCCAGCAACTCCAATTCTGGGTATTTATCTGAAGGAAACAAAACCACTATGTCAAAGAGATATCTGCACTCGCATGATCACAGCCGCATTATTTACAATAGCCGAGACATGGAAACAACCTACTTGTCCATCAATGGATGAATGGATAAGAAATTGTGGTGTGTGTGTATACATATACATATACATACACACAATGGAATACTATTTAGCCATTAAAAAGAAAGAAATCCTGCCATTTGAAACAACATGGATGGACCTTGAGGGCATTATGCTAAGTGAAATAAGTCAGACAGAGAAAGATTACTGTATGATCTCCCTTATATGCGGAATCTAGAAAACAAAACAAACACACGGATACAGAGAACAGATTGGTGGTTACCAGAGGCAAGGGCTGGGGGTGGGTGTGTGTGTGGGAATTGGATTAAATTGGTCAAAAGGTACAAACTTCCAGTTATAAGATAAATACATACTAAGAATGTAAAGTACAACATGATGACTATGGTTAATATTGCTTTATAGTATGTTAAGAGAGTAAATCCAAAGAGTTCTCTTCACAAGGAAAAAAACCATTTTTCTTTTTTTCAGTAACTTTATGAGACGACGGATGGTAACTAATCTTATTGTGGCAATCATTTCACAATATATGTAAGTTAAGTCATTATGCTGCATACCTTAAACTTACACAGTGCTGTATGTCAATTATATCTGAATAAAACTAGAAAAAAATAAAAATTAATTAATCCTTTCCCTATATTTGCTCATTTCATCCCATAACCATTGTGGCTTTACCTTGTGTCAACTTAGCTACACTGGAGCCATGTTTCCCAGGATTCCCTTCCCCGTATGATTCTGTTTAAGGTTGATCACAAGAGAAATGTGCTTTAGATGTGAGGTGGAAATGAAGGAGCAGCCATTTTTCATGCTCTGAAGGTTGGAGCAGGGCGCCAGGCACTGTGGCGGCTTGCATATGCTGTTCCACCTTGTGAGCACGTTGCTGCCCCCAGGCCTGTAGCTCCTCCAGCTCCCACTAGAGCTCAATTTTCAGCTTCCCTGGCCCTGGGCAGGTGCATTTTAGGTCCACGACAAAGGGTGCCAGCTTCTCTTCAGGTCACTACATCACATGAAGTTGAGGTGATGACAGACCCAGGTTCTAGCATGTCCTTGATCTCCTTGATTTCCCATCAGTTTTTCTCCTGACTGTTGGCCTAGCTGATCTGGGGAGATCTCAGGTCTAACACCAGGGGCACAACCTTCTCTTCTGGCTCCCAAAATCATGTGCTGTCCTTATGCTAGATCACTCAAAGCCTCTCTGAGTGAGCCCTGGCTGATACAGCAGTCCTATGTGGTACTTACCTTTATTATCCTCATTTGAGAGATAAAGAAACTGAGGCACAGAGAGGGAAAGTATCTTGTCCAGGGTCATAGAGCTAGCATCTGGAAGGCATGGTACACAAATGCAAACCTTGGCTCCAGGCCAAACTTGTGATCATCATTTTACAAATATGCAAATGGTAAAAATGATTCTTAATTTTGGGGGATTGAAGATGATACATATAAAATGTCTGGGATATGAGATGCAGATATATGTTTCATAAGTGGAAGCCATTGCTGTGGAAGACAACATGGTGTATGCAACTTTAAAGCTCTATCCAGTTTCAGTTAAGAGACATCTCAAAGCACAGGCCACCAAACACACCGACACAGGGGGACTGACATGCAGGGCAGGGGGTGGCGGAGTGGGGATTGAGTCCCTGAGGATGCAGGAGGAGGAGTTGGCTTGGGTTTTGAGGGACCCTATGGGAGCAGGAAGATGGACAACTGGCAGGGAGAGAGGGCGCCTCATGGGTCCCCGAGTGGTTGCTCCCAACCTGTCACCATGAGATTTTATTTATGCCATTTCCAATTTATTTCCTCTTCCAAACTCTTTGACAGACAGCAATCATGGGCATTAAAACATTGTTCCAGAGCAAACAGGACAGCAGCTCTGGCCTAAAGACATCAATGGTAATGTAATGGTTAACATCAATGGTTAAAGTCATCAGTCACCCTCGACCTTATCCATGGACACACGGAAAACATTTCTGCATCTTCCAAAAGTCATTGTGGAAAACCATCCATAATTCTTATAAAAGGAACCTACTGAGATTTAGCACCCAGAAAAGTTTGTGTTTTCAGAGCTGGATTTTTTTTTAATCAAACAATGAAAAAAAAACAGTGTTTCTCTTTCTGTTTTGGCTTCCAGGAAATTCACATTTAATTCCCAATTCCTTTCTCTCTGTCCTTTTCTATATACTTTCCAGTCTCTTAATCAGGACAACTAGCCTGCAATATATGTTTACCTAAAATACTTTTAGAAGGAAGGCTGTAGATAATTTATAAATGCCAAATACAGACATTAAGAAATGTTGAAGAAATGAAACATAAAACTAAGCAGCATTACATCATTTGCAATAAGTAGAATGAAATGAGGGATACTGTTGACTTGTTTCCTTCCCAAAGTGAATAGGAGATATTTGCACGCCCAGGTGGAACGTTATGCTTGTTCTAACCAGGTTCCCCCCTACTTATAAGTCATCAAGCCTGAAGCCCATTTAGAAAAGGGTCACTTGGCCAAGCGAGAGCCCCACCATGAGACACGATGGAGATGTGGCTTCATCACTTGTTAATCGCGGTCACTCTTCAGCCAGGGGATGCACGGTGCCCTTGTATTTGACAGGGCAAGGACTAGTGAAGAGGCAAGTTCAGGGATGCAGTGTGGTCCAGGGGGCAGGGAGGTGGGCAAAGGGGCTGAGACCATTTAGATCCTTTTGGGGCAGAGCAGGACTGTCAAACCTGGCTGCCTCCTTGTGCTGCAGAGTGCATACAGAGAAAGTACTCTCTGCTTCATCTAGAGTCACACTTGGTCTCCTGAGAGCACGGCTGGCATTGTGGCACACAGACCAACTTCAGTTTTCAGCAGCAGATGGGTGGCGCACCCTGTGAGCCAAGCCTGGAGGTTGTCCAGGCTCAGCCTCCTACTGTTACTTGCTCTCACCGTGAATGAGGCCAACCTGACAGAGCTGTTAGGTCAGCAGGCGAACAGGATTTAGTCTAGATCTGTTGGATGTAGAGCCCAAACTCCTAACTGCTGGCTCCCAGAAGACACCTGCTATAGTCTTCCTGTTTTCCCCAGCCCTGGAGGGAGGCACCCCTCTGGAGCACATCCAGTGCACCCCACTTTGCTGTACCATGGGTGGCACACATCATACACCATGGAATGGCCTGGACCAGCTGTGAACTTGGAGCAGAGGGATTCTCATTTTTATCTTTGTCCATCTCCAGTACCACATCTGGCTGAGAGGAGGTATTCAAAGCGTTTGCTGACTCAAACAGTTCCCCAAGTGCTGGACTGTCCACTTCTGCTGCAGCTTACACAGAGGCACCAACGTGGCTGGCCTGCAGGGGACAGGCCCTGCCCGCAGGGAGCCGCTTGCCACATGCAGAAACAGCAGCACTTTCTTCCAGGTCAACCACCAAACTCAACCCCTTCAGAAGCAGAGACTCGGATGGCCCAAACTAAATAAGCTAAGTGAGACAGGCAGGCCAAGGTAGAAAGACAACACTGCCTAACATCCCTCCTTTCCCTTCCTCTGCCTCAGAGATCTGATTCCAAGTCCTGCCAAGGCCTATAATCATAGTGCATTTCTTTTTTTTCCCTAAAAGAAAATTACTCCTCCTTCCAGGCCTGAAAGAGCTATGATGTCACTTATACATTCTGCAGGAATATCAAACCCAGACGATGCTCTAGGAAATGATTTTTCTGGGGGTGACTTTCAACCACCCTGAATAATCTGCACAGATAACATAACCCAGTGCAGGCAATGTGGTTGACTAAAAATGGCAATTTTCTTCAGAGTCTGGACTGGGAGCCACAAACCCTGGGCAGGTGTAGCAAGCTGGCGTGCCCACTGGCCTCCTGTTCATTTGGCATCTTCCTGCCTCCATGTGTGGATGCCCTGCCCCCTGGGTCACTGCAAACCCACCCTGAGAACACCAGAGACCAGGGGGAGGAGGGGCAAGCTAATGTCTGCTGAGTAGCTCCCGTGCATCGGACGTCAAGCCTGGGGCTGGGAACAGGATAAAAACAGTTTTAGGAAGCTCTGCTCACCCTGCAGACTCCTCTTGCAACTTGTACACTTATTCTCTTTTAATTGAGATATAATTGACACATAACATTATATTAGTTTCAGGTGTTCCACATGATTTGATATATGTATATAATGTGAAATGATCACCACAGTATTGCAACTTGTACTCTTGACGTTCTGTCCCGAGCCTGCCACTAAGTACAATGATAATATACTTTAAAAAGTGAATGTGCCCCAGGCAGTGGTAGTCCTGCCTTAGAACATCCCATGTCTGGAGAACGTGTAGAGAAGGTGCTACTGGCAGCAGCACCTGGGAGCTGGTTAGAAATGCAGGATCTCAGGCCCTACTCTGGACCTCCCGGATCAGAGTCTCTGGATGCAGCCCCAGGAATCTGTGACTTTCACGCCTGCTGACGTTTGAGAGGTACTAGTAGAGGGAACGCCCAGGCCCTACTGGGATCCTTGGAAAAGGACAGGGAGCAGCACAGCCAGGGTGAGTTCATGAGTCAAATGTGTCTAAGTCCGTTCCCAGTCCCATCTGCTGTTGGGAAGACTAGCATAAGCAGTCACCTGACCCCAGTCCAGGGTGTGCATCTGCGGGATGGATACGAATGTTCCCCAGCTGGTGGAAGTACCGAGAGGGTTATGTAAGGTATGGAGTACACTTAGCCCAGAGCGTGGCACCTACTAAGCAAGCAGTGAATATGCGTTATCACATCATTATTATTTCTTGGGTCAATTCTTCCCTGCATAAGCTTATACCCAGGCAAGAAGCTGACCAACTGGAGACGGTCTGTCCTCATTTCTGGAAGCAGAGGTGCCAAGCCTGGAGGGTGGACCATTGACATGTGTGTCTTCTGATCTCCCCAGAAGCACTGGCTGAGCCTCCCCTTCCTCTTGGAGCCTCCCCTGGGGAAGGGGGGCCTCTCCCATGGCCAGATGGAGGGGAGAAGGGCTCGCATCAGCATGGCCACTGTTCTCTGCTTGGAAGAGAAGCTGGTCCATGGGGTCTCCAGCCTGGTGTGAAGGGCAGGGAGAGGCCATGGGAGGCCACCCACACTTCCTCTTTGCCCTCTGCCCTGCCTTTAGTGGCTGGAATCCTGCTCACAGTCAAGCTAGCAGACACCATGGCCCAAGGAGTCCTCCTTCCAGGTGCCTCCTGTCCCTGTCTCCTCCTTTGGGCCCTCATCACTCTATGTCCCCTGTCCCTAACTGCCCCCTAACCACCATGGCAAAGCTTTCCACTGTTCAATCTGCCTTTAGTGGGCAGGCCAACAACAGCCCAAAGTCACCCACCCCTCTCCCCTTTTGTCTGTCTTTCCTTCCTTTATTCATTTAAACACTGAGTGTCTAACATGTGCCAACACTGTCAGAGGCACTAGGGATACAGCAGTGGGCAAAACAGATGAAATCCCTGCCCTCAAGGTGCTTGTGTTCTAGTGGGGGAGTAGACAAGCCTATAATCCAGTCCACACACAGCAGGTTGAAAGGTGACGGTGCTGTGGAGAAAAGGCAAACAGGGTGGGGAGGACGGCCGCTAGCGTGTTCGCGTGTGAGAGAATAGGAGAGGGACACTGTTTTTCCCAGAGTGGCCAGGAAAGGCCTTGCTAATGAGCGGACACGAGCAGAGACCTGAGGGGGGTGAGGAAGCCATGTGGCCAGCTGAGGGGGTGCTCCAGGCAGAGGGGACAGAGTGGGCACGGGGTGTTCTGAAGGATCAACAATGAGGCCAGGGTGGCCGGGGCCGAGTGAGGGGAGCAGAGGTGAGGAGAAGACAACAGCGAGTAACACTGGCCCCTACCTGCCACTGGGAGGAAACTGGCTTTCACTCCACGTGGGGTGGGATGGGCAGCCCCAGGGGTTTTGAGCAGAGGAGTCACATGATCTGACATGTTTTAAAAGGACTCTCACTGTCCAGTGGAGAACTGACTGTAGAGAGGTGAGGAAATGATAGCGGCTCGCAGCTGGCAGTGGCCACGGCAGTGGTGAGAAGTTCGATCCGGCATGTATACTGGAGGTGGAGTCAACAGGGACTCCTGAAAGATAAGGCCTCAGGACGACTCTGGCAATTTTGGCCTGAGCAACTGAAGAACTATTTTCCCTTTCATATGTTGGTTTCTCACCAGACACCTCCCTGCCCTCTGGACAGCACATCAGAGCCCTGTCCACTGCCCCGGCCCAGCAGCCCTGCCCAGGCCTTTGTGCCTTTTGCTGCCCCAGGGCTCCCCTGGACCCACACCCACCCTCAGCTCAGGCATTGGTTCTTCTAAGAACCAGCATCAACAAATCCACCTTTTGTGTAATAAGAGATACTCTTCATTGGTTCATTGGGTACTGACCGAGGAGGACCTCAAAGACATTCTTTCTAAATGTCCGAGTAACTTTGTGAGATAAGAATTATTATCTTAAATTTTCAGATTGGGAAACAAAGTTTCAGCAATGTAATGTCACATGCCCAGGGTCACTCAACCAGTAAGTAGAAGAGTCGAGATTCACCCCAAATACATCTGACTCCAAGGTCTGTGCCACACACCGCCCTGTACAAGGTTTTTAGATCACAGCATCCAGAACGCTTTCCTGGATTTCTTGGTTTGCACATCTGCTGCCTCCCCTGGGCTGTGAGCTACTGAAAAGAAGGGGAGGGGCTGGCACAGAGGGGCTGTCCAATAAATGTGTGCCAAAGGTTCTTCCCTCAATGTGGGGTCATAACCCAGACGTAAGAGGCTATACAGGGTCATGGACCTCTTTGAGATTCCAATGATGGCTCCTGGCCCTCTTCCCCCAACTCAAATTCATTCATTCATTCGACAATTTAGTAATAGAGACAGATAAAAGACAAGTAAACAGATAAATATACAAAATAATTTTAGATAGTGATAAGTATGTGAAACGAAAAATGAGATGAAGTAATAGAGAATGCTGGGGTCAGGGACAGGGAGCCACTTCAGGTGGGGCAGGCAGGGAAGGCGTCTCTGAAGTCTGAATGATGAGAAGGAAGCTGCCACGTGAAGATCTTGGAGGAGACGATTCCAGGCAGAGAGAATAGTAGGTGCAAAGGTCCTAAGGCAGGAATGAACTCGCTGCATCTGAGGAACAGAAAGCAGGCCAATGTGGAAGGCACAGAGGGAGTAATAGGGGAGAGAAGTGGGAGATAAAGCCGGAGAGGTAAGCAGCGACCAGCTGGTGTAAAGCCTTAGGCCTTGGTGAAGATCTGGAAGGGATTGCAAGGGCCATGGGAAGCATCGGGAGAGTCTTAACCTTGAAAGAGACATGATCTGATGCACCCTTCATGACGATGCACACAAACGCACACACACAAACTGTGGTTGGGATCCAAGGATGGCAGGTCAAGAATTTCTGCTGTGAGTCTAGGTCCGAGTGTAGGGAGAAGCATAAAGGACAAGCCTTACTTTAATGTTTGCTCTATTCTCTCCAACCACCGTCACCATCGGTACCTCCTAGCGCAGAAAACGATCCCCTGTACCTCACAAAGAGCAGGCCTTTCTCTGCATTCTTAGGAAACAAGCCTCACCCTTGTGCATTGCTGGTGGAAGTGTAAAATGGTGCAGCTGCTATAGAAAACAGTACGGTGGTTCCTTCCTCAAAAAATTAAACATAGAATTACCAGATGACCCAATGATTGCACTTCCAGGTATATTGACAAAAGAAGTAAAAGCAGAACTCAAAGAGATATTTATACACCGATGTTCCTAGCAGCATTATTCACAATAGCCTAAAGGCAGAAGCAACTCAAGTGTCCATCAACGGATGAATGGATAAACAAAATATGGCATGTTCATAACAGAATATTATTCAGCCTTAAAAAGGAAGGAAATTCTGACATATACTACAACACAGATAAACCTTGAGGATACTATGCCAAGTGAAATAAGCCAGTCATGAAAAGTCAAATACTGTACAATTCCCTTATATGAGGTACCTTGAGAAGTGAAATTCATAGAGACAGAAAGCAGAATGGTGGTTGCCAAAGGCTGGGGGAGGGGAGAATGAGGAGTTAGTGTTTAATGGGTACAGAGTTTCAGTTTTGCAAGATGAAAAGTGTTCCAGAGATGGATGGTGGTGATGGCTGCACAACACTGTGGATGTATTTAATGCCACTGAACTGCATACTTAAAAATGGTTAACATGGTAAATTTTATTATGTGCATTTTATCACAATTAAATTTTTCTTTAAGTCTCTGGAGCCCACTCAGTCCCGCAGTTGCATCCTCATCAGCATCCGTCTCCCTGGCCTCACGGAGCCAGCGTCTCCGGTATCCCAGGATTGATTGTCTGGTCAATCTCCTCGCAGTAGGAAGACAAGTGAACCAGATGAGCTGAATGAAATCTTAAAAGCTCTCCAGTGAAGGCAATCTCAGAGATTGAGCCTGGCAACTCTTTCAGTTGGTAACAATTCTTGTCAGGGTTTCTTGCCTTTTAAATCTTACTTAAAATGTTTTGTTTAAGTTAATTTCCTCTTCTGCCCTATGAGGACGCAATGAACAGCTGGTGACCATCTTCTATGGAAGAATCTTCCAACGACTTAGACATCACCATTAAATTACCTTGCTACTTTGAAGACACGGAGAAATCTGCTTTCAACATTTTCCAGCCTAAAATTGCAGCCACGTTTTCTTTGTGCAATTGAGCTTTGGGTCCTCAACAGTGTTTTTGTCTTTGTGTTTTGGTGGACCCCAAATCACTTCTTAAGGAGAATTTTGGCCCTGCCCATGGTGCTCCCATGGCAGGCATCCCAAAGAGGCAGGTGGCCTTCCGTTCAGGCCTGTCTCCTTGTCAGGCTCCTCAGAGCTCTGTAAGAAGATGTCAACACACGACCCATCTTGGCTGAGTCACAGTACATATGACACTGTCCTTTACCAGCTACATGGAACAGGTGTACTACAGCGCTTGGTTGGGATAAAAAAGCCAAGCTCACCATCACTCACTATCTACCAAAAGCTTGGCTGAGAGAGACAAATTTTGGGAGCTATCTGAAGGTGCATCCCTCCCTCTGGGATTAAGCCAAGCCCTCATGAGCTGCAGGTGGGGGCCCATCTTGTTTTGCCCAACAACTCTCTGGGCAGTGGCTCTTCTGCACTATGCTTGGCTGGCACCTCAGCCCATACCGCAGGCACTGTATAATGAACAGCCTTGTGAGACCCTGGTGCACTTATTCTAGATGTACAGGTGAGAGCAGGCTGTTGACACCACTATCATTGGGAGAAGGTGGGGGGACACTGCTCCCAGGACTTGAAAGCAGGAATACTTGTGCATCTAAAGCATGGTTTATTTTTACCTTATGGACTCTACATCATATCATTGATGATCTTGGATTTTGCTTTTGCTGCTAGAGAACTCAAAGTCAAATTTGGGGCCTATTTCTGGAAGAATGCTGTCCAGTAGAACTTTCTGTGATGACGGAAATTTTCTGTATCTTTGCTGTCCAATATGGTAACCACCAGCCACATGTGGTGACTGAGTGCTTGAAATGTGTCTAGTGAGACTAAGGAAGAGTTTTTAATTTTAATTAACTTAAAATTTAAATTTAAATGGCCACACATGGTCAGTAGCTATCAATTGAACAGCACAGCTCTAGACAGCATATGGAAAATGACATGCATTTTGCATGTTACACTTGGTTTATCTTACTTTCCTATCAATATTTTTCCTCTCCTTCAAGTCTCTTCAGTATCCAATTTCTTTCTTTCTTTCTTTTTTTTTGCTGAGGAAGATTGGCCCTGGGCTAACATCCGTGCCCATCTTCCTCTACTTTATATGGGATGCCTGCCACAGCATGGCTTGATAAGCAGTGTGTAGGTCCATGCCTGGGATCCAAACCTGTGAATCCTGGGCTGCCAAGGCAGAGCATGTGAACTTAACCACTACGCCACCAGGCTAGCCCCAGTATTTAATTATTTTTATTAATCTTCTTGTGTGGTATATATCTTTGTCAGCCATCTTAAGTCTTTTTTTAAAAAATGTGAGATCTACTTATAAATACAAGAAAAAAAGATAACATAGCCATATTCCCAACTTTTTTGGGTAGGTACTTCTTCCCCCCTTTTATGCAATATAGAGCAATTAATAAGTTCATTTAAGGGAAGGGAGTCCCAGGAGCAGGGAAGGAGAGGACTTCTCTTCTGTTTCTGTCTCTGTTCTGTTTCTTCATCTGCATGCAGCTTACACAAATGCTCAATCTGTGAAAATTCATTGAGCTGTATATTTATGACATGCACTTTTCCATATGTGTATTATTCTTCAATAAAAAGTAAAGAAAAACATACAAAGAGAACCTTTCATGTTCAAAGTGCAACGTTAGTTTAGTTCTAGGGGATGTAGAAAGATTCATAAAACACAGGCCTTGACCTCAGAAAGCTGCAGTTTAGTACCATCAAATAATAATGCAAATTTCTAAGATGCATTTTCCAGAGGGATCTCGGGCAAGTTCTGATACTAGCAACTCCCTACCCACTCACCTCCCTGCCTTTCCCTCTGAACCAGGTAGTGCCAAGAAAAGAGGAGGGATGAGTTTCAGGGGGAGGAAGACTTTCTTTCCATCTTATCAGATCTTAGTAAAAAGCATTTCCAAATTCTTATAAGAGGCTTGGTAGCTCCCAGAAAGAAACCTCTCAGGTTTTCTCCTCTAGAGGAATTAAATGGGAGGAGGAGGTTTCTGAAATATGGAATGTTAAGTCAGTGGGGCGGGATGAGGAAATAAAATGCAATCTATATTTTAAGAAATCAACCAAAAACCACCCAACCAAGATTTTCTTCAGTGTATAACTCCACCCACCTGAACAAAAGCATTTATGTTAAAAATTACAGTTGAGGGGCTGGCCCAGTGGCATAGCGGTTAAGTTCGCATGCTTGACTTTGGTGGCCCGGGGTTCACGGGTTCAGATCATAGGCATGAACCTACACACTGCTCACCAAGCCATGCTGTGGTGGCATTCCACATACAAAATAGAGGAAGACTGGCACAGATGTTAGCTCATGGACAATCTTCCTCAAGCAAAAAAGAGGAAGACAGCAACAGACATTAGTTCAGGACCAATCTTCCTCACCAAAAGAAAAAAAAATTTACAGTTGAAGATGGAACTTGGAAAACATATACTGCTAAGGAAAAGGCGTTCTGTCAACTGTGCCCCTCCCCCCATGACCTAAATATCTTAATTTTGCTAAAGACTGAAACAAATTTTTACTTTTAAAAGTAACTTAAAGTACTGGTACAAAAATAGACACACAGATCAGTGGAACAGAATTGAAAGCTCAGAAATAAAACCACACACCTATGGACAGCTAATCTTCAACAGAGGAGCTAAGAACATACAATGGAGAAAGGAAAGTCTCTTCAATAAATGGTGTTTGGGAAATTGGACAGCCACATGCAAAAGAATGAAAGTAGACCATCTTCTATCACCATACACAAAAATTAACTCAAAATGGATCAAAGACCTGAAAGTGAGACCTGAAACTATAAAACTCCTGGAAGAAAATATAGGCATTACACTATTTGACATCTGTCATAAAGGGATCTTTTTGAATTCCATGTCTACTAGGACAAGGAAAACAAAAGAAAAAATAAACAAGTGGGACTTCATCAGGTTAAAGAGCTTTTGCAGGGCAATGAAACCAGGATCAAAATGAATAGACAACACACCAGGTGGGAGAAAATATTTGCAAATCATATATTTGACAAGGGGTTAATCTCCACAATATATAAAGAACTCACACAACTGAACAACAAAAAACAAACAACTTGATCAAAAAATGGGCAGAGGATATGCACAGACATTTTTCCAAGGAAGATATACAGATGGGCAACATGAAAAGATGTTCAACATCACTAATCATCAGGGAAATGGAAATCAAAACTACACTAAGATATCACCTTACACCCATTAGAATGGCTATAATCACAAAGACAAATAACAACAAATGTTGGGGAGATTGTGGAGCAATGGGAACCCTAAATCACTACTGGTGGGAATGCAAACTGGTGCAGCCAGTATGAAAAACAGTATGGAGAGTCCTCAAAAAATTAAAAATAGAAATATCTTATGATCTAGCTATCCCACTATTGGGTATCTATCCAGTGAACCTGAAATCAACAATCCAAAGAAGCTTATGCACTGCTATGTTCATTGCAGCATTATTCACTATAGCCAAGAAGTGGAAGCAACCCAAGTGTCCCTCAATTGACTGGATAAAGAAGATGCGTTATATCTATACAGTGGAATACTATGCAGCCATAAAAAGACAAAATTGCCCATTTGCAACAACATGGATGGACCTGGAGGGTATTATGTTAAGTGAAATAAGCCAGACAGAGAAAGACAAACACCACATGATTTCATTTGTATGTGGAATATAAACTAACACACAGACAGAGAGAACTGGTGGTTACCAGGGGCAAGGGGGATGAGGGGTGGGCACAAGGGGTGAAGGGATGCAACCATATGGTGACTGACAAACAATAATGTACAACTGAAATTTCACAATGTTATAAACTATTAAGACATCAATAAAAAAAAAAAAAGTAACTTAAAGAGATGGGCAGGTCTATCTCATGCCAGAGCAGAAGGCTTCTTTCTGCAGCGATGCACTAATGGTAACCTGTTCAGATGGCCATAATCAAGAATTGCGAGGGGGCTATTAGTTATTTCTACCCACGTTAACTTAACTCCTCAACACACTACTATTTTGAACAAAGGCCTGCATTCCTGAGACCCAAGATACAAATCTTTTCTCTTACTCTTTTCACATTTTGATGCTCTACCTTCAAAAGCTTGCACCTGTACAGATTTTATAACCATTTAAATGTGTGGTTTTCTTTGAAATATCCTTTCAACAGTTCCTTTGAACAGTGTCCAGGCCAAGCTTTCATACTTTATTCTTTCATTTACATTATTATAGTGATCAAGAGAAAAAAATATTCTAATTACTGCAAAAAGGAAGCAGTCCCTTCAGAAACAATCACGTTCATTTTGGTCTTTTAGTATAAACAAAATCCTTTCATTAACTTTTACTTGTGCAACTGCATCATGTTTTGCATAAAGAATTGGCAGTCTTCAAACACAGAAGAAAATTTTTCTCAAATTTCAAAAGGGATTAAAAAGCAAATGCTTGGGGCCACCCGGTGGCGCAGCGGTTTAGTTCGCGCTTGGCAGCCCGGGGTTCGCGAGTTCGGATCCCGGGCGCCCGCGGACGCACTGCCTGTCAGCCATGCCGTGGCGGCGTCCCATATAAAGTGGAGGAAGATGGGCACGGATGTTAGCCCAGGGCCAGTCTTCCTCAGCAAAAAGGGGAGGATTGGCAACGGATGTTAGCTCAGGGCTGGTCTTCCCCACAAAAAAAAAAAAAAAAAAAAAAAAAAGCAAATGCTAGGAAGCATTTGGTTCACTGAATAATAAAGCAATATTTTTTAGTTTCTTATCTGCATACTTCAAAGGGAAATCTGAAAATTATCTAGTTCCTATAAATAGTAAATGTCTCAAGGTGACCTTTCTGACTTGAGCAATGTGGCCTGGTTGTACTTTTAACCAGTTATCTGACATGTGCCAAATTCTCACTTCATTTTGTGGTATGTGGATTACAGTTCTGATGTTTACTGTCAAAACCAACAAAAACTCTGAAACTTTATCTGTGATTCAAGTAACCACAATCAGCAGCTTTTAAGACAATGTCCCCTAATTCGCTATCAACTTTCTCTTTTCAGGTAGCCAGACGTGAAAACCGAGAAATGCCAGAAGCAGAGGCTTTTCGGAAAAATGAAGTCCTAGAGGCCTGGAACTGAATTACTCGTTAATTTGAGAAAGCCTGGGTTTGGAAAGCATTTCTCAGGTTGGGCCAGATGTAGGACATTCTTAAACCTATACGCTCAATTTTGAATTCTAGAGTCTAATTAATGATCTCTGAAGAGTGCTGGACAATCACCGGAAGGATGCGAGGAGAAAGGGGTCTGGTAACTGAGGGAAGGCATGAACCAATGGAAGGAACAGGACAGTCTACGGCATCCATTTCCTTACGTGTATTCACTCACACCTTCCCATACTTAATGGAACCAGAGCTCCAAAGGCATCACTTACTCCTTAAAACGTTTATGAGAACATCATTTTTCAAGCGATTACTGAACTTTAACCTACTGCCCAGCAGTAGAAGGATAGAAGGTGGCATGGCACCAGAGGGAAGAAAAGAACATATATCTTCTCTACCGAATGTCAACATATTTTACAATTTTCACAGATGGGTTTTCCCGCAGTTCCCTTGTGGGAGTGAAGAATACATTGGTAAAACTCCCTAAGTGTGAGGGAGTAGACTCAGGAATCGTTAATAACAAGTTCCTGGGGATATAAGTTCCTCTGAAATCCCTGGGGAGCCTTGAGCATTTAGTGGCTCAAACAGAGCAGAGTGAAGAGGCACCTAGAGGAACTGACAGATGCTTGCCTGAGGCACCTGGCCATGGGATTAAAGGGGAAAGAACCAATGGAAAGAGCTCTTTCCGCCTCCTCTTATGGACACCTCGACTTGGTCTAAGATCCAGACAGAGGGTCACTGATACCTCCTTTTTCTTAACTCATTGCTCTGTCACAGGTACAAACCAGGGTTTCTGGTGGAGCCAACCGACTTATTTCTCTGTTACCCCAGACAGACAGACACAGACAGACAGACTTCCCCCAAGGTACCTGCAGAAGGATCTTGTTCCCGTCGTGGTCCTCCGTCTGCCAGCGCCCCTCACTGATGGGGCTGCATGGATTAGGCAAGAGAGGCACCAGCTGGCCGATATCCTTGACTCGGAACTCCAGCACCGAGGAGTCAGTGGGGACTGGGGTCTGGTCACAGGGCAGTCTTTTCAGGGAGAACTGGATGTCCACGTCCAGATTGGAGAAAATGGGGAAGATGCAGAAGTCCGTCTTCCTCTGGCTGGGGCTCCGCCTGAGGATGAGTTCGTAGAACTTGAGGATGTCAGCGTAGTTGTCATGGCGACAGTAGATGGTGAAGCGCACGATTTCCCTGCCGTAGTGCACGGGCCGAATGGCCCAGAGCGGGGTCCCGGGGGCCAGCGTGAAGAAGTCCTGGCTGCAGGGCAGGTAGGGCAGGAACCTGCCGGGCACGCGCTCCGTGTGGTGGTGGCGCCAGGGCGGCCGCTGCAGCGTGCGGTGCAGCTGCAGGATCTGCTCCTCGCCATACTCCTCCTGCAGGAAGAGAAGCACAGCCAGCGCCGGCTGGGCCACCTTTGCAGGCTTCCTCCGCCGCCGGGACGCCCTCCTTTCAGAGACTCTGAATAGCTGGAGGTCGGGGTGGATCCAAGCCAAGACCTTGTCTATGGCCTCCTGCAGGGGCTGGGATTCCCCAGGGTCTGCGATTATGTGGATGCTAACCAGGAAAGGGTCCTGCGTCTCCTCCACGGAAAGCTCACCTGAGAACACACACACACAAATTGTGGCTATTTCATTAAGGTGTCCTCTAATGACATGCAAGGCCTGGGCAGGAAGAGATGCTGAATTCTAACTGAACTGACTCCACGATCATTATGATTTTATGATCCCAAATTCACATGCGGAAGCTACTTTTGCAGCACGGTTGCAGCCAGAAACTAAAGAACTCTCGCTACAAATGGTTCCCAAGCTGGGTGTGTTAGGAAAACCTTGGTGCTGTACTTCATTAGGTTGAGTGTACTTTCTATTAGACAGCAGAAAGCCAAGTCTCCATTGAGCTGGAAGGAATAACAAGCCCATCAGAGAAGATGCTGTAGCATAAAGTGTACACTATTTAGTATTTAGTATTTCCGGAATTGCAGTGCCTCACACCACAAATGTGGCCTGTACCACTGCATTCCTCTGGTTTGCTAATTTCATTGGTTTATTTTGTTCATTCATTTAACAAACATTTGTGGAATCCTTTCTTCATGCCCTGTGCTAGGCACTTCCTCTAACTGACAGATTAAGTCCTGGCTAGGGAGGTGTCCTGCCAATGGTGTCCCAATGGGGTGGGGGTGGGGTGCCTGGTCGTGATCATCTTGCTGCTGGAAACACAGGGAAGAACAACCTGGGGGTTGGTGAAGCATGGTGTTCGTGCTGTCGGGGCTTACTGGGGCCGTGGTTAGGGGTGAGGGACGCACGGGGGGACCATTACTACCAGTGTAATGTTGCCTCTTTGGCCTCTCCCCAGGCCTCATCCACCCAGAAGCCCACACATCCTGAATGGGTCAATTACCCTCCCATGTCCTCTGGCACATCTGGAAGCACAGAATTCCAAGAGTGAAGTTGACAACACGTTCCCATGGGTGAACAGTGTGCTGGCCCCACTGGCATATTTCTAATTCAGAAATAGTCAGCATATTTTATCAGATAACCTGATAAAAGGCTTGTCCTTCTAAAAGATGGCTCTATTTATATTTACATAAGTTTTGTGACTCATCCTAGGGAAATCAAGAAATCTTTAAGTCTATTGTGACTTAGAGGGCTAAGTTCATGTAGAATCTAGGCCTGCCTTCACACACGTGCCTCACAATGTCCACTAGGGTGTTAGGCATAGGGCGATCATGTGCTCAATAACATTTGAGAAGCATGATGTGCTTGTAGGAACCATAACCTTGATCAGTTCACAGGGTGAAAGGGAATTGTTTTGTTGTAGGTGAACAAGACATTCCAAGTGGGCTGACAAGTACATTTCATCATCTGCACCTATAATAACATTGCTTTTTATTTTGTTGGGTTGAAACCTGTCTGAATGTTCATCCCAACTCTGTTGGCTATCTCACTTGGGAATAGTTAGTTCAGTTTATTTTTGTCTTCTTTCTCATTTACTGTTGCATTCACACATTTTTTTGAGCAATCAGTATAAACCAGGCACTGGGGGACAAGGAAGCTTGTCCACTTGGTGCCACTGAGTACTATGGGAGTCTGTTTACATAGACTCTTGCATGAATAGTGCTCCCTCAGAGTTGTGCAGTGCCCTCTAAAGAACCATACGCCACAAATGAGAACTTCATCATTTAGTTGGGAAACACTGACATGAAAAATTAAAATTCAATCTGATATATGCCTCTAGGAAATAGAGCAGAATCTTAGGCAAGGATTAGATTCTAAAGTCACCTGAGGTAAAAATTACCTATAGACAGTATTACCACTGGAAGTCCCTTACATTTCCAATATAGTACTGAAGATACTGACTTGCAACAAGACAACACAGCCAGATAGATGTTCCTTTGGTTGAACACCAGATGAAATAATAGGCTTGCTACATGGCCTGTGTTATAAAACAATAGTCTTGTGTCATTAAACACTAGCCTCCCCCCACCCCCCACTCACCAGGCTGTGCCTTTAACCTGACAAGAGGCTTCTGGGAGCTCGAGAGGCTTCTGGAACCTAAGGATGACTAAGCTAACAGCAAAGTCAAGTCTCAGTACTCTCATGATCATGGAGCAGGATGGTGGGTGGAATTATTTAAACTCCCTTTCTCCCTCCCTCCCTCCCTCTGGCTGGGCATGTATTCCCAAATTTGTGTGAGTTAAACATGAGCAGTATGCAATTCCAATTTACTACCACACGACAAAGGAAGGATCAACTTTTTCTCTAGAGGGCTTCTGAGAGGGCTTTCTGGAGGAGGCTCCATGTGAATTGGGTCTTGAAGGTAAATGACTTCTCACTTATAATAACCTCAGATGTGGGCGAGATCACTGCGGGAAGAGGGAAGACTGTTTATGAAGGCTCAGAACAGTACAAAAAACAAGCACATTTGGAAGGGGGTGGTGAGTAATTCTGAAACATGGCAACAGATGCAGTAGGAAAAATGGATTAGAGCCAAGTTGTACAGGGCCTCAGCTCAATTTGGTAGTGATAAGGGGCAATGGAAATTTATTTTTCCCTTACTGGATTACCAGTTTATTATAAAAGGATATAACTCAGGAACATCCAGATGGAAGAGATGCATAGGGCAAGGCAAGGGGAAAGGGGACAGAGTTTCCATGCTCTCTCAGAGCACGCCACTCTCCCCAAAGCTCTCCGAAACCCAGCCTTTTGGGTCTTAATGGAGGCTTTATTAGAAAGGTATGATTTCTTTTTATTGAGGTATAATTGACATATTATATTAGTTTCAGATATACAACAGAATGATTCGATATTTGTATATATTGTGAAATGACCACAATATAAGTCTAGTTAACATGTGTCACCATACATAGTTACAAAAATTATTTTTCTTGTGATGAGGACTTTTAAGATCTACTCTCTTAGCAACTTTCAAATATACAATACAGTATTATTAATTATAGTCATCATGCTGTACATTACATCCCCATGACAATCACTTTATAACTGGAAGTTTGTACCTTTTGGAAAGTTTTAATAAAAGGATGTTAGGATCAAGTCAGGAAGAGGTTGATTATAGGCAAAGTGAGAAGTTGGAAGATGAGAGCAGAGACGAGATAAGAGATAACAAAGACTTGGCAGTGTAGAAGACTGCATTATTGGCCCTAGTTCTTTAAACTACCCCGTCTCCTTGCTCTCTGCCATGTGACTTTGTAGCTCCTCCCACTAAATGGGTGAAGTGCATTTCCCCACCCTTTGCCTTTGGATTAGACCATATGCCTAGCTTGGCCACTTGAAAGACACAGCAGTGACATGTGTGTCAGTTTGCCTTCTTGTGCTTCTGACATTTCTGCAAGAAGAAGGTGCTTAGGCTAGCCCACTGGTGCCATAAAGGAGGATGAGAGATACATGGAGTGGAGCCACCCTAGTTGAGCCCAGCCTACATTAGCTAACCTGACCCTCAAAAAGACATGGTAATAACCACCCAGCAGAGCCTGGTCTAGATCAGCTGACCCAAGACACACGGGAAATAATAAATGACTGTTGTTTTAAGCCATTGTTTGGGGGTGGTTGTTACACAGCAATACTTACAGATGCAGGCAGTCAGTGGGTATACAGAAGAGGCATAGATTCACAGGCTATTTAGGAGGCACATGTAACAGGCTTGGAGCCCATAGGCTAGGGGTGGGGAGTGGGAAAAGCAGGAAAGGAGTGTACCTTGATATTTCTGGCTTGAGCAACTGGTGTGATGCTGATGCTTAACTAAGACAGGAAATAGAGGAAGAAGGGTAGGTTTGTGGGGAAAGATAAGGAGTTCCACTTTGGCCATGTTGTCCTGAGATACCCAAATGACTTTCAGGAGAGGTGTCCTGTTGGCAATTGGACCTGTGTGTTGCTGAGGTGATGGGCTGCATTAAGGATGGACCAGTTACCTTTAGACCACATTCTTGCTTTCATGCAGTTATCTCTTAAGTGTGTGCCCCCAAATTGATCTGAATCTGTGAAAATTCATGATGATGGCTTAAAAAAAATCAGAATTCATGGATTATTCTGGTCCTTTTCTTTGCTTGCTCTTTCTGCTCACCTGGCTACTTTCTGATTCACTGAGCATTAGCAGAAGTGCAGTTGAAACAAAAGTAGTGAAAATGCAAACCAATGAAAATTTCTGCCGGTCAGTAATTCTAGTAGAGGGAGGAGAAGATACCACAATCACCTAAAACAAATATTTCACTTTTCCATGGTGCCTTGATCTCCCAACAGTAGAGACATGTGACTTTGCTAAACATTAATGAAAGCTCAATACAAATGGAAAGGGGCAGAAAGGCTTTGAACAATTTGGGGATAAAGAAATTTACTTGAGAAAATTATGGATGATTTCTATGGGGGGAAGAAAGACACATGGAGTAGAAAGATTGTTTAGGAAAAGGAGTTGTCAGAGCCGTCAGCTAGTCCCGTTAAGATCCTGACCCCACTCTCAGGGTGTGCACATGGCCGTGGCCGTGGCCATGGGGTGATAATGTTGGCTAACACATGTGTGCATTACTTTCGCTGTGGGCTGGCATTTTCTCGGCGTTCTGCATGTATGAACCCATTTAATCCTCACAACAACCCTGGGCAGGTGGGCACTATTATTGTCCCCATTTTAGAGAGCAGAAAATCGAGGCACAAAGAGGTGAAGTAACCTGCCAAGGCCACACAGCATCTGAGGTCTGTGTGCACAGTCACCCCAAGGTTCCATAGAGAAGCATGCTCACCCTCTCTGCTGTATCTGTTTCACAGCAGAATGAGCAGCCATTTCCGGCCACGCTGCTACTACTTCATCTCTCACTACTGCTCTCCTGCCTCCTTCTGATTGGCTGGCTTCTCAGACATCAGTCAATAGCTTCCTGTCATGGACACCCATTTGTATCTCTTTCTTCTGGACCTGGGTCTCTGAGGAAGAATAATCCAGAAACTGCCTCCCCGAGCACTGCCCTCGAGGGCAACTCAAACAGGCCAGCATTGCAGGTGGGTGCAACAGTGAAAGAAAAGCAGAAGAGAGACCCAGAGAAGGCCCGAGGACGGGCATGAGAGACTCGGGCAAGGAGAAGCCCGGGGTAAGGGAGTTTCTGAGTCTCCCAGACAGAGTTGTCAGGGTGCTCAGCATCAGCTACCTCTATCAGCCACACAAAGGTTTCCCAGAGAGCAGTAACAAAGGCTATGCTGAAGCCTGCACGGATGAATGAATGTTTACAGCTTTGCAAAAGGGCAAGATGCCCGGCCTTGGAGCAGGGGGTGGGGCTGAAAGGCAGTCGACCAAGCACCAGCTCACCCGGGCAGCTGGAGATGCAGCCAAGAGCAAGCAAGGAAGGAAGATGAAGACCCGACCCCAGAGCTCCCTTTGCACTGCCTGAACCAGGGAGATGTAAGTGGCTAAACTCCTGCCCTGAGACGAGTAAGGAGAATGAGTGGTGGCATTAGTATGCTCTGGCCATTGCCAGCATGTGCCCACTGCACGTGACCCTGAAATAAACAGGCTCAAACAGCCATAGAATGCAGCTGCAGACTGTCATCGGGTGGTAGGGTTACACACACCCAGAGAAAGTCTCCCTCTGTGGAGCCGGATAGGAAACCAAGTGTTTGAGGGGAAGGAGAGAAAAGGTGAATAATTGATCGTCATGAAAAGCCTCTCCATCTCCCTGGAGAAGCAGAGACGCCGCGACTGTGGGATGTGCTCTACCTTTATCATATCTATTACATGCCTTCTCAAAGGACTTCAGAGAGCACCTGTTCAGGTAGGGCAGGGCACAGACCGAAAACAAACTGAGCAACAGACAGACTTCCCCAGGGCTGGGTAGAGGATGGGAGCTGTTCACACAATATTAACAAAGCCTTCAAATTAGTTTGTGCTTCCCGAGAGAAGGAAGATTCTTTTTCATCTGATTATATTCAATCAGAGTTTCCTCTGATAATGTAAAATAAAAACAACTTTAAGTACACCACTGCACTAGTTCGGTCCTTCTACAAGGCAGAAAGTGTACTATTAACCTGAGTATTTGTTACATTTTTTCCCAATATTTCACCTCTCCTGTATATCCCTGTTTTTGGTCTCTTAAGGTTAATAGAAAACAATTTAGACAATAATAATCATGTATAAAGCTCATATTATTTGCCAGACACTGTCCTAAAACCTTTATGTATTCTCTCATTTAATCTTTAAAACACCACCATGATAAAGGCGTATTCTCCCCATTTTGCAGGTGAAATGTTAACTGACTTGCCAAAAGCCATTCAGCTAGAGAAGAGCGAGGTCTCTGTGCTCCTCACCAGTATGCTTTCTCACTTCTCAAGTCTACCATCCTTATAATCACCCTGTTGTTTTCCTGCCCTGAACCTCAGCCTGCTTGGCTGGGCTCTCAAACTGTGGCTTAGCTCCTTCAGGCAATGTGGGGGTGGGATTCTGCCGTGAATGGACTGACCATTACACCTGGGCAGTTTCTGGCAATCTGTGACCTGCATGGACACCCTAAGCTTGAGTCTGGTGGAGGAGAGGGAGGGGGCTGAGGGCCTTCTGCCTGTTGACAGACATCTTGATGCTGGACCTCCCACTTGGCTATCTCAGTGCTGCCTGCATCAGGACCCCTCACTGCCGTTCTCTGCGTCCCAGGGCTTCACACCAGCCTTGCCTGCACTGTCTGATGCCTCCAGACTGGCCCTCCGCCCAGAGCTGGCAAACTGGTGTGTCCTCAAAGCACTTCCTCCCAGCAGCAGCTATGTCCAATTGAAGGCCCAGACCTCCCATTCCAAAGGGAATGCCTGGCCCACTCTCAGGATATGACAAGCTCAGATACCTCTTTCTAGAATTCTGGGGCAATGATTGATGTCTCTGTCATTTTACCCATAATTTATCACTGACAACTGGCAATTCAGTTGCAATCATTTATTTAATCAAGGAATGTTTATTGAGCACCTACTCTGTGCCGGGCACTGTAGGATACAGTGGGGAATAAAGGAGTCTCTGCCTTCCTGGAGCTTATAATCTAGTGGGGGAGAGACAACAAACAAACATAGAAGATGAAGTCAGCTAAGTGCAAGAGACACTTCACTGAACAAACCCACGCTCAGTGTGGGTATAGTGACAGGTTTCCAAGGCAGCAGCTGCAACCGTTTACCATCAACTGAGTAAACTGCCATGCACCATCCCAGTGCCATAAGTGCTGCCAGCACCTCAGTGCCCCATAAGTCCCCAGGAGGCTAACAGAATCTGAACAAGGGCACCTCCAGCTGCTGCTGGCTGCTTGGTTTAGAGAATTTGGCCCTGGAGCTTGGCCTGAGACCCTCTAACCTCATATGAATGACGTCGAATAAACTCCTTATTTGCATTTCTAAAGCCCCACTCTGCAGCACTGAACAGTTCAGGGGCTGGGATACTTGGTCTGTCAACCGGACCCACATGATGACATGGCAGAAAACCCAGGTGAGATGGTGGGTCAGGTGTGCAACAAAGACATGCCCAGGGCATAGGCTGACTCTGTGAAGAAAGGTTAGGTCAGAAAGAGAGAGGGAAAGAGGCTCCAGAGTGCTAATGAACACAAAGCCCACTGCATTGTGAAGTGCCGCACGCGGGCCAGCCTCCCCCCATTAAGCTGCATGGTCTTCCCAGAATGCCTGAAATAAACGCTCTCAGAAAGGGGCTTCCAAATTCCTTCCCAGGAGAGTCTATTCATCTGGAATGTATTGAATAACCTGCCTTCATCTCTTTTTTTCAGTTTTTTTTTTTTTTTATTAATGTGGGTTCCTCGTACCTCTGAGCTAAGGAAAAAAAAATGGAACCAATCCACTTTGCCCCTGCCAACATTTAAGATAGTATCTCAGACTTTCTCAATTCTTAATAATTTTATGATTTCGACAAGGCCTTTGGTTGGCCTGCAACTTTGGGCTGTGAAAGTGGCAAGGCTTGTCCCAGTGCCAGCCCCAAACTGAAGTCAAAATTAGATGCAGGGTTGGGAATAGGGGGAATCTGGTGGAAAAGAGGTGACATGCAGAATTTTAAAATAGGAGATCCAAACTGCACTCATACTATAGACAATAAGGTTCTCTCTCAGCCTGAATTCATAGAATTTTCCTGTCATTGCCGAATTGAATATAGGCTGAAATGGTTATTCCAAAGCCTATATTTTCATTTGACAGAGGAGAACAATAAGGAATCTTTCTGACCCTTAGGCCCTCTCAAGCTTTTGTAAGAAGTATAGCTTTGCAATAACCACAGTATTTGGTTGCTCTCTCAATTTTCATCATCTCTTGCAGGTACAATGTCAGGGATCTGGATGTGTGATTTGTATTCCTGAGCTTATTCTGAAGCCAGGACGCAATTAAGAAAGAAATGATATAGAAACTGAAGCACATACTTTAGATATCCTGCATTTTTTCCACTTGGAAATGGAACATCCGTTTTATTTTAAATGTATTTCTAAACTTCATTCTGAAACAAATCTCCTGATGAGAAGAGGAAGGGGAAACAAAGGCCAGACACTAACCAGAGAGAAATGCAGACACTTTCAATTCCAACATAGCTTGACATAAATTCTGGAAGAGGATCAGGAGGTTGATAAGTAATTAGTCTTAGAAGGTATAAAGGCAGCTAGAAACACTTAAACATATGTACCATAGTTATCTAAGTCCTTAGGACTACAAGGATTTTGAAAGTTTATGAGAAGTAAGACAGGTCTAATGCACACCAACGTCCGATGCTTAATAATGTATTAAGACCCCTTGCGTATAAAAGTTAGAGAGTTCAAAACGACTGAAGAGATTCTCCTATTTTACACAGAACCCTTTTTTTCTACACAGTAATTTCAATTCTTTCTAAACCACATTGTATCTTGTCATTTTCATGCATAGCAAAGTCATCCTGAGAGAGCTAGGACTTCAATAAAATCCTGTAGATTTTGGGATGAGGCAGCAGGGCTTGCAAACAAGATTAGAATATTCATCTTGTTTTAAGAAGTAAAATACATCTATCAAAACAAAACAGACAAAGGAGGAGGATGTTAGCCAACACCTATCCCAAGGATTTGCTCATCAAAGAACTCTAGACCTCTTCGTCTTACACTCGAGCTAGCAGGAGGAATCCTCACAATTACAGTAATTAAGATTTATTTTACAAAGGGATTTATTCTGTCAGGATGTTGAGAAATCAGATGAACAATGAATAGCTATTACAACTGTTTGAGGAAAAAACATTACATACACGCTTATAAAATATATCCTGAACGTCATAGCAGAAAAATCACTGACTAAGTCTGGCGCCGGCTTTGCTCATGATCAAACTAGCAACGAAGTAAATGCAGCCTGTGGACTCTTTTTTTTGGCCTAAAATTCAATGAAATATTCAAATGCCTTGCCAATTTGAATATGACACTGACACGTCCCTGGTCCATGTTTCCATGTTTCCTTAGAAAATATGTACCATGTAGCCTGTTTGAAGTACAAACTTACCGAATATGACAAGAAAATTAAAGGCGAGTGAGGCATTTAGTCCAGCCCCCTCATTTTACAGATGATGTCAGGAGCCTTGCCCAAGTCGACCAGTTAGGCAGTGGCAGGTTTAGAAAGAGGACAAACATCTCCCAACTCCAATTTGGGGCTCTCCCCTTTGTACCTCAGCTGCCCCTAGCTCTGAAGTGTCTACTCCTGCTGATGGCACTGAGGATTGGAGCAGGAGGAGACACGGTCCCTTCAGGAGCTCACAACCTAACTGAGGAAGCAAGATGTTCACACATGAGAAATAAAAGAAAAACATAAAATGGGAGATAAGTTCTAAATGATGTAGTGGATGAATTTCAGACAGAATAACCAAAGTTTTCCTTTACCACAATTCTCTTATTGCCTCAAGGCCCTCCACCTGCAGAATCTGGGCTGTTCATTGCTTCAGGGAGGATGGGGGCAGATAGACCCATTAATCAAGTTTCTGAATTTATATTTTTTTTCAGTTCATGGCAGAGGAAACAGTATTGAAGGGCAAGGCTCTCTATTGCGAGGGCTGGGGTTTGGGAGACAGAAAAGGCTTTCTGAGCCATGAAAGGCTAAAAACCTAGAGCAGAGTGTTCACCCCGTGAATCAGAGTGCAGAAGAACATGCAATGCTACAAGGGTGGCTTTTCCAGCTCAGAGGATGTCAAGTTTGGGCTTCTGGTGGGCAGAAGACTGGAAGGGATCTGACCAAAGTGTGAATGCCAGAAGGTTTCTGAGAAAGGATCCAAGTACCAAACTTCCGGGCTGAGCCCTGCAAGGGTGGAGATCCCAGAGCAGACCTATGCCTTCACTTGCTAGGGGGTGAGGGCAGCAACTCAAGAGTGAAGTTCAGCTCGATTATAGAGAGAGACAGCAGTTCTCCTTTTATACCTGAGCTTGTGACTACGAAAATTTATACTCACTATAATGTGAGGTTCTTACAGAGTGCTTGACAGATAGTAGAAAGTGGTGTAATCCAACTGATGATGACCCCTTAAGCATGCCATCTCATAGAAAGACCTCCAATTTCTGAGTCTAGGTTGTCTGTGACCCCCACACATTTTAGCCTCACTGTGCTCATTTTAGCCTGAGGCAATGAAATACTAAATAAGGAATCACAGAGGAAGCCCAATTCTCCCCCATAATAGACAAATGAAAGACTTTTCACAACTATTCTTGTTACAGAGAAGGAAAAAATCAGTCTTCTAGGCACAGGTTGAATTGCTCATCTTCACTACGTTTTTGTACCAATAATAATATCAGAAGATGTCAGGTTGAGACAAAAATAAAAGGAAGAATAAGAATAGATGGAATATTCCTTCCCTTACATAACCAGTGTGTTGCACAAAATAGAAGTCTAATAAATGTGGAGGAAGGAGAGAAGGTTTACAAAGAAGGAAGGAAGACTGATGGGATCCTCTTCGCTTTCCTAGTCAATTCTGAATATTGTAAACTTTAGTGGATGTGACTCAGCTTTTTGCACATTCCCCAAATACTTCAACTTGTCATCCTCTCAGAGGTTAATGGCAACAATACTGATGTCAAATAAAGATAGAAATTATCTACTGGAGTGGAAAATACTTGTCATAAAGCCTGCACAGAGCACTGATGGCTTTGCCATGGCTGTTATCACTGCCTGAGGTCAGAGTGGGAGTGTAATCAATATGATACTTTAAATGAGAGCCACAGAAGACTTCAACTTGTAGGTCTCCAAAACCTGAGAGTATCCCTGTTTATCATTTACTCTTCAGAGCACTTTTGCCCAGTGTTATTGTGTGTGTGTGTGTATGTGTGTGTGTGTGTGTGTGTGTGTGTCTGTATCCATCCATATCCTTTTTTGTACATAATATCACAATTTTTGTGAGACCCTGGCACTCTCATCTATGCAAATGGGACAGTTAAATGGTACCCTTGGAGAATGACCTGGCAACAGGGATCAGAGGCTTTAAAAAGTAAATACGCTTTTTACCTTAGCGATTCCACTTGTAGGAATTTATCCCAAGGAAATAATAAAGGATATGCACAAAGACTTAGTACAAAAATGTTCCTGGCGATGTTGTTTATAATAGTGAAAAAGTGAACATAATCTATAGGACCAACAATAGGGCACTGGTCAATAAAGTACAAGTGCAGAAATACGATGGAATACTGTACAGATACTCAAACTATTGTAGAAGTAAATTTACTGATATATAAAGATGTTCACAATATACTTAGTGAGAAAATTAGACTATAAAACTACACAATATCATTTTTTGGTAATAATACATATCTATAGGAATATAGATGCTCAGAAAAAAAAATCTATAAAGGCAGACACCAAATTATAACTACTGGTTGTTTCTGGATGGTAGGATTCTGAATTTTCTTCTTTTTGTTAATCTGTACTTTCTGATTTTTCTACAATGACTATGTATCATTTGGGTAATAATAATAATTTTAAAATTGAGAAGAGCACCAGGCACGTCAGGGGAATGTGGAATGGCAGCTACTCACTCTTGTTCCCTCCCTCAACCCTGGTAGACCAGATGTCCCTGAAGTGTCACTTCAGCTTCTCAGGGAAAATGTGGTTGTGAGAAGTCTGCCTCCAATTTTCCTTCATATCCTGGGTAGAAATCAACACTCTCTATGTAGTTGAAGTCACGTAGTTAAAACTTATCTTTGAAGCCAGAAGGGTACATCATATTTTTTTGGAAACGAATGCCAGTGGAGCAACGCATCAAAGCAGTTGTCTGTGAGGTATATTGTCCTCACCCTTTTATTTCCTGATGCGTATCTTTGGTTATTGCTTTTTTCTTATCAACTGTCAAACAGTAAAACTGTCTAGGCTTTCAGGTTCCCATTCAGAGGAATTTGAATATATAGACCCTACACCATCAAACAACAGTCTAAGTGCACCCGCACTTGCAGCTTCATTCATCTCTGAGGTTTCATTTGCTACTTCCATGATCCTACAGATGAAGCTGCCACCTGCTTCTCAAAAAAAACCCCAAACAAATACCTCTAACTTGCCTGATAAAGGACATATCCCATGTTTTAAAATAAACCACTCAGTGGAAGAACACAATTTTCTTTTAAATTATCAATAAAATAATTTAAATATTTATCAAGTGAAAATTTTTCTCATATAGACAGAATGTAAATTCTAAAGCCTACAGATTGTACTGTTACAAATAAGAATCTAAAAGTGAAAAATCTGGAAAAACTACATCAATCAGGGATGAATAGTAATCTTGCTCACTGGGCAGATGGGCTAGATTGGTGCTCCTCAAAATTTCAGTACAAACACTCACCTGACTCAAGAGGTCTGGGGTGGGGCCTGGGATTCTGCATTTCTAACAAGCTTCAGGGTGATGCTGATGCAGTGGTCCATGGACCACACTCTGAGAAGCAAGCTTTCAAGTTTGGTAATTTTACGTGCTCTGCCAGGCCAAGAATACCTTCCCTGGGCAGCTGACAAAATGGGAGAGAGTGGATACCCCGACCTGCACCAGCTGGCGTTCTCTCAGGCTGCAGCTCAGTCTCTACCTGAGTGGCTGCAAGACCCAGGCCTGCTGAAAATGACACACCCAGGACTGTGGTCTTTTTATTGCTGTTACCTACAAGCTACATGCTAAACGGCTCCAGCCCTAAGAGGAAGGTCCAGGAACATCACGAGTGTCTTAAACCTGAAGCCATACTTGCCATAGAAAGCCTCAATGTTTGAGGGCACGGGAAGAGCCACCAGCAGCAGGGCCCTCTCTCCACAGTTAGTTCAAGCTGGAGCAAGACTAGTGCATTATGAGGAGGAGGAGGGAAGAACCCTTAAGGATTCTTTCTTACACAGCTACAGGAGCAGTAGCTGTAGGGATACCAGAGGCCCCATGCTAGGGAATGCAATAGGTATTTCTGAGTAAAAGCTTTAATCTTATGGTCACTTTGGAAGGCAGAGCCACAAAGGAGGACCAACTGGACAAGGAAATCATATTGATCTGTCCATGTGTGCAATATCTTAGTGGTTCTCGATTGGTCTCTAGCAGCCATGGTCACATATCGAGAAGGACTTTGTTATTAGTGACACCATCGTCCAACACAAGGCCACTCAGAGAGAGCCCTTCTAGGAGGGCTGCAGAGTCATTCTAGCTGCGCAGCAGCTCACCCTGAATCTCCTTTGAGAATCGTTCTGCACGTGACCATGACTGTTGTGCCAGAACAGGGTCTTAAACACAATAAAAATGGAGATAGTTCTTATTTGGGGTTCTTTTCTTGACAGTTGCACAATCAAGTGCTCCCGGCTCTATGGAGTGGTAGAGCAGAAATTCAAAACCCTGATTTTCCTCCATTTGGAAACATGTATACCATTTCTCCGATGCTTTGATTTGTTTTCTGTCAACTGTTGGGTTTACAACAGTACGTCAAACAATGGCATTAGTATTACTAATAAGCCCTTTGGAAACTGAAAAGGTAGAAAATGAATGAAGGTAGTGATGGGCCTGAACTGAGATACTTAAGATACTTGTCAGGGTGGTTCCTAAAGACCATATTACTATCCATAACCCCCTGTGTCTAAAAGGCTATATTCTAATTTAGAGAAAATCAGTGACTTTTCTTTTGATGCTTTTACTGCGATAGGAGTGTGAAGCTGGGGATGGAATAGGTGGATTTTTTCAGTCTTTCTGCAAACCTGTGTACATTGCCAACTACATGCTGATCACAAAATTAGGCAAGTTCAATGACTAAAATTGTTCTTCTTAAGGATTAATGAATAGATTTGAGTTTTGCCTAGATCTTATGGAATGAGATGCTGAAAGAATATTTGTTCTGGGGGTGGGCCCGGTGGCGTCGTGGTTACGTTCGCGCTTTGGCAGCCCGGGGTTCGTGGGTTCGGATCCTGGACACTGGCTGACACACTGCTTGTCAGCCATGCTGTGGCGGCGTCCCATATAAAGTAGAGGAAGATGGGCACAGACGTTAGCCCAGGGTCAGTCTTCCTCAGCAAAAAAAAGAGGAGGATTGGCAACGTATGTTAGCTCAGGGCTGGTCTTCCTCACACACACAAAAAAAGAGAATATTTTTCCGAAAATTATAGTGGGGAAAGTATTGTACACAGAAGAGAAAAATGAAAACCATCAAATTTACAAATGGATGAAAGTTAAATTGGTTACTACCATCTCTTCCAAAATGATGATCTTCCTTTTTTGGAGACATGATAAAAACTGGCTCTAAAATGAACAAAGTCTGTCGATAAGTTATCATCTCCTCTAATAAAAACAGAAAGAAAATAATGAATATTTTATTATCCCAAGTCTGAATTTAGCTCTTGGATCTGGAGACACAGATGACATATATTTAAATATTCCCCATCAGTGATGAGTGCTACAGTATATAATCATATCTTTTCAATGTGTTGCCGTTAAAGCTCCTTACATTTGTTTATTAATTAAGTCACCATGAGTTTATCTATTCCTCCTTGCTGAGAGGAGGCACAGACGTGGCCAAAGACCAAATCAAAATGAATTATGCTTCAGCATCGTGAAACTGCAAGGAAATGATGAAACTACTGAGAAATGAAAGGGAGAAAACAGCATTTACGTGGAAAGATGTGCCTGTGAACAAGACAGCCTCAGGAAGGATGAAATATCCTCCCAGAGCAGTGAGGCAGAACTGACAAGCTCCATGGTGGCTCTAGACCAGCTACAGTACCTTGCAATTAACCAAGACACCCCAACTTTCCTATTTGAAAAACACCTGTGATCCACCTGACTCTTTTCCCTCAAGATAAGAGTGTGTGCAGGGGCCCACAGCACCAGCAGGCCTAGTCCGGGCTGCCCTCAAAGGCAGGTCACAGACATGGCAGCCCCAGGAAAGTGGAGGGGACAGAACTCCATTGAACCCACAGTCTGTGGAAGCTCGGGGCCAGCAGGGAGAATGCAGGCAGGAAACGGGGAAGCTATCTGAGTCACTGGAAGGACAGCTCAGGAAGCTAGGAAAAAACCAAGATGGCAGGAAGCAGAGGCCCGGGTGAAGAGTGGATTCAGTGACTCCCACCCACCCGTGACGTGTGCCTTTCTTGAACAGCTTGTATGTGCTCCTGGGCCTCAGATAAGGAGAACACGCCATTCATGGCCATTTCCCCACAATTTCAGACACAGAGAATTCCCCAGGGCATTGCTAAGGGCCCTCTGTATCACTTCAACTGATCTTTTACCATTTGTGCTTTGAAAAGTCTGAAGAAGCCCAAAACTGCAAGGCATTCCTGCTGTCACTGGCTGTTGATAAGGGCCAGGTGAAGAGTTAATGACTATACCTGACTTTTGAGAAGGAACCATTTTAGGGCCAAAATTAAGAGGGCAAATAGAGAAGGCTCTTGGAAAACAGTCTCAAAGATAGGGAACTAGTTAGTTCTTTGACCACCTCCTACTGGCATTATCCTGGGGCTAGAGATCCTCCAGAAATGTCATATCATCCTAAAAATATCTTTTTTTTTCACTGAGGAAGATTCCCCCTGAGCTAACATCTGTGCCAGTCTTCCTCTATTTTTTGTATGTGGGTTGCCGCCACAGCATGGCTGTTGACAAGTGGTGTAGGTCTGTACCCAGGTAACTGAACCCAGGACGCCAAAGCAGAATGTGCCGAACTCAACCACCAGGCCATGGGGCCAGCCCCCTAAAAATATCTTTTTTAAGCTCCAGCATCTTCTAAGAGTAACTCTCCAAGGATGATTATAATCTTTATTTGAATGGAAATATTCAATCATACATGATGGGAATTTCATTAGCATTGAATTTATTTCCCCTGGTATAATTATTGTTTTTCTTTTATCCTGTTGATAAAATTTTTATTTTATATTTTTATTTAAATCACTTAAGCATGCAAATTATACATAGTGGCTTGATGATCTTCCAACCAGGTTTCTGGAAAAACAACCTAAAATTCTGAGAGTACAAATTAAATTCATCTTCCTTAGGAAGCATTATGATTTATTGAGATCTCCTGAGTGCTAACAGTGTGTTTAGCTTTGCAGAAAACAGAAAGGAAAAGCCTGTCTGCTTTGTCAATCTGAAAAAGGCAAATGGACCAGTTGCAACCAGAAAAAAGTTCACCCACTCAAAACCAAACCATCCATTACAGAAGCCCCCTCAGCCACTCTCCCCAAGTTGAAAGTGACATTGGACAGTCAGTGGAAATGCAATTCTGCGATGCATGAGGTCAAGGAAAAATAGGATGCCCAACTATACATATGCCCTCCCCAGCCCCATATCTTGTCGATGTCTTGGAGGGGAAGGGGATAAAAAGCAGTGGCTGCCCTTCACCACAATGTCTCCACTGCCACTGCCTTATAGGCATCTCCCAGTACCTAAGCTCAGATTGATTCGGGATAGCCCTCAGTTTGGGATTAATGCTTCAGGCTACCAGAGAGGATGCCCACTCTCCAGACTCTTATTCTGGGACAAAGAAAAACGGTACAGATTCCTTGATTCTTCACTCCTTCTTCCTCTCTTCCTTCTTTCCTCCCTCCCTTCCTCTCTCTTTTTAGAGGCGTTTCTAAGACATTCACGTCTTAACACCCCAGAGCTTCTCGAGAGATCCTCAGAGGCCACCCATCCCAATCACCTCATTCTACAGAGGAGGCCCCCGAGGCCCAGAGAGGGTAAATGACTTGTCTGAGAGCACACTGTCAGTTCATGGTGGAACCAGGACTAGGACCTAGGACACCTAAATCCCACACCACTGTCCTCGTCCTTTCTCTTGGTGACAACCTTTCTTCCTTCCCCGTCAGGGGCAGGCAGCATGAGGAAGCAGCCCCTACCTTCTGAGGGAAGAGACAATGACTGAATATAGTAATGGGCATTCTTGAAGGAAGCTTTCCTGACCATTCTAGTAATGATGAAAACCACCTGTGCACAACAGCCTCTACCCCAGCTCACCCCAAGGAACCATTCGTGCCCCTGTGAACTCAGGAACAAACAGGGAAAGGAGCATCATGTGATGTTGAGTAAGAACCACTTGCAGACGTAGAAAAATTCATTTCCTAACAGTGAATGGTCAGAACCAATCCTCAGATCCCAACCAGGGATCAGGAACCATTCAGAAACAAGCCATTCAGTGGAGAGGCTGACAAACGGCAGTGGAATGGCAATGAGATAAAGGCGCTGCTCCCAGGACCCCAGGCTGGTCACACAGAGGGCACCAGCACCAAGTCAGCTGTGACCCTGAAACTGAAGCATTCAGGATAGATAGTAAACTTATTAACCTTCTCTAAACTCAGTCCTCTGAATGCGATTATCTAGTTTCGGGGGAAACACTATTTTTAAAAACTGCTTGGAAAGTACTTTTTATTATTGCCGCACTGTCATATCTATGTTTTAAAGGATAGATTTAAGACTCTAGACTTAAAAATTTTGTTTCTTTTCAGAAAGGGTCCACTCTGTTACTTTTCACTGTCTGCTTAAGGGGCCTTCTCCTGGTACGGGTGTGGCCAGCATTTATGCTCCTGGCTGGGAAGAAAGGCAGGCCAGGCAATATACTGGGCCAAGACAGCCAGGGGCCCATTAGTATTCACTCACCCCTTCTTCCTGCCCAGAAAGAGGATGTGATGGCTATGGCGGAGGCAGCCATTTTGTAACTCTGAGGCAACCCTGAGGATGGAAGCAAAAAGCTGAGGATGGTGTCGCAGAATGACTGAAGGAGCTTCCACACCAGGCCTGCACTGCCTCCTCTGGACTTGTTTTTTAATATTAGAGGAAAACAAACCCCTACTTGTTTAAGTCATTATTTTTTCTCTATTATTTGTAGCCAAATACATTTCCTAACTGAAATATGAAACACATATACATCCCCATCAACCAAGAGGCTCCAACAATTAAGAGTGAGGCAGGAATCACCAAATATTTAAAGAGGAAAGGAAGAGCAATAAAAGGCTATTGATCCCAGTGGCACTGAGAAAAATTCCAGCGCAGAGATCGCAATTAAAATAACGGAGAAGAAAACATCCCAAACGAAATTATTGGTTTCGCTGACAAGAGAGGCGCTTTGTTGTGCCCCAGAGGACTGATTTGAGAGCTATAAATTGAGCAAAGGCTTCAGGCAAGTATTTTATAAAAATCATTCTTAAAGAAATGTAGCCTCTGGGCAAAACTGAGGGGGATGAAAATGGCCACACAGAGAGCAAGTTCAAGAGAGCTTCTCTGATTTTAGGAATGCAAAAGCTTCAGGGAGTGAAGGCAGACCTCTGGAGCATTCTTCTCATTATTACTAATGGTTCTTAATAACTAAGGGGAAATGTTGGGTCTCCAGTTGGCCGAAATGATCAGAAATTGCTCAGTGCAGTTATACTAACAACTAAATATAATTTGACACTAAATTACAATTCCAGATATACAGCGTTCTGCACAGTCTCTTATTGCAAAGGAAAACTAAGCCCAAACATCAATAAATAGAATAATCCAATTAACTGTCTCTCCATTTGGGAACTATTTAGAATTGAGAGTTTAACAGGATAGTGAGATAGGACAAAATAATTCAACACTTACTGATTCAAAGGATCAGGGCTTTTATTGTAAAATTTTTTGTTATTTTAAAATAAGTGTTTAATCAATCTGGATGGCTTTGGTCATTTATGTAGTGATCTTAATCACTGTAAATTGTCTAATTTTCCACAAATATATTTACTTGTAATTTAATATTTAATATAGGCACCTTTTTCTATGTTCAGAGTATGTTTATAAACGTATTCCCAATTGTTTTTTACCATATATAATAATCACCTATGATATCGGCCTGCAGATACAGAAATACAAGAGAGGATATTTTCCCAACAGATGAATTGGGGCCACCATGGATCCAATGAATGTGCTCTGAGCTGTTAGCCTGTGGGCAGTAGGTATTTAATACATGTTTGTTGAATGAATGAGTTACCTCAGATTCTTCAGAGAAGGTGTTTTAGGAGCATCTGTGCTAACAAAGCCTGGGCTAGTTCCTCCAGGCTGAATTTCCATAGGGAAAGTGATGGCATATTTAGTCCTGAAGTCAAGGTACAATCAAATTCTCCAGGAAAAGCTTCTACTTCCAGAGTTAGAGGATCCTGTATCACATTCTTCGGCAAGGATACCTTCGTTGATTCTTACTATTAGAGATGGGTTACGCAGATGGCCTTCTCTACGTACACAGATTGGACTGACCCTCTAGGGGACTATGAAGACAATGCTGAAGGACGTTTAAACCATACTTACTGCTGGTGGAGGACAAGTGGCTGTAGTCAGACCTGAAACACAAAACCTTAGTATTAGTAGGATTAGACATTATTTTTCTTTATCGAAATGATTTTTTCAAGCTAGAATTTTAAGCAGCCAGTGGTAAGTAGCATTTAACTGGTGAAGAAATGCCACAAATTAAAAACTGTAGTGCTCAGGATTGTTCTGTGCAAAACAAAGTTATGCCTGAATTTGAAACCCAAACTTCGAAGGCACTTCGGAAATCAAGGGTCCTTCATATGGGTTCTGCAGATTTCTCAGATGGGAGACCAAATGGATCCCGAACCACCTAAATTTGCTGGCAAAGTTTTGAATGGAAGCTTCTTTTTCTGGGAAGAAGGCTCAAAGTTTTCAACAGATTCTCAAAAGGGTTCATGATGCCTCAAAAGCTTAAACCACTGCAAACGAACACCCTTTTAGCACCACGCCCTAGGGAAACATTTCTTTGCTGACATAAGCAGAGGAGTGGTGGACCCTGGTGAGAGGGAGTGGGCACCCGGGCTGTGAGTGCTTCCCTGTTCAAGGTCTGGTTGACCATGAGGAAACACAAAGGCACGATGATGTTTGATAGATTTCAGTTCCCTTGGAGAAGAAATCTGCTGGATATGAGAGTAACAGGATGTGGGCTGTGATTGGGAAAGGGAAAAGGCGGGTTAGGGCCAGAGTGAAATTACCCACCAGTTTCTATGCTGAAAAACCAGCTGCTGGCATTCCGCCTCTGTGAGAATGGGAATCCGGCCAAGGATCTGCCTGCTTAATCTCTGCTAAATTTCTGCTCTACTTGTGTGGCTGTTAAGCCTTCCCTCTCCAGCAATGTATTTGGTATAGAAGCTATAGGTTTTCTCCTCCTCAGTGTCCCAAAGTCATTCTTTGTAGGAAATTAATCTCTCAGGCATATAGGGATTTATTCTGCCAAGGTGGTAGTTAGGGGACATAGTTATGCAAATAAAGTGGTTAATTATGTTTAATTTTATAGATACATACTCCTTTTATTTACTTAGTCTCATGTTGCCTTTCTTGAATCATCCAATTCTCACTCCATTGAGTTTCTTACCACATTAAAAAAGTATATATGAAACCTTAAAAAAAATCATAAAAAGCACACCTCTTACTAGTTAAAATAACCTACATCTCTTACACAAAATGATGCATTGACTTAAATGGAAGAAAAACAGCATGTGGTTTTCTCTTTTCAAATGAAATACTTTAGTAGTCATAGAATCACTGAATTTTAAAACTGGAAAAAATAACAACTATGAACATTTGCATATCTCTTTATATATGACAAACTGCATCCTCTTAGATCTAATCCAGTTGTTTCATTTATTGATTAGGAAACTAAAGTGATACGATTTGTAAGACCAGGAGGTGGGGAATGATAGGGGCTTGACCTCGGTGTGCAGGGCAGTGGCAAGGAAGGAGCTAGAAGGTAGAACAGACTGGCCAGGTCGTGGCGACATGCTGGCTAAGGGAAATGGAAGAGAGAAGAGTCAAGGGTCAGTAACACTCTGAAGCTCAAGATTTGTAGCCCCAGCATTGGTGCATTAAATTTTTTCTGGAACCCGGCAGGAACTAAATAAAGTTTAGGACAATACTTAGAAATGGAACTACATATAAATGGAGTGAATGCTCAACATCCACCCACTGTGGGATGCAGCAGCAAAACAATTCCATTACAATATGACCATCTTAAGATGGCCAGATTCTAATGAAATTTCACAATTCAAATAAAACGCTCAATAAGAACGTGCGATAGTACTATTTATTTTATTATTAAAAATTTGTCAGTATTTTCAGCTAGAATTTTCCAAATACTCCCGAGGCAGATGGGTTTCACATATGCATACATTTTAAAGATCTGCATACAGATGGAAATGTATGGAGAATGAAATTTACATTTGTAACATATTGCAAGAATCTTAAAGTGCAATGGTAGTATTTAAGGACAGGTGCTAGCATAACTAATGCCCCTGCCATGAATCCCTCCACATTTCTCATGACTAAAAGCATGGCCCGGGTCAGGCCTGCCAAGTGGTCAGTCTCCTGACTATCGCTCTCGCCCTGCTCCAATTCCTTCCCCGTACAGCAGCCAATCTTTGCAAAGCACAAATCTGATCATGTCACTCTCTGGATGAAGTGCAAGCTTGACAGTGTACAACATAAACCCCTCTCTGCATGACTGATGGCCTCTGCCCAGCTCTGCAGTCTCATCCATCACCCCAACTTCCACCCCTGTCCACCATCAAAACAGAAATCAAACAGAAAGAAAAGTCACCTAAAATCTCACGTTGCTCTCCAGCCTGATCCTGTTTATATAATTTGTACACAGTTGCCATAATGACAGAGATACAATTTTAAAACCGCAGTTTTCACTAAACAGCATCATAACATGTTGCTACATAGTTCCTGTAATTATAATTTTAGATGAAGTAATGTACTATAATTTATTTAACCACTTCCCTTTTGTTGGCTATCTGATTGTTCCTAATTGTTCACTTTTGCAAAGTACACGGCAATGAGATATTTACAAATACAACTTAATATTTCTTTTCCTTAGAAAAATTATCATGAGGGGGAATAGGGACTGAGTCAAGGTCTGAACACTTTTAGAGCTGTTAAAATACATTCCAAAAAACCTCAAAAGATTATTTACTGGAAATACTGCCAGTGAAAGCCAAACTGTAAAACTTAAGACAATTTTGTGCATAAACAAGTTCAAACAATCTCAGATATTGACTGTCGTTCTCTGGAGGGGTACGTACTCCCCAGCTTTTTTAGGGTAGGAGGGAACTGCAGTGGGTTATCTGTCTTGGGAATCCTGTTTATTGGTCTCACATCCTAAGAATTTACCCAGGTGTCTCTGCACAAGACATTCAACTCTGCCAGAATGAACTATGAAAGGTGAATCCATGAATTTTAGGATGAAAAATTTATGGACACGAGACACAGATGAGAATAAAGAAGGATTACGTATTTTCACACACCTAATAGTAGACACACTTCCAAATATTACATTTATTTAGCCTCTGTGCCAATAATAGAAAATTAGATGCAGTCCCTTGAGTATATTTTAATTAAAATTATACATACAGGGATTATATATAAAGCAGTCTGCACTTCTGATAGTTTACCACTGTCAGCAGCCTACTTGTCAATTTATATGTATATAACGGATACCTTCCTAAATTCTCTTTTCCAGGAAAATGTTGGCATAAGAACTGATCTTGGCATTTCAGTAACATTGATCTCGACGTTTCTGTAAAACATCAGCTCAATGCATCACAGACCTCATCCGTTAACTCTCAGTCCATTGAATTAGACGCCATGGTAATTCAGAGCTAACAAGCTCCACCAGAACACAAAGATAATCGAGTACCTGATAGATCATCTTGTCTTCTAGACACAATTTCCCATTACTGTTCTTTAAACCTACCCCATTTAAAAATTGCTTCCACCTATTCTGTCCCATCCACCTGTTTATAAACTCTAGACCTGTGGTTTATTTGTTATCTCTTAAATCACAGTCAAGAATCAGTTGGAGTTCACCCAAAGATAAAGGGCATGGTATGACCTTATGTTTTCAGAAGCTCCGTGACAGCGGACATGGGAGTGGAGGTCCATTAATGCCAGATCAAACTTTTGAATGAAAATAATCCATCAGGTATAGTTATATTTGAAAGAGTGGCTTACAGGCCAATCTGGGAGACATCCTAATGAAAACCCATTATAAAGCATGAATCTTACTTATTCTTTTATTTGGGTTTACAACAACACTGCCTGTCCCTCTGTTAAGGGATTGTTTCTTAAGATAGTTTACCATGGCTAGTAGCTGGCTTGCTAGTTTTTCTAAAAGTACACAGAAGCACAAGGCTTGCTTTCAAGTGCATTTGGAAAATGGGAGTTTCAAAATGACATCAATCATCACAGAAGAATACTAGTTTGCCTTTAGTCATGGCTTGTATTAGGTGGGTCAGACAGCAAAGGTAGCATTTCAAGAAAAAGAAAATGAGCAGAAAACAAGAATTAATTACAGATCAAATGGCTCCTTGAGAGGCAACTCCACTAGGTGAGAAGCGTGCTGGGGACCCAGGCTTCCATTTAGGCCACCAACTAGCCATGTCCCTCTGAACCTCCATTTCCTCATCTGTAAAATAATAATATTGAGGGATGGCCTATACTTTCTCAGATGTTCTGAATGATCAAATTGCTTAATGCATTTAAAAGAATCAGAGCATCTGCTGTGATGTGTTTAAAGAACAGATGGTCTTGAGTGTGCCTGGAAATATACATTTTTATTATGTAAAACTCCAAGTTTATCATTTGGAGTGTTCTTCATAATATTAATAGTATGATGAGAAATGATAATGTAGGGTTTAGTTATGCCAGGCACTGTTCCAGGGGCTTTATATGTATAGACTGATTTAATTCTCAAAACCACCCTATGAGGTGGGTACTATTATGGTCATCCCCATTTTACAGAGGGGAAAACTCAGGGCAGAGGGTTGAGCCCTGGCAGGCTGGCTCTTTTGACTGTAACTTTCAAAGTGATCAGTGCAGTCTGCCTGCTGGCAGTGGGACCCATGAGGTTCTTGAAACCATCTCTTTGATCATGCTGCTGAAAGGATGGATAATCAGCTCAAGCAATACCTCCAAATCTGCTGCTCCTATGTTTGGCTCACACCAGGTTAGCCAAAGTCCCTCTCCCCCAAAACTTGATGATCCCAATCACCCACCGTCTCTCTTTGCCTGCCCCTGGGTAGCTGAGCACTGCTGCAGGAAAACAAATAGCAAGGTAGACAGGTACCTTCATATATATGTCACCGCTAAACTCAACTGGGTTCCCACTCAACATCCCAAACAACTATTTCAAATCTCCATTCTCCTGGGGGAGGGGGCTGCATTTGCACAGAATGGAAACCCATCTTCCCTTCTCCCCTGTTAGTTGTCAGAGGAGAGATGTCCCTCCTCCTCTCCAAAGCCAATCTATCCACATGTGGTCTGGCGTCCATCTGCCTCCAACTTTTCACAAAGCTGACATTACAGACGAGTTTTCTCCTCTATCCTTATCCTTTCCCCTTTTCTAGAATCCTCCCTATGAGCATTTATCACCCAGTTACCATCTATGTTTAGGAAATCCTTCCCTCACCCAATCCTCCCCTCCAGCTACTGCCTCTCCTCATCCCTCCCTTTTCCAGACAATGGGCTCTAGCTCTCTCCTCTTCCTCGCCTTCCACTCCCTCCACCATCAAAGGCTGCTCTACCTTCCTTCATCATCTCCATTTAAAAAGAAAACACTTCACATTCCTCATCTCAGTTCTCAGTAGCACAGTTGACCTCTCTTTCCTTTCTTCCCTTGGCTTCTAGGATAACACTTTCTTCCTTTTTTATTCCATGCCTACTTTTTCTCAGGCTCCTTTATCAGCTCATCCTCCTTCACCTGACATTTAAATGTTGTAGTTTCTCAAGGCTGGTCTTAAATAGTGCCTGCATCACAGAGTTGTTGAAGGATTAAATGAGTTAATGAAATACGTGAAGGCTTAGAACAGTACCTGGCACAGAGTAAATGCTAGGTTCGTGTCTGCTACTACCTTTAGTTGATTTATTCTGTTCCTAGGGCTTCAATTGCCGTTTTTAGGCTGACAGTTCCCAAATGCAATGTCATCATGTAGACCTCCACATTGACCTCCTCTCTAGATAAACATATTCAACTGCCAGCTCATCATCTTTACTTGGATGTCTCCCAATACCTTAAACACAACATGTTGAAAATGAAACTTCTCATACCCTGCCCAGACTTGGTTTGGAGGGGCTCACAGGCTACTTTGGGAATCTGATGAAAAATAAGTCTCTTCTCATAAAAATTCACAAAGCACATCATTTTGCATACAACTTGAAGCAATTCGTGGACCCCAAACTAAGGATCCCTTCCTTAGCAGACGTGTCACTTGAGCTGAGTCTTAAGAGTAGAGTTTCACCTGGTGGCCAGGCATGCCAGGTGGAGAAGGGCATAGCTGGCGAAGAGGGCGGCTCGACAAAGACAAGGAATCGGAAACACCCTGTGGATGTGGCTTGAGGCAGGGTGAAAGAGCGGACCTGCTGAGAAACAAGGCCAGAGAGAGAGAGGGGGACCTCATAACATTGGGGCTTGTAAGCCATGCTAAATTCTTTGGACTTTATAGATGACAGAGCCACTAAACGTTTGGAAGGGAGAGAGACATGATCAGATTTGTGTTTAAAAAATAAATAGCAAACATGTATTGAGCACTTTGTATGTAATCCCAACAGGTTGAAAGCTGGAGAGGGTGAGTGGGGGCAAGACCTGGAGAAGCAGGGAAATTACGAACAGCTTTTTGCTAACTAAACTAAACTGCAAGGGATACGTGAATATGTGGCAAATACAGGACTAATGAGCAGACATTGAAACTATTTTATTAAATGCATGACATTTTACCTTTACCTTAAGGATGTTACTGAAGCAATAACAATTCTTTAGACAACTCTGTCCTGTTACAACTACACACTTTAGTGACAGAGGCAGAGAACAGAAGCTCTGGTGTCAGTGTGTTCAGCAAGCCCCTCCCAGGAACCCTGGCAGCTGTCATGCTGTTCACTGGGATCCTGGGTAATACCCCCCCTGGGGCAGGGCTTCCCCTCTACTTCTGCAAGACAGCCCTTGGAAAAAATATGTTTTAGGTGAGCTCTGCAAATCGAAAATGAATGGATCAGTCTGTGCTTTATTTAACCCAGCTGAAAATGAGCTGGTTAATTTTGCTTTGTTTCTTCTATTCATGGTCCAGCTAATGAGGGAGGGAAAAAAAGCCAAGTATCTCCAATTAAAGTTGATAAATGCCCCATATACAAAGTGTGGGAAAAAGCAAGGGAGTTCAGTATTTGGAATCAGGTTACTCCAGGGGAATGTAATTGAGTTCTGCAGTGAGCCACGAACGATCACAAGTTTGGGTGATCCCAAACAGGGAAAGTCCATTGCAGGGTAAATGCTTTAGGGTGTCAAGTTCCAGATTTGGGCTAGGAGTGAAGGTGGAGACCGCAAGGAAGGGTTGCATAGGGAGCCATTCTGGGGTCAGGTCAGATCCTTGGGTCCATTCTGTACCTGGACTCTCTTCCTGTCCTCACAGGGTTGCCAAACTCTGAGATTAGTGTAAACCTCCCCAGTGTTCCAGGAATGAGGCTTTCTCTAGTCTGGGTAGCTCCAGCCCTCCCCCAGGGTTACTCCTGATAGGAAAAGACACCCTTTCCTCCTGGGTCGGTACCGCATCCTGGATGTGGCGCTGACTCTGCACAGGGAAATCCTCGAGATAGGGGCTGGGTGGAAGCCTGGACAATGACATTCATCTCCTAAAAGGAAAGAGGTGTTGTTGGAAGAGGGCTAATTAGTCTCCAAAGGTTTGGGCTAATTGTTTGGATCAGTTGAAGCGAAGAGGACATTTCTTTAAATAAGCAGAGCTAGATCATAGCACCATCTTCATCCCACCTGTACCCAAGGCAAGCGGTTCCGGCTGGGACAGGTGCGCACAGAGGTGAGGAAGTTCCGTGAGGGAGTGAGGAAGTCTCGGCAAGCACAGTAAAGCCATAACATGAAAAATGTCATCCTCTTAGAAGACTTCTGAAAGACTTGTAGGTGCCGGTGTCCTACCCCCGTTTCCTCTTCTCCTCATCCCCAAACCCCCATCCCGGACTCCAGGGGGCTCCGGAGCTACAAGAAAGTCCTCGCGGAAGGTCGAAGCAAGTGCAAGAGCATCTTTCGTCTCTAACGGTGATCTCCGGGAGCACTGCATTTGCCTGGTACTACACATCATCTCTGTGATAACGGAGGGCAAGAGGTGGTGGGGTGGGGTGTGTGGGGGTTACTCTGAACCTTGAGCCCTTCCACTTTCCTTCCCCCGGGGTGGGGCCCTGCCCAGGGCAGCCACGGAACACGCCGCTCTGCCCTCAGGGCCGGCCCAGGAGAGAGCGGGCCCGCTGCAGCCCCTCCAGCTTCCCTGGGAGACCCGGCAAGAGGGGCGGCTCCGGCTCCGCCCCGAGGCGGGGGTCCAAGAAGGTCCCGGGCTGGAGAGAAGCCGCCGCGCTAGTTGGGTAGCGCTCCTCACCCACGGCCCGACGCGGCGCGACTCACCCTCCGGTCTCGGCGCCCGAGTCCACGCAGTCATCCTCCTCGCCGCCGCCCGCCTTGGGGTCCATGGCGCCCTCCCCGCCGCGCTCCGCTCTCGGGCGCCGGCGTAACCCGGGGCGCGCTCCCTCCCGGCCGGCCGCCCAGCCCAGCCCAGCCCAAGCTGGCTGGGTCCCTCCGAGCGTCTCGCCGCCTGGGCTCAGGCAAACAACTCCGGCGCCAGCGCGGTCCCCGCGCCGCGCCCTCTCCTGGCCGCGCCCGGCCGGGCACCGGCAGCCGCTCCCGCCCCGCCCCTCGCCGCCCCTCTCCGCCCTGCCGTGTGAGCGTGTGCGCGCGGGTGTGTGCAAGTGCACGAGGGTATGTGCGTGCGTAAAAGGGTGTGTGCCCGGGGTGTGAGCGTGTGCGCGCGGATGTGTGCATGTGCACGAGGGTATGTGCGTGCGTAAAAGGGTGTGTGCACGGGGTGTAAGCGTGTGCGCGCGGGTGTGCACAAGAGCGCGAGCCTGTGTCAGCTCTCCTGTGCGCCTGTGTGTGGTGTGCGTGCATGAGTGGGCGAGGTGTGTGAGGTCACGTGTGCCTGTGTTTGTGGTGGGAGGTGGGTGAGTGGGTGAGGTATGTATCTGTAGGTGCACGTTTCTGTCTGTGCTGAGCGCGTGTGCCATCTGTGCTTTGTGACGGTGTGTGGTATGTGAGTGACTGTATGTGTGAGTGTGTGTGCGTGTGCGTGTGGGAGCCGCCCCTCTCCCCTGGGCCCACAGTCCCGGAATTCCGAGTCCCAGGAATTGCCCTGAGATTCCTGGGCCCGGGCTCTGCGAGCACCCAGCGATACCCCATCGCACCGTGAAAGCAAGGAAGGATCTGTGTCACTTCTGGGACCAGCTGGAACACCTAGGTGTTTTCTTATAGTTTCCTCAGAATTGCCAACACTGAATTCATTATCGCCTTCTCAGCTCAGATCTTAGCGGCTTCTTACCACCCAACTTACAATGGGTGTCATGCGTTCTTTTGCTATTTTTATAAAAATGCCTTTAAAAATAATTTAAGGATGATTGTCTGTACCTGCATTCAGGGGTTGTTGCAGTAAGGGATATGACAGTATGAGATAAAGGATGTTTATAAAGTACCCCTCTTGGTGCCTCAGGCTGAGTTAATGATCACTCTTGGAGGGGCTCACCTCCCCTTAGTAGGGTGAGGCAGGATCAGAACAATTTGGATTTTATTTTGATAGCCCTGGACAAGTCATTGGAAGGCACTCGTTTCTACTTTCTTCTCTTTTAAGGCAAGTTATTTAACCTCCTTGAGGCTTAATTTACCCATCTGTAAGATGGGGCTACTGGTATCCACCCTGTGGCTCTATTGTGAATTAAATGAGATCCTGTATGTAAATACCTAGCATGGGTCCTGATCCATGCCCAGCACCAAGTCACAGGCAGCTGTCATTACACTGAAAGCATGAGCTAGCTACATGCCCAGTCTCAACTTGCAAAGCAGAGTCACTCTGGGTGACAAGTGATCTTGTGAAGAAGAATATATTTTCTTTCCTTTCTCCCTCTCCTCTCCCTTTTGTTCTTCCTTCCTGCTTACCTACCTACATATCACTCCTTTTTGATTCACATCTTAATTAAATTACACAGAAGAGAGATCCAATAACAAAAGAAGAATGGAAGTGCAATCTCATCAAGAAAAAACACAAATATGCAACCCCAAAACAATAACTGAATTGTTCTTCTGAGCATAAAATTCCTTACACGCAAAACAGCGATGGATGTATTATACTCAGTTTGTGCTCATTAGCTGAAAGAAAAGAGCACGCCAACTCCTCAAGGAAGGCTCCCCGCTATGTACTGATTTCTAAAAGAAAATTCTCACATGAGGCAAAAGGAACATTGTGAATGATTTACTGCACAATACCATTAATGACCATTTTAAACTTATCAATTCATTCAATAACTATTTAAATATCAGACAAGAGAGTAAACTCTGGATATACAAATGAGGGAAAACAGCAACAGATATGATGCCTGTCTTCAGGGAGTTTATAATCCAGAGGGGGAGACTAATTAAACAAGTAAATTGTATATGTTAAAATATATATATAACATAAATGGAGATAAACACTATGAAGAATAGTATGCCCTGAGAAAAAGAGAACATAATTTAAATTGGACTGTCAGGGAAAGCTCTCTCAGGAAAGGATATTTCAGCCCTCCTCTGCCTCAGGGCCTTTGCGCTTGCTGTTCCTTCTCTCTGGAATACGTCGTCCCACATTTTCTGCAAGACTCCTGCTACATATCTTTCAGGACTCTATTCAAATGGCCCCTCATCAGAGACCCCTTCCCAACTAAACCTACCTCACAGAATCCCCTTACCCTGCTCTACTCTTTCTTATAACTCTACTAGCACCCGGGATATGATAGATGTATTTACTAATTACCTGCTCCTCCTTCCCCAACCCTACCCTGAGAATGTCAGCTCCAGGAGAGCAGGGACCCAGTTTTGATCACTGCTGTATCCCCAACACCTGGAAGAGTCCCTGGAGCAATAAATATGTGTGGAGTGAATGAAAGGGGAGCAGCCCCAGCGTGGAGGAGGGAGTGAGGGGAGCGTTCAGGGGGAGAGACCAGCGAGTGTGAGGCCTGGTGGGGCACTGAGCATTCGGTTGTGGAGGGAGGGAAAGCTGGATGACTGGGAGAACAACACGGGAAAGATGACAGCGAGGCGTTTCTACATAAACGCACCATCTCCAGGGAACCGACAGACCGTTAGAGCTATTTGGAAAGTGGAGGGTTAAATGCAGTGTCAATGAAAGCAGTTTAAAGGGAGGGATAAAACTGGCCAAAGAGGTGAGTATAATGATCTTGTTGTCCTTACAGCCGCAAGGGAGCCTACCTTTATCTATCTGTGTAGAGACAATTCATATTCATCACCTCATTTAATCCTCGACAAAGGTCTGGGAAGTAGGTTTATTTTTCCATTTTACGGGGGAGGAGACTGAACCCCAGCGAGTTCAAGTGCCTTGTGCCAGGCCACCCAGGGAGTGAGTGGAGGAGCCAGGTGGCCCATTTAATGCGAATGGAGCCCATGTTACCTAGCTGGAGGGCCAATGGGTGGGCCATTAGCCCAGGAAGATGGCACTAAGTAAAAGGCCAGAGAAGACAGGGCACAGCCGTTAGAAGGAAGGCTGTGGAAAATGAGATGCTACTTAAATTATTTCAGTCTTTCTCAAATATCCAGAGAGAGTTCAGACCAGACAAAAAACCTGGGCCACATCTCAAAATGATGCATTGATTCAGGTCCTCTCGTCCACAGGGGACAGAAGTATTGTCATTTATCATCGGCATAGTATCTGATGGCAACGCAGTGCTCCCTTTATTATCGGGAAAAGAAATTTGAAGAGTAATCGCCACCCTCTGTGCAGATGCATTCCGATTATACGTGGGCCCTCACTTCAGTCTTCAGGTCTTAGGAGCCTCACTGTTATTTTTTTGGTAAAAGAACTGTCAGCAGGTAATTGGCATGAGGACTTTGTGGTGATCACCACAGGGTATCTTGGCCATCACCTTTACATGGTTCCCAGGCTAAACTTCTAGCTGGTTAGCATTGATCACTTTAATCGTGGGGGTACGATGCCCCCTCCCTCACCTCTGTAAGGTGAGGGCAGAGGGGTGCCACTGATCTGCTTAGGGTGCCCTGCCTGCTGCCCTAAAGATGTTCCCATCAGAGTCTGAGGACAGAGTGGGAGGAATGCTGAGGTATGGCGGGAAGTGTAACAGGCCAGAGAACCTGACTTCTGGACCTGAATCCGTCATGTCACTAGAGGAAAAGCGTAGATTATCAGTTGTTTTAAAAGCTCTTACTACATGTCAGGCATTGTGGTGGGGGCCTTATCTGCATGATCTCTTTAATCCTCATGAAAAGCTTGGGAGGCTCCAGTCCTTAGAATGGGGTTGTTGATATGAATCTCACAGGAGACTTGAAGCCCTCTAGAAATGATGAAGCATATGAGTATAAGAAATCACTGATTTTTTAATCACTTCTTCTCAGACAGGTCTGAACACCACTCTCATGTTGTATGTCATCTATAATGCTCGTGTGAGTCTTTGTTGGTATCGTGGCGTGTGTTGGTGTATTAGAAACAAGCCCATTCGTCCATTTATTTATTGAGCACTCACGTGAGCCAGGCAGTGGGTGGGTACGAGGGACACATGGTGGAATAAGCCAGAGGCAGTGGCTGGCCTGATGGAGCTTTTGAGGTCAGCAGAGAGGATTTTATCATGTTCCAGGCCCCATGGACAGGACTGGCCTTCCCACCAAGCCTAGCCTGCCTTAGAGGACTCCTTGACGCCCCACCAGACACCTGACAGGAGCTTCATGCCATTAGCCATTAGGGTGGGACTGGAATAGCAAAGCTCTTTGCTGGAGAAAAAAACTCAAAACAATCTGATGGTAAATCAACAGCATCAATTTTGCTGATGAAAGAAATAGATTAGTAATCAAGAAGGACAAAAGTAATTGGGAGGGGGCCAAGGGTTTTGAACCACAGAAGATAAGTAGCTTTAAGATAAGAACTTTAAGGGCTAGAGATTGAAAACGGATAAAAATAAAAATCTCCTGGGCATGGGGTTTGAATTTGCCTGGGTTTGAGTTTCAAGTTGGAGGGAAGCTAGGCCACTTCCACTGCGTGAGTCTAAACTTTCGTGACCACTTGCTGTAAGGGCAGCCTGATCTAATATAGTTCTTTCAATGGAATACGAGTTTAGGGTATCCACTAGCAAATAGAACTGGAAGATATGTTGGTTTGGGAAGCTTTGTTCATTCATTTTTATTTAATTCTTTATTTAAAACAACACGTTTCCCAGAAACAAAAATTTCGGGTCAAAGAGAGACATGACACAAAAAAAATCTTTCTTCCAAGTCTCCAGAAGAGTTTGTCTGATGTGAAAAATAAATATTATGATCATGACAAGAAAAATTAGAAACTATTGACAAATCTACTTAGACAAAGAAAGCCACTAGCCTTACATGCAAGCATAAGGGGGCCAGATGGCTATGGGATAACTGAAACTAAAGCTAAACTGTTGTGTTGGAAAATAGTCTCATTAAAATATAAACGACTCTGCTTAGATAAGAGAGAGCAAAGATAGAGGTACTGCCTTGGAATCTTCCCAAGAACTCTCAGCCTGCAGTTTAGGGATGAGATCTGGGGTCCAAGGCCAGGCATCCCACAACGTGCCCATGGTTACCCTCCAACTGCCAGAGGGGTGGGCGAAAAATGAGACGGAATGCGAAAACCTCTGGGAAAGTGCTGTAGAAATTGAAGAATACGATGAAACCCTAGACTCAGGACACTGCCCTCTCGGCCCCTGTGAGGATAGACATGCTTTCTGGGGATTGTGGCTGGGTCACCATAATTAGAATCACCATCATATTAATGATCTAGACTTGGAAAGGTTGGCCCTCTGTCCTCTTCTCATTCTTAGACTTTCCTTCAGTGACCCAATCTTCCCCAGCTCTAACTGCCTCTATTAGTTTCTTAGAGCTGCCATAACATAATACCACAGACCGGGGGGGCCTAAACAACAGGACTTTATTTTCTCACAGTTCTGGAGGCCGGAAGTCCAAGATCAAGGTGTTGTCAGGGTTGGTTTCTCCTGAGGTCTCTCTCTTTGGCTTGCAGATGGCTGCCTTCTCACTGTGTCCTCACATGGTCTTTCCTGTGTGCGCACACATCCCTGGTGCACATCCTTCCTGGATGTCTCAAAGGTATTTCCAATTAGAGTTATACAAACTGAACTTGCAATCACCACTCCCACCCTCACCCCTGCCATGATTCTCTTCCCTGTTCCTTGCACGAATGAACGGTACCACTCTCTGTCCTAGTATGCAAGCCAGAGATTAGATGTCATCCTTGAAAACTCTCTCTCCCTTAACCATTTATCAGTTCATCACCAGGTGCTGTCATCTGCTTGCTAGATGTGCCTTGAAATCTTTCTCTTGTCTCATCTCCACTGCCATCATCTTAGTCCATTCTTCCCTCCTCTCTAGGCTAGCTTAATACACTAGTATTTCAAATGGCTTCTCCTATCCATTCCTGCCCTTCTCACCCAGTCACCATACTGCAGCCAGAGTGCTCTTCCTAAAAGGCAAATCTGGCCATGTCATCTCCTCAGTAGCCTAAAGGATGGCAATAGCTTCCTGCTTCTCTTAGAATGGAGACCGGAATTATACCAGCCATGTATCATCATAGTCCCCCCCATTCTCTCCGCATTCTCTGTGCTCTGACTACGCTGGCCTCCTTTAAGTTCCTCAGATGAACAACTGTGCTTCCTCCCCAGGCACAGAACCTTTGCATATGCCAGTTTCTGTCTCTGGAATACTCTGCCTGGCCCATCTTCACCTGGGTGACTGCTGCTTCATCGTCAGATCGCCTCTCAATCATCATGGCCTCCCTGACTACATGGATTCCCCTATTTATGCATTCAGAGGACCTTAAAGTGGTCATTTTATATTTGTTTTTGTGGTTCTTTGACCATTCTGTCTTTCCACCTCTAAATTATAAACTCCATGAAGACCAGATGATTCCACTCACCATTGTGCCTCCATTGTCTAACACAGTGCTTGACATATGCTGAGTGTCATGACAACAGATGCTTCTATGCCTAGCACTTAATACTGAGCCTAGTGCACAGTAGGTATTCTGCAAATGTTGCCGAAAGGGTGACTGGGCACACGGGCTATGAACATTCTGATGCCTTTTCTAATCCCTTGGAGGAAATTAGAAAAATTCTCAAAGATGTTCACTCTCTTTTTAAAAAAGACTTATAGTTTTATTAAAGCATTCATCATGGGCAAGGCAGAATATTTAACAGAGCAGACACAGTTCAAATAATTAAGTTTTATCCCACTGGGAGATTTACTTACTAGAAGAAGCATGAAAAAAGAGTACACTGAGTGACAGTGGTTAATTCCCACAACCCCTCAAGAACTGACCCAAGTAACCTCTGGACTCTTCTTGGCTTGAGTAATCTAATGTAGAAAACATTATACTGTGAACTGGCTGTGCTTTGATGCTTTCACTTTTCCATAATATTTTCCAGAATTCAAAGTATTATATCTGAATCATCTCTAGGTGAATTAGGTCATTTTCTTCCCAGTCCGTCTTTGACTAGCAATCTCCTGCTGTGATGGTTGTTGATGCCGTATCGCCCCGGGATTCTCACGGGGTAGAGGCCGCTAAGCACTGAGAATTGTTTGCTGCCAGTCATAGAATCTTCTCTTCTGGAGGGGAAAGGAGCTGCCATTTAAATATGAGGATTCCTTGGTTCCTCCGGGTTAGGTTAACCGTTCTCCTGCTGAAGGAGAGTGGGTGGGTTCCATGAGTTCCCCAGGTCTCCCTCTACATTAGGATCTCATGATTCTATTAATGTTTGACAGAAGGGCAAGTCTAAATGTGCAATTCCATATAACTCCTGAATTTCCTCCTGGGGATGAAATTGAATAGAAAATGGAATGTGTCAGAGTGTTGGGAATCTGGCTGTGCGCTTTGGAATAGTAACTAGCTGCACAGCTTCATCACCTAGGAAACAAGGAAAGCCCGATACGATGATCTCAGAGGGCTTATGGTACTGAATCAAAATTTATCTGGATTTGGCTTCATGGTGGGAGGGAGGCATGTGATATTTTATCTGTGAATCTGGGAACACTGACAAATGGTGTTCTAAGTGATTTAAGAAACCAACAGTGCATAAACCAAAAAGATCAAGGTGCAACCACCGGCTTTATGTTAAAAAGATGGGAATGTGGGTCAGTGAGCTGTGGAAAGTTTTACATTGTTTTGTACATGATGCTAAATATCAGGATGATTCATGGAAAAAGAAAAAAAGACTGCCAAACATCTACCCATTTGGTGTACATGATGCCAAACAGTAAGATATTTGGAAACATTTAAATGTCTGGCATTGCAAAGACAAACTTTCTGGATGAACAATTATGTGGGGATTTTTTTCAATTCCTTACTTTGGTCTGCATAAATCATTTTTGAAAAGTTTCTCTATTGTATGTAACTTGGATATACATTGTGTTTCAAAACATAATTTATGGCTATCCAGAGAGCTGGTGTTCTTAAATAAACAGTTTTCAATTCGATCATGGAATTTTTCCCTGGAGAAAGACTGTAGACACTTCAGCTTGACCTTTCACCATCAGCCCACACAGGCGGCCACACCCTTCTTCCTAGAGCACTCCCTGCCCTTGACGGCCCCTCTGCTGGTTTTCCTCCCATGCTCTGGGTGCTGCTGCTCAGATTCTTCTGCCAGATCCTACAGATCCGTTTGACTTTGTGTACTGGAGTCTCTCTGTTCTACCTCCTCTCTCTCTCTATTTCTCTTCTCATTCTCTACTCATTTCCTTGGTGATCCTATGCACGCTCACGAATACAAGTACTATGTATATGCTGATGATTCTAAATTTGTGTCTTTGACCCATTTCTCCCAGCTGAGCTCCAACCCTAAGTTCATTTCCCTACAAGGCATTTTCACTTGAGTGTCTCAGAGACGTGTCAAATTCAGCGTGTCCAGAAATTATGATCTTCCTCCCTAAACCTGCTGCTTTCCCTCCATGTTTCTTAGTAAATGATCCCACTATCCATCAGAAACCAGAGAGCCCTCTTGATACCTCATCGTCCCACCTTTCACATCCAATCATCACAAACACACCTCATAAATATTTCTTGAATTGTCCATTCTGTCCATCTCCAATGTCACCCCCTCAGTCCCGGCCAACATTGTTGCTGACCTAGATGACTGCATCAGCCTCCTAACCAGCACTCTTCTATCTACCTCTGCCCTCTGACGATCTACCCTCTACACCAGGTGGAGAACTTTTATAGAAATGCAAACCAGATCATGTTACTACTCTGTGTAAAGCCCTTCTATGATCTCTCAACACCTGTAGGAGCTGCAGGAAGAATGGGCTTGCAGGGTAAGACTATGAATTATGTCTTGGAAAGGTTGAGTTTGAAATGTCTGTGGGCAGTCAAGTTAGTGTCCGCTGGGCAGATGCAGATAGAGATCATAGCGGGAGATGTCACTGTGACAGTTGCTGCTGTAACAAAGAACCAAATGGAGATGTTATAAAGGCAAATTAGGAGTTCCCCAGCCAGGGCTCACAAAATGGCAATCATATCTGGGTGTGGCCACAGCATTCTAGAAGCTATAGAGGATGGGGAACTCTAATTTGCTGGGGTCTCCAGAACTAACCAGTGTCTTAGGGGCTATTTTGTATACACCTAATTCACAAGAGATTGATGTACAATCAACACGTCAATTCATTACTTTAGAGTGAGAAACATTAACTACTAAATTCTCCAAAGACTTAAGTTCACCGCTCAATTCATTCTCTGCCTGAAGACTAATTATTGTAAGACAAATGATAATCATAAGGCTGCTTGGTGAGCATAAAATCCAAGTTAGGGAAGTAAAATGAATTATTCTTATTGAATTGTTGGTCCAGAATATTCATGTACATGTTTCCAGATACTGTTGAGGCTGTGTCTTAAAGTTCTGTTTGTGCATAGCTAAATTTGAAGTTGAGATAGGAATAAGGAAGCAGTTTTTATTTATATATAAGAATTATTTTCCAAAAATGTCTTTTTCTCCCTTATAAAAACAAAACAGCAAACAAATAACCAAAGGAAAACACAAGGTTATGGAACTGTTCAGCATTTTGACAGGAATGTTTAGCTCAAAATAGATCATAATTTGAAAGGTAACTTGGTGCTTTCCCCAGGAACCAGCTGGAAGAATGTTCTAATTTATTAAACTTTTTGCCCTGAGGAAGATAAACTAGTTTAGTGAATAGTCATTTGATTCCTTTCTTCTGCGTGGGTCTTAGGAAAATAACCAGAGAGAGATAAACACCATGCTTCTGATGTAATTGCCTTGGGGGAAAAGAATCAGTGAGAAGCAAGGTCTGCTCTAATGAGCAGAAATTGGGAGAGGCACAATGAGTGTTCTAAGCTCAGAACTGCTGAGATTTGTGGTATTCCTGCTGCTCCTCCCTGCCCATTAGGATGATACTGAGAATTGAACTCTGAGCCAGGCACTGTTCTGTATCCTTCAAATATATTAACTCACTGAATGCTTAAAACCCTGTGAGTTAGATGCTCTATTCCCAATTTGCAGACAAGAAAGTTGAGGTACAGTGAGGTAGGTAACTTGCCGAAGACACACAACCAGTAAGTGGCTGAGCTGGGATTTGAACCCAGGTGGTTTGATTCCTGAATGCACAGTCTTGAGATCCCAACCTGTTCCTTCAGCTCTCCCTGGAAGTGAGAGTGTCCCAAGTTGATGCTCCATGGTCCCGGAAAAGCCAATAACATCCCATCTGGGGTAAGCTGCAATTAGCTTGAGGAGACATATGCCTGCACCCATGGGGGGTTTCCGCCTGAGGACCGGGGTAGGGGAAGGGGCTGAGGTGGGGACTGGAATGTTGGTTCCTTTTCAATCTTTTCTTTCTTCCCCACATAACAAAAGACGGTATTCTTTTCTTAAGTACATTGGCTACAGACCGCTTACTTCAGGCAAATGATGGGGCTGCGGGTGGGGTTTGGGGTGGATGCGAGAACAGAGCGTGAACCATGGAGGTGAGCTCTCAGGTCAGGCCACACCGGTTCCCTCTCCTCTGGTCTGGGTGTTGGACACATAGACAGAGGTGCACTGTCTTGTAGCTCTTTCTCTAGGCCACCTACTGACCACATCCTTCTAGTCAAGTCTTTCCTCAGGAGGAGCAAAATACAATTGTTTGCATTTCAGCTTTCTTAAACATCTCACTCCAGTTGTGCTTCTTGGAGATAAAGTTACTCCCAAATGGGCTTGACTGAACTTGGACAGACACAAATGCCTTCAGTTTTGTATTTCTCCACAATCTCTTTGTTTTCTTCTAGACATGGTTAGCATTATCTCCTGTGTTATTGGTTTTTCTGTTTAATGCTCAGCAGATGATGTTACTCATAAGTTACAATTGCAGTGGAGGTGGGGATGGGGTGGAAATTGCCTCACTTCTCCCTGTGGATTAATATAGGGAGAATGTTATGAGCATTCAAGTGAGAGCCAGTGCCAGGGAGAGAGAGAGAAAGAGTCAAAGCAGACCCTGGGGACATCACTATTTAAGAGAGGAGAACAAAAAGGAGGAAACTGGGAAAGATCCTACATTAGTGGAAAACTATATTATGGAAGCCAAAGTAGGTGAGAGTTTTGAGAAGGGGCTTAGTTATCAAGAGTGTCCAAATATGCAGAGATCTAGTAGGATGAGATGCACGAGGAAGTCGCTGAGAATCAGAAAGGCTTGACAGAAAAGTGATACCAGGTGTCATTACAATAAGGGAGAAGCTGTGGCTCATGGCTCATAGTTGGACATGCTGAGAATCAGGTGATGGAGAGGTTTATTGATTTCAGTCCAGGGGGTTGCGGACCCAAATCAGACGTGAGAATTAGGCAATATGAACCTGAATCCAGGAATAAGAGCTAAGAGATTACTCCATTAGACAGGTGTGGACTGGGTATCCTTATTGGGATAATGTCCATAAAAAGGGGCCTCAAATCTTATGGCTCAGGGTCATTTGCAAAATTGCCCTGCATATCTGTTAATAAGCAACTTTGGTTCTCAGAAGAATCACCCAGGCTTTCTTGGGAGAGTCACCCCAATTCTCTTGGGCTAGGAACCTCCGCTCCAGTTCCCTTAGAACAGTAATCCCCATTTGCTTGAGATAATAAAATTGTTTACGTGGTTAGTGTCTTTAACTCTGGGAATTAAAGAAATGATGACGTAGATAAAATCTATTGTATTCATATTCATGTGTTAAGTTCAGGAATGATCTGTGTACATTTGAAGTGTAAAGTTTAAAAGAAATTCAACATAATGGTTGATCCACACACTCCTACCTCAGGGCCTTTGCACTTGTAACTCTTCTGCCTGGAAATCTCTTACTCCCAATAGCCTCATGCCTTACTTTACTAAATCCTTTAAGTCTTTACTCAAATATCAACTTATCAATAAAACTTTTCCTAATCATCTTCTTAAAAATTGTACTTCACCCCTCCCCCACTCTGCTTTATTTTCTTCCCAGCACTAGCCACCATCTGACATACTATATATTTTAATTGTTTATTTGCCCCTACTGTGCACCAGGTACGATTCTAAGTGCTGGGGATATAATGATAAATTAAACAGACTTATATTTCTTTGAAAAATGCCTCTGTGAGCTGCTTGGGGTTGGAGTGAATCTACAAGGGCATGGGTGAGTAGTAAAAGATGAGAACTGAAAAATCTTCTCAGGCACAATAAAAATGAAGAGGACAAAATTATCTAAAAGGTTTTCAAGCAAATTAAGTTATTGTATTAAGTTATATCAAATTGTTATTGAGTTAGTGATGTCATTTCTTAAGCTTAAAAATGTACGCATATAGTAAAAAATTTCAAATAGAACCAAACCATATACAATAAAACATAAGACTCTTTTCCACTCCAAACTTCTTGTTCTTTTAACGTAACTCCCTCCAACAGTTTTTCCTGCTTCCTTTCAGACATTTTCCATGCATATACTTACACATATGAATACATTATTTTTAACCAATTTGAAATCTTATATACAGACTGCGTTGCCTCGATTTTTTCACTTAATGTATTTCAGAGATGTTCCTATATGAATACATACAGGCCTGCCTCCTTTACAAAATCCTTTCTTTTAATATTTCATTTCATGGGTTGACACATTTTAAACTAATAACCTATTGATGAACCAAATAACACCTCAATGAACATCCTTAAAATACCTCTTTGTTACTTGTCCATGTGTAAACGTATCTGTAGGATAAGTTGTTAGACGCAGAATTGCTGATACGAGGATATGAGAGTGTTTGACACAGGAGTTTAAAGTATTTTTTTCCTCAAACTCTAGTTTCAATGAATGCAAACCTTGGTTTTACTTCTAGCGTTCTCACTGAGTTAGTCAAACATGGGCTTAATACTTCATCCCTTGCTGCTCAATTTCCTATCCTAATAACAAAGATATTTAATAGCTATGCAAATAATACACTGGAGATGTAATTTACTCAAGTGGCACCAGAAAGTACCACTTACGCACTGGGAGAATTGACTTAATAATGCAATTCCACAAGCCTTTATTAAAGGCTCAGTTTGTGGACCTGATTCATCCTGCTGTGCATGTCTCAGTCACATGTGTGGTCCTCAGACACTACAGGGAGGAGGATGAAGGATGCCTGCCGTGCCTTACCATCTGAAATTGCAGCAGTGCTGGGCCTGCTAGCCATGCTTTTAGTGGTCCAGCTGTGGCCAGCAGTAGAGCTTTCAATGGGCACACATTAATTGGAGGGAGGAAAACCCCTCTCTCCTAGGGAATCATGAGGGCATTCAGCCCCTCCCAGAACATCTGGGCTTGTTCCACCTCTGCCTATAACTGTGCATCAGGGTCACTGCAGGCGTGGGACAGACTATGTGGAAGTCCTTGCAGAGAATGTTAGAGCAGGAGCAGCCAACCTGCAAGTCTTAGGCTCACGAGCAGCTCTGGAAACATCACAGACAGCCCTTAAGGCAGACTTGAGGAAAAACTGCCAATAAAGTCAAACTTTTTTTCTTTTTTTGCAATAGAGCAGAAATATTATTATCAAGAACTGAAGCTACGGCCAGCCCCAGTGGCCTAGTAGTTAAGTTGGCATGCTCCACTTCAGTGGCCTGGGTTCGGTTCCTGGGCGCAGACCTGCACCACGCGTCAGTGGCCATGCTGTGGCAGTGGCCCACATACAAAATAAAGGAAGATTGGCACAGATGTTAGCTCAGGGCAAATCTTCCTCAGAAAAAAAAAAGAAGAAGAAATGAAGCCACACATTCCCAGTGGTATGCTGGTAAGCCAGTTCTCTGGAGGGGGAAATAAAAGCCATGATCTGTAGTGTTTGCCAATTTCCATGGTGTAAATACTTTCACCACGTGTTGGGAAGAGATATACACATTGGCTATGTGTACATCATAAGCTAATATGAGCTGGCCCTTGCTCACCATGGTACATTACTTTTATATAGAAGTGAAAGAACTGTTCATTGATCCAAACAGGATTGTTGTTTGCAAATTTTCACAATTGTGTCAATACTGCTGCCTGTCCAACTAATCTTGAGAGGTTAGGAATCATTTTATAACTAACAACAAAGAATATTGGTGTTCTGGTTACTATTGCTGCTAACAAAACTCCAAAACATAATGGCCTCAAGAAACTATTTTATGCACCCTCATACACTGCTGGTGGGAATACAAACTGGTGCAGCCTCTATGGAAAACAGTATGGATATTTCTCAAAAAATTAAAAATAGAAATACCATACGATCCAGCTGTCCCACTCTGAGGGATTTATCCAAGGAACTTGAAATCAACAATTCAAAGAGATTTATGCAGCCCTACACTCATTGCAGCATTATTCACAATAGCCAAGACATAGAACCAACTCAAGTGCCCATCAACTGATGAATGGATTAAGAAGATGTGGTATATATACACAATGGACTACTACTCAGCCATAAAAAAGACAAAATCATCCCATTTGCAGCAACATGGATGGACCTTGAGAGTATTATGTTAAGTGAAAAAAGCCAGACATAGAAGGACAAACACCGCATGATTTCACTCATATGTGGAAGATAAACACATGAATAAGGAGAACAGATTAGTGGTTACCAGAGGGCAAGGGGGTTGGGAGGTTGCAGGGGTGGGTGAAAGGGGTAAAGGGGCACATATATATGGTGACAGATAAAAATTAGACTATTGGTGATGAACACAATGCTGTCTACACAGAATACTGATAAATAATAATGTACAATTGAAATTTCACAATGTTATAAACCATTATGACCTCAATAAAATTTTAAAAAAGCTATTTTGTTATGCTTTCGGATTTTGTGGGTCAGGAGTTTGGATTGAGGAGATATGGGGATGGCTTATCTCTGTTATATGATAGGGACCTCAACTAGGAAGATTCAAAGGCTGGGTTTACTTGATAACTGGAGGGTTGGAATCATCTAGAAGGCTTTCTCACTCACATGTCTGGTGGCTGATACTGGCTTTCATCTATTAGCATAGCTGAGACTATTGGCCAGAATACCTACACAAGGCCTCTCCAAGTGGCTACTTGGGCATTCTCATCGAACAGTACCTGGGTTCTATGAGCAAGCATCCCAAGAGAATCAGCAAGAGTTGTATTGCCTTTTATGATGTAGCCTGTTTCCTGTTTGTTTCTTTGTTCAGGGGACCATGTAAAACACAATGTCATTTCTGCTAAAGTTATAAGCTCTTCAGATTCAAGAGGGAGGTAATACAGACCCTACCTCTCAATAGGAGTGTCAAAATCACATTTTGAAGAGTATGTGAGATCGGAGGTATTTTTGTGGCCATCTTTGGAAATTATAACATATTGGAATTGTCGTGTAGGGAAATTCAGAGAAGTAGGCTGAGAATGACTCCCATCCATCACTTCCCCAAACCTCCCTTGAAGCTTTGATCCTTTAGAGAGACATCTAAGAGCTGTGTTAACAATCCATTTTCTCTAGGTGTTCTAGACCCTATCACCAGAAAACAGTGTGGGGGGCTGTATTAGCTTAAGAAACCAGAAGAATCATACCCATCTATCCATTCATTTAACAAAAATTTATCAGGCACCTGCTTTGTGCCTGACACAGTGTGAGGTACTGGGGAGAACAGACAGATATGGTAGGGTTACAGTGGAGGAGCTTGGGTGACAATGGAGGAGACAAACAAAAAACAAAGTAACAAATGAATAAACAAAATATTAATAGCTTGTGACAGGTGCTAAAAAGACAATAAATAGGGTATGTGATTGAGAATGATTGGCATGGTGCTTATATTAGATAGTGTGGTCAAGGACAGACTTTCCGAAGAAGTGATTTTAAGATGATAAAATGAAGGAATAGGAAAGGCCATGGGAAGAGTATCTTGGAAACAGGAGATAGCAAATCTAAAGTCCCTGAGGTAGGAAAGAGTGAAGTGTATTCTAGGGGCATAGTGAGGAAGGGGGAGCAAGATATGACCAACAGGGCTACGTGGAGATAAAATTGTGGAGCCATCAGCATGAAGATGGCATTTAACACTGTAGGGAAGGAAAAAATGACTTGGGCAGAGTGTAGATGGGGCAGAGACGAGACGAGCGAGTGCACACAGGAACGTCCCATTTAGAAGTCTGTAGAGGCGAAAGAACCAGAAGAAGAGGTTGGGAACAAGAGCAGTGATGGAAGGGGAAAACTAGAAAGCACAAGAAGACAAATGTCTTATGAGAGACTGCTTCCAGAACGCAGGAGCAGCTATCTGCTGAATTCAGCTGATAAGCTGTAGCAGATGGGGTCAGACACGAGTGCACGGGGTTGAGAGCGTGAGTGTTCTTGACGTTGATGAGTCATTTCATTGGAGTGGAGGAACTGGAAGCCCCGTTGGAGTGGGAAGTGAAGAGGCAGAGGCAACATTTATGGTTAAATCTCTTGAACTTTTTTGCCGGAAGAGAGAAAAGAGAAATGGAGCATTAGCATTTTCTAGAGCAAGTTCTTCAGAACACTAGTTATATTATGTCTTGTTCATTTGGGCTGCTACAACAAAATACCTAGACTGTGTGGCTTGTAAACAACAGAAATTGATTTCTCAGTTCTAGAGGCTGGAAGTCTGAGATCAGGATACCAGCATGGTTGAGTTCTGGCGAGAGCCCTATTCCAGGTTGCAGACTGCCGCCTTCTCATGGTTTTCTTATATGGTGGAAAGAGAGAGCGAGAGAGAGAGAGACCTCTCTGGGGTCTCTTTTATAAAGACACTAATTCCTTTCATGAGGGCTCCACTCTCATGACCTCATGACCTCCCAAAGGCCCCACCTCCTAATACCATCACACTGGGGGGCAGGATTTCAACGTGTGAATTTTGGAGGAACACAAACATTCAGTCCATTGCTTAGTAAGTATTAATTGGCTTAATGCAGATGAAAAGTTTTGAGAAACTTAGATTTTAAAAAGTCTTTACTATCTATCTTTATAGAGCCTTGGTAAGCTAATGCATCATGAAGTTTTCTCCTTATTTGATGCCAGAAAGCTTTCCTTTTTTTTTTTTTAATTTTCAAGTTGTATTTTGCAGGACTAAAGAAATGAACTTTAGGAAATACTGAGTTTATCTTAATTTTTCATCCTTAAGTTTTATAGAGGGAAGAAAAGCTTACTAAATGTGCATTTCTATATCTTTTGCAAAATGATAGTGAGCACGTTATCTGCTGAGTTACTCAGTGTGCCTCATATAAAGAACTTTGTGACAAATTCCCCCTACAAACCCATAACAGGAAAAACAAATCACTTCTCCGAATGAACTGGGATGTTTAAAAATATCGATCAGTCAATCAAGGACAAATCACAACATTCTAGAACTAAAAATGATCTTAATGTAATCTAGTCAATTTCACCACTTTACAGAGGAGAAAACAGGCCCGGAGATGTTAAAGAACCCGCAGATGCCCTGCACTCCCTGGCAGCAAGGGCCCTCCCCCCAGCCCGGTCCTCTGGTCACTGCCCTGGAGGAAACACTTACTGTTCCTTTCGCCACACTGAGCTGCCAGGAGTCTTGGCAGAAGATCTCGTCCTCAACCACAGTAACCAACTTATCCCAGTTGCTGATACCATCTGCTATCCTTTCCTAAAATTATTGTTATTTTTCTGATTGTTTTTAGTGAGTATGCTTTTCCTGGCGTTTAGTTAACAATGCCAAATATTTTTAGAAGGCACAATCATAAATTATATTAATTTTTTAAAAAATGAGTATATAGAGAAATTTATAAGGTAGTCAGGATGTTTGGAACCTGGCAAGTATCTTCCTATGTAAACAACGTTAAACATGGTAGCTTCTACCACCAAAGTCCTTAATCCCAAATGTAGCTGAAATTCATTCATATGTCCCCGTTGGGTTGGCCCATTTATTATTATTGCCCTATGGGGACTTGGTAAGGTAAACCTTTATTCCGGCCTATTAGGGGTGAGACTTCTGGTGGCAGCAGAGGTGAGCACAAAGGACACTGTATGGGTCACAGTCCAGCAGAGCAAGTTAAGATTCCTGCGCTCGTGCTGACCCTCCTTCACTTGTTTCTTCTTCCATAACGTGAGGGGTAAAATGGCTTTGAAGGCTGCAATGAACCTTCCACTCCATCTCACACTATCATCTTTTCTACCGGAAGCATTCCTTTGTTTGTTTCAAGAATCTGGGACTTGAGCATTTGTTCTCCTCATGTACTCCTCCTACACTTTCTCAGTTTGCCACTACCCTCTCTCCACACCCAAGGGCATAGGGAAGCAAGAGTAAAGGTGGACATATGTCCTCACTTCAGAGAAGCTAGTCCTTGCAAACTCTGGGAGGAAAAATACAGAGGAGAAAGACAGACAGACAGAGACAGAGAGAGAAATTGTTTACCCTGGCTGTGTCAAGGCTCTTCCCCCTCTTGGCTTAGCTCCTAGCCAAGTGAATGACCTCCAGGACCAAGGCAAATGGGCAAAGGAGGGTGCAGAGAATCTTCCTTGCTCCTGAGAACTGCTCCACCCTCAGCTGTTTGGATGTTGGGGAGAAATTGAAAGAAACTTTATAGTGAAGTTTTATGATATTCATACTCCTTAGCTCTTATAACACCATGGGTGATATTATATTTTTTAAAGATGATGGGAAAACTGGAGTTTAGAGACGTTAAATAACTTACATAAGTTAAGACTTTATAAAAAGACTATGAACATAGGTCCATTTGTATAGTGAAATATAACATACATTCAGAAAAGTGTATAAACGGAGATGTAGCAGTTCATTATATAATCATAATCACATTATATAAGCATAATAAGCATCAACTGCCCCCCAAACTACCGTGTCCCCTAAAAGTCACCACCCTCCTGACTTTTATGGGAATCACATCTTTGCTTTTCTTTATAGTTTTTCCACCTAAGCATAAAGTTTGGTTTTGCCTGTTTTTTGAATTGTAAAAGATGAATTCATAGAATATGTGTTAAGTGTCCAGCTTCTTCTGCTTGACATTATATTTGTGCAACTTTAAATTACATGAATAGATCACAATTCTTGAAAACTATTCCATATTGAGGGTTTTGGGGTTGTCTCCATTTTCCAGCTACTTCTAATAATGCTGTTGTGAACATTCTTTTACATATTTATTGGTACACATTAGTGTTGGATATATAACATTTGCATATATATATGTATCTATAAAGTTATGTGTTGCTTAAGCACAGGGGTACGTCCTGAGAAATGTGTCGTTAGGTGGTTTCATTGTTGTGCGAACATCACAGAGTGTACTTACACAAACCTAGACGATATAGCCTACTACACACCTAGGCTATATGGTACTAATCTTATGGGACCACTGTTGTATATGTGGTCCGTTGTTGACCGAAACGGTTGTCATGCAGTGCATGACTGTATGCATTAGGATGTGTACCTTTCTGGAGTATATCACATGGTTTGGGTATTTTCAGCTTTAGTAGATAACCCAAACAGTTTTTGAAAGTGGCTGTTCAATTTACATCCTCACCAGAAATGTATGAAAGATTCAGCTGCATCTTTGCCAACACTTGTTATTATCATTCTTTTACAACTTAGCTATTCTGGTGCTTGTGTAGTGTTATCTCGGTGTGGTTTTAATTTGCATTTACCTGATTACTAAGGAGGTTGAACACCTTTACATATATTTATTTAATATTTGCATTTCCTATGTTGTGAAGTGCTTGTTCAAGTCATTTTCCCTTTTTCTATTGGGTTGTCTTTTTCTTCCTGATTTGAAGGGGTTCTTTATGTAGCCTGCATACAAGCCCTATGTCAGTTATTTTTATTGAAAATTTCTTCTCCCGCTCTATAACTTGCCTTTTCACTCTCTTTCTGGTGTCTTTTGATGAACTGAAGCCCTTAATTTCAATGTAGTTCAATTTATCAATTTCTTTCCTTCATGTGCCTAAGATCATGAAGAAATTTGCCAATATCATCTACCAGAGTTGTATAGTTTGCCTTTCACATTTAGATCTACAACTGAGTTTTGAATATGGGTGAAGTAGGGACAAATTTATTTTTTTATGTAGATATCCAGCTATCCCTGAACAATTTATGAAAGAGACTATTCTTTCCCATCTATTATAGACATTTATTGTACCAATATTTGTGCTTGAACAAGAGTATATTTCTTTTAACTTGACAAAAAAAACCCACAGTCACTGAAACACATTTATCTAAAGCTATGACTTATCTAAAATTTGGAGAATGTCAAACAAACCTAATTATTTCTATAATCCTTTCTTTTATAAGGTGAAGGAGCAAATCTTGAGTTACCTGGTGACTTTCCCAAAAACCCAAAGATAGTTTATGTATGTAAGCATGTTAATATTTTTATTATTCTGAATTCAAGCCTAAACTTGGGTAAGGCAAAAATGAAGAGTTTTCAGATATGAGTGTAAGTCAAAATTATCTAAAGGCAAGCGATAGTTACAGATGCTGTTTTGAAAGGGTACAGCAAAGAGGAACAATGATTATTAAAAACTTTTAACTTTTTTCATAAATAAGGAAATTTAGTTAAAATTAGTTAAAGTGACAAAGGCCCAAAGAAGATATGCTTAGAACAGATAAAGAAGATGTGCTATATACATATACAATGGAATATTATTCTTCCAGGAGAAAGAAGGAAATCCTGCCATTTGCAACAACATGGTGGATCTTGAGCTAAGTGAAACAAGTCAGACAGAGAAAGACAAATACTGTATGGTATCACTTACGTGTGAAATCTAAAAAAGCCAAACTCATAGAAACAGAGACTAGAATGGTGGTTACCAGGGGCTGGGGGTGGTGGGGGAAACCAGGAGATGTTGGTCAACAAATACAAACTTCCAGTTATAAGATGAATAAATTCTCAGGATCTAATGTACAGCGTGGTGACTATAATTAGTAATACTATATTATATACTTGGAAGTTGGTAAGGCAGTAGATCTTAAATGTTCTCACCACACACACAAAAAAAGTGGTAATTATGTGACATGATGCAATGGTGGTAATCATTTTGCAACATATAAGTGTATCAAATCAACAGGTCGTACATCTTAAACTTACACTATGTTATATGTCAGTTATATCTCAGTAAAGCTGGAAAAAAAAGAATGTATACTTAAGATCCATCTTTTTCTGAGTTATTGAAAAAGTTCATTTTTTATTAAACTTTTAAAACTAATCTTAATGCACCTTTATATGTCCATGCCTTTCAAAATACCTGTGCATATAAGTATACATTAAATTTAAAGCTTTCAACTTCAGTTTTAAATGTAGTTAACTTGATTGCGTAAAACTGTGTTTTGTATATATGTATATGTGTGTGTGCTATACACATATGTATGGACGGATATGTATATATATTTATTCCCTCTCGACTCCAAATTCACCTTCCCTTATTCTGCTTTGTGGTTCTTTAGCCGGATCCTATAAACATTTCTCCTTTGCCAGGAGGCATGATATTAGGCTTTGTCAGTGGAGGGTGCTGGAGGGACAACGCGGAAGCCAGGGACTTCTCTTCCTGTTTGCAGTGTGCTTTTTTCTCTTCTTGCTTCTGGCATGCAGGACACTCATTGGCCTTTACACCCCAGCAAGTTTCAGCCACATCCCTGAGGACCATTCCCTAGTGAGTTTAGCAGCACCACACAGGGGCTTCCCAACGAGTTCCGCCAGTGCCTGAGCTGAGTGAATCTCCTCCCTCTCTCTCTCACACACACACCACACACACACACACACATGAACACATACTGTACTCATGGAGTTTTATTTATTAATTATAGTTAATAGCTTTTTATAGTTAATTATAGTTATGATTCTTTTGTTTATAGTTAATTATAGTCATGATTCTTTGCAATGTTCAAATTATCTCAAATTTTGGTCAGTGGGAGCCTCTTCGAGCTGGCTCCCGTGTCCCTTTGCATTGCTCCTATTAGTCTGTAAGCGCTTCCTTGCTGTCTGACACAGCAAGATATTCTTTTTATTTTCCTGCTTGGGATTCGTAGAGCTCATTGAATATGTGATTGTTGTCCCTCTATAATTCTAGAAAATAGTTACAATCTCATCAAGTATTGCTTCTTCCTCACTCTCTCTACTCTTTTTGGGACTCTGATTTAATGTCTGTGAGACTTTCTTACTATGGACTTTCTCTGTTCCTTTCCATACTAAACTTTTTTTTTCCCCTCAGATAGTAACTATTTTCAGTTAACATAACCAGCCCACTGTACAGCATACTAAATCATAAAGACTTCTGGAAGTACAAATTGAAGGAAGGTAATAACTCTACTAAGTTACAAAATTTTGGCAAATTAATACAATCTCATTAATACAATAAAACCATATTTAGTGATAATTTTCACTCAAACAATATCTTTTAAGCACCAAATCAAAAGACTGTGGTTTTTATATATATATATTTTTTGAGGAAGACCAGCCCTGAGCTAACATCTGTCGCCAATCCTCCTCTTTTTGCTGAGGAAGACTGGCCCTGGGCTAACATCTGTGCCCATCTTCCTCTACTTTATATGGGACGCCGCCACGGCATGGCTGACCAGCAGTGCATCCGCTGGTGCCTGGGATCCGAACCCGCGAACCTCTGGCTGCCAAAGCATGAACTAAACTGCTAGGCCACTGGGCCAGCCCCCAAAACACTCTGGTTTTTAATGGTGGTTTACAACAGAGCAGGCTATTTTATACAAATTAATACATAGAATACTTAAAACTATACAATTTCTCCCTTAAAGTGAGTAGCTTTTAGCAAGCTGTTGAAGCCACAGCAGGGCAATCGTATATACATAAAGGTGGCTCTGCTTTGTTCTGAGCTTGGTCCAAAGCCAGACAGACTGCCAATGTGTGAAAAGCTTTAAAATTCTACCTTAAGGAGATTAAATATGCCAATACTTTTTCAAAAACTGTTAAATTTTCACATAGTTACTGGAACCCTCAAAATTAGGTGAACATTTTGAACAACATTAATTTCAGATGATCCATTTTGTGTAAAAGCCCTGCACCTCTTTGTTTTGGTCAGAAGTCACATAGCCTTTGTTCAGATTATTAAAAAAAATTCTACCCAAAATGTAGTTGTATTTTTAAAATAACAAATAAATATATTGTCAGCTTAGAGACATCTCGGGGACCCAATGTTGTATAGCAATTTTCACTATCATTTCTCTACAAACGCTGCCGCTGCCGTAGTTGTCCTTATCTTCCTCTTGCTGAAGCCACCAACACTTCAGTCTCAGCATTTAATTTACTTATCGCTCATTCTGTTGCATCTCAGCCTTTATTAGCATTTGAAGATATTGTACTTGCCATTAGTCCTTCTGGGTAACTGCTGAGACTGCCTCCTTTCACAGTCATTATGACTTCTTGAGTCAAAAGAGTTTTTTCTGAGACTTGAATATGTGGTTTTTATGTGTCTCCCATCTACTGAAACCATGTTTATAAAGGAAATATTAGTATATTTAAGTTTCACTATTTTCTCTACAGGATAAACTACAGAATGTTCTCACACATGTGTTTTGGTTCTTGCTGCATCAGTAAGTGAATTCACAATGGAAGGCAGTTCTTGCTTTGTGCTGATAAGTCTACGGCTGCGCAACTTTCCAGAGGGATCTATGTGTCCATCCAATGCATCAACCCCAACCATACTTGGCTTCACAGGGTTTGTGTGTGTCTGCATTGCAGCTGTTGTAACAGTTTCCCATGGATGGTAAAAGACATGCCCTGAAGTCCAGATCTTCATGGTGGTGGTGAACTGTGTGATGTCTGGGTGGTACTAGGAAACAATGAGGCAAAGAGATGACATCTGTCCCCACCTCCCTATATCCCCCAGACATCCCAGCTGGCTACCTCTATACTATACTCTTTAACCATTTTATTCCTTCATGCTACATTCTGTATAATTTCTCATGACTTATCCTGCAGTTCACTAATTCCCTTCAATTGTGTCTAATCTGCTATTGAACCCATCCATATAGTTTTACATTTTATTGTGTTTTTGTTTTTATAAAATTCTCTTATTGTCTGCTTTGTCATTTTTCATATTTTTTCCTATTCCTACAGAGATCCTCAAGTTTGTCTTTTATTTATTCAAATATAGTAAGCATGATTATTTTATAGACCCTTTGGTGATTCCTACATTTAAGTCTTGTGAATCTGTGTTATCTGTTGCTTCTGCTGGTTCTTTCTAGCTTCCTTATGTGTCTTGTTATTTTTGACTGGATACTGGATGTTTTATTTGAGAAAAAATTGTAGAAATAATTTGAAGCCTATAACTAATTAAGGAAACTTCATCCAGATTGGATTTGTCATTGCTTCTGCCAGGCACGGGAATGCTACCACTTTGAGATCAACTTAAATCAAGTTCAAGGCTTGAAATTCACTAGATGACCCAGAAACAAAGCTCAGGCGTAATTCCCCGTGAAGACTGGTCCATTCCCGGACCAGCCTTACCCTGTAGACCCTTTAAGGTCCCAACATTGTGGGGAGAGTTTCTTGTTATATCCCCATAATGTTTATAGTATTCACAAGGGAAATATTCTGGGATAGACATATATCTTCAGGGAAAAGATATCTTTTATTTTTTTGCCTTTTTTTGTTCCTGAATTATAATTTTCTTTTCAGTTTTTATAATTTCCTATTATTTTGTCAGCTCTTAGATTTAAAAAAATATTTTGTCCAATTTTTTTTGGGGGGGGGTTAGTGTTAGTTTGAATAATATAGCCCATGGTACTGGAATAAAGCAGTCCTCTTGGATATATTCTGAAGGTAAGCCTAACAGAACTTTCTGACTGAATGGAACTCACGGATAAAGAAGGTCAACTGCATGTAACAGAAAGAGGAGTCAGAGATGATCAGAAGATTTTTGACCTGAGCATTTAAGAATAAAGAAGCCGATAACTGAGATGAGAAAGACTGAGGAGGGAGCAGGCTGGAGGAAGGATCAGGAATTTATTAAGGGGCATGTTAAGTTTAAGATGCCTAATAGGCATGCTGGGGAAGAAATTGAGTAGGCAGCTGGGTATAAAAGCCTGGAATTCAGAGAAGAGGTTAAAGGTGGACATAGAAAATTTGGAACCCTCGATATACAGATATTTAAAATTGTGAGATTGGTTGAAGTCACCAGGGGAGTGAGTATAAATAGAGAAGAGGTCCAAAGACCTAACAGACATTCAGGAAATATTAATTCTCTCCTCTTCTTCTCCTGAAGGCCTATATGAGTATAATGTACTGCCAGATGTAAAGATGGGAAGTTTTTTCTTTTTTTCACTGGAGACTAATATAATAAATGAAAAAATTTAGACACAAAGAATTTGTCACCATGTCCTGTCACTCTACTTCCTTACTATCGTTCCAGCCTTCCCCTTTCCCCATCCCCATCACACTGCTTAGTCTGGGCTCGCAACATTTCTCAGCTGTGTTACCACAGCCTCAGAGCTGGTCGTCCTGCTTCCAGCCCATGCCTTCTCAGGTTTCCTCCACACCAGGGCCAGAGTGATCCTCCTGCAACCAAGCATGATTGTTGAAGATCCGCTCTTAAAGTGGTGGTCATAGTTTAATATTTATTAACATCATTTTTACAGATTTAGGTGGACAAGACTATACTAGTGACAAGGGTTTTGCAAACTGAGGATACAACGTAAGCTCTTTTCAAGAATATGTGAGTGAAGGGACAGCATTTTTGGCAATTATTTCCTATTCGTTGCAAATCATGCGTGATAATTAGGAAACAGAATTACAAATAAAAGACCAGGACATTTGTCAATTCTGTTCCCACTCACCACTTAGTTTTCATTCTATACATCTATCCATTTCTAGCATATAAGGGTCTGCATTTTCCAGTCTCTTAGTCAGAAGTTGATTACTCAGGGAGAATGCCATATTTCTGCTAAAAGTTCCTTTGAAAATAAAATTTAACCTTGTCTGCCAGGATAAGTTGGATGTGGATCTGAGTGAAGGCAGGAGAGTAAAGTGGGTGACCTTTCATTTTCCTTGACAATATTGATTTGATTTTGGAGTCTATTTCTGCAATAGTTTCCTATCTCTACCTTACTCTATATCTTTATTTCTTTTATCTTTTGGACCACACAGAAGCTGTGTCAAAATAAAAGATAAAGTTATCAAAATAAAATGCTGTTTTTAATGTGAGCCCTTTGGAAGACGGTTTAGGACCAACGTTTATCTTTACTATAACTGAAATGCATCTAGTGCTTATTTTGGGTCAGGCTCTGTGCGAAGCACTATGCACAGATGATTTCGTATAACCTTCACCACAGCTCTTGGGGGCAGGTACTTTTATCATCCGCATTTTAGAGACGAGGCACGGAGAAGTTACATAATATGTTCAGAGCCAGTAAGAGGCAATTGAACTCCAGAGCCCTTGCATCCAACCCCTATGCTGTAAGGGCTCATGGGTGGACATCTGCCCACAGTAGTACTTCAATTGTAGTGAGTTTATACAATTTTCATACACTGAGGACCAGCGATACAAAGACCTAGGTCAATATGAGGTATAAAGAGTACATATGCACCTTGATTTCAAGTGGACTTATTCTCAAACCCTTTTCCTTTGAGCTTCTCCATTTTTCCATATTCTTTGCCTTCTGGTCTCATCTCTTACCAGTATCTTTTCCTATCTTGCATTTCTGAAAGTTTGCAGCATACTAGACACTAATAATGGTTTCAGTGGATACTCTGGCTTTTTGGGAAAAGGAGCTGAGAGCTGAACAGACTTGCCCTGCACAGGGGATGGGAGAGCTTGAGAGAAATCTTGACTAGGAGAGGAGGCGGCATCAGAGAGAGGACTCTGTGGATTAAGCACTGGGAGAGAGGAGTATAGAGACCTCTTCGGGGAGGTCTGGACTTCAGAGAACAGTAATACTCTACCATATGTGATACAGCCTTTCCGTGTGATTCCACAAAATCTTCAGTAATGACTTCAGAAATGATGACATTCTTGAGTAGTTTGAAACTGCTGAAAGGCTGAGTGCATGTTCTGGTTAATTTAGCCTGAATCAAAATCAACAGGCATGGATGAGGGAATACAAGTATGGCAGATAAAAGATTTTTGATCAGACAGTGGGAAATTGGCAATCAGGGTATCAGAGGTGGAGAATTCCTTATCATGGCTTAATCCAGGGTCTGATCATGGGAGAGGTGACTGAAAGGGAGGGGCAGTGAAGGTCTTTGGAAATGAGGATGTGAAGACAGTGAGGAAGAATTCATTCATAACAACCCTCATGTTCTGATGATTATTGCTTACTCTTGACTGCTATCATCATTACAAGCCAATCACTGTTTTTGTGTGTTTCCAATCCACTGCATCGATGTAACATCAAAATATCCAGGTGGAAAGTGAAAAAGAAGGTGGTTTGAGTAACACCAAGCATCCAGCAGCAGGAAGATAAAATGTCAAGGTGATTAACAAAATCACTCTTTTCCAGACATTTTGAAGTCAAGTAGAAACAGCCAGAAAGTGGATATTGGCCCACAATTTCCTAGAAATGAAATTTAGAAGTCGGAATAGGTCATTGCACCTGGCCTGAGAGCCTGCAGAAAATGGGGCCTCCGTGTTAGCCAAAATTAAAGCTATCCAGAAAGATGAAAGGCAGACAAGAGCCTGGGAAGTCTGTCAAAGGAATGATTTTGAAAATTTAGGTAACAAGAGATGAATGGCAATGTCACAGGTAAGATGAAACAGCCTGGGAAGTAAAACCCACATAAGAAGCAAAGGTCAAGAAATACGGGAGGATAAAGCTCAGGACGCTTTAGTGGTTCAGGCCTTTGGGGAACATTCTTCTGAACATAAAGTGGAATGAGGCATCAAAGAGAGCCTTCCCAAAGTTTAAAGCCTTATTCTTACCTGTAGTCTAAGACAGGATTTAAATTTTATTGGAACAAGGTACAGATAAAGAATAAAAAAATGTAAATGCACTACATAATCTTCTTAAGTAGAAAGAGTCAGAATTTGGATATGAGGAATAGAGAAAAGAGGGACTGGTTCTGTTGACCATGTTCTGTAGATGCTTTTTAGGCACTAATGTGCATGGAATCACCCCGGGATCTTTGTTGCAGATTTTGATTCAGAATGTCTTCAGTGGAGCCAGAGATTCTGTGTTTCTAGAAAGCTTCAAGGTGATGCCAATGCCTCTTGTCCTCAGACCACACTGTGAGTGATAAGGCTGTAGAGCAGAGCTTTTCACACCTAGATGTCCAAGAAAGCTCCCCAGGGAATAGTGATATGCAGCAGGGTTTTGAAACCAAAGCTATTGAAAAACTTGTTGGAGATTAATTAATTCAAGAACCAGAGGAATCAGGACCACCATGAAGCTTCGTCAAATAAAACGTTTTCTCCCAGCAGCATGTGGGAAAAAATATTGTAGATGTTTGTATAAAATGTCTAAAGCAGCCATCAGAAATTTGAGGTGGGGATCATATGTTTTCAGTAAATCATACAGTGTCTGTTTTAAAGATGTTGAAGAGCTGGAGTGGGTAAAAGAGGATAGATGAAATGAGTAAATCTGTGGATGCATTAACACTTTGTAGCTTCTTTAATCAAACTTGTAATTGTTTAGATAATAAATGTGGCCAGTAACTTCTAGGTACTTAAGGAGCTTGGAACAGAGAGAGAGAGAGCATGGGTGTGTGTGTGACTGTGTCTATCTGAGAGTGAGTGTATATGTGTGTGAATGCTGTGTTTAAAAGCAAAAGCATGCAAGTGTGTGTGTGTGTGTGTGTGTGTGTGTGTGTGTGTGTGTATTAGTCAGAGAAGCCCTACCTTCACTGAGAACCCAGGGCCAAGAAATGCTACCATCCTGCCTAAGTGCCATACCGTGTATTATATTCAGGTGGTAAAAATATGATGCTCTTCAAGCACCTACCCTCTTCCAATTCCCTGGATTCTTCATCTAATTTTTGTAGATTCCCTACATCTTCAGGACTCAACAGGATTCAGTCTCTGCTACATCCAAATTTGTCCCTTTTAGGAGAACATAATTAGATGCAAATACAAATCACAACTATTGTCAGAATTCAAATGAGTTCTGATGAGAGTTAATATTTTCCATATATAGAAGTACTGATTCAGAGCATACAATAAGACAAAAATTCAAAATTAAGCAGAAACCACTGTTTCTCTAGCAGAAATAGCTATATTATATTCATCTTATAGAGATTAGAATTTTGCAATCCAGATATCAGAGCTTTATGCTATAAATTATTTATCCTCCCTCCCAAATCTTACCCTCCATGAAGACAATTGAATAAATGAATATGGGACAGAATTAGTTGAATGCAATTATCTTCACTTTACAGTTTAATTTCAGATCTTGTCTCATTAAAACAATTATCCAGGAAAGCATTATGTTGAACAAACACATGACCGTGATGTACTGTATGTATTAACCAGAATTCTTTTGCAAGTGACAGACTCAGCTCACACTGATTTAAACCAAAGGAAAATGAACTTGTGGAGTCACATAACTACAAAATTGAGGTACACTTTAGGTACAATTGGACCCAAAGTGATGAATTTTCAATCTCTTTACCTTCTTCTGTTTCCTTTGAGTCTTGGCCTTATTCAATCCTATAGCACACAGCTCTTTCCAATGAAGGAAGGTGTCTGAAAGCAGCGTGAACTTATAGACTTTAGGACAGAAAAATCCTTGGGAAGATTGTGATTCAGCCTGGCTTACACACCCATCTCTGGAACCATCATTATGGCCATAGGGCTGGAGCTGTCTGTTGGCCTCACTTGGGTCACATGGCCATCTCTGGGACTAAAGTGTGGTCGGTATTGTCCCCACCTTGACAACTTGAATGTAAGAGGGATGTTTCCCCTGAAGGAAGGGGTGACAGGCAGATTAACAGTGCACTTCTACTCCATTACAGGTCTAGCTTGAATGGCAGGTAAGATGAGACGCATGGGGCGACTGTGAAGGACAGGAAGACAAGTATGTGGAAGGTGCTCAGGGAAGTTTAAGGGACAAGACATATAAACAACAGAGGAGTCTCAAATTAACATGTACGTGTATGTGTGTACAGCAAGACTTATGTCTGTTGGTAATGGACTTCAGACAAGCTATCAAAGTGGTAATGTGTCTACAGATTTACTCATTTCATCTATCCTCTTTTATCCACTCCAGACCTGTAATAGAAAATGAGGTTGTCAGGCTGCAGTGGCTCTTCTTGGGAGATTTCACAAGCATGAAAGCATTTATTATTAAGTGCAGGAATGGTTCATAATGATGCGTGATCTTTGATATAAAATTAACCCCACTTATCTTTAAAGCATGATTATGATGTCTGTGTGTTTTGTCAGGAGCTCAGCTGATCTCGAGAGAGCTGAGAAGTCAGGGGTCAGAGTAGTCGACTAAAGCAACAGGTCAAAATGAACGTAACAGTGAAGTCTTTAATCACACACTTGGACAGCATGAGCAAGAGGCTAAAACCAGATAAAGGACCAAATACCCCTGTTCCATCTTCCCCATGGAACAGTGCGCCTGGCGAGGTTCCAGTGGACCAAGGCAGACGTGGGTGTCGTCTCTCTGTTGAGGGAGCCCTGAACAGAAGGCTCCTTCAGTTTAATGGCTCCTAATGGCTCCTTTGTGGATCATATATAAACATGATCAGACTCATGTTTAATCTGGGGGCTGGAGGGAGGAGAAAAGGGGTGCTAGAAGTGGAAAAGTACTGGACACTGAGTCAGTGTGAGGAAAATGTCTTCAAGGTTTCCCAATAAGGAGACCTCCAAATGGGGGTGCCTGGCTAGGAATGCAGTTGTGCCTAAGAGCATGGCGAGTCAAGGGGGCGTGAGTCCTTGACTGCAACTCCCCTCCAAGCCTGCAATGCACTGTGTACACCAAGTGTTGTGTGGGCAGGGCAGTTTCCCCCAAGGGGCCGGCCGGGTGGAGCCTTTGTAATTGCTTATGGTCGGTTCTGAAAAAATCACACCAAGGTTTCTAGCCAGGAATCAAACTCCTCAAATTTGTTCCTATTAAATAGTATAAAGGGTAGAGTTTCGATAGCATTTTAAAATACACACACCAAAAAAAGGTATATTTTTTCCTATGGCTCACTCTTACCATGGTGAGGAAGCTAAATAAGAGTTGACAAGAAGTGAGGCATTGTTATTTCTAAACTGGTCCCAGGGGATCCTTGTGCTATGCAGAATAATACGCATTCGAAGACCCTCAGAGTTAAAAGGACCTATAGATTTAATTTTATACAAAGTCTTAATGCTTATATATTACCCATCCCCAAGTGGTCTTCCCGCCTATGGCTGAATTCCAGTGACAAGAACCTTGTACTTTCTGAAGTAATTCATCATGTTTTCTCAGGCTTCGATGGTCAGAAAATTCTTTCTGAGGCAAAATTTGTCACGCTGTCTCTTCACCCACTGATCATGGGGCCGTTTAGAACAACTATATCCTCTCTTTCAACAGGCTGTTCTTCAAATGTCTGAAGTTAATAGTCACAGGGCTTTCAGTCTAGTCTTTCCGGAGCACGTGTCCTTAGTTGCTTCATTATCATTGGAGAATATACTTTTGAGAACCCTCACTCTCTAGCCCATCTCCTCTGAGCAGCCTTGCCTGTCAACATCCCTGTGAAAGTACAGAGCCCACAGCCATTCAAATGATGCAGAGAGCAACCATCATCTCTCTGGTTTTAGATTTTGTATTTTTATTAATGTGCCTAAGATCAAGTTAGCTCGTAGGACTTGTTCTATCACACTGTTAACACACGTTGAGCTTACTATAAAAGAAAACTCCCAAGTTTTTCTCATGAAAACTTCACATCTTCTCTATTTCTACTTGTTCAGTTGGTTTTGGACTCAAATTTTTAGTGTAAAAAATGCAGCCTTATGTATTTCTCAATCTGATATTTATCATAAGGTCCCCAAGTCTGTCTTAATAGCATAGTAGGGAAAAAATAAAGAAAAGTGTTTAAGCACATAGACTTTTTAAAATCCTTTATATTTTAAAATAAACCAGATGCAAAACAAAGGTATACTTGATGAGTTATAAGGTGAACAATTGGGTCAGGATATAGAACTTTGCCAGTCACCCCAGAAGCCCTTCCATGTGGCCCATCCAAGTCTCAAGACCCGCTTCCCTTAATAGGACATTACTATATTAATATGGTAATACAAACTAATCTAGTAATCAGTTATTTGTGTTATTTAAATATTTTTCTATCCAGATACATCACTAGACACTTATAGTTTAGTCCTGCACATTAAAAAAAAATTATGACCAAGTCTCTTTTAATGTCTAGTTTTCCCTCTATCTCTTTATTTTTCTTAAAATTTCTCTGTTACATTGGACCTGAAGAGTTATCTATAGTGTGGAATTTTTTTTTCCTTTTTTTTTGGTGAGGAAGATTAGCCCTAAGCTAGCATCTGTTGCTATTCCTCCTCTTTTTGCCGAGGAAGATTGGCCTAGGACTAACATCCATGCCCGTCTTCCTCTACTTTAGATGTGGGATGCCTGCCACAGCCTGGCTTGATAAGCAGTGCATAGGTCTGTGCCCGGGATCCAAACCTGCTAACCCTGGGCCGCCCTGGACAAGTGCACAAACTTAGTCACTATGCTACCAGGCTGGCCCCTACAGTGTGGAATTTTTTATGCATAGTCATGGTGCAATTCAACATGCTCCTCTGCCCTTTGTATTTCCTGCAAATTGGTAGTTGAATCACAAAGTCTTGATCAAAATCATGTTCAATCCTTTTGGCAAGACTATAGGTAGCACTGTGTTCTTCCCCCCTCCCCAGCTTTACTGAGATATAATTGACATATAACATTGTGTAAGTTTAAGATGTACAATGTGTTGATTTGATACACTTACTTATTGCAAAATGATTACCATCAGAGCTTTAGCTAACACCTGCATCACATCGCATAATTACCATTTCTTTTTTTGTGGTGAGAACATTTAAGTTCTACTCTCTTAACTGTTAGGTGTAAATACGGTAGTATTAACTATAATCACCATGCTGTACATTACATCCCCAGAACTCATTCACCTTATAACTGAAAGTTTGTACTCTTTGGATGGTGCTGTGTTCTATCGTGAAGAGGCACGTCATGTCTGGACATTTTTTTGTGATGTTGGCAGCAGATGATGCTCAATGCCTGGATCCATTAATTCACTGGGATTTGGAAATAGTGATATTTTAGTTGTATCACTTCTTGCAATTTATTTATTGTAGAGCTCTTTATAAAGAGACATTTCATTCATCTACAATTTGGTTATTGAGTGGTATAGTTTATATAGAAAAGCAGGATGAATATTTTTTATTTCCCTTTATTTACAGTTTTCAAGATGATAAATTGGCTTCCTATCATTCTCGGAAGGTGAACAATTAGATTTTAAAAATATCATTATGAACCCATTGATTTAATGGACTTAATCAGTTGCAACCACCTCTTTGAAGCTCAAATTGTCCCTCTTTGGTTGGTGGGAGCCTCTTCAGGCTGGTGTCTGAGTATATTTGACATGACCCTAGTAGTTTTTGATAGCATCCTGCTGTCTGGTATTCTCAGCTCATTTCCTACCCTAGACCGGGAATCAGTCATTTCCCCAATAAATTCTAGGCTCTTTTGGTGGAAAGGGTATTTTAAGACCGTACTCTGGGTGTTAATTGTTTCTAGGCTCTCATTAGGCAGAGTTAAGACATAGCTCTCTCTATATACTACATGCTGTATAATCTCCTGAGCTCATACTGACTTTTTTATTACTTGTTTTATTTTACTTATTTATTATTGAGGTATAATTGACATACAATGTTATATAGTGTCAGATGTACAACATAAATGATTTGATATTTGCATGTATTGCAAAATGATCACCACAAGTCTAGTTAACATCTGTCACTGTACATAATCACAAATTTTTTTTCTTGTGATGAGTCATGAATTCATTTTGACTTTAAATTCAAATTCAAATCTAGAGGGTTTTTTCATGATATTTTATATTACTTCTGTATCTCATTTTTCCACACTGAGAATCTGAGTATCCTTGTTCTCAAGGACCGGAGGAATGATAGAATTTAAAAATTTCATAGGTACTTATTTTCCTTTTCCCACATTTCATACCTAATAGTCTAACAATATTTATAGTAATACTACCACCACCAGTTAAATTTTTTTGCATATGTGCTCACCATTCTCTGCTTCTTTTTGCAATTGTATCATATCTATACTGTCTGAATATATAGAAAATGGGAATTTAGTTCTACAAGCAGATGTGTATTTAATATTCACCATTCCTCATTTTGATGTCTCTCTAATTATTTGACACTCATTCTTTAGTATATATTTGATTTCTCTCTAGTCAGTTGGAAGTTTATTTGTTAGTATATTTTCAGTAGAGGCTTATGGAAACAATATTTCCTAAGTTCTTACCATGTGAGTTTGCCCATTGCCTTTATATTTGAAAGTCAGTTTAGTTTAGTCTGTTATCAGGTTATATAATAGTTGCTTCACAGCTTTCCTTGGGTGTCTAAAATACGTTACTCCACTTTCTTCTGCCATAAACATCGATGTTCAAAATTCTAATGACAATTTACTTTTATTTCCCTTATGTGTTATTTATTGGTTTCACCTAGATGATCACAGGATTTTTCCTTTTTCTTTAAAGTCTAGTGGTTTACTGGACTATGACTTGACGGTGATTATTCGGGGTCATTATTGTCCCATACGTGGTATGCTCCTTCAGTGTGTACTTTCAAATTTCCTTTTTTTCAACTTCAGGAAAGTTTTCTTAAATTATATTTTTTAGTGTTTATTCTGTTCCCTTGTTTTGGGTTTCTTCTTTTGGAACTCCTTTTATCTTTATAAAAGATCCTCTTTGCCCATTTTCAATATTTGTCACATTTTCTTGAGTCCTTTTTATCTCTACATTTCTTTTTAATTAAAAGAATTTCCTCTTTTCACCTTCTATTTCTCTTAAATCATCATTATTGTGTTTATTTGCTTTGTGTTCCTTCTAGTTTAGTCTTCACTTCAGAAATGATCTTTTCTTTCATTTTCATTTCTTTCCTGTGTCCTATTACCTCATTTCTGAGGTGAAGGTGTGCTGTTGACCCCACCAGGTAAAAGCAAACTGTGTCAAGATGTCATTTGGAGAAGACAGGTGGGAAGAAACTGATTTACCTCAAAGGAAAAAAATTATTGAGAGAGACATTTAAAACAGATGAGACGCATTACTTTAACTGATAAGTTTAAGTCCCTGTGTCACTCACCCATCTCATCTTCCTCCATACTTTCCCATTAAGTAGGGGCTCAGGAGAAAGATAAACCAATTATATGAGAAGGAGAAGTTTTCTTACACATCTGAGTACTCTTCTGTACAATTTTGACCCACTAATCTAGGGCAGTCCGTATTCTAGAAAAAAAGTAAAGGAGGGATCTATCTATCTTTATATCTCTTCGTTTCCATGCCAGTCCAAACTCTGCATGGAGAGGAAAGAGGGAAAGTAGAATTCTGAAATAGACTGAGTACATTTTTATCATACTAGCCAATATATTTTTTTTATCTGTTATTTTGGAATTATGCTTCTCTTGATGTGTGTAAGAAACATGTAGCAATAAGGGTGATTGTGGGTTGGTGGTAGGTTTGGGGAGATCTTTACAGTTCAAAATTATTAAAGAAAGGATCTCCCTGAATTACTTTCTAAGACATACAAAGAGAGTATTATTTTTTTTTAATTTGAATAATACATTTTATTTAACTCAGTTACATCTAAAATATATCATTTCAACATGTCATCAATATAAAAAAATTAATGAGATATTCTACATTATTATTATTAATTTTTTTTAGTGTGAATACCTAAAGTGTAGTTTTTTTTTATGATTTTTTTTTATTGATGTCTTAGTTTATAACACTGTGGGGTTTTAGTTGTACATTTTTGTTTGTCCGTCACCTTGTGGATGTAACCCTTCACCCCTTGTGCCTCCTCCCACCCCCCTTCCCCTTGGTAACCACCAATCAGTTCTCTCTGTCCGTGTGTTCACTTATATTCCATATATGAGTGAGTTCATGCAGTGTCTGTCCTTCTCTCTCTGGCTTATTTCACTTAACATAATACCCTCTAGGTCCTTCCATGTTGTTGCAAATGGGACAATTGTGTCTTTTCTTATGGCTGAGTAGTATTCCATTGTATGTATATACCACATCTTCTTTAACCAATCTTCAGTTGAGGGACACTTGGGTTGCTTCCACTTCTTGGCTATCGTGAATAATGCTGCAATGAACATAGGGGTGCATACGCCTCTTGTGATGGTTGATTTCACGTCCATTGGGTAAATGCCCAAGAGTGGTATTGCTGGATCATACGGTATTTCTATTTTTAATTTTTTGAGGACTCTCCATACTGTTTTCCATAGAGGCTGCACCAGTTTGCATTCCCACCAGCAGTGAATGAGGGTCCCCGTTTCTCCACAACCTCTCCAGCATTTGTTGTTTTTTGTGTTGGTGATTATAGCCATTCTAACCGGTGTAAGGTGATATCTCAGTGTAGTTTTGATTTGCATTTCCCTGATGATTAGTGATGTTGAACATCTTTTCATGTGTCTATTGGCCATCTGTATCTCTTCCTTGGAAAAATGTCTGTTCATATCCTCTGCCCATTTTTTGATCGGGTTGTTTGTTTTTTTGTTGCTCAGTTGTATGAGATCTTTGTATATTACTGAGATTAATCCTTTGTCAGACAAACGATTTGCAAATATTTTCTCCCAGCTGGTGGGTTGTTTATTCATTTTGATCCTGGTTTCATTTGCCTTGTAGAAGCTCTTTAGTCTGATGAGGTCCCACTTGTTTATTTTTTCTTTTGTTTCCCTTGTCTGGGTAGACATGGAATCTGAAAGGATCCCTTTATGTCCAATCGCAATTAGTGTACTGCCTATATTTTCTTCCAGGAGTTTTATAGTTTCAGGTCTCACTTTCAGGTCTTTGATCCATTTTGAATTGATTTTTGTATATGGCGATAGGAGATGGTCTACTTTCATTCTTTTGCATGTTGCTGTCCAATTTTCCCAGAACCATTTATTGAAGAGACTTCCCTCTCTCCATTGTATGTTCTTTGCTCCTTTGTCGAAGATTAGCTGTCCATAGATGTGTGGTTTTATTTCTGGGCTTTCAATTCTGTTCCATTGATCTGTGTGTCTGTTCTTGTACCAGTACCATGCTGTTTTGATTACTGTAGCTTTATAGTATATTTTGAAATCAGGGATTGTGATGCCTCCAGCTTTGTTCTTTTTTTCAGAATTGCTTTAGCTATTCGGGCTCTTTTGTTGCCCCATACGAATTTCAGTAGTTTTTGTTCTATTACTGTGAAGAATGACATTGGGATTCTGATTGGGATTGCATTGAATCTGTAGATTGCTTTAGGTAGAATGGACATTTTAACTATATTTATTCTTCCAATCCATGTGCATGGAATATTTTTCCATTTCTTTATGTCCTCCTCGATTTCTTTCAATAGTGTCTTATAGTTTTCATTGTATAGGTCTTTGACCTCCTTGGTTAAATTTATTCCCAGATATTTTATTCTCTTTGTTGCAATTGTAAATGGGATTGTCTTTTTGAGTTCTCTTTCTGTTTTTTCATCGTTAGTGTATAGAAATGCAATTGATTTTATACCCTGCCACTTTACTGTAGTTGTTGATTGTTTCTAGTAGCTTTCCGATGGAATTTTTGGGGTTTTCTATGTATAGGATCATGTCGTCTGCAAATAGTGAGAGTTTCACTTCTTCATTGCCTATTTGGAGTCCTTTTATTCCTTTTTCTTGCCTAATTGCTCTGGCCAGAACTTCCAGTACTATGTTGAATAAGAGCGGTGAGAGTGGGCACCCTTGTCTTGTTCCTGTCCTCAAAGGAATGGCTTTCAGTTTTTCCCCGTTGAGTAGGATGTTTGCTGTAGGTTTGTCATATATGGCCCTTATTATGTTGAGGTACTTTCCTTCTATACCCATTTTGTTGAGAGTTTTTATCATAAATGGATGCTGGATCTTGTCGAATGCCTTCTCTGCATCGATTGAGATGATCATGTGGTTTTTATTCTTCATTTTGTTAATGTGGTGTATCACGTTGATTGATTTGCGGATGTTGAACCATCCCTGTGTCCCTGGTATAAATCCCACTTGATCGTGGTGTATGATCTTTTTGATGTATTGCTGTATTCGGTTTGCCAATATTTTGTTGAGGATTTTTGCGTCTATGTTCATCAGCGATATTGGCCTGTAGTTTTCCTTCCTTGTATTGTCCTTGTCTGGCTTTGGTATCAGCATGATGTCGGCCTCATAGAATGTGTTGGGAAGTATTCCATCTTCCTCTATTTTTTGGAATAGTTTGAGAAGGATAGGTGCTAAATCTTCTTTGAACGTTTGATAAAATTCTCCAGGGAAGCCATCTGGTCCTGGGCTTTTATTTTTTGGGAGGTTTTTGATTACTGTTTCAATCTCTTTACTTGTGATTGGTCTGTTCAGATTCTCTATTTCTTCTTGATTCAGTTTTGGGAGGTTGTACGCGTCCAAGAATTTGTCCATTTCCTCTAGGTTGTCCAATTTGTTGGCGTAAAGTTTTTCATAGTATTCCCTAATAATCCCTTGTATTTCTGTGGTGTCTGTTGTAATTTCTCCTCTTTCATTTCTAATTTTATTTATTTGAGTCTTCTCCCTTTTTTTCTTAGTGAGTCTGGCTAAGGGTTTGTCAATTTTATTTATCTTCTCAAAGAACCAGCTCTTTGTTTCATTGATCCTTTCTACTGTTTTTTTGGTTTCAATTTCATTTATTTCTGCTCTGATTTTTATTATTTCCCTCCTTCTACTGATTCGGGGCTTTGTCTGTTCCTCTTTTTCCAACTCTGTTAGGTGCAATTTAAGGTTATTTATTTGGGATTTTTCTTGTTTGTTAAGGTGAGCTTGTATTGCTATGAATTTCCCTCTCAGGACTGCTTTTGCTGCATCCCATATGAGTTGGTATGGTGTATTTTCCTTTTCATTTGTCTCCAGATAGCTTTTGATTTCTCCTTTAATTTCATCAACGACCCATTGGTTGTTCAGTAGCATGTTGTTTAGTCTCCACATCTTTGTCCCTTTCCTAGTTTTTTCCTTGCAGTTGATTTCTAGTTTCACAGCATTATGATCAGAAAAGATGCTTGTAATGATTTCAATCTTCTTAAATTTATAGAGGTTTGCCTTGTTTCCTAATATATGGTCTATCCTTGAGAATGTTCCATGTGCACTTGAGAAGAGTGTGTACTCTGCTTTTTTGGGGTGGAGTGCTCTGTATATATCTATTAAGTCCATGGCATCTAGTTTTTCGTTTAAGTCCATTATTTCCTTATGGACTTTTTGTCTGGATGATCTATCCATTGATGTAAGGGGGGGTGTTAAGATCCCCTACTATTATTGTGTTATTGTTAATATCTCCTTTAAGGTTTTTTAGCAGTTGTTTTATGTACTTTGGTGCTCCTGTGTTGGGTGCATAGATATTTATAAGTGTTATGTCTTCTTGGTGAAATATCCCTTTTATCATTATATATTGCCCTTCTTTGTCTCTCATTACCTTTTTTATCTTGAAGTCTACTTTGTCTGATATAAGTATGGCTACTCCTGCTTTCTTTTGTTTGCCATTAGCTTGGAGTATTGTTTTCCATCCTTTTATTTTGAGTCTGTGTTTGTCTTTAGAGCTGAGATGTGTTTCCTGGAGGCAGCAGATTGTTGGATCTTGGTTTTTAATCCATCCTGCCACTCTGTGTCTTTTGATTGGAGAATTCAATCCATTTACATTTAGAGTGATTATTGATATATGAGGGTTTAATGTTGCTATTTTATTGTTCATCTTCTGGTTCTTTTGCATTTCCTTTGTTTCTTGTCCCTTGTGTTTAGGACTGCAAATTCAATTTGGTATTTCTGCATGCTCATTCTCTTGGTTTTCTCTTTATTTGTCATGTGTGGTTCTCTTCTGGTTGTTTCTTTAGTGGTTACCGTGCGGTTTATATAAGAGATCTCCTGGATAAGAAAGTACATTTTCAGATGCCTCCTTTTTCCTGAGGCTGGGTCCGTTCAATCCCTTACCTCTTCCCCTCCTTATTTGTTATCTCTTTATTCCAGATTGTGTCATGAATGTGTGTTTCCAGTGATGAGCTTGAATTAATTTTTGATGTTTTCCAACTGTATTTTGTTCTGGTTTAGTCTCCTTGCTTTTCTCCTTGTTGAAATCTTTGTATCCCCTTTCTCATTTGTTTTTTTTCAGGCCTAAGGGTCTTCTTGAGCATTTCTTGTAGTGGGGGTCTTGTGGTGATGAACTCTCTTAGCTTTTGTTTATCAGGGAGAGTTATTATTTCTCCATCGTATTTGAAGGATATTTTTGCTGGATAAAGTATTCTCGGCTGAAGGTTTTTGTCTTTCATGATTTTGAATATATCATTCCAGTCTCTCCTAGCCTGTAGAGTTTCTGTCGAGAAATCAGCTGAGAGCCTGATGGGGTTTCCTTTGTATGTTATTTTGGTTTTTTGTTTAGCTGCCTTCAATATTATTTCCTTGTCACGGGTATTCTTCAAGTTTGCTACTATGTGGCGAGATGATTTTTTATTCCTGGTTATATATTTAGGTGATCTATTGATTTCATTCACTGTTATTTCCCTCTCGTTCCCTAGGTTGGGGAAGTTCTCAGCTATTATTTATTTGAACAAACTCTCTGCTCCTTTTTCTCTTTCTTCTCCTTCTGGAATACCTATTATCCTTATGTTGCTTTTTCTCATTGAGTCTGATATTTCTCGAAGAATTTCTTCATTTCTTTTTAGTCTTAGCTCTCTCTCCTCCTCTACCAGGAGCATTTCTGCGTGGCTATCCTCAATAGTGCTAATTCGTTCCTCCATATTGTCAGTTCTGCTCTTTAAAGACTCCATTTTTTCCACTATGTCGTTGATTTTGTTTTTCATCTCCAATAATTCTGATTGGTTTTTCTTTAGGGTTTCAATCTCTTTTGTGACATAATCCCTGAATTCGTTGATTTGTTTCTGTGTGTTCTCTTGTATTTCGTGGAGCTTGTTTATGATAGCTATTTTGAATTCTCTCTCCTTCAGGTTATCAAATTCTGTGCCTTCAGGGTTGGTTTCTGGGTGTTTGTCATTTTCCTTTTGGTCTGTAGCCCTGACATATTTTCGCAAGGATCCGACAGGGATGGCTTTATTTTTACCCCTCATGATTAAAGTTAGTCCTGCAGTTCCCCCTGCTGCCACTAGATGGAGATCTCGAGCGGTTTGCTCTGAGGCGGCTGCAGCCCCTGGAGGGATTATGCTGAAACGCCGGGTGTGTGGGGGGAGGGGTCCTCTCTTTCTCCTGCTTGACCCGGGGGTTTCCTTTCTGGCTCTCTTAGGGTGTTTGCTACACCCCCTAAGCAGTCCATCGTGCTTCCCAGTGGGGATCTCACGACAGTCTGTGAGAGCACCTGGATGGCGATAGTTTTCCCCCCGCTGTGGGCCGCCCCTCCCCCCCTGTCCACGAACCGCGCTGTTTTTGCCGATCGATTGGGGAGGAGGAGTACAACCTCCTACCTCTCCTCCCATCCTCCTGGGCTTCCCGCGCCTCCACCGTCCGATGTATGGCAGCAGGGGTTTCTCAGAGGTCCTTCGTAGTGTTTGATTGAGCTCTGTTGGAATGTGAATGATGTTTTCGTTGTGTCGTAGGGGGCAGAGATTCAAAGAGGGAATCTCACTCCGCCATGATGCTGACGTCACTCCCAAAGAGAGTATTATTGCTGGAAGAAATTAGATGAGTTAAGGGTAAGGAGCAAAGTAAGATACATAATAAAGCAAACACATTTTATACTTAAAGATTCACTCAAAAACATTGATTATGTAGATATTCTTAAGCAGATTATTTTCTATACTATTTCTGTGCAATTATTATAGTTTCTAATTGCTTGATTTCAGTTACTGGACATACCAAAGCCATATACTCTCTTCTTCCTACTAAAATTACTTGTGATATTTTTAATTTCTATAAAGAATATAGTCAAAAGTGTAATAGTCCAAAGCAAAAAGGTAAAAATTTAGAGATATCATTATGTGGAATCAATCCATACAAAATTACATCAGATTATATCAAATAGAAATATCTCAGATTTCATTTTTGGGCTTTTCCAGGGAAAATAAGGTATAAATGAAATCATATGAGCAATAAATAAATCTTTGCTGAACACTTTCTATTTGTAAATTACTGCACTAGGTACTGTGGGATAATTCACAAGTCAAAATGAAGACAGATCATTCAAGAGAACCTCTTTGTACTAAAGTTTATGCTAAACTTCCAAACTCTGTGTGGGATTTACTGAATATACAAAGAATTAATTGGAAACAATGCTGTATTGTATTCTTGAAAGTTGCTGTGAGAGTAAATCTTTAATATTCTTACCATGGCAACTACAATGACAACAACAAAATGGTAATTATGTGAGGTAAAGGATCCATCAACTAAACTTATTGTGGTAAACATTTCTCAATATATACATGTATCAAATCATCACAATGTACACCTTAAACTTACAAAAAGTTATATGTCAATTATATTTCAATAAAGCTGGGGAAAAAAGAATGAATTGAAGATATTGATTATGAGATAAAGATAATTTCCATATCACCAAGAAGTTACCCATCAAAAATGCAATGAAAGTGAAAGGCATTATACGTTTTGGCAATGTTTATCATTCATTCATTCATTAATTTAACAGGCATTTATTGTCAACTACGTGTGCCAGGAACTCAAAAGAGTGTACTAGAACTGAAGATATCTCTGTAGAAGTCTTTGGCATGTTTGTAGTAACTGAAGATATGGTAGTGTTCAGAGAGTTTGTGGAGCAAGAAGAAAAGGGGAGCAAGCTTTAAGGAACATCAACACTTAAAGAATGAGTAGCGTAGGAGGAGCTGCCAAAAGGGATTGAAAGACTGGGCCAGAGAAGAAGGAAGAAACAGGAGAGTGTAGTACCATAGAAGCCCAGTGGCGAGAGTTTTCCTGGCGAGTGTCTAATTCTGCTGAGAGTTCAGTCAAGATGAGTATTAAAAAGTGTCCACTAGATTTAGTGATAAGGAGGTCACTGGTAACTTTGGTGGGAGCATTTTTGAATGAACATCTCTCGTGGGGAAACACAGGCCTCTGTATTTTAACACATTTCACAGATGGTATGAGAGCCATTGGTCTAACACTTTCACACGATTCCTCCTTTGGACAGTCTGCCCAGCCATTTGATTCACTGTTTCTTGGACCACCCCCTTTGCTAACTCCACCACAAGTGAGGCTCCCTATTTGAGACCAGTTCAGGTTTCCTGGATATTACATCTAAGTCAGCATTCCAAGGTGCCACTTGTCAGAGAGTGACCACCCAATACAGGAGGAAATTAAAGATATCCTAGGATCCAGCTAGTTGCCTGAGTAGATGGTGATGCTATTAACCAAGATTTGAAAATAGATTTAAATAAAAAAGAATGACCTAACAAGAACAAAGAAAAGGGCTATAGTGCTCAAAGGGTTTAGAAACAGGTAAATTGGAAAGTATTTTCTAACGTTTCCAGGGTAGAGGATGTCACAACGAGTAGACAAATCTATTCTGTGGAGGCAGGTTTATTCTTGTAATGGAGAAGGATGGTGCACTGAAGTTACTAAGAATTTGAAAATATGACATACTTTCACAAACTACTCACTTTTGCTCTTATTCTATATTTTAGTAAGTAACATTCTGATTGTTTAATTTACTTTCTTCAGGATTAAAGCAACATTTGCTCATATTAGATAACTTGAAAAATAGGAAAAAGTATAAGAAAGAAAACAAAACCACACATAAGCACAGAACACAAATAAAATGAAGGTATATTACTTTTGAGTCTTTTAATAATATACTTCTGATATTTGGATATACATATGTAATTATTCTTCAGATAATATATTTTAGTGACTACAAAATGTTCTATTTTGGATATATAGATAATTTCAATGTTTTGCTATTGTAAATGACATTGATATGAATGTTCATGTCACAAATATTTGTCTACTTTTCTGATTGTTTACTTAAGATAGATTCTTAAAAGCTGAACTACTTGGTCAAAGGGCATTAAAAATTTTTAACCCTTTAATACATATTGCCAAATTGCCTTCCAGAAATATTGTACCAATTTAATGCTCAATAGTCCTTGAAAATGTCAGTTCTCCAGCATCCTTGCTAGGAAAAGACATTACCTATTTTTAAAAATTGGCAATTTTGGGAAAAAAGGTATTATACTGTTGTTTTAATTTGCAATTTTTTGCTTACTAGAGAGCTTGAAAATTATGCATGTATTTATTGGGCATTTGTATTTTTTACTACAAATTACGTGTTCATGCCTTATGCCCATTTTTCTATATAAGTTTTAGTATCGTCCATACTGATTTATTTCATAGCATTTACATATTAAAAATATTAAACCTTTGCCTGCCATATTAACTACCAGTACTTTTTTTTGCTTGTTGTTTATCATTTAATTTGCCATTCTCTTATAATGATTTTTGAAATTTTTATACAGATGAGTCTATCACGTTTTTTCTTTGTATTCTAGAGTTTTAAGCTTAAACAATTTCCTCTTCACAAATAAGGTACATGTTTACCTACTATTTCTTCTCATTCTGTTTACATTTTACCATTTATCTCAATTCATCTGCAACTTATTTTAGTATGCCTTGTAAAGTGTTGACCACTGTTTTTTCCAATCACCTATTTTGCAGATCATTTACTAAATATATCCTTTTCATACCGTGTGGCTATGGGATGGAACGGAATGAAATGGAATACCACTAGGAGAGCAAAACCAAATGAACAGACGACATCTACAATAAAAGCTAGGTGAGAAAGTATGCACATGAACCCCAAATACACGTGGGTTGGCATGACTTATGTACAGTAACCAAACCTGCTTGATATCGGCAACTACATAGGGGGAAATGGAAGGAAATCAGAGAGGTTTCTGACAAATCTGAGAGCTAAAAATCTCAAAATTGCTAACACATTTTCACTAGAAAATGCAGTTGGCTGGTCTGAGAACAGAAACACTTGGAGAGCATTTCATAACCTTCGATTTATAGGTGAGTGCTAGAGTGGATTGGACCTCATGAACTCTCAAAAGTAACAAGCTACAGCTCCCTTGCAGGACAAATCTATGCCCTGAGGAGAAACTACCGGAAGTAGAATCCAAATCGAGCAGGGTGGAGACAATTAGTGCAAAAGAAAGAGCGTATTCTAGACTTGGCTCCCTCTGAGAACAAAGCCTGAAACAAGGACTCTGGGGCAGGTGGTTTATTTGGGATGGGGCACAGGGAGCAGGAGAGTGGCACCAATGAAGAAAATGAGGAAAATCCAGTAAAAGGATGCTTTATCCAGCTGACCACCCCAAGGAAACTGGGTCCCAATTCCACCAGAACTTACTGAGGACGTTATTGTGATTTGCTATGTGGTCTGTGATATAATCAGTTTTCAAACATGTTTCATGTGCACTTTTCAGAGATATTGGAGTGATAATTTGTTTCTTAAAATTCTGTTAATTTGTTGTATGCATCTTCATCAACTGCCATTACAGGATTATCTGATCAGGTTTATTTTTTTGCCATGAAGTTTAATTGAGAGTACTGGACACTGGTTCCGGGGTAGATTTGTTTTGGCTGGTGGGAGTATGGTGCGGATGGGTAAGGATGGGTTGCTGGAGTTAGAGATTGCTGATACCACAGTCAACCTCTGACAATTAAATCAAGCAAAGTATAAGGATTCAAACAAGATAATTTAAAAAGATGGATATATATATTCAGTATATTACGTGTTAAATTAAAAATTAATAACAAATGTCCCCAGTATTGGCCGTTTAAATGTATTTTAATGGATATTCAAGTTTGGAGAGTGAAACAGACACTGCCTATGAAATCACAACTGCTTAATAAAGTACTGATTATTAATCAGGTTGCCAGGGATGTCAGTGCTAAGAAGAATTTGCCCTGGCCCCACTATTGCACATGAGAGCTAGATGTATACATGTGGCTGTCATGTGCAATGGTGAAATATACATGTATATGTGATTATTATGTATATATTACATAATATGTATTATTACGTGAATATGGGTATCATATATATATACATGTATATATATGTGATTATTATTCTGGTTTACAGATGCACCATGCATGAATATGGATATTGTGAACTACTTATCATAGTCGCAATCTCACAATCACCCCTAGGGTTAATCCTTGAGTCCTGGATACCTTTTGGGAGGTTCCCCTCGTTTATCTTTCCATATAGATGGTCATGTCAGGAAGAGATCTGCTCGTTTGTTTTTGTTTTCATCTCTTTCTTACATGAGTGCTCAGTTGTGGAAACTCCAACACTTATAGTTCTTGAGACATGATCACAAATATCATTTAAAATAGTATCGATGAATGGACAAATATGGCACAGTCATAAAATTCTGTTTCAATACAAAGTGCATGCTTTCCATGCAGTAATTTAATTTTCAATCCTTTCAGTGCAGTTTCTCCCTACTTATACTCATTTCAGCTGGATATAAGGTTGGCTTTTGTCATTAGTGGTCATGGAAATGTAACTGAGTGTAGTCCTTTTCCAATCTCTTATTCATGAAAGATGCCTTACGGAATCTCCCATATTTCAAGTGACTCAAAGCCAGTTGATTGGATGTGTTTTTATGGGTAACTCTTCCCCTCCCCATTCTTCTTAGGTCTTGAGCATTCAAACTCAGCCGACTCTTTTTCTTTTAGTAAGCATGCCGGAGGAATTGATTGAAGAACTGCCTTTGGGCAAGAAGATGAGCAGTTCAGTAGTAAGAACTCAGATAGATGGGTTTGCTCGATCTTCTTTTGGAAGATGATTTAGGATTTTACACAACAATGGGAACGTTACTTGGGGCTTAAAATGAAGATTATAAATGGAAATTTAGATAGGCTTTGAAGGAGAGACTTCATTGCCTGAGTAGCAATAATAGTCTTTACTGGTTCTCTTAAAAGCAGATAGCATTGAATTATTCTGGGTTTTCAGCCCTATAAGCCTCCATAACCTCAGTTTCCCTGGGCCACTCTCCCACCTGTGAAGGGCAAATCTTCATCATGGCTGACAGCTCTCTTGGTCACTCTGAAGACTGGGTGTGGTGACCAAGACATTTTTCAAAGAGGCCACAAAGGTCCTTGATGAATTAAAAATCAGGAAGAGAAAACCCTTTCTTGTCCTCGTACCCAGGACTCAGCCGCAGTGTGGGCAAAATTGGACGCATGGGCTCCAAGGCGTGGAGTAGTCTCTCACACTGACTTGGTGGGTAATTCTGATGAGAAGGAGCATTCGGAGCCAGTGTTTGGGAAGGTGCACAATAATCATAACAACAACATCAAGGACAGTAATGGTGACTGTTTATTAAGCACATTCCAGATGCTAAGTGCTTTACAAAAGTCACCTCTAGTCCTTGCAACAAGAAGTAGGTTAGTTTTCGCTAACCCTTTCTAGACACAGAAAAAAGCTCAGGGGGTTAAACAAATTTTCCCAAATCACAGCACTGGTGTGGATGTTAAGCCAGGTCTGCCGGCACCAAAGCTCAAGTTTTCAACCACTTCTGTGTTCCGTCAGGATAAATAATATGAGCCTCTATTTATTGAAGTAATATCAAGTACCAGATATTATACGTGCATTGTTGCTAATTTGGCAAAGTAGTATTACCGCCATCCCCATTTTACAGATGGTGAAACAAAGGCTCAGGAAGAATTAATAATGTGCCCAAAGTTGCACAGCTAGTGATTTGGAGAATTGGGATTCAACCCCGGGTCTGTGGGCTCCAAGACGCATCCGTTTCACACCAAGCAACACTGACTCCTGGGGCCAAGGACCTTCCTGGGTATGAAGAGAAGAAGTGCACTCTGTGAGGGCAGAGTTTCTCTGATCTTCCAGATGGAGCTGGAACTAAATGTCAACTTTATTTATCTAGGAAAATTCATATAAAAGAAAAAGAAAGAATATAGCATATGTCCTTGGAAATGGAATGCCTTGAGTTTAATGTATCCCTTGTGAATGCAGAATTTATCAGCCAAGACAGATGGCTGGCCTTGTGGAGGCAGAGAGTGCAAGGAATTTTGAGAGCCCAGCATCATTCAAGGCCTTGGGAAGTCAATTCTAGGGACTGAATTTCACAGCTTGTAAAGGGACCATTTAGAGTGAAGGAGAAGGCATTCTGGCCTTTAGAAACAGTAGGTAGCTGTGTGATTTCAGGACATTGGTGTGTCCTATATTCCTGATGTGGATCCACTGTATTTTAATGAACCTTTAAGGTGGCCCTTGGGCTGGATCTACAGTCTGTGCACTGCTTGACCAAGTGTGGGCACTCACTAAATCAAAGGCTGCATCAGAAACCTGACTTCTCCCCCAAAGATACACATTTCTACCTAGGAATAACTTGTGGCATTCTGATTACACCACAGAGAAGTGGTCAGGATAAAAAGAGGATAAAATAGACCTTTTAGAGCAGAGGCAACTTTGTGAGAGAAAGACAATTTCCTAAATGTATTGCTCTTTTTCAAGAAGCAATGAAAGAGCTCCAATCCCTATGACTACCCTTCTGTTATTTGCTATTCAGCAAGAGAGCAAGCAGTAGACAGGAGGAAATGACTATTACTCAGCTTATCACCTGGCAGTTAATTAAGAAGTCCAGGCAAGTTTTGTGGCAATTCTAGAATTTTAAGGGTGCCACGGGGTAGACCCGGGTCAAAGTTTAGGATAAGAGCAGAAAAGAGATATGGACTAGTGATGGGTATAATTTGTAAATCAAATTGCTTTTTTTTTTTTTTTTGCTATTGAGTTGCATGAAGCTTTTACATATTTTAGATATTAACCCCTTATTGGATATATGGTTTGCAAATATTTCCTCCCATTCCACAGGTTGCCTTTTCACTCTGTTGATTGTTTCCTTTGATGTGCAGAAGTTTTTTAATTTGAGGTAGTCCTACTTGTTTTTGTTGTCTACAGTTTTGGTGTCATATCCATGAAATCATTGCCAAGACCAACGTCGTGAAGCTTCCCCCCATGTTTTCTTCTAGGAGTTTTACAGTTTCAGGTCTCACATTTAAGTCTTCAATCCATTTTGAGTAGATTTTTTTGTATTGTGTAAGATACGGGTCCAATTTCATTCTGTTACATGTGGATATCCAATTTTTCCACCACCACTTGTTAAAGAGACTATTCTTTCCTCATAGTGTACTGTTGGCATCCTGGTTGAAAATTAGTTGACCATATATGCGTGGATTTATTTCTGGGCTCTCTATTCTGTTCCATACGAATAAACTTAACTAAGGAGGTTAAAGGTTTATATACTAAACACTACAAAACATTGATGAAAGAAATAAAACATGACAGAAACAAATGGAAAGCCATCTTGTGTTCATGGATTGGAAGACTTAGTATTGTTAAAACGTCTATACTACTCAAAGCTATCTACAAATTTAATGCAATCCCTATCAAAATTCTGAAGACCATTTTTATAGAAATAGAAAAGAACTTCTGCAATTCATTTGGAACTACAAAAGATCACCAATAGCCAAATCAATCCAAAGAAAGAAGAACAAAGCTGGAGGCATCACACTTCCTGGTTTCAAAATATATTATGAAGCTACAGTAATCAAAATAGTATGGTACTGGCATAAAGACAGACATATAGACCAATGGAAAGCCCTTTTCTTTTAGTGGAGCAACCTTGAGGAAGCTCATACCTCTTCCACTTACTTCCCATTCATCAGAACTTTGTTACATGACTACATTGTGTTGCAAGGAAGGCTGGGAAATGTAACCTCGATTTTGGGAAACCATTTGTTCAGTTAAAATTGAGAGAGAAGGGAGAGTGGTTACTGGGGTATAACTAGCAATATCTGGCACATAAGACTTAACTAGACAATTGGAAACTGATCATTCGATTTAAGGAAGTGATAATCTTATCTTTGTCTCTTACTAGCTGGATCTTCCCCAGGTTTTCTTGTCTATGAAATAGAGACAACAAATGGGGATTAATGTTTATGAGGTGTCTGTTATAGCATCTGGTACATAGTAGGTGGTCAACAATAAAGGATCCCTTTCTTCTCCCCTTTCTGGAAAGTACAAAACTCAGGAAATTCTATCAGGAAGGTTGAATGGTACAGTTAGCTGAAGGCTTAGAACCCAGATTTATTTGTGGGAATTTCATCTTCTAGTTGGACACACACACTGAGAGGCAGCAGCTGGAGCACTTAAGATAAATGATTTTGAAAGCTTCTCTGTGAGCATACAGAGAGCGTAGAGATTAAAAATAAAAGCCAGAAGGCAGCAGGATGTCAGTCCCTCCAAAGCCTGGTAATCAAGTTAGAAAAGTATGTTATCTTCCAACATACCCGGGTGGAATCAGAAACCCCTAGAGTTGATTAGTTGAGGCCCAATCAGGTATTTATGCCTATACAAAAGAGACATCCGCCCAGAAGATTAAAAATAAATAAATGGAGCACTGAGACTTTTCTAACCATAAAAATGGAATTTAAAGACCGTTTTGTCACTTCCCCGTAATTTTGCCTCACAAAGAGACTTGCAGTCCCCCTGAGAAAGCCTATTCCTCTATCCTGTGCAGCAAGCGGGGCCCCCTGCCATGGCTGGAAGGGAAGGCCCAGGTGTCCAGTGGTTAACTCCGTAGGCTGTTTCAGGGAGGGATCTGGGGAATCCTACAGTCATGAGTTTTATAACTATTGCCACTAGACAAATATCTAAACAGGGGATTTCAGCTTTATAAGATGTTTTTGTATACTTTCTTCTAGGAATCCACTTCTTCCTATGACTTGCCCAAAGACACGCAGTGCCCAGGTCACTCTCCCCTACTCTCCCAGAGAGGTGTATGTGAAAGAGAGAGAGAGTGTGTGTTTGTACTACCTTTGAAGTTCAATGCAGCAAACTCCTGGGTTTCTTGGACAGAATTACTTGATATTGGAGCTTTTTTATCTTGGTCCTTGATGCATATTGAACAATTGAATGTTTCATATTTGAATATAGAATTGACGCTTGTTGTGGCAATTGTGTTTATCATATAGAAAGTTTAAAGTCATGCTTATTTTTCAGACAACCTTTTTAATTGTAACTTCACTGGTTTGCCATTTTGAAGTCAACAAATGTGCTGGAAAGAACAGTGTTTTATTCCAATTCCAGCTCCTCTACTTCCTAGCTTTCTGGACTTGTAAAAATGATGTAGCTTCTCTGTGTCACAGTCCCTCATCTGAACCCTATCACCAGAATGTAAGTTCCATTAAAGCAGACATGTTTTCCTCCTTTGATTACTGATGTAGTTAGAACAGTACTTGGCCCATAGTATGTTTTCAGTAAATATCTCTTGGATGAATCAGTTAAATGGGAATAATAATTCTATCTCAAGGGATTATTATGAAGATTAAATAAGACATTACATGCAGAGCACCTGGCTCTGAGTTTGGCTGTTAGTGCTGGTTTACTGGTGGCTGTCATTATTATTTGGGAATCTCTATATTTGCATAGTGCTGTGCTGAATGAACATGACTTAAATGTAGTTTTACATCTAATTTTTCAGAAATGGTGATTACTTATTGCCATTGGGAAGAGATTAGCAGAATCTGCACTCATTTTCTATCTGTGACCACTATTCATGGAAGCATTCCATCAGCATTCCACCGAAATTGCTCTTGCCAAGGTGATCAATGACTTCCATGTTGCTAAACCAATGGCACGTCTCCATCAGTCCTCGCCTCACATGACTTACCAACACTATCAATGCAGTTGGTCATTCACTTGGTGTCCAGGATGCCCACACTTTCTTGAGTTTTCTCCTACCTCACTGGTTGCTCCTTCTTGGTCTTCTTTGCTTGTTCCAATTCTTCTTCTCACCCTATTAGGTTGACTGTCCCAGGTCCCAGTTCTTGGGTCTCTCCTCTGTCTGTATTCTCTCCCTACATTGGTCAGGGCCCTGATAGGAAAAATCTAGGTAATTTGAGGAGAGTTTAATAATGGGACTTTTTATGAAGATGTGAATATAGTTTAGGAACATCAACAATCAATAATCCAGTATCCTCGAGTTAGAAACAGCGAGGAGCCTGAGGGACCAAGAAGCAGGAGTGGCTACTAGAATCCAGAAAGGGTAGCTGAATGAGTAGGCTGATTGATGGGAGCTATGGCCTTTGATCCGGAGTAGGAGGACAGGTGAGAGGATTGTTCTAGATCAAAGGAGACTAAGACAATATGACAAATGAATGTGGGAGCATTAATGGGATCTTGGATTTTTAAAAGTCAGCTATAAAGAACTTTTATTAGGACAATTAGGGAAATTTGAACATGGATTGTTTAATAGTTGATATTAAACATAGTTGATATGAGGCCCACAGTCATGGGCCTCATAACAATGTTTCAGTCAACGACAGACAACATACACAACAGGGGTCCCATAAGATTAGTTCTATATAGCATAGGTGTGTGGTAGGCTACACCATCTAGATTTGTGTAAGTACATCCTGTGGTGTTCACACAATGACAAAATCGCCTAACGACACGTTTATCAGAACATATCCCGTTGTTAGGTGACATGACTGTGTTGAAACAATATCAAGTTTTAGGGGTATGATATTTTAATAAACATTTTTGTCTGCTAAACAAAGGCCAAACTTGACTCTTGTACTAGTCTGAGTTCTTCCTACTGTCTTTGATGATCCAAGAGCAGGTACACATTTTGATAAGTAATATAATGCAGCAAACCACCAGGGATCAGAACCCTAATGCTCACCAGGTTTCTCCCCGTTGTTGACCATCTAGTCTTCCTATTCCCGCTCATTTCAATTACATTTTTTAAGTGGCTCTGGCTGGTGAGCTCAAGAAGGTAGAGCTCTTTGCCTGTGTTATTTATTGACATACACAAACACCTAGAACAGTGGCTCATAGTAAGTGCTAAATAAATACTTGTTGGCTAAATGAATTGGGTATAGGAAGCCAATTGATACTGGCGTATTGATTTTGATATTGAACAGTGGTATGGAACTCACTTATTAATTCTACTTATTTATAAATTATCTCTTGAGTTTTCTTGGTGGATAATCATATCAACTGTGAAAAACGACAGTTTCTTTGTTCCCGATCCTTGCAGATTTTATTTTTCTTACTATCCTGGTAGGATCTCCAATACAATGTTGACGAGAAGTGCTGGTCACAGACTTCTTTGCCCTGTTCTTTATTTCAGAGAGAATGCCTTTAGTGATTACCAATAGGAATAGCTCTCTCTGTGGGATTTTAATAGACACCTTTAAAAAATCAGCTTAAGGAATTTCCTCCCTATTTCTAGTTTGCTAAGAGGCTTTTTTTAAAAATCATTGATAGGTGTTCCCACTCATTTTACACCTGCCATTTTGAGGGGTGTTCTTCTAACACCATTGAGAAATTATCTGCCTTCCAGTGCCTCACAGTCAAATTCAGATTCCTCATTAGTTTTCAGCGAAGGATGCTCATTTCCTGCCTTATCTTTTGTGCGCCATAAAGTATGTCAACATGGAGGAGCAAATCAAATTTTTAAAAATTGGCATTGCGTCGACCCAGTCTTAATGTCACACTGTATTACATATGAGTTGCCAGGAATGAGTCATTTCATACTGTATAAAATGCAAAAAAATGTGAAAAATACATTGCATATTGCAAGTCAACCGACATATGGAGTTTTACGATGAGCAAGACCCCAGGTCCTTACGATCTTTTTCTCTTTCATTGTATGTGAGAATTTCAGTTGCACCGCTAGTTACAATAACCCTGAGAGCTCAGCACAACAATGGGATAACAATGACAGCAGCAAAGACTCAGAGAGAGAGAGATTGACTTATTTTGAAAGTCAGTAAAAATTCAACTATAATCTACCTTCTGAAAGGGGGTCGGCAAGCTGGTCTCTCCTTGTGGCTGGAGGAAGCTTATGAGCACAGCAACTCAAAGAAGGGTTTCTGAATTCACCTGACTCAGCTCTCCTTCATTTCTTGTCCTTCTACACCCCCACCCCCACCCCCTTACCCTTCCACTCCTCTGTTTTTTTCATCACTGTCAGTGAAAACAAGGGTGGTGCTGTCTGAAATCCACAAAAAGCAACCTCAAGGGAAGAAAATATAACTCATAGGTGCGTGAATCCTCACCCCCAAGGGTTGGCATGCCGTTGGGTTGCCTGAGAGTCTGCATTTTCATTTAATGCTGAAAATCAGCTTTTATGTGTTTGATTGGTGGTGGTAGTGGGGGATATATAAACACAATGGTTTCAGTGACTCAGAACTGGCAAAAGTCTGTGTGTGGGGAGAGAGATTGGTGGATTCATTTTGTCATCTAATCAGTTCCTGAGAACAGTAAGGAAACAGAAAGGGAGTCAGCTTGTCAGCATATTGACATGCAATGAAAACCCCCTGAAGTACTTCCCAATTCCCTATGCAGAAGGCGCTGGGGAGGAAAGCCACTGTTACAGGAAAAAATTATTTGCCTGAACATTCTTTTTAACGAGCAGATTCATTCATTTTCTGGGGAACACTATCATTTTGTCTCTATCACACTAAAAGAACTGGCTGGTGCCATCAATTCCACAGAACACCCATCAATTCAGGTGAACAACCAGTAGGGAGGAAAAAACCCAGAAATCAATAATGGTTGTTTCATTGCATTGACGGGTTACTTCAAGTCGTTCAGATCCATCTGTTGGCTTGTGCGCTCAGTTGCTCCACGTCTGCGAATTGTCGTCTGGGAACTTCAGGTCAAGGCAGACCCTGCTGGAAGGCCTACGAAGTGCGAGGTGACAGACAGAGAACGCGGGCTCACCACAGCCAGTGGTGCTTTGGCTGGAAATGACCTCGCTGCTGTGTGCAGCCATCATCATCGCAGGTCGCTCGCCTCTAGCGAGCGCAAACGCCAATAATCTTAGCAGCCACCATTACTGAGTGCCTTCCCTGAGAGAGGCATTTTACAAATATTATAGCTTTCCTTTTAACAAACCAGCAAGGTAGTAATTATCATCCCTCCCTGCTCCTTTTCTTGCTTGAGGATTTTAGAAAAGTCATTTACTTGGTTAGCCAGCAGTGGGAGGCAGAGGTGGGATTTGATCCCACCTCTGTCCATTGCCAAAGCCAAAGCTATTTTCAGGATACCACCTGCCTCTCATCTACGCATAGCATAGTGGCTGAGAACATAGGTTCCAGAATCTGACAGAGATGGGTTCAAATCCTGGCACTTCTACTTACCTTGGGCAATTTACTTAACTTTTCTGAATTTCAGTTTTCCCCTCTGCAAAATGGGGATAATGCCTATTCATTGAAACAATGTATACAAAGTCCATTGTATAAGGTCTGGGATGTTATAAATGTGGAAAAGGCTGAGTTTTTCTTTTCTTAACCATTATTCTTAGTAATATCAGTAAAGGTAGTGACATGAGATTGTCTTAAACTCATGTTACGGCTACAAGCCTTCCTCTTTCTTTGTCCCTGCCAATTACAAATCCTTGGCAGGGTCTTTGCGAGAGGCATAGCACAGGTGTCAATATTTAATTGCCTACCTCTGAATTTTAGTGAACATTTATTAGTTCATGACACACTGAGGCCTCTACTAAGGTTGCTTTCTTCATTCAACATTTTAAAAATGCCAGTTGGTTGCTTCCTCATGCTGTCACGCTCTGCTGCTGCACAGGTTGGAGGTGGGGTGTGGGAACAAAAGGGTTTTCGATCAAGACTCGCTGGCCACAAATAGTTCACTCACCTGCCTGGAGGAAGGCAAGGAGTGCCCATGAAAATGCTGGCAGTAAAAATCCGGAAATCCCATTTCTGTGATGTTCAAGAACAGGCAGAACTAATCTAAGGCAATAGAAGTTGGACCAGTGGCTGACTCCAGGGGATGAGAGTTGATGGGGCAGAGGGAGCCTTTGGGGGTGCTGGAAATGTTCTCTAGGTGGATCTAGACATACAGACATGTAACATTTGAGCTGTATACTTATGATTGTGCCCTTACTATATATGTGTTCTATCTCCATTAATGAGAATTTAAAACTTAACTGTGCAAAAAGCTCCACCCGTGCTGTCACTAAGCAGGGAGTGAGATGTAATGTGACTGATCAAGCTGTGCTCACCCACCTATGGCACCAGGTAACAATTAGATTGATTGCTCCCTCACAACAGAGCGGACCAGCCTAAGTGAGAGTTGGCCCAGGCAGGTAATTACAGTGAAGAAAATGGGAACACACCCCATCACCTGATGTACACGGGAGCTGAATGCCATTCAGATTCACTATCACTCCCTATCAATAATAATGACTATCTTCGGTCAAGTATCTATTTTGAGCTAAGTATAGATACATACATTTTTTTTCTCTAGGCTTTACAACCACCTTACAGGGTACGTGTCTTTTGTTCCATTTCACAACTGAATTCATAGCTCAGAGAGACCTTATAACAAGTAGTGAAGCAAGGGTTTAACCCTGGTCTGTCTGGCCTTTTGGTTATAAGCACAGGCTCTGGAGACAGAGTACCTGGATTTGAGTCCCAGCTCTGCATTTCCTGTGTAACCTTGGGTGAGTTCCTTGATGTCTCTGTGCCTTAATTTCCTCACCTGCAGAAATGGGGATAATAATGGCAGCTATACATCACAGGGTTGTTTCAGTTCATCTGTGTGAAGCACTTAGAACACAGTATACAGTTGGCACATAGTAAGAGATATAGATGTAGGAGCAATTACGCTGTTGGATGACATAACTTCTCAAAAGTGGAAGGGCCAAATCCTGTGATTTTCTGAGATATAAAGCAAGATTTTCAGGCCTAGCCAGACCATGTTTGCTCTCTGCGTCCCTTCCTCTACTTTAAATTGTAGGGTCCCAGGCGCCTGGCAGACTGATGGTACTGCTTCCCTCTTTCTCCTGGAGTGCTCCTCAGGCACAGGCCATGTGGTGGGGCTGAGGTCCCTGTCACTGCAGCAATTTGATCAGGCCACCATTATCCTCAAGGTGGCCTAAGAGAAAATGTTGTTCTAGGCTTAATGTTAGTTCCTATGTTCATGTTGGACACAGAGGAATCTGGAAGCTGATGGAACCAGGTTTTCCAGTTTGTACTGTCAGATTGTCTGCCTGGATTTCCAACCTCACTTCCACCCTGATTCTGGGAATTGCCCCCTCTCAGATCCACATGGTGACTGTGGTCCTTGTGTAAAAAGGACTCCACTTCTGAGGTCATTTGTTATTGGCCCAATCAGAGTCACTTCCCCAGAAATCAGGATTTGGAAGTATCAAATGTTAATGTCAATCTAGCTGGTCTTCTTAACGGAAGAGATAGGCGTTGAAGAGTGTGGGCAGCCACTTTCCACCTTGTCTTGGAAATATACTGAGAAAGGAAGCAGGCAGTGAGAGGGAGAGGAAAAGCAGATGCTCAGAGGAGAGCAGACACAAGGGGCAGAGACTGAGAAGGCCTGTCTCTCTGAGACCTGAGACCCCTCTGAGACCACCGAGCATCTTCATCTGTAAATTGCCCCTCTTTCTCAAGCTGGCCCCAGTGGGTTTCCACTTGGAGAGTCCAAACAAACACACCTGTGCTGAATAATTCAGAGGAATACAATTCACTTCATGAATTTTTCTAGGAAGCCTTTCCTGAATCCTCTAAACCAAGTTAGGAACCCCCTCACACCTGACATTTCTCTCGCATCATGGATTCAACTTGTCTCAGCGCTAGCCACGGTCTGATTAAAGTTGAAATCACCCGCATTAACACTGTATTTGTGTGTAAAATCCTTAATGCAGTCACTTGATTTGCAATTCTAGATTTTTGTCTCATCCGTGTAGTTCCTGCATTGTTTGTTTATATTTTAAACATTTAGATTTAGTTTATATTTATTTATGTTTACCTGACTTCCTTTTTTGAACTGAGCCTCATTCTAAGAAATATTTAAGAACTGAAGAATTGATGTACTAAGTATATATTTTTAAACATACATTAAAGTGAATATGTACCTATTTAAAATAAAAGATATTTAGGTACCACCTGAAATCATCTCATGCACCATTTTGGAAACTCCTGCCCTAGCGTGCAAGCCCATTGAAGGCAGAGACGGTGACCCATGCATAGCCAACTCCCCACCCCCCGGCCCAGGGCCCAACATTTCTCCTTTACAGAACTTGTCCTAATAAAATGTCAAACGTGCAACTAGTTCACTGTTGTGCCCTGCATGCAAGACCCTCGTCTGCGTTGTTTACTGCTCTGTCCTCTGTGCCCTCAATTGTGTCTGGCACCTAGCTGATGTTCAATACATGTGTATTAAATAAATGCATGCATTGATAAGGGAAAATAGTTCCAGAATGTTCTGCAGCCACAGATATCACTACACGCTGTTCCTGACCGGTGGTGGCACTTGGGGATAAGCATTCTTGTTCACCACCTTGTTTTTCCAAATTTGTCCCACGGGGACGGTCACATGAGCAGGTCCTGCATTTAAAGTCTTCAGTGTTCAGTTTTGATGGCTGATTGGGAGCAGTTCTCCGATGTCAACAATTCACACCCTGGCTGGTTGTGCACAGAGAGGCTACATAATTTGCACAGCCCAGTTCAAAATGAAAATATTTGTTCAAAAAGTGGGGGACTATATGATCCAGCAATTCCACCTCCGGGCGTATACCCAAAGGAATTGAAAGCAGGGTCTGGGAAGAGGTATTTGCACACGTGTGTTCAAAGAAGTGATATTCACAATAGCACAGACGTGGATATAACCTGTGTCCATCGATGGATGAACAGATAAACACAATGTGGTATACCCATACAATGGAATAGCCTTATAAAGGAAGGAAATTCTGACACACGCTACAACATGGAAGAATCTTGAGGACATGATGTTAAGTGAAATAAGCCAGTCACAAAAGGACAAATACTGTATGATTCCACTTACATGTGGCACTTAAAGTAGTCAAATTTAAAAAAACAGAAAGTAGGATGGTGGTTGTCAGGGACTGTGGGAGGGGGCAAGAAGGGCGTTGCCATTTAATGGTTACCAAGTTTCAGTTTCAGCAGATGAGGAGTTCCAGAGACGGATGGTGGTATTGGTTGGACAACAATGTGAATGTACCTAACACCACTGAACCGTGCACTTTGAAAAGGTCAAGATGGTAAGTTTTATGTTATAGGTACTTTACCACAATTAAAAATTTAAGAAAAAAGGTAGGAGAAAAGCTTTCTCCTTTCTTTTCTGGTCTCTCTCTCAGCCTGTCATGGCTTTAATTTGGTATTTGATGTTGCGCTCCCTTGGCCACAAGGATGCATAGGATGCATGGAGATGGATAGATGCCTGGGGTCACATCCTGTGATGTAGCGTGCAAGAGGTGTGTGTCTGACCCTGACCTTCCCTGACCCCATATCCAGACCCCTGCTGGGCAGGGCAGGGGAGTGGGTGTTGGAGAATCCGTGCTGAGCAGGTGGCGGGGTGGATGACTGTGTGAGCCAAGACACCAAGTCCTCAGCACCCATCCCATTATTAGACTCCACTTACAAAACACCAATTCAAAGATGAAATCATTAAGGATTTTAAGATTGCACCCACAGAGCATTAAGCCCCAACCCCTTCTGAGTGCGAGCCAGGTGGAGTGCATGGTGTGCACCCCCATGAAGACTGGTAACCATGGTAGAGAGACGCAGCTCCTGAACCAGGAATGACCCAGAGGATGCATGGAAGATGCTTTGGCAGCATCTCTCACTCTTATTCAAAACAACCAGACAAAACTTGCAGGCACACTCGCGGGAGAGGCCACTCTGAAACACAGGGCACTGGAAAATCCACAAGGAACGAACCCTTCGTTTATCTTTTCTTCAATTCTCCCTCCCATGGCAGACGTGTCTCCAGGTTCCCCATGGAACGCGATGCAGCTCCGAGTGTGTGTTGGATCCACAGCCAACAAGGGACGAGGTTCAAGCAGAAGAAAGAGGCCAGAGGACCAAGTACCTAAGATGCCGAGCTAGGGAAGGCCCGTCTGTGGATGTCCAAGGACCGAAGTCCTGACCACAGGGGCTCAGGTTTGCCGGAGCCACCCTGACCTGTTTCTGCTGATGGCAGGAGAAATAAACTGAAACTCCGTGATTTGAAGATTTAGCTATCAGAGTAAATTATTATGGTATTGAGGTCATCAAGCGAGAGAAAAATTTGCTCCATTAGAATGCTAGAACTGAAGTCATGTTTTCTAAGAAACAATCGGTGATGTTTGTAAGCAAGTTCTTCTGAAACAAAGCTGCCTAAGGTTTGTGAAGGGAATGTATAACCCGATGGTGTGTGGTATCTGTGTGAATGCTGAGGATGACGTGGGGTGGGAGCCCACCATTCTGAGCACTGTTACACACAATCTGTGGCATCCTGTCCGTTCCATCAGGTGAGCAATTTCTGGAACCTCCTCTCTTCTCTCCACGCTCTGCACCCATCGTGAGAACACTGTTATTGAGGGCAGTGATGCTCTACTGTAATGCACATATGAGTCATCTGGGGAATCTTGTTAGAACAAAGATTCTGACTCAGTAGGGCTGGGCTAGGCCTGAGATTCTGCATTTCTAACAGGCTTCCAGGTGGTGCTGATTCTCCTGGTCCCTAGACCACACCTTGAGAATCAAGGGTCTAGACCAGTCTGGACAATAAAGAAATGCTTCCCCTTTCAACACTCATGTCCCCAAAGACAGCTAAATGAGAGGCTCTGGTACCGTATGAAACTGGACCTATACAGACTCCTCCTATAGGCCTTCTAGCCTCAGCTGAAATATACCTTCTCCTCCAGGAAGCCTTCCTTGATTCCCTCGAGAGGAATCAGTGCACCCTTGGGGCTTGCTGCAGGACTTTAGTGCAGAGCATGTTGCTTTAACTACATGTATGCATTTTTCCCTCCCTCCCAGACTATGTGACCCTGGAATGCTGGGACATCTTTGCATCCCTATTGGCTGGCTCAGTGCCTGGCTCATGGAAGGTGCTTGTGTTTGTTTCCTACTGCTGCTGCGACAAATTACCACAAACTTAGAGGCTTAAAACAACACAAATTTATTACCTTATAGTTCTGTAGGTTAGAAGTCTAACATGGGTATGAGAATCAATCTGTTTCCTTTTCCACCTACTAGAGGCTGCCCACATTCCCTGGCTTGTGGCCCTTTCTTCCATCTTCAGTGGTGTGTTGAGTCTTTCTCACATTACATCACTCTGACCTTCTCTCCTTCCCCCTCTTCCACTTTTCAGGACCCTTGTCATTGCATTGGGGCCATCTGGATAATCCAGGATAATCTCCGCATCTTAAACTGATTAGTAAGCTTAATTCCAACTGCAACCTTAATTCCCCTTTGCCAGGTAAGGTAACATATTCACAGGTTCTGGGGATTAGGACATGGACACCTTTTGGGGGGTGGGTCCTTTTCTGTCTACCACAATGCTTGCCTAGTGTTTATAGAGTGAACTTATGCCAATGGTTAGCCCTAGAGCAGGGGGCTTCTGAAGAGCTGAAGAGTCTACATCTCTGAACTTCCCGTGGCCTCTTCTGTGACATTTTTGGTATTTTTCATGCAGCCAGAATTACGTCTGACTCCTGATATCTCAGAAGACACTGGTCACCTCTTGATTCTAGGCACATACACATAGGCACGGTCTACGCAAAACCAAAGAATTCAGTTCACTTCTGCGAGCATTATGTGAGTTTGGTTTCCATTCTGGGCCAAGAACTGGGGCTGGATGATTCTGCCACGGGGCTCACTGTGAGTATCTTTCTGGTGGCACGAGGAGGGATCTCTGGGCAATGGATGGGCTCATCTGGAGCAGTGCACTTTGTTTTTTAGGATGGCCAGGGCAGCTTTCTGGAGAACCGGAGGTTTCATTATGTAGACGGTCTTCTTAGAAGACTTTCGTAGCACTGCTGAAATTGTGTGCAGTTTACACAGAATTTGTGCCGAATTTGAGCTGATGTACGCTTTAGCTTGTGATCAGGACAGAGAACTGCGTTAAGCGAAGCATATTTCTTTCTTTTTCTTTAAGTTTAACTTTTAAATTTTCAGTTGTGGTAAAATATACAATATAAACTTTATCATCTTAACCATGTTTAAGTGAAGAGTTCAGCAGTGTTAAGTAAATTCACACTGTTGTACAATCACACTCAGAACTCTAAGGAAGCACATTTCTTAAAGGCCACCCTCTCGAGTGACTGAAGTTCTAATCCGACTTCCTAAGGGACTAGCTTGCACCTGTTCCAGCATGAAATGAAAACAAACCCCAATATCTACTCCCCTCAACTTCCTCGGTTCTAGTGCCCGTGCCTGTAAATCTGAGTGAAAATTGTGACGTACAATGACCAAGTCCCCAAAGACATTGTGTGTGTTTGCACAATGACCAAGCGCCCAAAGACGACTTGTTAAAAATACCCCCAATCCTGGGGAAATGTGGGGGTCCCTGCAAACAGGTTTCCAGTAAATAAAAACGTGAATGGTGGAAGTTTATCATGTGTTTTTTTCTCACGGTCATCCTCAAAGCGGGCTGAAGACGCCTTTTGTGGAGTCCTCTGAAGGCGTTTCAAAAAGAAGGTTTCTTTAAAACTGGTTTGTACCTATGAAAACTTTAAACCTCAGAAGTTTGAATCTGCTTGTCAAGGATTCTTTTTATACCTGCCAAGTTCTAAAGTGGGTAAAAATGTATATCTTGCGCTGTTTTTAGAAAGAGTTCTGTTTCTTGGGCTAAAATGTAGACTCGGAAGACAGCGTTACCATCTCTGGTTCTTGTTACGCCTCCGCCATCTCCACTCCGTCTAAAAACGTCAGAAAAGGCTTTCTCACCCTCGTCCCTACCTCAGTCTTCTTGACTTGCGTGTCTGGGGCCTGGGGTGATCAACCCGAGCCAGGCTGCCTCTGATCAAACAAAATGATGACAACGACCAGGCCAAAGGACTTCTTCAGCCTGATTGCCCAGGGCCAACGTCCCCGGCCTGTCTCAAGAAGCTGAACCAGTGGGAGCATTTTCCAAAATAGTTCCTTACAGGAATCATTTTCTAGCTGACTCCGTTTGTATCCATATTTCAGAGTTGCTGGGCTTCTCTCGCAAACCTCTCTACCCACTCTTATCGCATTTGCTCATTAAGGAAGATACAGTTGAAATCAGATTTCCAAGGGTTTCTTCAATTTCAGCCAATGGCCACTTCCTGTAAAAGATCTCTCTCCGCTTTGACGAAAATTTCTGAGCAGCTTTCCCAGCCCAATTAGAGTGGCACCATCAGCTGCAGAGATCAAGGACCCCATCTAGTGGGGAAATGTGAAGCTGCCGCTGCAGTTACTGAGGGAAATTAGTAGGATGGTTGAAACGCCTGCCCAGCTCTTCCTCTGCAGAAGTCTCAGTTCAGAATCACAAAGATATTAGCCCTTCTCGATAACCGTGTGGGGCAGAGGTGGGCAGTCCAGGAAATGCTTTGTCAAGGGAGGGGAAAGAGGCTTCCATGACTCTGTGGGGCGTGGGAGATGCTCCCTCTGCCCCTCTCCAGAGTAAAGGGAATCCTGATCCAGATTCAGGAGCAGTCAGCTAGCAGATGAGTCCAGGCCATTGGAAGATTCCTGAAACCCTCAGTGTCGGGCAGGTACAGCTTGGCGGCAGCCAGCTGGAAACCATCAAGGCGGGTCTGGCTGGAGCCCCAGGGACGGGGTGTAACCGGGGGCCCTCCAGGACCAGTTCAACTGACCCCATCTCTTATCAACAGAGTGGTTAAGAAATGTCTTTCAGAAAATTTGCAAAGTCACACAGCCAGAGCATGTGCAGAAGAAGAAATCTTGACCTGAAATGACCGAGGACCCAAAGATTCATGGAATCAAAGGGCCGGGACATGACCAGAACTTAAAGCTGGCCTCTTACCAGAAGCAAGAGGTCTGTCATTCAGGAAGAACTGGTGTTAAAATTCCTCCCCTACCTTACCATAAATGTTTAAAAACTCATCATAAACGTTTAGAACCCCATCATAAATGTTTAGAACATTACCATAAATGCTTGAAGCCCACCAATCAAAACCTGTCCCCCCAGCATTTCCACCTACCAGCCTGTTCTCCCTAACCTCTTACATTTTGCCCCAGACCCTGAATCGGGGAGACAGATTGGAGGGCACATGCCCCTTGTCTCCCTGCAGATCAATCTCACAGAATAAAGCCTATTTCTTTTCCCAAAAGTTGATGCCATAATTAATTGGCTTGTTGATGTGGATTGGGTCGGAGAACCCTGTTTTTGTGCAGTAATAGGGGCACTTGCACAGAGCCCCATTTCCTGAGGCCCACACGGAATCTGTGCCCTCAAGGTGAAGGAGTTTTACTCTTCTGTTTCCTAGGGTAGGCCCTGCCCCCCAGTGGATTCCTGTCAATAAGCCGGAAGCCCCACCCTGTGGTGGAGGGAAATGCTTTCCCTCCTTCTCATACACCACAGACCTAATCCCTCGGTGGCTGAGTCTCCTGGCTCTCTGCAGGACTCCCTCCCTTTTAGCTTGTTGCTCTCAACATGAATGCCACCTCCCCTGGGGGACTTCCGCTGAGTCGCAGAATGGTCACCATTGTTCTCTCATAGCACCTGATGGGTTTCCTTCGCGGTGCTTCTCACAGTTTGCCATAATTTAATATGACTCCGAGTTTATTATCGCCCCCCTGGGGCAGGGACTGTGTCTGTGAGTGCCTGGCATCAAGCGGGTGCTCCTGGGTTTGTATGAAGGGATGAGGAGATCTGAGCCCAGGGGCTGCGAGGCAGGGTGGTGGAAAAGATCCTTGAAGACCCCTGTCTGCCGGCCCCTGGTGTGTTTCCTGCCTCTCCACTAGAAGTAATAATAGCGGTGCAATTTACCACGGGTTGTAAGGAAATCACGAGTCCAAATTGCAAAGTGTTATCAAGTGCTGTTTCATTTCCATTTGCTTGGTTCCATTTACTGTAAGTGCATCTGCTTCCCAGATCCCTTCATTAGGGGAGAAGAAGCGTGAGGTGGGGGAGGGCCCACCATCTCCCGGAGCCCAGGATCATACTGGGAATCGCAAATGTCAGAGATGGGGGGGGTGTCCTTCGAGATCCCCCAATCCAGGGTTTCTAACCTGTCTGCATGTTGGACTCAACTGAGCAGTTTGTAGCCACAGGCCCAGGCCTCACCCCAGAGGTTCTGACTTCATTGGCCTGCGAGGAGGTGCAGGCACAGGTATGAACCAGGTCTCCACATGACTCTCATGTCGACCCATGGCTGAGGCCCCTGATGGGCCCACCCTGTGATCACGGGTGAGTAAGCAGAGGCTGGGAGGACAACACTAGTAATTTTCCCGACGGCACCTGTCTCCCAGCCCTGTTCCCTCACCCACTGTGCAGAGAGGGAGCCTGGTCACAGACAACTGGTGGGATTTGTCCCACAGCAGGACTGAGTCTGAGAGGCTGGTTTCTCACATTTAGGATAAGAAAGGGCATCCACACCACACTCAGTTGAAGGTCTGAAAGCAGTGTGTGGACCCGCATAGACGTGGAGCAGGAGCTGGTGCAGCATCCACATCTGGGCAGCCACCTGGGCTGGGGGCAGGTGTTCAGCACCTGGAACTTCCCTGGGATGGAGCCCCTTCTTGGGCCCTGGGCCTGTTGCCAAAGCTCCTTGGAGCCCCTTCCTGTTGCTGCTGCAGCTGTGTCACTGCATCCATCAAGGGCATTTGAAAATCGATATAAGCCAGGGTGATGCTGTGAGCTTTCACACTGGGGGGAGGTTCACAGCGGGCCACTGCAGGTGGAGAAACCTGGTCAGGTGATGGATACAGGCCAGACACTGAGATGGAGGAGAAAGCCAGATCCTCTGGCAAGGGGTGATTTAGTTTACATTTGAGGGGACACAGGTGGCTTGTTTTGTAGAAAGATGTAAGAAATCCTTCAGTGCACGAGTCAGTGACCTGTGTTATCTCCTAAGGCAGCAGGGTCCTCAGAGGTCTTGATTCTGCAGACACCCATTTATTAGAAGCCCTGGGGGTGTCAAAGGAGCAACAGGCCACGTCTAGTTTTTGAAACACCTACTATATAAACAATTTAGAAATTCCAAAACAGATGAACAAATCAAGGTGTATTTTACATGTTTACATTTAACAAACAAAAGCTTTTAACACAATCTGAATCCGCAATGCAAGATATGTACTGTTTACAATATAATCGTGGGATTTATAAAAAGTATGCAATCGTAATACACTATAAGTGGTGTGGTCTGATAATGGGCCACAAGTTTAAAGCTGGATGGTGAGCATCTTTCAATTTTGTAGGTGTAGCTCTGCTTGGGTCTCTCAGTCGGCTTGGGTTGCTACAACAAAACAACATTGACCCTGTGGCTTAAACAACAGACATTTACTTATCACAGTTCTGGAGGCTGGAAGTCCAAGATCAAGGTGCTGGCTATTTGGTTCCCCGTGAGAGCTGTCTTCCTGGCTTGCAGATGGCCGCCATTTTGCTGAGTCCTCACATGGTAGAGAGGGAGAGATCTTGCTGGTGTCTCTTCCTATGAGGACACTGTTCCCATTCATGAGGGCTCCACACTCACGCCTGAATCACCTTCCAAAGGCCTCATCTCCAAACACCATCACACTGGGGTCGGGACTTCCCATATGAATTTTCAGGGAACACCTTCAGTCCATAGCACTGGGTGTATCACAGCATTTGGGAGTCCTGTCAACTGTCCTTATTTTGGAACCTTTTGTGAACGTGAAGCTTGAGTCAAAGTGCCCCCTGCCCCTCCTCTTCTCTAGGGCCTGCCCTCAGCTTCCTTACATTTTACAAGAACAGAGGACAGACTCTAGGGAAGGAGAGAGGGAGCTGTGCTGCAAGGGGGTCAGGACACTGTTGATTCCATAAATCCTGATACTTCCAGACAACAGAACACTCTGTAACCATTAAAAGTAAAGTTGGAAAAAAATATGCAGTGCTCTGAGAAAACGTACAGTCCATGTAGTATTGCCAAGTAACAAAAGCAGGTTTCTTTAAAACCAATGCACAGTGTGCCCTATTGCTGTAGAAGCATATATATGCCAGAGCACAGAAATGGAGACTGATAGTGTATGCACCCATCGTGGGATTGCCTGGGATTGATAGTTTCTTTGTTGTGCTTTTCTGAAATTTCTAGAGTTTTTAATGAATATTTATTACTTTTGTAATCAGATAAAAATATATATATATTATTTTAAAATACTAACTTGAAAGAAAGGAAGAAAGAGGAAGGAAAGACGGAGGATGGGAAGGAAGGAAGAAAGGAGCCCACCCCTCTTTTGTGCTTGGTTGGTTGGCTGTCCCTCTGTACAGGGGCACCAAGAAGTGGGGGACAGAAAAGGACAGAGAAGCCAGGGTTGGGCCTGGGTCAGAAGACAGCCTAGGGGACAGAGGGGACATACAGTCCTCAGGACAGTCCTGTCCCTCTTTCTTCCCTAGTGGAAAGTGCACGCTCCTGGCGGCACCAGCCACAGCTCTGTTCAGGCGTGAGGGACCCTGGACTCGACAAACTCAGACTGTGGCCTGCGAGTGACCCGCTGTGCGTCCGGGGGCTGTGTGGTCTCCACGCCCCAGAGGGCTGCTCAGGGTTTGATGCCATTGCCGAGTATCTAAAACTTCAGTTATTAGCATTGTTCAGAAGTTTAGCATAGGGCATAATTTTGGTTAATTAATCTGAATAAACACATACACCATTCATCAACATAAATAATTTGCAAAATGGGTTTGTTTAATTTCCACACGCACTCTCTTTAGCTTTCAGGATAACCAACAGCCACACATGTATATGGCTGAACCACACACACACACACACACACACACACACAAAGACACACATACAAAGAGACACACACATGCACAGAGACACACACAGACACAAACATATAGAGACACACACACACAGGCACACACTCAGCTCTCCTCTCTTATGCAGCCAGTGCCTGACTCTTGCTGCTCTCACCCCCTCCCTCCTCCCCTCCGTTTACCCCATCATGTCCCTGAGGAGTCACTTGCCACCACACAGCCCTCAGAGGAGGAGCGGGGGCAGCAAGGGGCTGACGTCGAGTTCTACGAGGGCCAAGGCCACATGCGTCACTCACCGCTGTGTTCCAGTACCTAGCACATTGGGTGCTTGCTGCATGTTTTCTGGCTAAATGAATGACTGCACGAATGTGTTGGCAGCACCTCTGGCTCGCTCATGGCCCCAGGGACCTGGCCTCGGGCGGTCACCCCTCTGGCCTCACACCTCTCCTAATGTCACTGTCCCTCCCCAGGCCAGTGAAGAGGTCTGTCTCTGTTCGCCCTTTCCCCACTAGGTGGTCCTTTTCCTTGGTGGGTCCCACCTCTAGGACACCTCAGGATCACTTGGGGAGCTTGTCAACCCCCCAGGGGTGAGGCCCTGGGACGCACTCTGTGATCTGGCGCTCCTGCCACAGACGGCCCTTCTGGGGAGCAGCATGTGACAGCCTCACTTCTCTCCACGGCTCTCAGGAAGGGGACTGACCACACCCTTCACTCCCAGGGCTGAAGGACTCAGACTCAGATGGTTCAATAACTGTTTATTGAGGCGACGGTTCTGGGTCTGGGAAGTGGGGTTCCCAGCTGGGGAAGGCAGCTGGAGTTCTCTGGAGGACACATCCAGCTTGGGTTTGGGATCCAAATTGATCTGATTCACCTCGCCTCTCATTTGGGGGGCAGGGTGGAGTGTCATCTACGTCTCCCCATCAGTAGAACGAAAATAAAACACCCCAGGGTGGTTGTGAGGATTAGATGAGGTCACAGAAGGAACGTGCCCAGCACACGCCAGAAGCCCAGCCATGTGAGCTGGCTGGATGGGCAGGGGGCTGACCCTGGGGCTCGGTGGGCTGCTGGGAGCCTGTGGGAGACCAGAGGGCGGGGTGGGTGGGTGCATCTCCTCTAGCTCCTCTCCTGCTTGGTGACCCTGGCCCAGGCTCTAGGGACACAGGTCCTCTCTGTCCCCCACCCAGGGGGTGGAGCTGGCTCCAGCTGATGCTGATCTCTGGTTTACACCAGTCACCTGCTTGCCTTCTCGCCTCTCCTATCACCTGCAGAACCAAGCCTCCGTATTAAAGTCCCTCTGTTTCAAATACACAAGTAGTTCCTATTTTTTGTAGATCTGGATTGATACGGAGAGGGCAAGTGCTATAGAAAGAAAGGAGTAGGAGGAATTAGCTCTGAGCCGGCCTAGGCTGGGGGGGAAGTGGAGACAGATGCCTCTCAGAACCTTGCCAAGCAGAGGAGAGGGAAGGATTCCAGGAAGAAGAGACTGTTGGGCTAAGGGTGGGGGCCGCTGAAGCGACAGCAGGAGGTTTGCGAATGATAAGGAGGCTGAGGCTGCTGAGGGAGGATCAGATCGGCCTCAGCACCTGCTGGGACCCCTTGCCCCATCTCTCTCCAGGCTCCTGGCTGCTCTTCTCAGCCTCAGTCACTGCTGCAGCTGCACCACTTGCCTCCTGGACCCTCACGGTCCTGCTGCCCAAGGCGGAGCAGCCACAGCAGGGCCGTCTTCATCCTCCCACTCTTCCAGCCCCAGACGCTGGCTCAGCACAATCCTGAAATCTGGCCTCCCAGGGGCCGCCAGAGGGCGGGAGGCTGGGCGAAGTCGGACCCATGGAGGCAGGAGGTGGGAGAGGCTGGCAGCGCACCCACTCTTCTCCCTCGTGGCACAAAGGGGCTGCTCTCTCTGTGTTTTGTTGTGGAGCAGGGGCCAGCACAGTCGCTGACATCTGCTTCCCATCTGCCCCCGCTCCCCATCTCTTCCTTCACCTCTCACCGCCCTGGGGCACGTGGGCCGAGACAGAAGGCCCAGTGGTTTCCTGCGTGAGCAATAAGGCTGGAAAAGCAGATGGGGACCAAATCATGGAGGCCCGAAATGGCGTTTTAAGGAGCTTGGGCTTTATCCTAAAGGCAGCGTGGGATCTGTGAAGAGTTTTAAGGAAGAAAGCCATCAGATTCATTTTTTAAAATGTTTCACGAGCCCATATTGGGCATCAGGCCCTGAGGTTCAAGCTGAGGGTTGAGTGGGGAGCAAAAGGAGTCTGGTTTGAGGACCAGATCAGAGGCAAATTCTAAGGGGTTTTTGCATTTTAGCAGAAGATTGGTCATGGTGGGAGGTAAGGGGGGTCAGGGAGGGCTTCCTGGAACCCCCTGAGGTCACACCTGTGACACCCGTCTTGACTCTGGACTATTGACCATTCCTCTGCTGTGTCAAGAGTGTAGGGTGGGGCTGGGCCGGCCACCTCTCCTGGCTGTCCTCCTGCAGGTCTCAGTTCCCCGATGCTCCCATAGCTCTGCCAGCGTCTGTGATAATGACAATGACAATATATGAACAAAAATGACATCCGTGTGCTAGGTGCTTCATTTAATCCCTCCAAGAACGCTAACAAAGTAGGTATTTTGGGCCTCATTGAGGAGGCACAGAGAGGTTCTATGACTTGCTCAGGTCACACAGCTACCAAGAAGCAGAGCTAGGACAGTGGAAAAAGTAAGGGTTTCTGCATCCAAGGGAACTCCGCTGGCCCTGGCCCCAGCCCTGACTAACTGCGAGAGCCTGGACACCTTCTTTACCTCTCTGGATCTCAACTTTCTCCTCTGTAAAATGCTGAGGGCTGTTGTGGGGACTACATGAGATGGGTGTAAAATACCTAGCACAGTGCCTGGAAAACATTAAGTGTGCAATAAAGGTGAGCAGTCACGATGATGACTGTCTCCTCGTTACTGTTGTTACACTGTGTGGAAATCCCCGCCTGACATCAGAGCCCTGGGCCCCCGCTGCTCCGGCTGCTCCAGCGCCCCTTCCTTCCCTGTGGCCTCACCAGCCCAGCGAGGTCTGGAGGAGCCTCTGGGGCTCATGCTCCGGACTGTGCACGCCCAGTTAAGAAGGCTCCACTTGGTGTCCCTTTGATCCCCTTCATGGGAGTGGGCAAGGAGCCGTCTCCACTCTTCTCTGCAGAGTATGGGCTTTCCTGCTGCTTCTTTCAGAGGTGAACTCTGTCCCTGGAGATAGATCAACTGATTAGAATTTTACAGCTGGAAAGGGCCGTAGAGTATCCAGTTCCTCTCATTGTACAAAACGAAGCTCAGTGGTGAAGGGATCTGCCTAGCAGTTTATAACGGAGCCCTTTTCTCCTCCCACATCAGTCTTGTCTATAAGTCTCTATTTTTTTTCTGTTGAAACTATACAGGAACCGGCCCCCGACTTCCCCTTCCTCCTGCCCACAGCCCCAGACTCACAATTTTATCCAAATGAGTATGATTCCTTGGGTTCACGTCGCTGCCTTATACTCATGCTCCTTAAATCAGCCGGGGTGAGTCCCCAGGGACAGCGGTGGAGTCCATCCCTCATGGAGCTGGTCACTCACAGCATCCAGGAGCAGGTGGGAGGAGGTGGGTGGGCTGTCCCAGGACACCTTACAGGCTGACCTGGGGCCTAGTCCCAAAGTCTCTCTCCCTCCTGGTTTCTGTCCTTGTCCCCTTGCTTGGGGTATCTTCTCCCCCCGCCCCATAGCCCTGGGGACTCGCAAACCTCCTCGCTGCCATTGGCGCCTCCCTCCAGGTCAGGAGAGAAGGCCCCGTGGGCAAACCAGCCGCTCAGACCATCAGACCTGCACTCTGTGGAGCGTGGCCCTCGGCATTGCTGTGCTGAGTCTGTCCTGTCCTTGGCGTGGAGCTTCAAGAGGCCCCTTCCCTCATTCCAGGTGGATTTGGGCCTATTCACAAGAAGGGTTTATGGTTCACATAGAGAAGCAGAAGAAGAAAGGGGAGTAGAAAACCCCGAGCGGCCACACAAACCCCTCCAGGACAGAGAGGTCAGCCACAGGCTTTTGATACCAGTGATTAAATTAACTTCAGAGAGGAGGAATTTTCTGGCTCGCTCATTTTCTTAATAAAGGAACAGGAATGATAAAACGGTTTAGTTGGAGAAATGAGCGTATTTTCAATCTTTTACATTAACTGTCATAAATTCCAAGAGAGTTAGGACTTTGGGGAAGATAATCGGACCCCACACATCGTAATGGCCACTTTGCTGAGAGCCTGCCTGTCCAGCAGAGTTAGAGGACGGGATGGTGACTTCCCCGGACACCACCAAAATAGCCTGATGTTCATATAACGCCAAGTTTATTACACAAGAGTTAAGGGAAATTCTGAGATTTCAGTCTCAGAGGGGAGAGGTCAAAGGGGGGAGATTATGGAACTTTATGTTAATTAAGTGAGCCTGTTGATATGGGGCTGGATTAGAACTGGGAGAGTTGGGACATCATCGTTTAGTATTGGGAGCACAAGGAGAAGAGGCTAGTTTGTTGCTGTCTATGATCCTGAGAAGGGGATAAATTGACTAGATTTTCGGGAAGTTTCACAAATGAAAAAGTATTTGCAGCTTCATCTTCCAGGACAAATGTCCTGGAGTGGGGGTCAGGCCAGTGCAGCCAGTGGAGAGCAGCCTGTGAACCCCACAGCACACCGCATGGGCGTGGTCCAGCTCCCACAATGTGGTGCAGAGGCCCCGGGATGCTTCACTGGTGTTTTGTCCCCTGTCCTCAAGACTGGTTTCTTCTCTTGTAAGTCTGCATGTCATTGAGTGTGGACCTCATTGGGTCCAGAGTTTCCAAATGTCCTGTATTATCGAGTCCTCCTTTTCCTGTTCCTTTTCCCTCTTGGACACACAGTGGCAGAGTTGGAGATGCATAAGGCAAAAGTGCTCACAGCCACCTGGGGGGACGCTGTGACCAGACCTTCAGTCGATGTGGAGGAGACCCCAAACCAAATGACAGGCACCCAGCGCCTGCTTCTCCCCAAGCAACCTGGGCTCTGCTGCGGGGGGGTGGGGAGGATGATCCAGCCCCAAAGAGGACCCGAGCAATTGTGAAATTTTAAATTATTAATTTAAAAAACATATGTTTAATGAATTAAAAAATATATATTTATATACTCAGTGGAGAAAATTTCCTCTGTGTATAATATTTTTTAATGTGGTAAAATATATATAACATAAAATTGACCATTTCAACCATGTTTAGATGTATAATTCAGTGGCATCAAGCACATTCACACTGTTGTGCAAACATCACCACCATCCATCTCCAGAACTTTCCCATCACCCCAAATAGAAACTCTATACCTATCAAACAATAACATCCCATTTCCCTTTCTCCAGCTCCTGGTAACCTCTATTCTACTTTCTGTTTCTATGAATTTGACTACTCCAGGACCTCAAATAAATGGAATTATACAATATTTGTCCTTTTGTGTCTGGTTTATTTCACTTAGCATAATGTTTTCAAATATGCATAGTTTTTTAAAGTATAAATTTTGTACAACATTGTCTCATAAGCATTTAAACTTTAAAGTCATTAGACTATTTCAAATATTCAGAAAATAATATGTCAGACACCTGCAACCCCCCACCACTTGGATTTAATAGAAAGTAACATTTTGCTGTATTTGTCTCATAATTATTTTGATAAATGTCTAACTAAGTCATATTCTGCTGAGCAACAAGCCAGTTTTACTTGGCCATTACTCCACGGTTCACATATGTAGAGAAGCAGTACAATGCGCTGGTTAATAAGCAGCCACCTACTCGAATACAAATTCAGCTCTACCACTAGCTGTGTGACTGTAGACAAGTTAGACAATCTTTCTGTGAGTTAGCTTCCTTTCCAAAAAAGTAGGGAAGAGAATAACAGTATCTACCTCATTGCTATTATCAGGATTGAATGAGTCAATAAATTGCCTAAGCTGATGCCTGGCACGTGGTTAGAACTCTCTAACTGTTGGTTGTTACTCCTTCAAGACCTGTCTACAATTTCCCTGCAGCCTGTTTCCTTTTCCTCCCTCTTCTCTCATCTTTTAAAATTCCTCAGCCACCTGGCACTTGACCCCTGCTGAATTCCTCATTTGTTACAACAATCAGGTCTGGTCTTGGTCTTCGTCCATCAAACAAACAAACAAAAACTAGCAGCAGCTGACTCCAGTCTTGGGCTGGAACCCCTTGGCAATCCATTCCTGTCCTCCCTGACCCTCTGCCTCCTGCGAGGCCACTTCCCAGGCCAGGACAATAAGTCAACACTTTCACAAGTCTCTCTTTGGGACCTGGCGGGGGCTCCCTTTTTGCACAGCACCTCCCATTTGCAAATGCATTACTGTTTGCAAATAAAGCACCACAGAACCCTGGGTGCAGGTGGGCAATTTAACAAATGGATCATGAGGTAATGCTTTTTAAATTTATGGCTCAATTCAGTTATATCTTAACTTCAAGAAAATAATTCTAATATGCTCTTCTGCATCCCTCTTTCATCCCCAGATCATTAAAATACAGTTTTGCCTGAATGCAATTATTTTATTTTTTTATGTTACTATTGTCAGAAAAGATGCTCTATAAGCCAATTAAATGGCCATCGCCAAGATTAGAGGGAAATGCTTATTTTATTTGTGTTAAGACAAATGCATTTCCTTGGCACTGCTCTTCATGTAAAGTACAATTACAAATAACTCCTTATGAAAATAAATTAAAGCAAGAAGCATAATTTCTAGTATACAGTAGGTGCTCGATAGTGACTATACATTTGCTGCAAGTTATAAGACATGAATATACACTCGTAGCTCCAGCCATCCATACACATACACTCGTAGCTCCAGCCATCCATACACATACACACACAGACACAGACATGAAATTTGGACACACTCACTAGTTCCGGCAGGTTTCCTTTCCCTCCAACCTTGGTCAGCCTTTACTACAATGGCCTAGATTGTGCCTCCTTTGCTCTCCGCGCTGACCAGAGCGGGCTGCTCATGTGAAGGTGCTGCCCTCTGGTGGAAGTTAGAAGACTTGCATGCTCAGCCAAATGAAAGAAATCGCAGCAGCACCACCCTGAGAGCTCAGTCAATATTAGCTAATCACGTTTTGGTTGTATTTATCCAACGACTGGCAGAGGAAGAGGAAACTACGAAGGAGGCAGAGAAGGAGCAGCCGCAGGAAAACCCCCATAGAGCCTAGGACGGTGATGAACACAGAGTACCTCCAGTAAATATTTGCTGATTGATTAAGAGGATAAGCCTGGGGGCTGGAGATGATGCTGACTCATAGATGGGGGTGGGGTTCAGTGCTGGCAACGGAGGGGACCTGAGCAATTCTACGTAAGCACCGAGAATTCTGCTAATCTTGAAATTTTTCAATATTCACCTCCGGTCATCGCTGAACCCACCCAGCTCTGTTACAGAGGTGTGGTGCTTCTCTCCTTCAGTTCTTTGAGTTACGGCATTGAAATGGCCAGCCATTTTCCACTTAAAGAGAGTTAAAGTGTTTAGAGACGAAATATGCATTCTCGAAATGCACAGTCTATGCCCTGGAAACCTCAGTCCCACCAGGCATCAATATTCCATGCACAGTAGCAGTTTCGCTCAGATTCCAAGAACAGGGAAATAACATGTTTTGCTGGAAGGGGCAAGCTGGGGAGCTGAGAATTTAGTTGGAAGATAATGCAATTATAGGTCAGGATGGACAGGTCCCTGGCACTTTTGCCAATCTTCTTGCAGACCTTGAAAAATTTACTGCCTCTAGCTACACCTGTTTCTAATTTACTTGTCACAAATAAGGCTGGCACCTCTGCCCAAGACAGAGGCTGTCACTGAGTGGAGTGATGAGGTGGGCTGCTAACAGGTCCTCTTCAGAGTCTGAAGCAATCCTTCAGCCCCCCTTTCCAGTTAAGGCTTGAAGAGGAAAAGAGCAAATCTTACATAGAGGATTTCCTACAGAGTAAAAGTTACAGGTTTCTTTGGAGTATGACCAAAAGGAAAAATTCCCATTGAACTCTTGGGAAAAATAAAGGGAGACCTTGTAGTAAGGCTACTCTGCGTATTATGGGAACAGAGGTTTAATATAGGAATTAAGTGAGAAGAGCTGGGGGAGTGAAAGCAGCTGGAAGGTCATGGAAGCAGCTGGAAGGGAGGCCGGAAACACCTGAGTGGGGGATTCTCTAAAGTTTGATGGGTAACTGCTGCAATTCTCAAGAATCTCTGGGAAACCACCCACCAAATCTGGTGCTTGCTGAGAAGCCTAGAAACCATAGTGAACCTTGTGTCTGGTCTGGTCCTGTGACCTCCTGAGGCTAATGGCTTCTCCTCACATCCACCTTCCAAAGCTCAGGCAAGATCCTTTCATTGGAAAACTAAGCCCACACCATACAAGGAAGGGGATTCTGGGAAAGAAACGTCCACTAAGAAGTGGACGGTAGTGATTAATAAATGAAAAGCAATAGGATATATTGGAGTATATGAGGAAGCCATTTGGTGTAAAACTAGTTTGGCCTGACTTTGTTTTTCCAAAAGGGCCTGATGTGGCCTGTTGAGCATGCATTGTACATCTGCTTTAAACCTTTACTGTGTCCCAAAGACAAGAATGATGCCCTTAAAGTTAGGGATGTAGCTTCCCCCCATATTAGCATTTCTTTAAGGATCAGCATCTCTTCCTGGAAACTAAGGATTAATTACCAACCTGCTGTGCTCACCTTGTGACCACTGATCTGTTGACCACTGATCTGCTGTGCCAGCTAAGCATCTTGTGTCAATAGTGAAAGAGATATTCCTGTCATATGTGATGTATGCTCTTTGTTCCAAGACAGTGTATAACCACTCTGTACACCCCACTTCTTTGGTGCCCTCCTTTCCTTGGGGAAGGAAGGCCCTGGGCTATAGTCCTCAGACCTAGCTCATAATAAACTCACCCCAATTTTGATTTATAGATTGACTATGGATTATTTGCATCAACAATAGTATGGCAAAGTTGACAACTGACAACACAACACAACCCTAAAATCCCTAAACTCCTAGATTTACTTCCTCATTATGTGAGACAAGTTATTAATTCATTCATTCAATAAATATTGAGTACTTTCTATGTGCCAGGCACTGGGTCAGGGGATGGAGGCAGATTCAATGACATAGAAAAAGTGATTCCTACCCTGCATAAGCTCTCCTTCTACTAAAAGGAGACTGGAGATATAAAAAAACCATTAGAGTGCACAGGTGCTGTGAGGGCTGTTTGCAACGATTCCAGCTCTCCTCCGGGTGGGACTGTACTTCCCCACCTGCTCTGGAGTGGGGAGAGACCATGTAACTTGCTTTGGTCAATGAAGTGTGAACAGAAGTGATGTGTGCGACTTGCACTGGAAGGTCTAGGAATGCTGCACCTCTCCTGGTGCTCTCTTCCCCCTGCTATGGTAAACTTGTCTGGATGGAACTCTGTCAGCCTGAGTTCCTCAGAGACAGAGAGAGCAGAGCTCCCAGCCAACCTGCAGTGGACATGTGGTGTGATTGAGAGAGAAGTCTGTGTAACAAGCCAATAAGAGTTTGGGGGTTATTATCACCACAGCAAAACTAGCCCGCGCTGAAAGACCTGTACCACATGAGTGAGAATGATAAACAGTGGGAGGGCAGCCAGGGGAGAGGGCGGGGTTATTGTTTCTAGACTGTGGCTTTGATTTAGCTTCCTCTCTGGGGAAGATCAGAGAGGACTGATTAACAAAGGAGAGACAGCAGTGAGCAAAACAGACCTCAGAACAAACCCTCCTTTCTCCCCATTGTATTCAGCATGCACAGCCCCCCTCACTGGTTTCACTTCGGATGATGGTGAACTAATTGATACAAGATTGGTGCGGATCAAATAAGAATGGGTTCTTTAAAAAATTTAAATATTTCTAAATTTCTAAATGGTTCTTTAAAATGATAATGAGAAACAAGAGCAGAACTGAAAAACGATCAGAATAGAGATCTCCAAGTTCCCAAGGACTTACGTCCAAATTTAAGACTGGCCGGGAAGGAAGATACAATACAGATTATTTTGGGGGGTTGATAAGCTTTTAGCTTGATGTACCAGTAAAACCTACATGTAGTGGGCATGAGTTAGTTGAAGCACAAAACTGCAGAACTAGAACTTTATAACAAGATGATGACAGTTAAAAAAACATTTGTTTATTTTTTTAATTTTATGATCATATATTTCATTTTATGATCATATATTCTGGTAATATATATATTTCTGATATATATTCTTAATATAAATATGTAAATATATATTCAACATTTGTATTGTACTGCATTTACTCTTCTACATATTATTTTCTAAACTTTTTTCTCTTAATGTACTATAAATATTTCTTATGTATTTAAATATTCTTTCTCCATATGACTTAAAAATAACACATTTGTACTTATAACAAGAACAGGACGTGAGATATTTACTACACAGACATACACAAAAGGGAGTATATTGCAATACTGTTTTACACTGGACTTTTTTCACTTCGTACATTGTGAACCTATTTTCTTATTATTAACTGTTGTTCAAGGGCATCCTTTTTAATAACTGTGCTGTGTTCCATCATATGAGCCTAATTTATTTAGCTAATTCTCAGTTCCAGGAAATTTATGACCAAATATTTGAACACATCCATGGTTATTTATTTAACAAAAATTTTTAGGATACATTACTAGAAGTGGAATGGCTGGATGAAGGTGAATGCACAATTTTGAGAATTTTGGTATTTGTTTCCAAACTACCCCCATAAAAATTATTCCAATATGGACTCTTACTAACTGGGTATTAGAGTATCTTTTTTCCCCTTCAGCTTTTCCCACCCTCACAACACTGGCTATTATTTTTCTCAAAGTCTTTTCCAACAAGTGATAAATGTTAGCTTCTGTTAATTTAAGTGTGCTTGATCCCAGTGAATAATCCGTCCTTTCTCTGCACCATCCTACGGCTCTGGCTCTGCCTGGCTGAGTCGTTTGCCGCGTCTCTCGGGGCAGCACTAGCCCCTGGAGAGTGTGGGCAGGTGACTCCTCATCTTGCCCTCAACCCTGAGCTCAGCTACCAACCGCTACAGCTGGTGATGCACGGGAATCTTTAAAACTCTCCCTTGAAGGGCGGCAGAGGGTAGAGTTTCTCATGATTGGCCTTGTACTGAAGAAGACACCAAAGGCTTTCCCAAGGTCACACAGCAATAATTGACAGATCTGAAAAATAGAACCCACGTTTTCAATCTCCACCCATGACTAGTGCTTTTTCAGGACACGTTAAGTCAGAGGCAAATGAAAGAGGCGTTTGGAGTGCTGGACGCGGGGTAACACGGGGAGGGGCACAGCGTCTCACCCCAGTGAAGACAGAACAGTCTACTGGCCTCAAGTCACTTCTCCTTTGACAGACATCCAGATATCGATTTTTGATAACTACAGAAAGGTTGAATCATTCAGTCAAAACGTATTTACTGAGCACCTACTGTGTACCTAGAAAGGCAGTGTGGATATAGCAGTGAGCAAGGGAGACAGAAATTCCTGCCCTCCTAGAGCTTATTAAAACCTGGAGAATACACCAGTTTCCGGTAGCATGCCTTCTGGGGTTCAAGCCTCAACTCCATCGTGCAATAGATATGTAGACACGGGTTGCTGGGCCATTACTTAAGCTGTCTGTTCTGATATGTCCTCCTCTCTTCCACTGGGATAGTAATCATACCTAACAGGTAAGGTTGTGAAGATTAGATGAGATTATGTATGGAAAAGCCCAGCATAGGTAGTCAGTGCTTGCAAGTGTTAACCATGATAGTTATTGTAACTTTCACAGGAAACCTCTGTGGATGAAATCATTTACATTATTAATAATAATAGCTACTATTATTGAGTGGCCATTTATTGTCTATAAATCAAATGTGGGCTTAGATGCTTTACATCTGTTAACTCGTTATGAAGCAGCAGTGTTTCCCAAACTTCCCTGATGATAATAATCTTCTGAGATGCCTCTTAAAAAAATAAATCAGAACTCTGTACCCATTAAACACTAACTCCACATCCCCCATCCCCCCCAGCCCCTGGCAACCACCATCCTACTTTCTGTCTCTATGAATTTGACTACTCTTTGTACCTCACATAAGTGGAATCACACAGTATTTGTCTTTTTGTGTCTGGCTTATTTCACTTAGCATAGTGTCCTCAAGCTTCATCCTTGTTATGACATCCATGTGTCAGAACATCATTCCTTTTTATGCTGAATAATATTCCACTGTATGTATATACTACATTTAGTTTAGTCATTCATCTGTTGATGGACATTTGGGTTGTTTCCATCTTTTGGTTATTTTCCTTCTCACTGCATACACCGCAACAACAGTAAAGAGTTTGTTTCTGGCTCGACTAGGGGCAAGCAAGCAGACACAGACTCTCTTTGTGCATTTTGCACCTGTTGACTTCACCTGTGAATAGAGTAATTCACCATGAGTGAAGGTACTTAATTTACATCAAACAATCCTTTCCCAGTGCACACAGGTCCTATTGATGGAAACGGTTCTGAGAACTGTTTCTCCCTCCCCTTGATGGCTTGAGGCTCTGTGTCCTCCATGCATGGGAGCCACGGGACACCCCATATGCCTCAGCATATGAATCCAAGGGCTGCCGGCAGCCGCTCTAGCACCCTATGCTCTGCCGTGGTTTTGCAGAGGTTAAGACTCTCTCTTTGGGGTGCTCTTCATATTATACCAGAGACAAGTAATAGGCAAACTGGGTGTATGGTCACCCTATGTGCAGGGGTAGTTGCACCTAAGTATTTTCTAAGTTACTGCCACTGCCTTAAGGAGAGAGTCACCACTTCTAACCAATGCAGACACGTCGCTGAGGCTGCCTTGAACACTGCCTTGGACGCCCCATCAGGGAAGCTGCTGTTTTTGCCCCTGTCTTGGCTCACTGCTGCTTCTAGGAGAGACTAACTGAGGCTTGTCCGACAGTGAATGCCTGCCGGTCCACCCTAGGGAGCCCCACGAAGCAGTTAACCCTGGGATGGGAGGAGATGAAGAGCAGCGAGGAAGCATGAGGCGGGGATCCAGCCACGCTCTCTTTCCAGCTTCCTCTGGAGGAGTGTTGTGAAAGAGGCAGCTGGAGACCAGTTCTTTGGGAAGAAAAAGTCAGAAATACTTTCATCTTCTTGTGAAAACCTGGAGGGTAGTTTTAACTCTGCATCTCTACTCAAGGTCCAGAGGAAGAAATTTTCCTCTTTATCTGCTTTTCTCTTCTCCTTTCCTCACGCCCTAAATGAAACCGAGCCGTTAATGCAGAGATTGCTGGTCATCCCCCTACAGCTGCTATGGCAATAGAAGCTGGAGCTGGGCACAAGTCCAGTAAGTGAAGAAGCCCATTTCTCAGCTTCCTGTGGAGCTACCAGTAGCCATGTGAGCAGATTCTGGGCAATGGGAGGTGAATAAAAGTGAAAGGAGTTGCACACGCTTTTCTTTTCCACTTTCCTGTTAACTAAAACAAGGACACCTTACTTTGAGCCACCTTTGCCCATGCGGGTAAGAGCAACAGCCCTAGAAAATGACGAGCAACAAGATGGGAGGGGCCTGGGCCCCTGCTGGTTACATGGAGCACAGGCATCTACCCAGATTACTTTCCTCCACGTTGTTACACAAGAGAAGGAGATGGGTACATTATATCTCTGTTATGGAAGCCAAACTGCTATTCTAACTAATATTTAGCTTCCAACTGGAGAGAAAAGGGAAGGAAAAAAATGGGAGGGGAGAGGAAAGGAGAGTATGGGAAAGGAAGAAGTTAGAAGGAGACGAGGTGCAGGAGAAGATGAAAGAAACCGGACAGGCAGATATTTCATCTCATTCTAACTCCCAAAGCACCGTCAGGCTTAGCCCTTCACTTGGGCTTTGGAAATCCTGTCCAATTTTTCTGTTGATAGTCATGTAAATGTTTGATAAAGAAACATAAGCGTTCATGAGAAGACTGAATCTTTTTTTCTGAGTCCTGATACATGCTGCATATGTCACTATGAAAATAATTAAGAATAAGATTGTGTCCCTAAATTTATCTTTCTCAGCATCATATAATCCACTCCTAATTGTCCACATTTCTTTTGTATTTTGGGAAAAATGAGACTTATTCCTATAGTGATTTATGACACTTGATTTTGGGTAATGTAATCTATTTTGCCATTTATCTTAGCTGAATGTACTTTGAAAGACAAACTCACTGGGGTATATATAATACAGCCAAGTCCAGTATAAATATTTTGGAGATTATCCTTAAAGAGAAAAGTCTATTCACTGGTTGCCCTCCAATGAGGTCCTCACCCCTCCCCCTGGCAGGCCACCAGAGATCTCTAAGAGACTGTGGGGGTCTATTACACTGGCACCCTAATGCATATGCCTTCTGGTACTCACTCCCTTGGGTCGTCCCCTCACCTTAATCTGAGCTGGTCCTGTGATTTGACTAAATTAATAGAATGCAGCAGAAGGAACATGGTGCTCATTCCCAGCTTAAGGCTTCTCTATATTTTTTGGATATTAACCCCTTATAACTATAACTCACACATCTCAACAACAAAAAAACAAACAACTGGATCAAAAAATGGGAGTGCAGGTGGGCTGCCCCAGTGGCGCAGCGGCTTAGTCCGCGCTTGGCAGCCCGAGGTTCACTGGTTCGGATCCTGGGCGCCCGCCGACGCACTGCTTGTCAGCCATGCTGTGGCGGCGTCCCATATAAAGTAGAGGAAGATGGGCATGGATGTTAGCTCAGGGTCAGTCTTCCTCAGCAAAAAGAGGAGGATCGGCGACGGATGTTAGCTCAGGGCTAATCTTCCTCACACACGCACACACACACAAAAATGGGCAGAGGATATGAACAGACATTTTTTCCAAAGAAGATATACAAATGGCCAACAGGCACATGAAAAGAGGTTCAACTTCACTAATTATCAGGGAAATGCAAATCAAAGTCACAATGAGATATCATCTTACACCCATCAGAATGGCTTTATTAAAAAGACAAAAAATAACAAGTGTTGGAGAGGTCGTGAAGAAAAGGAAACCCTCATATACTGCTGGTGGGAGTGCAAACTGGTGCAGCCACTATGAAAAACAGTATGGACACTCCTCAAAAAATTAAAAATAGAAATACGATGTGATTCAGCTATCCCACTGCTGGGTATTTATCCAAAGAAGATGAAAACACAAATGTGCAAAGAAATCTGCACCCTTATGTTCATTGCAGCATTATTCACAATAGCTGATACTTGGAAGCAACCTAAGTGCCCATCAACAGATGAATGGATAAAGAAGATGTGGTATATATACACACACACACACAAACACACACACACAATGGAATACTACTTAGCCATGAAAAAGATGAAATCTTGCCATTTGCAACAACATGGATGGACCTTGAGAGTATCGTGCTAAGTGAAATAAGTCAGATAGAGAAAGACAGCTACCGTACGACTTCACTCATAGGGGAAAGATAAACAAAAACATAGATATGGGGAACAAATTAGTGGTGACCAGAGGGGAAGGAGGTGGGGGGAGGGTGAAAGGGGCAAAGGGGCACATATGTATGGTGATGAATGGCAACTAGACTTTTGGTGGTCAGCGTGATGTAGTCTATACAGAAGTTGAAATATAATGATGTATACCTTAAATTTATACAACGTTATAAACCAATGTTACTGCAAAAAAAAAAAAGAAGAAGAAGAAGACTTAAGACTTGCCAGTTTCTGCCTTTGCACTATGGGAAGCCCTGAGCAGCCACGTTAGAATTCTGGCTACCCTGCTGGAGAGACCATGTGGAAAAGGAGAGGCCCTGCCACCCCAGCTCCCCAGCTGAGCCCTGCCCCAGCTGAATGCAGCCACAGGAGTGCCACTAACATGCCCATCAAAAGCCCAGAATTGTGAGCAAATAAAATGATTGTTGTTTTAAGCCACTAGGTCTTGGGATGGTTTGTACACAGTAATAGATAAATGAAGCACTAACTATCCTTGAATCTTATGGAGCACCATCTTCTGCTCTAAGTTCTTAACCAGTCATATGCAGTTATATGGGTTGTGCACTGCACCAGGGCATCCTGCCTGGGCACTTTTTCTGAATTGAATGAATATGACTTATGGGCTCCCAGAGCTCGGACAAAGATGACTTGGTTTAATCAAATGCAAAGTTGTAGACCTGGCCTCCCAGGTCCTTTTCTAAATGCCTGCTGCCACCTCCGCTCTCTTCTCCAACTTTCTTCAACCCAGTCTCTCATTCCTCGTCTTCAACCTTAGTTCAGCAGTTACCCCACCTCCCACCCTCAGACGTGTCCATCTCGGCTTCCAATCAGCAGCAGTTCCCAAACTGGGCCTCCCCTTCTAGGGCAGGACATGAATGCAGCCATCAAGCCCCTGTGAACCCAGGCGCTGGGACATTTTTCATCTTGTAAACTTCAGAGGACCTGATGTTTGCTCACAGGCAGATTTTTTTAGGGATTTCCAAGCGTGGTAAAGTAAGAAGGGGAAGCGAAGCCACGCGTTATTCCATTTTCGGTCTTCATATGTGAAGGGCCAAGCCTGGGGGACAGGAGTTTCTCTGCCCCCGGGAGGGCTGTGCTTCCTTGGACAGAGGTCCAAAGGTGTGGAGCACTGCATCTGAGCCAGGGAAGCTGGTCTCCAGGGGGAATTCTTTTCCTCACAATTCATCGCACAACCAGAAATGTTCCAACACACTGTGCAAATGGACCATCGTGACATGGGATACACGTTGTCGAACTTTGTAATCTTACCCTTCGTTAAATATTCAGCACAGATGATTTGATCTCCTCCTTTGCTCAGCTTCCCCTTCTTCCTCCTCATTCCCTCCTCCTTTGTTCCTCCCCTCCATTTTACCTGCCTTCTGGGAAGTGCTGACTCACAGTCGCTTTCCTGTCAGGGACACAGCCGAGGGGATTTCTAGACATGAGATGAATGGACAGAGTGTTTTCTTTGACTTGGGATTCTTTACAGGAAGTGCTGTCACTGCCTGGCAGGACTTGAGATGTGTGTCCCACTGAGACCACCCAGGTTATACCCCGATGGTAGTCGACGGGTCCAACTGCGGGAGGGGGAAGTGATTGGGTGCCCAGCGGACCTCGTGCCGGAAGGGGATGGAGAGCCTGGCCAGGTGGTCTGTTCAGGACAAGCAGCATCTCAGGGAAACTCAGCATTCTTCAGGGCAGTGGGCTAAACTAGCGATTTCTAAGCTGCTCGTTATTAAGGCTGGCCCACCCGAGCTGGTGATCTCTACAAATATTGAAGGATGAGAGGCCTGGATGCAAAATATTTGCCTGGGACAATAGTTTGGCAGCTGTAGGCTGGGAGCTGCAAAATAGAAGTAGTAGTAGTAATTTTTATATCATTATAAAAGTAATAATTACTACCTTTTTTTTTGGTGAAGAAGACTAGCCCTTAGCTAACATCCACTGCCAATCCCCCCCTTTTTTTTTTTTGCTGAGGAAGACCAGCCCTGAGCTAACATCTGTGCCCATCTTCCTCTACTTTATGTGGGACGCATGCCACAGCATGGCTTGACGAGTGGTGTGTAGGTCCACACCTGGGATCCAAACCTGTGAGCCCCGGGCCACCGCAGCAGAGCGCACGAACTTAACCACTATGTCATCAGGCCGGCCCCAATAATTGCTACTTTTGATTGAGCAAATATGACCTGTTAAGTGTTCTCTCTATATTACCTCATTTAATCATTACAACAACTCTATGAAATAGGTAATATCGACTCTTGGCAATGAAGGCACCAAAGCTCAGAGTTTAAATCATTTTCCTAAGCTGGTAGGTGGCAGACCTGTGACTCAAACCTGATCTGAGGGAGGCCCAGGCTCACACTCCCCCGCCCTGCCCACCAGGTCATGAGCATCCCCACACCTTCAGCAGCACAGACTAGGCTCGCCCAGGAGCAGACAGAAGCTCGATCACCCTCCTCCACACCTCCTGCCCGTAGCTGCCATCACCTGACTACAGAGCAAATCCCCTGGACTGCTCTGACACCATCCTGGGATTCTGCCCTTTGAGTTTGAGAAATTCTGGAATAAAGCAAGGTTTGTTACACTGGGTCACCTTATGTTGATTCTCTGGGGTCCTGGTCAAGCCTCAAGGCTCTTGATGCCTACACAGAGAGCAGGTCTGGTCTGTGCCGAGGGAGGAGCTCAGCCCCAAGAGCAGCCGGCTCCTTCCCAGTCCACAGCGGGGCTGGCATGGAGGGGCCGGGCTGGGGGTGAGAACCCAGATCCTTCTCCTTTCCCCACCTAGGTGCTCGCCCAGCATTCTCCGTGATGCAAGGGAAGAGTCAAGCCTGGGGCACCTGATTTGGGATTTAATGGGCATTTGTAGTGTCCTTGAAACACACTTTTTAAGACCACAAGTTGATTTCACACCCATTTCTTCTAGCTGAGGCCTGAGAAAATCTAAATAAGGTAAAGATGTAGTTGCCATTCACGATGAATTTTCTTGAGCAAAGATGACAAGTATTTTTGTAGGGAGAAAGCATTCTTTCCCCTCGACTCCCTGAGTAGGAGCTCCAGAGAGAGGGGTGGCTTCAGGGGCTGGTCTGACGCAGGAGGTGAGAGTCATATAGCTGGGTCGTGGCTGGTGCTAATGTCCTGTTCCTTAGTATTCATGAAGTGCTCTGCAAGGGGTGTCACTATAATTTTCTCTCAATTCTCTTCATAAGTCTGGCCCTCAGGATGAATTCAGCAGGTGGCTAAGAGTATAGAGGAGGAGAATATAAGAAGATAGTTTTATTGTGACATTCTGGATGTGATATACATTAGACTTCACTTTTTACCTATTAAAACTTTTTCTAAATCCATGCAGAATAAGTGTCATCACAGGCCCACTGGTACAAGCTACCAAGAAAGGCTATGTGGGCTCAGTCCCTGGATTCCTCTAGGAAGAAATTCTGTCAGCCCTTATCTCCCTCAGGTGCTTACACACTGCCTGTGTGAAGCCAGAGAAATGGGTTGGATAGAGATCCCCCAGGGGACCTCAGAGTGTGACTTTACGTGTCCAGGGCACCGAGGGGGCAGTGGGACCAGCATGTGGGCTTGAAGCTGGAGTGTTGGGTCTGAGGACTAGTTTCTCATTCACCTGATTTAGACCTTAGACCAAGTCTCTCTGCCTCTCCAGCTCACCTTTTTCATCTGTGAACTGAGGACCAATAATGATAGTAATGGAAATGACATTTATCTCCCAAAGAAGCCATACGATTCAATAAATTAATAATGTGGAAATGCTTCATCAGTCCTAAAGCACTCTGCAGATGTAAAGTGTAAATGCTTCCACGTATTTGGGGCCATCTCACCACTGTGCCTAGGAGAATGCCACCCTCAGAGGATGCGGTCAGTGCAAACATGTTTACCGTGTCCTTTTATAGCTACATTTTAAAAAGCATGGTTATTTCTTTTTCCTTCTCCCCCAAAGCCCCAGTACATAGTTATATATTCTAGCTGTAAGTCCTTCTAGTTCTTCTATGTCAGCCGCCACCACAGCATGGCTACTGACAGATGGGTGGTGTGGTTCCACACCCGGGAACTGAATCCAGGCATCCAAAGCAGAGCGCCCCCAACTTGTACTGCTAGTCCATCAGGATTGGCCCAAAAAAGCATGGTTATTTTTAAATTTTTTTTTTTTTGGTATCACAGACCTCTTTGAATATCTGATAAAACTGCAAAAACTTTATCTCTCAGAAAAAAAAAAAAAAGAAAAAGAAAAACCAGCAAAAATAAACCATGCTAATACATACACCCAATAATATTTTCCATATAATTTCTGGAGGCTCATAGTTTCCTTTAATGTCCATCTCAGCTTAAGAAAATGTCTCTGCTAGAGATTTACAGGCTTCAGCTCTCTGAGTGAAGTCCCGGAGAGAAATAGACCGTGTGGAAAAATGAATGCAATAATGATGTTTGGCATTTGCCTGAGAAAAATCCTGGAGGGAACATCCATGAGATTCTGATGTACTCAAAGGATACTCCTGAAAAAATAGTTTGTGTCTGATTACAGTCTATTTAAATGAAGATGTGCTCAAGCTAAAGAACGGGTCTGCCCCACACACGTGGCCACCCTCAGCTCACTGAGGCCTTTGTGCAGAAAGCTGTGGTCCGGATACCTGAATCCTCGCCTCCCACAATGGGTGGCTATCCGGTATCGGCCGCGAGGTCTCGTTACCGCGGGGTGAGGCGCCTCCAGGACGCTCGGATGCCAGCTCAGAGCCCAGCTTACCGGGGATCTGAGAGCCTCCTGCCAGCGACCCTGGCTGCGTCCCGTCTCCGGGGACTGGATTTTACCTCAAGCAACACACTATTTTTTGCTTAGTAAGATTTCATTGTGGATGCAGGGAGTTCAGGACCAGGGCCAGCTCAGTCAAGATGGAAACGTAAAAATCCACACCAAGAACAAGTGAAACCGAGTGAGACCACCTCCAGAAATGGAGAATGACAAGGAAGGAACATAGCTGAGCAGGAAAAGCATTGTCCGGTGTCCCCATCCAGCTGGGGCCTCTGATGGAAGAGCGTGGAAGGTATTTGCCCTAAGTGGTGCTTAAAACCAGCCAGGGCGCTTGCCTTTAGGCTCACAGGGCACTACCTCCTATCTTCAGGTGGCTTATGGCATCTTGGTTATTGGATGTAAATGTCACCTCCATGAGAGATGCCCAGGTCGCCCGCCTGACCGAGCCCGTGGCCGCTGGGATCCCGGAGATCAGAGGCCTCCTGGAAGGCAGATGGCAGGAGGCCTGGATGTTGGCTCCTCTCCCTCCAGCTAGATCAAGTGGCACAGCGCAGGCAGCTGGAAGGTGCCCACAGAGAGAAATCGAGCACCATGTTCAGAAAGATCCACTCCATCTTTAACTCCAGCCCGCAGAGGAGGGCGGAGGTGGCGGAGAGTCCCTACTGCGATGGAGCCAGCCCCACAGTGAGGCTGATCCGCGGCAGCTCCATGTATGTGGTCGGGGGCCACGGGGAGAAATTCAGCGAGTCTTTAAAGAAATACAAAAGCGCCAGCAGCATGGACACCAGCCTGTACTACCTGCAGCAGGAGGGGGACCGGGCGTGGATGTACTCACGCACCCAGGACTGCCTGCAGTACCTACAGGAGCTGCTGGCCCTGCGCAAGAAATATCTCAGCAGCCTCAACGACCTGAAGCCCAGCCGCGCCCAGGGCGTCTCCTCCACCTCCTCCAAATCCTCCAAGGGAGGAAGAAAGGCCCGTGGCCAGTCCGCCTCCAAAGAAATGAAGGTAAGTGCCTCTGAGAGGCACAGTTTAGAGTTCTTCCAAGAGCCTCGAATGCCAGTTTGAAACCTGGCTCAGCCCCCTTCTCATCCACACGCACTTGAATTAATCTGAACGTTCTGAGCAATGGCTCAGTCGTCCTCAGAGACTCTACATTGCCATCTCCTCGGCCTGGGGAAGGGTGGCTAGTTCCATGTCGATTTTCCAGGCGGAGGCAATGGGGAGGAGCGGTTAATGTGTTTACGGAGCAGCCTGGGGGGAGGGCCTGGGCTTGCGTGTCAGGCAACATTGCTTCGCGTTGTGCATCTGTCATTTACAGCCCACTTCGTGGATGAGATAACGCTTATATGGCATCTAAAAATCCCAGTGAAAAGTGAAATCTTCATGTGAACTAGATGTTTTAAAATATATAGGTGTCTAGCCCCACGTGAGCCAAACAACTGGATTTGCTCCATCTGTATCTTGGGTCCCGGTATTTTGGAAATTCCAGCGCAGTCTCAGCGACAGTCTCAGAGACAGCGGCAGTCTCTCAGAAAGAGATTGCATGACAGCCTTGCTGGGCACCGCAGGCTTCAAGCCCAGCTAGACCAAACAGGAAATGAATAAAAGAAATAACTTGCATTTATCTTGTCGTTTATACTTATCGCAGTGTTTGTATCCGTTATCTTTCCTTTATCGCAGTGTTTGTATCCATTATCTTTCTTTGAGCATTCCAATAATGTACCACGGAAGAGCAAGCTGGGACTTGGTGATCTGATTCCGATAGGACCCCCAGTTCATTCAGTTACTCATTCCTTCATTTCCTCACTTTTTGTTAATGCCTGAGGTTTGAGGTTGTTTTGTCTTAAATCCCCATCAATCATTGTCCTGATGACTGGACTCTAAGGTGTTCAGAGCAGGCCTGTCACCCCATGTCCTAGCTGACTCCCCAGAGGGTCCTGCAGGCCGTGCCAGCCCCATTAACCCTTGAATGACTGATTGGCCTGCTGTCCAATCTCTGTGCTTTGGCCTCACCCAACTGGTTTCCACAGTCTGCATTTTACCCTGGGTGGGAGCAGCTTCAATAATCATTTTAACTCCACAAGTATATCAGAGTTGGGGGCCCATACAAAAGGTCCTACCCTTAGGCCCCAGGACTGACCCTGAGGCCAGGCAGCTGTAGATTTGTGGGCCAGTCACCCCTCCTTCAGTGCCACCTCTGATGACAGAGGGTGTGCAGGGGCTTCTGGACTCCCTTCCAGCTTGAGTGTCCTGGGGTTCTAGGCCCTGGTTAGATCCCCTCTAGGCCCTACAGTCTCCTGCAAAATGGATTCCTCTCTTTACAGAACCTTGCTGCCTTCCTCCCCTCTATCTTCCTAGTTGAGCTGCCTGAGGATAGAGGGGGGCTTAGAGGCAGGACAACCAGCTGTGGCCCTATACGAATGGCTGTGAAGAAAGGCACAGACATGACACAATGTATGGATTTCCTCAGGAGACACCTCTTACCACGCTGTAACCAGGAAAGAGTTTTAGAATGGCTTTGAAGTCAGTCAGCCCAACCTGAATTTTAGCTCTTTATTTACCAGCTGTGTGCCTTTAAGTTACGTTTACCTCTCTGGGCCTCTATTTCTGTAGCAGACAAATGGAAATGAGACTATCTCTTGTGAGGAGGAAGCAAAATCCTGCCTGTGATAGGACCTGGCACATCCCGGGTAGTGCAGGGTTTGCTAACTCTGAAATGAAATGTAAGAGCAGCCTGTCGACAAGCTGCTCCCCTTCTCCATAGCTCCTAAAGAAAGAACTGTGTGCTGGATGTGCCTGAGAAATGATGGGCTCAGTCTCCATGGCTACCATGCCAGCCTGTGGCTGCCTGGCTCTCTGTGCACGGCAGGGGCAGGGGACCAGGAGAGCTCCTTCTGGAATGTCATCACTTTCCTGCATTGGTAGAAAATGCCTGCTGATGTTCAGGTTTAGGACAAACACCATTTTTTCCTGACCCCTTGTTATGTGCTGAATTGTGTCTCCCCAAAATCATATGTTTAAGTCCTAACTCCGAGTACCTCAGAAGGTGACCTTATTTGGAAGTAGGGTGATTACACATGTAATTAGTTAGTTAGGGTGATTGCAGGTTATTAGGGTGGACCCCTAATCCAGTATCACTGGTAGGCAAGGCTGGGACACAGCCGTGCACACAGGGAGAATGCTCGTGAAGATTGGGGTTATTCTGCCACAAGCCAGGGGACTCCCAGAAGCTAGGAGACAGGCCTGGAACAGATCCTTCCCTGGGGCTTTCAAAGAGAGCACGGCCCTGCGGACACCTTGATCTCAGACTTCCAGCCTCCAGAACTCTAAGACAATAAATTTCTGTCTAGGAATTGTGTACACCCATGTATAGAATTAGTCTTTTCTCTTCTCCAACATGAGTCTAAACACCTCTCTGTCCTAGCATTTATCACATCCTATTCTGGTTTGTTAATGTGTGTGGACTGCAGGGAGCGTGGTAAGCTTGGTGAAGCTGAAACAGGATCTTTGTCAGTTTTCTATCCCCTGAGCATAGCAGTGAATACTTATTGGTCACTTGTGGATGCTTTATAAACTTTAAAGTCTGCTGTCTTTTCTGTCATAGATCAGGGGAGAGCTGGCCTTCATGTAGAGTGAGCAGTGTTCCCTGGGAGCCATAGCACCCTGGTAGGCCCTCCCTCTCTCCCCACACATACTAGCCCCTGGCCTGGCCATAGAACCTAAGTTCCTCTGTCTGTCTCTCTTTTGGGGAAAGATAATGGCTTTTAAACTGTTTTGTTTAAAACTCTCAGTAAGAAATATATTTAGATATTGATCCAGTTGACCCAAACACAACCAAAACAAAAGTGTCATGAGATAGACTTATTCCTGTTCTGTTTGGTAATCTGATGTTTTTCAAAGTATTCTATACTATTCTTTTTTTTTTTTTTAACCTTGGTCATGACACACTAAATATATTTCACAAGCCACTACTGGGTCAAGACCCATAGTTTCTCGCATCCTGGAGTAAGGCGTTCCAATAGGTCCCATTGAAATGCTAATGTATCCAAGGCATGAGGCACCAGGGTGCAAAATGGTCTGTTATCCCAGCCCCCTGGAGATACTGAGAGCCTAGAAGGCCACCACTGTGGGTCCATGGGAGGAGGCAGTGAGGACAGGTCAGAAAGGAGGTGAGCCTGGGCTGGGTGTGGGAAGCCCCCGATAGCACCTGCGTGATGGGGGCCCTGGCCAGGCCCTGTGACAATCTGCTTCTCCCTCAGAATAGGAGAGCATTACAAAAATGAATGAAATACACTTTTTGCAGCATTTTAAAATCAAAACAAACAAAAACTCTGTATCTCAGAATTTTTGATTCTGTGTTGGGCATAAGCTGCAGTTTGGGACTCATCCTATTTGGATTCTCAAATGTGAGAATTTCCAGCACAGTGTGAAATTCATGTGGCAGAAGGACAGCATATTTGAAATTGTCCTGTCCTGAACATAGAGTTTCTGAACTGACTAGGCCACCTGACCCCCTGCCCTAGGCACCTTGTGTGTTTCTGCCGGTGAAGAGGAGCATTGATGGTCTCCTTCACACCCACCTCCCCTGGCTCCTGCGCCACAGCCCAGGCACAATCAGGAACACTCAGCAATTATTCTTGACTCTTAATCATCCTCCAAACCCAACATGTTGAGTATTAGCCCCATTCGACAGGTGAGAACACTGGGGCTCAGAGACATTAAGCAATTTATGTGCGTCTGTGCACCTGATGAAGAGAGAGCCAGGCTTTAAACCCAGTGTGTATCATGTCAGAACTCACACTCTTGTCAATGTATCCACAGCACCTTTCAATTGGAAAGCATATTTTGAGCTCATATAATCTATATGAGATGCGAGAGTGTGCACCGCAGGACTAGGCAAGGAGACTGCTTTATCCAGCACATCTGGGCCGGGGAGAATCATCAGGGACGTTCCTGTCTCCTACGCTGTGCGGATTCTGTGCGAGGGTGGAGCTCTCCCATGGCACTGCAGGGCCCGTGATCTCTTTGTCCAGGAGAGATTTGGACCGGAAGAGTGACCAGAAGGCATGCTTTAAGCTCTCCACTCCACGATCTATGAGTAAAATTTCCCACCACTTTGACATCTTCTCTTCACATGGCTACCTGATTCCATTTTCACTCTTGGTCTCCGTAGCATTAAAACATTGAGTTTGTACCACCTACTTTTGCACTTCTCAACACGCACGAGGAAAAAAGCTGGGGAAACAGTGTGAACACAGCTACAGCAGGAATTTCACAATGAGTAGGTATTGTGTCCTCAAGTCATTTCAACAGAAATACTTTCAGACTTCCCAACTCATTCTACAGAGTCTCTGAGATAAGCCACACACAACAGAATAATGTAGCAACAGAAATTAGAAAATCGGAAGAGAAAAAACATCAACAGAAAATCAAGACCACTCAAAATAATGTGCAGATCATATAGGCTAGTTCAGCTGCTACGGATGAGCTTTAGATTTGCCTCTGCCATTTCTGGAAGCTGCAGTAGAAAGAGAGCTGAACTCATTTAAAAATTCTGACTCTCTGAGGGGAGGAACCATACATGTTGCTCAGCAGAAGTGAGATTTTCCCTGGCTTTAAATTCCAAAATTCCTCATATGGGACTTGATATAGGGAACCATGCGTGATGTGGTTCCTAATGCCCTAATAGTATTTTAGTAACAATTCATCAGTAGATGTATCATTCATTCATTCCTTCATCCATTCACCAACACATGTTTATTGAGCACTTGCTATGTGTCAGGAACTATTCTAGATACTGGTAAGCAAGTCAGAGTCCCTGTCCTTGTGGGGCCATCACTCTTGCGGGAGAGCGAGGCTATAAACCAGCACACAGATTTCTGGTGGCGATTTTTCAGAGCCCCTACTGTGACAACCAAGGGTGCAGAGCTGCCCTGCCTCCTAGCGAGGGCCTAGGAAATGGCACCTGAGTACATCGCTTTTGCCGGTCCCTTTTGAACCCAGCGGAGAGTTCAGATGCCAGAGGCGTGGATGGACCACACGCCCTGCCAAAGAATCTTTTTCAAACTCTTCTGTCGATGTGGCTCACCCTACGAGAGACAAATGTCTGTAAAAAGTACAGTTGTCCTATTGTGTTTCTTGCAATATCCCCCCTCATTCCAGCATCTTGGAAAGCAAATTGCTCCCTTCGCAATGTGTTCGATGGCAGTGCCTGGCACGTGACTGGCACTGGCCTCTGCGTGTTTCTCTCCTCACCTGCTTGTTCCCTTGGTGATTTCTTCAAGCTGCTGGGAGGGGATCTGGGTTATTTGACTTTTCTCTTTTCACTCCTTCTCATGAACATCTCTTCTCTCAGGTAGGTGTTTTTTTGTTGTTGTTTTGTTTTGTTTTTTAATAACAGCTTTAATTCACATACCATAAAATTTACCCTTTAAAGTGTATAATTGATTGGGTTTTAGGATATTCAGAGTGGTGCAACCCATCACCATTGTTTAACTCCAGAACATTTTCATCACCCATTTCAGCTTGGTTTTTTTTTGTGTGGTAAAATAAACATATAAAATTTACTATTTTCAACATAGCACTTCATAGCTCCTTAAATGAGTGCTTTTTAGGGTAATGAAGTCTATCACAGCTAATGAATTCTTAAGTAAGTGCTTTTCTTTGAATGATTTTATATAAATTTCTTTTAAAGAAAGATGTGTAACACTGGATACCTTTCAAATTGGTAATTGTCAGACAATAACCAGAGTTCTCCACACTAGACTTCCATGAACTTTTCCAAATCGTCATTTATATAAACCCATAATAATTCTTCCAAAAGACTATTAAACCCTAATTAATACATTTTTAGAATACTTTATGAAAGTATATTGTAGTACACCAGAAAATGAATGCCTTAAGAGGTCATGGGAGATCTAAACATACTTCATTTAGGAATTAGGAGAATGTTTTTATAACAAGTTTGACAACTGTCTCTTTTTTTTTGTTTGTTTGGTTTTTGTTTGTTTGTTTGTTTTTTTTTTGTGGGGAAGACCAGCCCTGAGCTAACATCTGTTGCCAATCTTCCCCTTTTTGCTGAGGAAGACCGGCCCTGAGCTAACATCCGTGCCCATCTTCCTCCACTTTATATGGGACGCCGCCGCGGCATGGCTAACAGGCAGTGCGCGTCCGCGGGCGCCTGGGATCCGAACTCGCGAACCCCGGGCTGCCAAGCACGGACTAAACCGCTGCGCCACCGGGCGGCCCCGACAACTGTCTCTTAATTTCTAAAAATATAAAAGTCTTTTTAAGTAAAATACTTAAAATTTTTAAAAATGACCATTTTAACCATTTTTAAGTGTACACTGCTGTGGCGTTAAGTGCATTTACAATGTTGTGTGTAGCTTATCACTATCCATTTCCAGAACTTTTTCATCATCCCAAACGGAAAGTTCACATTCGTTAAACAGCAACTCCCCATCCCCACTCCCCAGGCCTCTGGTAACCTCTATTCTACCTTCTCTCCCTATGAATTTGTCTATTCTAGGAACCTCATGAAAATGGGATCATCCCATATTTGTCCTTCTGTGACTGGCTTTTTTCACCTCGCATAATATTTTCAAGGTGCACCCATGGTGTAGCAGGTGTAAAACTTCCTTTGTAAGGCTGATCAGCTTGGGTTTTGATGGGCGGTGAAGAGGAAAAGTTTGAGATTGTGCTCTGACTCCGATCAGAGTGCTCGCTGGCATTTGGGGACCTCACTGAGGACAGCTCTCCACGTTTTTAAGGCCAGGTGAACAGGCAAACAGCCAGCATCCCACCATGAGAACTGGGCCATGTAAGTGGCCACTGGCCTGGGTGGGCCACAGAGAAGAGCCTCAGAGAGGCTGGCCACAGAGCCAGCACTGGCCCAGGGAGGCAGTATGGGTTGGCTGCAGCGCCCCATGGAACATTGCCCAGATGATTTGGGCTGGATATTTTCTTGAGGCTGGAGTTACCAGTCACCCACCACAGCCAGAAGAAACCTCATAAATTCCCCTGTGGATCATCTAGTTCTGAGTAGCTTTTATCTACCTGGGTGAATCAGCTGCAAAATGTACACTCCTCCCTACACACACTGCCCCACTGCCCTGACTAAAGAAATTCACCTGCTACAAGAACGATTTAAAAAGAACCAATGGAATTCTGGAAAATGTCTGCCAAAAGTGATTGATTTTTATTTAAAATAGTTTTTTTTCTGACAAAAATTAGTTTTTAGAATCAAATTTTCTGTCAAGGTCATTCAATCCTGGTTCATAAAATAAGACCATGTCAACAGCAGATGGGAGATTCTTTCTCCTCTATGGCGGGAGAGTCTGAGTCCAGTTCATCTAAAAAGATTCCAAATCATCCATACATGAATTGCATATGGGATGGGAAACAGGTTCTGGATCTGTTTTACACCGCTGGGAGTTATTTTTCAGATCTGTTGGGGAGACTTTCTGCAAACACAGTGATATTAAAATGCAGGTTTTCTGTGAGCATCAGTTACTGGGGGTGGGGTTTCTATCTCTTGGCCCATATCTGGTTTGCAGAGTTGAAAGGCAGTAAAAATTCATTATGAGCTGCAAAGAATATTCCATTATGCTTGGCAGAGCTCTCCACAAGATGACAGATAGTATAATCATGATTGAAAACAGAGCATATAATTCCTGCAGTCCCTCTCAGGCCACAAGACGGGTAATTACATTTCCCAACCCATCTTCCAGGCACCTGCTCTTTGCTCAGCCTAGAAACCACACTTCCTGTTCCCATTTTCCTCTCCATCACACCTCCTTCACCTGGCTAACTACTTGTCTTTTTGTTTTTTTTGCTGGGAAAGATTCGCCCTGAGCTAACATCTGTTGCTGATCTTCCTGTCTGTCTTTTTTTAATCTCCCCAAAGCCCCAGTACATAGTTGTATATATTCCAGTTGTACGTCCTTCTAGTTCTTCTATGTGAGCTGCCACCAAAGCACGGCTAATGACAGGTGAGTGGTGTAGGCCTGCACCCAGGAACTGAACCCAGGCCACCAAAGCAGAGCATAGAACTCTAACCACTAGGCCATCAGGGCTGGCTGTCACTTCTTGTCTTTTACAAGACAGCAGGGAAAGCACTTCCCAGGAAGCTTTTTCTCACAACTGCAGTCTAATGCGGTGAGCTTTCCTCCTCTCGATGCCTGATGCCCGTCTCAGCACTCGCACCAGTGCTGTAACTGTCTCTTCATTGGCTATTTCTGCTCCCAGCTGTGAGCTCATTGCACAGAGCCACCATGTCTTATTTATCTTTCTAACTCCAACCCTTAGCGCAGTTCTGGGCACGTGGTAGATGTTGAATAAACCAATCACCTGAGAAACTCCAACCATAATTTAAGAAGGAAACTGTTACGAAGTTTAATGGAGAAGTAATAGGTCTGTGGTTTTCAGTGAGTGAGTCTTTTGTTTTCAGTGTAGTAAGAATATAGTTTGAGTATATTCATATGGACTCATATCCTAATAATTAAAAGAGCCAGTGTGTAATGGATCAGAGCTCACCATCAAAAGGACGCTTTTTTAGGTAAACATTTTTTTTTCTGATGGTAAAGTTATATTTGCTTATTAGATGAAATTTATAAAACACAGAAAAGTATAAAGAAGAAAATAAAAATAGCTTAGAATCCTACCATCTAGAGATGGTAATGGAAATGTTTAGGTATATTTTCTTTCAATCATTTATTTCCTGTATATTTGCATATACGTATATTTGGATTGCCAGATAGAGTAAAGGATGCCTAGGTAAATTTGAATTTCAGTTAAACAATGAATAATTTTTTAGTATAAGTGTGTTCCATACAATACTTGGTATATGTTTATACTACAAACTTATTCATCATTTATATGAAACTGAAATTTAACTGACATCCTGTATTTTTATTTGCTAAATTTGGCAACCTTAATGTATGTCTACATATAAATTTACTAAATCTAGTTCATACCATATACTTTTTATAATCTCTTTTTTCAGTTAATATATGTTGTGGGTTCTTTCCCATCTCATTAACTAGTTTTTGAAAACAAAAGTTTTAATGGGAAAATTTTAACAATTCACATTCCTTAAACAATTATTAAAAATTATAGATAAATAAAGACATCTTACTCTATGTCTTTAGGGCATTTTTTAGCAGTGATTCCTAGAAGTGTGATTTATGGGTCAAAGGTTAAAAGTCATTCATTTTTAAATATTCTTTTATGTATTGCTTTCCAGAAACATTTTACAATTTATACTTTCATTAACAGTGAGTTAGAAAGCCATTCTTATTGCACATTATCAGCACAAAGTATTGTCATTAATTTAAAAAGTTTGCTGCTATTATAGATAAATTGCATTATTTTATGGTGCTTTTCTCTGGTTATTGCTTGAGCAAAGAATGACCCTTTTATTTTATCAAACTAATGTGTACTTCTTGTTTCATTGATTGCCCATTCATGTCTTTATAAATTTTTCTTTTGGTTGTATTAAAGATTTGTTATTTATTTATATGGATTCCTAATATTAAGGATATGAACACATTGTCTGCCATATGTGTTAGAAATATTTTCTCCAAGTTATTATGTATCTTTTAATTTTATTTGACAATTTCTGATGTTCAGATGCTATTGACTTTTATGTAGTGAAATATATCAATTTTTGTTTTTGATATTTCTTCCATGCTTTCATGCTTAGAAAGTCCTCATATGTCTCAAGGGCAATTACATCTGTGCCATTTTTTCCCTTTTTTATAGTTTCATTTTTAAAAATGCAACCCCTTCATCTATCAGTAATTTATTTTGATATGTAGTGGGAAGTGAGAAGTCAACTTGAATTTTTCACAGATAGCAAAGTTTCTCAACACCGTTTGACGAATCCATCCCTTCTCTTCTTGGTTTGCGAGGTTTCACTTACCGTATGTGAAGATTTTACACTGTGTCAAGGATATTAATTCAATTCCATCAGTTAGGCTTCTAACAGTTTGATAAATGTGAGCAAAAAATTTTCACTCAGTGTTTTGTTAAAGTAGGATGATCGTTTATATGACACATAGGGTGAAGAGTTACCAGATGCTAGAAAAAGAAATAACAGTCTCACAGTCATAAAGCTGGGAGAAAAAAAGACTAAACCCATGAGCCTATGAGTCTACAACCTCTAATACCAAAGGAAGAGGATGTGCAGCTATGCTCCCCAAATGATTGTGATGTTTAATTTAATAGGTAACGTCAAGGTTTAGTTATCCTAGAATTCCCGACAAACCTCTTCCTTCTTTTTCTCCTTGTGCTGATTTTCTCAGCTCTGTTGTCTACTTCACTGATTTTTTTTTCAGCTCTGGCAAGTCTACCATTTAGCTTAACTATTGAAACTTTGTACATGGGTATGTGTATGGTTGTATTTAAATTTCAGCAACTATACTTTTTTCAAGGTGTTTGTTTCTCACATCTACAGTTCTTGTTTTGTAAACTCCCACTCTTTTTTCACAAACCCCTATTCAATAATGGGTTCACATTTCCTTAGGTGCTGTAATATAAAGGGATAAAATAAGCCTCACTTTGGACTTGGTCGTGAGTAGTCATCCTAAGGATGGCAGAAGGCAAAGAAGATGTATCAGTCAAAGCTTGTAAGGTTTACCCTGGAAAACTTCTTTTGAGGACATTAAATTGCTTGTGGATAAATTTGAGGTGTTTTGCATTTAATTTCACCCAGCTGAATGATCCAAGGGAAAACAATCTTCCCAATCCAGACCAATTGCACATTTGATCCTGGAAATTTCATTACCAGTATTGACATTCAGATTTCTAGGTATTATTAGCTCAAAAGAGTATTATCAGTAGTTCAAAAAAATAAGAAGTATAGAGTTCTTAAATTTGCCAAGTTAAATCCAAAAGTATACATTAGCAAATGTAAACTGGTTGCACAATATAAACATTAGGTAAGGGCATGTAGATAGCATACATTCATTCACTCAACAAATACTTACAACTCCATGCCGGGCACATTCACAGATGAAAAGACAATCTGTCTGCCCCGATGCAGCCCAGAGTCTGAAGCTGCAGTTCTCAGCATCATTGCTTGAACCACACTGGTATGTTGAGGTTCCTTGGAAGAGAAACAGGTAAAATTACAACCAGAATGTTGGGAGTTGCATATCTTGTACAATCTGTCTCATGTATGTAGCGGCTGGCAGTGAGTATCTATCAAAAGAGAGTCATGTCTGTGAGTGTTATTTGCCTCAAAGAAGAGGTTAAGGACCACTGGTCTAGTGTGAGGTGACGAGGGTGTAATACAACGTGCTACAATGGACTCTCCACACAAGGCAGAACGTGAGCGTAGAAAAGAGGGGCCTATGTCTGCCTGCTGCCATCAGTGAAAGCTTCAGAGAGGAGGTGACATGTAAGCTAGCCCTCTGAGGAGGTGAGGGGGACTGCCAAGTAGGGGAGAGAAGGAGGCTAGATGCTCAGGGGTGGTCCTGTTGGCTTTGGGTGGGTTTAGAATGTCCCCCTACCCTAACTGCAGACAAAATATTGCTATTTACCACTGGAAGTTCATTTTGTGGAATCCAGATCCCTTGCAGACAAATACTGACAGAGTCTGGAGGAAAATGAACAGATTGGAGAAGGAGGCAGCCCAGGTACCCAGAGGGCAGGTGAGGTCAGGTAGGATGGCAGCTGATAGGAAATGCAGAAAAGTATCATAAACTGCCTTGGGGGACTCAGAAATTAAAACGAGAAATACGGTGGGATTTGGTTTGGAAAAATGCAAAGGGTTCCATCTGGAAAAAGTAATCTGAGACCCAGGCCTGGTGTGAGGGGATGGGATGAGGAGGCTTGGAAAATGATAACCCTAGGGCCATTGAAGGTTAAATGTGAAAAGTAAACTGGAGTGGAGTCGGCAATGCAATACAGATGCTTTCAGAGAAAGTTCCTTCTCCCTGGGGCTGCTATAAGGTTGATGTCAAAGGAACGTGAGCCCTGTGAAACGCAGGCCTAACCAGGTGCAGCAGGAAGCAGACTGCATTACATGCAGCCTTTCCAAAGATGTAGTTAAAAAGTTCTGGGCTAGGGAAAAAGTCAAGACTGAGAGAGAAGCAATCCACTTTTGCCTGGAGGTCTGAGTTCGGAGAAGGAAGACTATTTTGCATCTCACCCACAGGTGCTGATGACTGACATCCCATATCGTACAACCACCTCTTTGTAAAGTAGATTTTTCTGTGATGTTAGCCTAAGCCTGGAACCCTGAGCCTCGTCGATGTACCTCTTGTGCTATTGGAGACCAAGAGAATGTCGTACTAGAGACGAGAAAGGCCCACGGAAGCTGTGGGAGGCAGAAAATGCTAGAATCAGTGTGGGTTTAAACTAGGACCTGAAAAGGCCCAGGGAGTCCAGACTTGTAGCTCAGCCTAGGTATTCAGAAAAATCATCACAAAATTCATTTAGAGACATTTAAAAGTGTACTTTATAAAGTACAATAGAAGTGCTGTTAACTGAATCCTACTTAACTGACTTGCCAGATCACTTGATGCTTACCATTCTCTCTGTCAAACATATGCATAGCAAGCTGAATCCTTAAAATTAGAAGCCTAATCCAAGCCAGGGTATTATTGGCAAAATGCAAAATGACATATGTGCAAGCACTAATTGTAATAGCAAAAGATTGCAACAACCTAAAGATCTCACAATGGGGGGCTGTAGTTTGTTCCTACAGTGTCTGTACAGTGGAGAGCTCAGCAGCTGTCACTAGGGATGAGGAGGGTCTCTAGTCTGCTAGGAAGTAATCCTAGGACACACTGAGTGAAGAAAGCAATGCTCACAGGTGGATATTGTATGCTGCCTTTTGTTTTTTACAAAAGTGAGTAAATACAAATATCAATATATGTTTACTTATATTTTCAAACAGAAATGATGGAGAGATAAACAGAAAACTTGGTGTCTAACAGAGTGAAGTCTAGCAGAGATGAATGCCAGACATTAGACCCCGGAAGCAAACAAAGCCACGTGAATACAAGCAGAGGGAATGCCCCGCTGGAGGTGGTTTAGGTCAAGTTTGGGGCTGGGAGGGAAAGACAGACATTGGGTGCACCCCTGTGGTAGGACGCTCTCATCCCCCGCTGCTGGTAAGGAGAGAGGTGCAGAGGATGGATGGAGTCTCTTTCCCTGGCCTCTCTGGGTGCCAAGCAACAGGAAGGACACAAGGATTCTGGGCCCCGAAATCTGGGAGCTCTTGTCCTCTTTCTTCAGTGACCTGGGTCCTGTCCCATGCATCCTTGGCTTCATGGAGACACTCCGGTCTGCTCTTGCAAAGCCAGGGGGTAAGACTGGTATTTAGCATTTGAAGCCTAAACTGGACTCTGAGGTGGGGATTCGTGGGTGCTCTTGCTGCCTCCCCCATGCCAGCGTCCCTGTAGAGTGTAGGTTCCCAACTGCTGTGTGTTAGAATCACTTGATTATCTCAGTTAGTTGGTCTGGGAAAGGGCCGGGTATAGACATTATTTAAGAGCAGCCCAGGAGGTCCTGACATCCAGCTGGTGTTGGGCAGCACTGTCACAGAATCACCCCCACAAGGAGGAGGGAAAGGCGGACCGTCACCGCCTCCCGGGCCAGGCTCCCAGACTCCTGAAGGTACTTCATTTGCAGGGAAGGAAGGCAGAGCGAGGTAGGGAAGGAAAGCAACTGTTCATTTATGTTTGTTTATGTCCCTACCTCATTCCATGAAGGGTTGGGGGGGACTGATGAAGGCAATAGGGGTTCATGGGGGAAGCTCTCTTTTGGGATGAGACTTGGTCACACAGGTATTTATGGGTCAGCCACAAATAATGTCACTAGTGTGTCACCAATGTCTCACTCTCCAGCCACACCAGGATCCAAAAGCTCTTCTAACAAAAACAAGTTTTATAATAGTAATGTATTGAACGGCCAGGTAGAGACCCCGGAGGTGGGGCCTGGAAGAAGGGACTCCTCAGTGTTTGTTAAGGAGCTTACTCGTCAGTGTCTCTGGGTGTGCTGGGATGGCAGTCGCTGCCAAGTGTAGTAAAATAGGAAAGATGTGGGAGGGAGACCTGAATCCTGAATCATAAACTTCAAGTTTTGGAAACAAACAACATATTTGGCTATTTGGAATAACCAACAAGTATGCAGCTGAAAGGGCTATTGTCTGCTAGTTTCTATGGACAGCGAGTTCAGTGGCTAAGGTGATGATGTGTATGCTGGTGGTTTATTATTTTATTTTGTAAATGTTATCCTTGGAGGATAATACTTGAGGAGATTTGGGAGATTCACAAGAGGCCACAGTATAAAGGGCTCGTGTTAATGTAACTAATGGTGGGGGCGGGGGGAGCTCATTGTTTTCTTAGGTTTAATAGTTAAGACACCAAAGTTGACTCTCTTCTGAACCCGCTAATAAATGAAAGCAACTGATTCAGGCTGCTCTGAGCTGAGGGCCAAAGTCTGCTTCCCAGAGACATGGAGGAATGAATATCTTAGATCAAATTGTAGGGTGACCCAGACAAAAAAGAATATGATACCCACAAGCAAGACTGAGACCCTGGCATTAAGCCAAACACTGATGGCAGTTGCTTCTAGAGACTTAGGGTCGTTGCCTCCACGTAGAGATGGGTTTTCAGATGCAAAAACCTATAGATCTTGCGTTCCTATTAGATAATATTCATCCTTCCTTTGGGGCTCAGTCCAAATTGTTATGGCTTTCTCTATTCTTTGTTTCTCTCTCTTCCACTCCACAAAAAACGCTCTGAAATGATATAAACGTCATAATAGAGTTAGGTTAGGTATGGAGGACCACAGAGCCTAGAGGAGGGAAACAGCCCAGGAGAGGGGAGGTCTTCCTGGAGAAGGAGCTGTCCCAGCCAAGTCTTGATGGATGCACTGGAGTCAGCCAGATGAGACATTCAAGGCTGAGGGACCAGCCAGAGAAAACACGGAGAGAAGAAAAGAGTATGGACTTGTCTCCAGGGATGAGCCCTCCTGTCATCTGCCTGCAGGAAAGGCGCCTGGTGGCCTGGCCTGCTGTGCTCATATGGACTTCCAACCAATCCCTCAGTTTTTCAGTCCTGCATCCCATTCCCAGTCCTTGGTGTTGCCAAGTCTGGAGCATTTCTGGTTCCCAAGCATCAAATTGTCCCTGTTCTCAGCTGCTTCTCCCACCCACGATGCTCTGGGAGGTCAGTTCCTCTGCTCTGTTACATCAATTACCCCTCTGTTACATCAATTACCCCTCCCCAACTGCTTTCCAACTGCCAGAAGCTTTTGGAAAGCTCTCTTTCACTGATGGCCTCCCTCTTGTTCTCTTTGTCCTTGGAGTTTCTACTTTCCCCCCTTCTCACTTTCAATTTAGTGGGCTCTTTGAAGGGGTAGGGATATAACTACACGTGGATAGTTTTCCACTTTTAACAGAAAAGATTCAGGTGTATGTTGTAGTTCTTCAATATTTTCTCCTTACAAATATAAAAGGAAAAAAACCCTCCACTTAAAAATGTTTTCCAGTAGTACAAAATGCATACATTTCACCAAAATCTTGTACATGCATACATGCATAGAGATGTCATCCTTTTATTTCCCATCATGTCAATCTATAATTTAATGATATTCCTTTTTAATACCATCCTACTTTCAAAATGCCCACATAGAATAAAAGAACTCTACACATAGTCGAAATAGCCTGGGTTAACACATATTGTCCCCTTTTGTTTTCTCCCTGGGTTCTCTCATTTCCTAAATTCCTCAGAGAGCTTTTTTTTGTGAGGAAGACCAGCCCTGAGCTAACATCTGTTGCCAATCTTCCCCTTTTTGCTGAGGAAGACTGGCCCTGGGCTAACATCCGTGCCCATCTTCCTCCACTTTATATGGGACACCGCCACAGCATGGCTGACAAGCAGTGAGTGGGCGGGCGCCTGGGATCCGAACTTGTGAACCCCCGGCTGCCAAGCGCGGACTAAACCACTGCGCCACCGGGCCGGCCCTCAGAGAGCTTTTTGTTAGTTCACATATTGACTCTGTACCTTTCATCATGAGTCTCCATCAAAGTCCACCATGGTGTTTGAACTTTCATGTCAGTCACTTGTGACTGTTTGTGGGCCCTTGTGAAGATGATGATGAGTGAGGTCATGAAGGAGAACGAGTCAGGATGGAGCCCCAGAACCTAGTAAGGCTTTTATTAACTCTGTATTTTTTATTCCTTATATTTTTCAAACAATCATACTAATTTCTCTTCAATTTGTTCCATGACTTGAGCCCAAATTTGGCCACTTTAGGTACTGACAACTCTTAGGGAGCATTTCCAACATATCTTGTCTTTTCTTTCCAGCTGTGAGCATCTCATCACCTACCTAAGGAACTGTACAATTCCCAATGGGTGTTTATCAGCAGGGAACAAGGCCAAAGAAAGACTAAGTATTGTGCCTAATGGTCGATAACAATCCCTGACCAACAAAGAGGCAGCTCTTACCATCCTTTCTCTCTCCCTCCTTGAGGTAATTGGAAATCCATTGACCTACAGCAATTGTGGATCTGGAGTATGTACCTTCCTTCCACAGGGCACTTATTCAAGTTTACCTTTTCCCCTTGCAACTTTATAACTTCACACTCATTTAGTTTCGGCAACATTTAATCCTTTTAGATGGTTATGGCTCATTTGTGTGAGGGCCTTCCGAGGCTGGCTCAGGCAGCTCTCTCTCCCCTTCACCTCTAGCAGAAAACAACCCCAAAGAAGTCCTCGCAGTTCAGCGCAGACGTGGCAGAGGCCATTGCCTTCTTTGATTCCATCATCGCAGAGCTGGACACAGAGAAACGGCCACGGGCTGCTGAAGCAGACCCACCAAATGAAGATGTGGACTTCGATGGTAAGTGCCGTCCCCTGTGGTGGAAAGTGGGGGTTGGGGTCTCTAGTGGACTCATAAGATGCCCCAACAGAAATCCCCCTCCTGATTGTAGGGAAACTCACATCTGCAACCCGGAGCCTGGCCTGAGCTTGTTCTTTCCCTTGGGGCCCTTGCTTTAGTGTCCTTGCTGCCACTGCCCCAGCCTATCCTCCAACCCTGGGGACCATATTTGGACAAAAACTCCTTCCCTGTGGCCCACTAACCACAGCTGAGACAGGTAGAACTTTTGTAAGACTCCACGAGGGACACGATTAAAGAAAGGGATTAGATGGGGAGTTGTGGTTACATGGATGTAGAGATAGAGTTTCAGTTTTGTAAGATGAAACAGTTCTGGAGATCTGTCACTCAACAAGATGAATATACTCAACACTACTGAACTGTACACTAAGAGATGGCTAAGATGGTAAATCTTATGTTATGTATGTTTTACCACGATTTTAAAGAAGACGAAAAAGGAACATATTATATTTAAAAACCCCGCTTCTGACCCTACCTGAGCTAGCTTGGCCCTGGGGCAGCACAGTCTGCCATACTTGACTCTGACCCTTCACCCACTTTGTCACCCCTCTGCACCCCACCCCTCTGTGGCTTTCACTCTGGCCACCACTCTTCGGGCCACTCTGCAAGGGCGTGTAGGGCAGAAGAGGACCAGGGTGCCTGCCCGGGCCCAGCCTGGATGGCTGGAGAGGGAGTGAAGTGAGGGCTGAGGGCGATGCTTTTCTCCTTGCCCAGGTCTCTCACTGGCTCTCTCCTGGTGGAGAGCAAAGAACTCAACCACACTCGTGAGTGGAGCCCACTTTCAAGTCCCATTACTTGACTGTGAGTTTCTTTAATCTTGTAATTAATGACGATTTTATTTGTGGGTTAGTGGCCCCTGGTTCCTGAGGTAACTGCTTTTGGCACCAATACTAAATAATTCTTGAGTGTTTTATCTAATGCTCAAAAGATTACATTCGCATGGCTTGTTGTTGTTCTGGCCTGATTAGACCTGTATCTGTGAGATTTTAGTTCTGATTGGGTTCGGTGGAATTTCACAGGTTACTCCCCTTCCTGAAGCTCCTTGTACCCTGTGCGGCAATCTGCCTGCCCTCCTCCCCCACCACAGCCCTTCAGTCTCTGACAAAGAAGAGCCCTCTCCTCGGGAGTCAAACCTGGGGGAACCCAGGACATTTGTGAAAGGACAACAAAATCCACCGAGGACACAAGTGTCATCTTCACAGTTATAATTTTTTAATGAAAATGACTTTATGGTTTTTCTCTGATAAAACAGTAACATATGTCCATTGTAAATCATATGGTCAAACAATGCACCAAAATACAAAGAAGGAAGTAAAGAATATGACCTGTAATACCACCACCCAGAGGTAATGATCACTGTTAACATTTTGGTGTATGTCTTTTCAAAAAGGTTTTAAACACATACACGCACACACACGGACTCACTTTATTTTTTTAAAACAAAAATAGGACCTCTTTGCTATTTTGTCTTCTGTTCTCTTCACCTAAGAATTGACATCATGGGCATCTTTCCAAGCTTGTAAATATAGACCTATGGCATTTTTTTTTTTTTTTTTTTTTGTGGGGAAGACCAGCCCTGAGCTAACATCTGTTGCCAATCCTCCCCTTTTTGCTGAGGAAGACTGGCCCTGGGCTAACATCCGTGCCCATCTTGCTCCACTTTATATGGGACGCCACCACGGCATGGCTGACAGGCAGTGCGTCGGCGGGCGCCCGGGATCCGAACTCGCAAACCCAGGGCTGCCAAGCGCGGACTAAACCACTGCGCCACCGGGCGGCCCCCTATGGCATTATTTTTAATGGACACACAATATTCCATTGCATCCCTACACCATCACTGCAGAGTCAAATCATCCCCTCTGCTTGGCTCTCTAGTCCTTTCTAAGAATTTGCTCTTGTATGTATGCATTTGTTGTGAGTTCTCAGCCCGATTCACCCTCTCCATTGCCTTCTGCTCCTCCTGTTGGTGATGGCGAATCCTCCCTTCCTGGTCCCCGCCTCTCTCTTCCAGTGGCCACCAGCTCCCGGGAGCACAGCTTGCACTCCAACTGGATCCTGCGGGCACCACGCCGGCACTCCGAGGACATCGCTGTGCACACTGTACACACAACAGATGGCCAGTTTCGAAGGAGCACAGAGCGCAGGACCATCAGCACTCAGAGAAGGCTCGAGAGGCACCCCATCTACTTGCCCAAGGCTGTGGAAGGGGCATTCAACACCTTGAAATTTAAGCCCAAAGCCTGCAAAAAAGAGTAAGTGCTTGAGCCAGAGAGTATAAGCAAGACGTTTTCAGGTGCTCCTGACTCTGTCGGTGGGTCCTTGGGGCCCCCATCCTATATGGAAAAATTATTCTTGTGTATTTTTGGGAGGGAGGTCTTAGTAAAAGTTTTTTAATAATCTATGCACATGGTCTAGCCTGGCTCACTGCTATCGCCACTCCAAATGGTCGCTTCAGCTCTGGATCTGCCTCCCATTCTTTCTGGCCCACTTAGTCCTCATGCTTTGTGCCAGCCTTTCTCGTTGTTTCCCCCAAGTACCACTGACACCCGGTATGCTACAGGTTTTAATGAGACTTTGGAGTTGAAGAGGGCTTAGCACCAAGAGGGAACAACATTGAACCCGCCTTAGAAAGGCATTGGCCAGGGTCAGATGGAGAACTTCTTGCTGGCTCGGCCCCTCCTGGCCATCTTGCCACCCTCTCTTGGCCTCTCTTCCTCCAGATCCTCCTCTCCCAAGACTAGTTACCATCTCTAACCTCCAAATTCCTGTGACCTACTCATTCTGAGCAGTAAGTGCTCTCTTGCTCTGGCCAACTCAGGCCGTGTGGTGGGGACCTCACTTTTCACAACAGAAAGACCTGTTTAGGCTCATCCGCCTGTTTTTTTTTTTTTGTTTCTACAAGAGCCATTCAACTCTGATGGATTCAGGGGTTTTCTAAAGAGCATTTTCCTCCCATAATAATGGACCATGTACTGAGCATATTAAAACCAAGACCCAGCCCTCATCACCCATCCTTCCCCTTCAAGCCCAGGCTGAGGTCCAGCTGAGGTCCATCCATCGCCCCCATGATGACACTGCTCTGTCCTCCACAAGGCCCAGCACAGGGGGAGCATCTAATGGTCTCCATTTGAATGGTGAATCAGAGCATCCCTTCTCTGTGCAACTGGCCAAGCCAACCTTAAACTCTCTGCCTCATTCCTCCCTTCCAGACTGGGAAGCTCCAGACAGATCCTCTTCAACTTCTCGGGAGAAGACATGGAATGGGATGCACAGCTTTTCGCCCTGGAGCCCCTGGCATCTCTGGAGGAGGACTATTATGAGACGGAGAACCCCAAAGGTCAGTGGCTGCTTCGAGAGAGACTCTGGGAGCGGACAGTGCCCTGACTCCCTCAGCCCTTCAGCCCGGCCCAGGCAGGGTCCCCGAGAAGGGGTCTGCTTTCAGCGCAGCACGAGGTGTTTGGAAGAGCTAAAAATGGAGATCGTAACAAAGTCAAGCCCACGAGCACACTGCCTGCTGGTGCCCAGTTAGTGCCAAACACACCTGTGGCCTCCCAGAGGACCTGCCTTACGAGACTTCTGGAGCCTGGCTTTCCCTGCATGGGCGGGTTAGCAGCTAGTTACAGCATGCCTGGTCTTCAACAGCAGAAGGAATGGAAGGTCTTGAGTGGGAGTGTCCAGGCTAACTCCCTGGCCTCCGTTGGCCTGTTACTAGTTCTTGGAGCATCTGTCCAAGTGGCTGCTAGCATTGTGCTTGGGGCAGGAACTGAACCCACCCATGAATCTCTGGGCCAAAGTTTTCACAGAGGCAGCTCCTCTCTCTGCGGGGTGCAGAAACACTCTGGTTCTGTGTGGAGATTGCCTTCTTTTGTGCAGAACACAGTCCAGGAAGCAGCTCCTTTTACCTGAACCCTTTTCACAACATTCTGGAAACTTCTGCTGGATTAGGCTGAAGATGAGACCAGTGCCTTGGAAGTGGGATGGTAAAAGGAGTGTGTCGAGGCCCCTCAGGACCATGCTGTCTCCCCAGCCCCAAAGGTCAGCTCCACTGCCCACAGGCAGTTCTAAGTCTCACCCAGAAGATCCATATAGATACCCATGGGACCAGCTTATGACAAGCTACACCTCGTCTTTCCCCCAATTAAGAGGGCAATCGGAATCCTTAAGTTCTTCTGGACTAGAAAGGATTTCTGTATTTCAGTAACTATCTGAGTGAGAATTTCATTTTTAAGATATTCTTTGCATTCTCATGTACTTTTTGCCTTTTTGCATATAGTTGTGCCCCCTCAAGTTTGAGAACCACTGGTTTGGAGAATACATTGCACTTTTTCCATTCTCACCCATTTCTTCTGGTGTTTCCTAGTAAAAAAAGAAGTCACCTGGGGGGTGCATGCCCGTGAATGTAGAGCGCTAGGGAGCATGAGGGAGGGAGACAGACTAGGAAAAGCCAATAATCCAAGTTAAGCCAAGGATGCTCTAGGCTGAGGTCACTCTGAGAACTGAATAAAGCTGCCCTTCTGCCAGGCCCATGTAATGATATTCTTATTGTTCAGTTTTTTTAGAGACAACCTTTTATTTATGTGAACCCAACAATTTGAATCTAAGTATTATCCTACAAGAAAAAAAAAAAAAACCCTAATAATTATGTGGCATTCTTAGAAACTCTATACCAACACATTTTCAGAATGAAAGTACACTGGAGATGTTTTAACACTTGTCTTTATTATTTTTTGAGTGCCAATGTCAATGTTTGGAAGGTTTGTTTCATTTTGTTGCTTATACTAAGCCCACCGTAGCCGGAAGCTTGACTGAAAAATAAATGTTTGGGAGATTTGTTTCATAAACTGCATTAAAGCACACCAAGTTAGCATCAGCATGTATCTTTCTTTTCCCAAAATGTGGCCTTGTTTTGAAGCCCCACAAATGAAAGGTCAGTGCGGAGGATAAACTCAGAATGAAGGCCTCTTTTCTCCACCTCTTATCAAACTACTGTTTATCACAGAGCGACCCTGACGTTATGTGGTGAAGACACTGTGTACGTTTTGCTTTTACAGATAAGAAAAAAATAAACATGACAGAGAGGATGTTTGGAGTCTGGATTTTTTTTTTTTAGCATTTATTGCTTATGGGGCATGGAGCTGTGCTTTTCTCTTTTGCTTCATGTTTTGTGTATTTTTGTCTTTAACGAGACTATACACAGACTGTCTGAAAAATTCTATGATTCAGAAACATAAGGCTGGCTTGTCTTTTGATGATTTTAGGGCTTTGAAATTGGTGATGAACCCCAGGATCTGGGCTCTACCTGGGGAATCCTGGGACGGTATCTGCTGGGGTCTTGAGATAAATAAAATTTGAGACAATAGAAGTCAATTCAGTAAAATCGGCTGATGTGATTGATTCTTTTCTCCTTTGAACTGGCCAGTTACTCAGTCAGCTGGTCCTTGGGGCACTATGTTAGTGGCCCTAGCTTTCCCAGGACTGTCTTGGTTTTGATATATGAAAATCTACCTATCCTTAGACAGAACATCCAAGAAGAGGACATGAGTCCCCAGCATCTGGCTTGTTCTTTAGTGCTTGGTTTCTAGCCCCCACCACAAAATGTCTTCTCCTTCACAGAGGAAGAGACATGAGGGCTTTTAGTTTGAACTGTGTATACCCAGTCCTTTGCCCGGTTGCTAGGCAACTGAGAACATGGCTGCCAGGACAGAGCTTTCTGGTGCCCACTCTTAGACACGGAGTGGTTCTAACAGGAGACTGCTTTCCCCTCATCGCTGATGGCCTTTTCGTGGTGAATTAGTTTCCTGCTGCTGCGATAACAAATTACCACAAGTTTGGGCCTTAAAACGACACGAATTGGTTCTCTTACAGAAGAACCAAAATCAGTCTCATTGGGATAAGTCAAGGTATGGGCAGGGTTAGCTCCTTCTGGAGGCTTTGAAGGGAGAATCCATTTCCTTCCCTTTCCAGCTTCCAGAGGCTGCCTGCATTCCTTGGCTTGTGAGCCCTTCCTTGCATCACCCCAACCTTTGCTTCTCTCATCACATCTCCAACTAGTCACTCTGATCTCCTGCTTCCCTCTTATAAGGATCTTTGTGATTACATCAGTCCCACATGCATAATCCAGGATAATCTTTCCATCTCAAGATCCTCAACTTAAGCAAACCTACAAAGTTCATTTTGCCATATAAGGTAACATTCACATATTCCAGGGATTAGGCTGCAGACATCTTTGGGAAGCCATTTTTCAGCCTGCTACACATAGTATCACAAGATGTTCTAGTCTTTCTTATCAACCTAGCCCATTTTTTTTTTTAAAGTTTGACTATAACAGCCCATATTCATGACTAACTGCAACTTAGTTGTCATTCCCGAATTCCTTTGGATCTAGCTTCTACCTGGTAATTCTGGTAAAGTGAAATTCTGTCTTGTCTGTCAGGTTCCTCTTTCAGAAAGATTTTTCAGTTGTACAAAATTCCCGAGCGGAAAAACCTAGCACTTCAATCCCTTAAGGTGAGAAGTGGACAGCAGTTCCACATCAACATTGCTGCTGGTCAAGAGTGATGTTTTCCTTCAATCAATCCATCAAGTCTTTATTAAGCAACTGTGATGTGCCAAGCAAAACAGCATAAGACACACTTTCTGCCCTTCGACAATTGGCGGCCCAAAAGCAGGAAGCTAGGACAAAGAGATAAAACCATGCTGAGCACCTCCTGCTTCCTCAAGAGCCTCTGTCTACCTACCAGAGGAGTTCTGTGAAGGGAGAGGCCCACTTAGCTTGAAGTGTGTGGGAAGAACTTCATGGCAGATGAAGCCTTGAAAGATAGATTCAGACCTGAGCAGAGGATTGCTGAAGGCTGGCACTCCACAAGGGGGAACAGCATGCCAAAGGACAGTCATCAGGACAGTCACGAAAAGGGCAGTGGATAGTAAGGGGACACTGTTGACTGAAGGGCAGGGTTTTTATTGAACAGCCGTGGGAAGCCAGATTGGATATATTGGGGGAAGTCAAAAGAGGAGTGTGGAATTGATCAGATGGGGATCTGGAATGGAGCATTATCTGGTCTCAAGCTGGACAGCGGAGAGCAGAACCCTTGGAAGATGCAGTACAATTGTGGGGGTGAGTCCAGAGGATGGCACCCTAAATATTGTGGGGTTAAACCAATCCAACCTACCCATAGCCTCAAGAAGAGAGGCTCTCAAGCCCCAGATCTGACTTCTGTGGTAGATCTCGCCCATGGTCCCCATGTGGTTCACATGCATCTTCTGGTGATATCTGCTTCCAGCTGTTCTAGACATCCACCTTCCTGATCAAACACAGGGTGCCTGGGACCCCCAGTTCTTTATTAACTGCCCTGGGTCTAGGCAGCCATCCTTGAAAGGGTCAGGAGGCATGTGGTGGCAGTGAGGGGAGGGTTTGGGCAGACACACTTTGTAAATCAATCACGTAGCCATTTTGATTGACCCACAGGCCGCAGAGGATGCCAGAGTCTGCTGGACAATCTCTTGGGAGATTGCCCATGTTTGTTTATCCATTTATTTGGCATTTGACAAAGAATGTTGAGCAGTCATTGTCTCCCAGCCCTGTGTCTGAGGACATGATATAAACAGAGCCTCTCACGAAGATTCCAGTCTGGTGGGAGACAGACGTTAATCAGAGGATTACACCCATACGCGTGAATCAGAATTGTGGTAAGCGCTGTGAGGGAGGCCCACGGTGTCACGGGGAACTTGTATGAGGGGCGTCTGTGCTAGTTGGGCAGGGTGGCTTGGGGAGGACTTTCTAGATCCTGCATAGCTTCATTTGTCACACTCAAATACTCAAATGTCACCTCCTCAGAGAGGCCTTTCCTTACCACCCTGTCTCAACCACCACTGCTCCTAATCTCAACCATGCTTTAGCTGTCTACACTGTGTTCACCATGATCTAAAACATGGTCACACACACACACACACACACACACACACACACACACACGTCTATGCCCCCATTAGACCAGGAGCTCCACAAGGACAGTAGTGACGTCTGTTCTGTCCATGCTCTACCCCCAGAGCGGAGAACAATGCCCACACCAACAACTCTGTTGACTGAGTGACTGACTGACAGACTGCATAAATGAAGGAAAGGGCAGTGAGCTGAGATCTGCAGGGGGATATGAGGCATCAAAATGTAAAGCGTCGGGGGCCGCAGAGAGAGATTCGCGCTGAGGAAATGTCACTGGCAAGGGACCTATGCTGGAGGGAGTAGGCACATTTGAGGGAGCTCAGATTTGATTTATTCCTCAGGTATTATTGAGCACCCATGTTTGTCCAGAACTCTTCCAGGCCCTGAGAGGAGAACAAGACAAGATCCTGGCCTTCAGAGCTTATAAATCTGAGGGGATAGAGGTGTGCGGGCAGTAAGCAACCAGACATTATAGCATATATATTTAACTATAATAAAGCGTCAGGTAATGACAAATGCTGTGAAATAAAATGGAGAAGGAGAGAGACAGTGGAGAGGCGGGAGGTGGGGTGTGCGTCAGGGGAAGCCTCTCTGAGGAGGTGCTACTTGGACAGAGACCTGAATCAGCGAGAGATTGAGACCTGGGGAAGAACTGGCAAAGGAAGGAGCAAGAGTGAAGGCCGTGAGGCAGGACAGCAGCAGGGGACCTCGAGGATGCAGAAGGGCCTGTGCTGGGTGGGCCTTCGAGGATTCTGAGTGACACAATCTCATTTGGTTTAAAAGATGCTTCTGGCTGTTGGGTGGGGATTTGACTGTCGGGTCAGGAGGAAAACTTGGGAAACCAGTTGGATAGCTCTGCAGTGGTCCAGACAAGAGGTGGTGCCAGCTGGAGTCTGGGTGGGAGGAAGGAGCAATTTAAGATGATTGGATTTAGTATAAACTCTGCAGTAGAACTTAACGGAGAAATGGGATTTTAGCTGAAGGTACCATTTATTGAACTGAATAAGGGAGGGGCTGGTTACAGGGGTTTTTTGGGGAGATGGGGAGGGAAATGGAAAGTTCTATTTTGGATGCATTAACTTGGAGGTTTCTGTAGACTTCCAAGTGGGGCTGTCAAATGGGAAATTAGACATCGGTCGAGCTCAGGGGAGTGGTTGGATCTAGAAGTACAGAACTGAGAGCCACCAGCACAGAGACAGCATCTGAAGCCCTGGGGAGATGCACTCACTAGGTACTGAGGGGAGCTCTAAGAGGGGAGTGAGGTGGGGGACCGGGCTGGGGTACCCCAACCTTTAGCAGCTAGGAAGAGAAGGAGCATGTCAGTGTGAGGAGAAGCAGGCTAACAAGGTGGAGAAAATGCTCTAAGGTTGGGGGGACAGAGCAGAGATAGAGGGAGGGGGTGGTGCAGGGCCAGCAGGGATGCTCCAAATCAGGTGAGACAAGCAGTCTTGATTTGGGTTCAAAATCGTATTGTCTACATCCAGAGAGTTCATTGATCCAACCACGAGACCCAGCTCCAGATTGCTTTTGGCTGTTTCTAAAACTCAGGCCCTCCTGAGAGGCAGTGGAGGGTAATGGACCAGGCCCGCTGGGACCCTGCAGACAGCCGCAGTGACTCCCCCAGGTGAGGGTGGGGCGGGCTTCGGACCCCGCATGGCTCCTCATCCACTGAGCAAACTATGCACTTGCACTCTGACGTGGCGACCCCTGCAGACCCCGGAGCCCCGGCTGTGTAAATGGGCAGGGGACTTAGACTATCCACACCTCCTATTTCTCAAATGTGACTTGGGCATGATAATAATAGTTATTAACTTGCAGTCTTATGGTGAGGATTACACGATTTATACCTGTTAAAGTATCTGGTCTATAGGAACTGTTAACTATTGTCAGATGAAAGGATGATATTTACCATCACTTAGAATAGTCAAAAATTTTGCCACAAACTCTGAAAATAACTGTAAAAGAGAAATCCTGAAATGTTTTGGACACAATTGGAGAAAGTATAGCCTCCTTAAAAAACTGGAAGAAGACAGCACTGAACCAACGTGAAGTTCAGAGCAGGCTCCACTGTCAGAGGTCTGGCTGGAGTCCCAACCCCGCTGTCCATCGCTGCATGGCCTTGGGGTGAAACTCAACCGCTCTCAGCCTGTTTCTGGTCATAAGACCGGCCAGCACTAGTGTCTACTTCATGGGCCATTGCGAGCACCTGACACGACAATGCACGTGGAGCGCTCAGCAGAGTCCGGCACACCGCAAGCACACAATAAACATTGCGATCAACATTGCTATGGGCTCTTGGAAAACATCAATATATAAGTTGTGGTCAGTGGGTTACAATGTGACAATCCTTTATTGTCATGCCTTCTCCACGTATGGTCCCCAGATCACCTGACTTACTTGCAGCTTTTCCCAAAATTAAATGGAAGTCTCGATTAGACCAGATTTGAAGGTTGCCGATTTTGGTCTTCAATGAGCCCTAGTGGGAGGGCCACAGCCGTGGTTTGACTCCTCATCGCCAGTCTTGCCTGGTTTCTGTGTGTAACGTGTAAAGTCACCTGGACTGCCACCCCTGGGGATCATAGCCCCATTTTACGCTGAGGGCAATTACCACTCGGGGAAGACGAATGAGTCTTTCATGATTAATTCAGACCTTGGGTACCGTCCCAGAAGAAGGATTCAAACCGGAGTCCAGTGCTCTGAGCCGTGTTTCTCCAGCTGATCAGGATTTGTGGGCCTGATCGGAGCTAGCTAGATACCACGGCCTTCCTTTCGGTGGAGGAATTGATTACACAGCAGCCTGTTGGTGTGTGGTCATTTGGCCACACGGTGGCGCATCACGCCTGACTATTCCGCGGGTCCGCTACTATCACCGAAGATTTGAAATTCAAACGGAAAAGGAAAAAGGCGTGCCCTCTGGCTCAGAATGACACAGATAACACCATCGCCAGCGAGCGCGGGGGTGTTAGGGATGGGGAGGTGAGCTGTGGTCATTAACTGGCTACCACACTGTAGTAAAAGCCTCGATTCTTGCTGGTTTCCCTCAGAACGAAGGGGAAACTCTGGTTTGGAATCAAAGGACCCCAAGTTCCATATTCAGAGCCCATTTTTCAGGATTTTTTTCATAACATGACACCAACTCCACATACAAAGTAAAATGTCATCTGCCAACGAGGCGGATGAAAAAAAGTGGACCCACGTGAGCCAGAGTTTTGACTTTCCTGGAAAAAGAGATTTTTCTGAAGATACCACCTGACTCAAGCCAGGCCTAAGCTTCCTCCAGAAAAAAGAGAGGGGCTATTACCCAATGTTTTTATTCTTTTCTTGGAGGCTGCGTAGGACATGGGCCTGAGTCTGAGTACCAGCTCTGTCACTAACTAGTTCTGGCGCCTGAAGGAAGCTACTTAACTCCTCTCTACCTTGATGTCTCGTCTTCCAAGCGGGAGAATGATCACAGAACCTGCTCTGTAGGATTGTGGGAAGAGTGCATTAATGTGAAGTGGAACCAAATGAAGTTGCCAATATCCCACAGTCTTGGACCCACGAGAGCGATGATTTCACGTGGTCCATCCTCTGCTTTGGGCCCAGGGTGGGGCTTGGTGGAAGTGAGCTGTCATCACAGCTCGTGTGACGAGAGGACAGCAAGCGCTTCCGGTGAACATTTAGAGAATAAACCGCCTGGTCTTCTGGAAATTTTTCCTGAAGATTCTTACTGATAGGTGACCCTGTTCTGTGTGCTCAAGTTCCAAATATGACAATGTGCCTGAAAGGAATCTGGCTCCAGACCACAGCTGTGCCTTCAGCCAAGTCATCCGTCCCGCAAGCCGTCTTTCAATGAGACGTGACTCCCATGAAGGGAGAAGATCAAGGCCAACCTGTTACCCGTGTGAGGTGAGGGAGGGTGAACTCGCTTTCCCCTCTCCTGCATCGGCCGGGGCCTCCCTTTGCTGTCCAGGCAGAGCTGGCCTCTCCGAGGGCGCTCCGCGCCTCGGGCTGACAGCTCTCTCAGGATCTCTGATGCACACACGTCACAGTGGAGCTCTTCTATGTCTCCTTCCCTCTTAGCAGCCTGGGTGAATACTAGCCGATCTCATTAGCCAAAGGAAGAGACGCCCTTTTCATTTTGGCAGAAGTTTTCAAAGCTGTCGTCAAAAGCAGTGAGAATTTCAGACACCAGACAGGCCTGTGTGGGGGATACTTTTCATCAGAAGGTCCTCTGGGAGCCCAGCAGCCTGGGCACATCCCACCTCATGGTCCTGCTGCTTTAGGCAGTGGTAGGAAGCCAGTGGCAGCTCTGAAGCCAGGAAGCCTGAGGTGGCCTGGGAGCCACACACTGACACTAGGGGTCCCCTCAAAAGTACAGCAGCCACAGCCCTAGAAATGCAACAGACCAAAGCCAGATAATGGTTATTTTTTATCAAAGAAAATTTTCTTCCCTGATACTCTTTGCTTACACTCTCCCTCTCATTTCTTTCCTCAAACTGTAGAGATTTGCTCTAGTGACCTCCCGCTGGCATCTCGCCCTTCCCCCTTGTCATAGGAAATATGTCTGTGTTTATAGACTTATGTCTATTTGGGGAATGATGTTTGACTCTTCAATGCACCAACCATGGGTTAAAATTTAAGAAGCCAGACACAGAAGAGAACGTACTATATGATTCGATTTATATGAATTTCAAGAGCAAGCAAAACTAATCTGTTGAGATAGTCATCAGGAGAGTGGGGGGGGGGTGCTGACTGAGAAGGGGCAGGAAGGAACTTTCTGTGGTGATAGAGATGTTCTATTTATTAGGGTGTGAGTTACACAGGGGTAGACACTTGTCAAAGTTCATGGAACTGCGCACTGAAGATTGACAAAGGTAACAGTGAAAAATGTGCCTCAGAACAATGAATGCAGAATGGGCAGGAAGGCCCATCGTGTCACAGAAGAGAGAAGGGAATTTCCGTGTACTGCAAGATCTTCACTAGGCTGTCTATGCACTTGAAAAATATATAAAACATCAGCCAATTTTCTAGACAGTTTCAAAATCTAGAGACGTTTTTCTTCATGCACACGCTGCCTATGTCTTTTCAAATGTTTACAGAGTATTTACAAAAAGTAGTCCTTTGGGTGGCAGTTGTAATTAGGAAAACTGGCAGGGAAAATTAACACATACCGTAAAAGAAGGATAATTGCTCCACTGCCATATACAATATTATTATCAAGTGGTATTCACCAAGGAATCCAATTGGTCCATACCAGCTCAGTCTCCTTGTTCGAGGAAAGATCCCCCCTTCCTTCTCACCCCAAGGATGAAGCCGCCACAGCCCACGAATGATATGCCATATGGTACTTAACATCAGAATCAAAATGAGCGTGTGCTTTTTTGTGTGAGATGCTGAAATTTATTAGAAAATCAGAAAGCCTCATTTCCACCACGTTCCTGAGACCTGCCATCTGCTGCACGAGAAAGAAAATGGAGATTTTTTTTTTAACCATTTACATATTGTGAAATGTGCGAGTGCTGGTGTGTTTGAAAAAGCAGGGTTGGGGGCTGGGGGCGTGTGCATAAGAGCGAGCCGAGCAAGCCCACTTGGCAGGGGAGAAAGAAGACTGTCAGCTGAATGGTGGTGAAGGCTTGGGAAGCATAATTATGGAAATCACCTATTCCAGAGCGTTTTTTCTCCTCCTGACCACATGTTCCTTCCACATAGGAATAGCACATAGAGGGGCCAGCTTTTGAGAATAAGCAAAGTCTCCATTTCAGAAAGGAGGAAGGGGGCTAAAACAAGTACCACTCTTTCCGAGTATTAGGTCTCTTCGTGGAGGGGCCAGTGCACGTGAGACAAGGGAGCCAAAAAGGCTTAAGACATGGAGGGGCAAGGAGGGCTTTCTAAGAGGACACGCAGAAAGAGGGGGAGGCGAGATGGGAGAGGGATCTGAATGGGGGCGGTGCAGGAGGGCCTGTTGAGAAGGGAGAAATCTTTCAACAAATTGTTTGGAATTTTGTTGTGTGTGTTGGGTGTTGGGGATACAAAGATAAAGGTGCTTTGTGCTTTAAGGAGGGCACGTCAGATGCCCGGGCATTCATTTCAGGGGACGCCTCCATCTCTGGAATTGTCCGCTTCATGAGATACTGCCTTGCCCATGAGTCACATCCGTGTGGCTGTCCTACACCTCCGCAGAGCACTGCAGTCTCGAGGGCTTACCTAACCCCTCGATTTTATTGTATTTGTTTATTTTTAGTCTTGTTCTTACATCAAAGCTGGCACGTCTGCTGGAACTGCTGCAGACGACATTCATGGGAGCCGATTCGTGGCTGGGTTTCTCACCTCTGATCACAATGCTCAGGAGCTAGACCTCCAGCAAACAGCCCACCAGAGCCTGAAATGGAGCAGTGATGGGGAGAAAGGGAAGGCTTTAAGGCACCAGGGAATTTCACATAATAACACTGCAGAGTCAAGTTCTGGTCAAGGCAGGCCATTCTTGGACCACATCCAATGAGGTTTAATTAAAGAAGAACTAAAAAGATCTCTCTGTAGGCAGTCTCCTCTACAAGACAGTCTTCCAGCCGGATCCCAGAGGCATCCTCAAAGTCAAGGTCAGAGTTCTAGGAGCGCTCTGGGGCCAAGTGGCCTGTGACTGGCCACCTGGGAGCACGACCGATACCCTCAGTCTCTGCACTCCCCAGTGCTCACCACAGTGCCGTCACACAGGTAGGTGACCAACAGCCATCTGTGAAATGAAAGGACGAATGACTTTTTGAAAGCCTGCCGGATTACAGGGAATCCTGGCCTCCCTCTTGAGCCAGTCTAGGAAAGAACGCTTTGTGGAGAGTCGGGCACCAACCTCCCTGAGGAGGAATCGAGTGGGAAAGGGAGCAGAGTGAGTTTCTGAATTTGCGGCGAGGTTAAGTGGGAAGCGACGACAAGCCCCAGGGTCCAGCAGGATCAGGAGGTGCTCCTCCTCCAAGCCGCCTCCCGCAGGAGGGTGGTAAACTGGCGGGAGCCACTGCATTCCCCCAGCGTTCTGCAGGTCTCTGCTGGCTCCGCCAGGGCTCTGTGCTGGCGGGGCAGTGCTGCTGTTGTGTCAGCACCTTGGGGAGAAGTGCAGGTTTTAGGATGAGCCCCTGAGGGTTTAGCATTGGCCATGTGCACCCCTGGGGGGCCTGGCAGCAGGTCCCCATCGGGGCGCCTTACTTTTTACTCCCTGGGCGACTAAGGACTCAACAGTTAGTTCCTTGCCTGGAGGCCAGTGATCAGCTTCTGATTTCCCTGTGGACTGCCCAGACCTCTACAAGACAGCCTTGCGCAGACGCCAGGGATTCTCCAGAGCGACTGGGGCTGACGGGACGTCAGGAGCTCATTGCTCCACCGCGATTGCTCGGGCCTGAAGACAGCTGCTGCGGCAACATGGTAAGCAGCTCTCAGCATCCTCTGTCCTGCTCCCCTCAGCTTCCATTAGTTGGACACCTGTGAATCAGAATGCGTGTTACCTAAGAAGAATGGCTATCACTTCCTGAGCACTTACCATGTCCCAAGTGTCTCATACCTATGATCTCATTTAATCCTTAACACAACCCTATGAGGAAGGGACCATTCTCATCCCATTTCCAGATGAAACAACTGAAGATGAATGAGATTTAGTGAAGGGCCAGGGTCAAACAGTTGGTAAAATGCGGGGTCAGCAATCAACCTGCACAGTCTGACTCCAGAACTGTTACTCTGTGACCCCAACAACAGTCCTCTGAAAGAGTAAGCACTAGTATTTCCAGTTTAGCTCGTGAGCAGACTGGGCTCAGAGAGGTTAGGTCATTTACCCAAAGCCACACAGCTTTAAGGCACAGAGACAGAAACCTATCTGGCTCCAGAGCCCAGGTTATTTCTTCAAAGCCACATCCCCCCTCTGAGCTCACTGAGGCTGTATTACGTTATGGAGCCCCATCCCCCAGCCAACGGATGGCAGACACAGTGAGTAGGATTGGATATGGAAATGTGCAAAATCATCTTTACAGCAGAAAGATTTAGCTAAATTTTAACATTTTGGACTTTTTCAAAAAAGAAACAAATTGTTTCTTTTGAAGACTGATGTTTCTCAGGGGTGCCACAGCTGCTACTCAAGTAGCCCCCCAAAGATTTGGGTGCCATCTGCCAATAAGGGTCCCTACCTACTTAATGATCTAACTAGTTTAACAGTGCCGGTTCCCAAGTGTTAGAGAACTTGGGGGTTTGTCATTCTTGCCATTTCACCCAGGCCCTCCAGTGTGTAAGGCGTGTGTCTTATCAAGAATCCCTGTGACCTGGTATGTGAGAAGCTACTACAAGAGAGCCCGGCATACGCTGGACCAATTATGCAGGACCAGCCCATCAGTTGCCTGTTTTTGCTCTCTCCAGGGGCAGAGAAAGTCCCCTGATCTCAGGGCCCAGGAGATGCTGCTTATCATCAGCAGGGGGTGAGAGGGCTGCACTCTGACCTCTGTGCTCAGGGTCCCCCAATAATTAGCTATGCCACCAGCTTTGGGGCCTGTTGAGCACCAAAGACCAAGTGCTGGGCCGCATCTCTCACTGACCCTAAATACATCAAACCGAGGTACATTATCCCACATGGTTGTAACCCAGCAGCATACCGCTGGGTTCCCCTGTGCCTCAGTTTCCTTTGTCGCACACTAGGAGGGTGTCACTAGTCACTCGGGGCTTAGGCAGTGGCCATGATGTTTTCATCTGACTCGATGCTCTTTTGCAAAAATTGCCGGGATAAACACTTGCTATCTTAGTTACCGTTGGATTGAATTTAAATGCCTGGAGTTATTGAAAGATGTTCATGAGTTCAGACTTGAGGCTTCAATTCAGTATTTATTTATTCAATAAGAATTTGTTAAATACCTGCTATGTGCCGGGCACTGTCTTTGCATTTTAGTCAAAATATAGATGAATTATAGCTACTTCCTGACCTTGAGGAGCTTGTAAGTTAGCAGAGGAGTGGGGAAAAAATTTATATGTAAAACTGATATATCTGTATATGCATATACATATACACCCATACATACATTTATATGTGCGTGAGTTATGGGTGCATGTGTGGATAGAAAGAGAGAGAGAGACAGAGAGAGAGATGATAGATATAGATAGATGATAGCTAGAAAATATTAGTGTGTGATATTTTAACAAAATAATCCTGTGGTGATGAGGACACAGAGGGGTAGAGAAGTGAGTATGGGACACGGGGAAGGCCAGCCAGTGTCCGGTGAAGGGAGTAAGGAAAGTTCTAGAGACAAGGTAGCAGTGGGGCTGAGACTTGCCACAGGCTGACAGAGCAAAACGGTATCGAATCACTCTGATGGACACCTGAACCTAAAGGATACTGTATGTCAATTATACCTCAGTTTAAAAAAAAGGGAGGAGGAAACACTACGAGAGAAGTGCCTCTGTGTGTGGGGAGGGGTGGAGGCATCCTGGCTGAGCCTAAGTCACCAGGAGTAGGCGATAATGGAAACATCAATTAAGACAGTTCTAGAGTGCTTGGGACGCCAGGCTAGAGTGCCGTCTTGTAAATGGGGCAAGCGGAGCCAGGAAACCAGGAGGAAGGGAAGACAACCTGCAGTAAGGGGAACTGGAAATACGTTCTGTTGCCAGAAAAGGGCTGCTAGGGGTTAGCTCCCTCTCCTTCCTGTTGGCCTTGGTCTCTTTCCCTTTAAGAAATCTCCATCTATGAAAACCCAAACTTATAAGATATACCTGGAGCCTGATATTTGTGAGACAGAAGGATTCTTCACTTTATGAAGATATCTTTTTTAAAACTGAGCTCCTTTGGTGCTTTCAAACAGAATCCAATCACCACAAGCCCGCAGGTTCAGAGTCCCCGCGTTGTGGAAAGTGGGGCGACCTGGACGGGTGGTACCGCCCTTCACTAAACAGAGGCGTTTATGGACCCTCTTTTTTTATTTTTAGATTTTTTTTTAATCTGAAGGAGGAAAGAAGGGAAATCACAGATTAATGAGCAAACCTAGTAGAAAGTTCTTTCTGCTAATCCTCGTGCTGTCTTTTTTGTTGGATTTTTTCTTCCTTTATTTTCTTCTACTTTTTATGTTTTTCTCCACAAACACAGCCATCCCTAGATTCATTTTTATAAAGAAAAGAAAACTGTCCTTTCACTGCCTTTTTGGAATTGACATTTGGTGAGCACCCTGCCTCACCCCCACCTCTAACTAACTACCTGCTGCGTTTTCAACTCTTTGTACTAACCTAACAATTCCCTATTTCTGAGATGATGACAGTGAATATCTTCTAATTCTAATCTGATTTCAAATTCAGCTCCTATGTTTTCTCTGTGGTAATGACTTCTCCCCGAGTTGGGAGTGAGCACAGCCATTGAACGAGTAAACTCAGAAGAAATAGGGAAAAGGTATCATTCGTTTCCCCTAGAGGATGCCTTTGCACTTTTTCTGAGACCATTCAGTTGTCGATGACTGGGGATTTCAGGCTTCATTACCCACATTTTCCCTCTCGTTTTGTGTTCTAGTATGGATTTATCAACACCTGTCTGCAATCTCTTGTGATAGAGAAATTTGGTGAAGAGACGTGGGAACAAGTGAAGTGAGTATATTGGAGGAAAATGAAGTGTCCCTGTGGCAGCTGGTCAGCCTCCAGGGTTTTCAAGGTGACAGGTTTTCATTAACCTTCTGATTAAGCCAGTTAGTTGTTATTACGGAGATCAATTCAAGTACCTTATACATACCAACTAGGTACAGAAAAAACCCGCTATCCTGTATCTGTCTTTTAGGAAGGTGTCAGGCTCAATTCCTAAAACCAGCCTTAAAACAAGGTCCCCATGGGAAAAATACCAACGCTGTTCTACCTTCATCTCGTGAATGAATTCCTAGTTGCTCTTTTTAATCTCAGAAGAGAAAGCAACTGCATTATTTCCATTGCACATAAATGGAGCTGCTGAAATCCCACAGAAGAGGAGGTATCCCTTTCAAATGTAGCCAGAATCCCTCCTTACGTATCTTCAGTTAAGTGTTAGAGTTGTTCCTCTCTGCCCACCACTGGTAAACCCTTAACACTGTCATTTATGTCTCCTTATAGTCTCAGGTCTGATTCCTGTACTCTTATGTTCGCCCTCAGCTGTCTTGGGGGCTCCCAGCCTTGAATTGTTAGAGGATGGGGCTGGAAGGGTCTCCAAAATCTCCTGGTCCTATGAAGAGGGAGGAATTTAAAAATATGGAAAAATGATTAGCTTCCTCAGTTAATCAATGACATGCAAATGAAGACAATTAGGCACGGCTTTGCCTATTAAATCTCCAAAAAATTTAAATGATAATAACCAATTCTGGTTAAGATGCAGCAAAATGGGTAATTGCTGATGGCATTGTAAATTAGTGCAGCCCTTTTGGAAAGCAATTTGACACGTACCAAAAGCTATGAAAATGATGAAATCCTTTGAAGTAGTAATTCCATTCTTGAGAATTTATTCCCCTAGAAACACACATACCTATATACAACATACATGTGTATGTATGTATATATATATGCAAAAAGATGTAATGTAGCCTTATATTTATAAATAATAAAAGAAAAAATTGTCTTTACTGTCCAAGAACAAACCAACAGACAAATGGAATGACAAAAGAAATATGCATCATTATCTGTGATGATTGCAAAGATCCTGAAGCAACCTGTAAAATTTTATGACAATATTAAGTAAGCAAATAAACAAACAAATCTCCAAAAAACAAGACACAAACTTATATAGCTACTGGGTAAATCATACGAATAAAAATAGAGAAAGACCAAAATAGAAATTAACAGTAAGTGAATTAGAAAGATGAAATGCTGGATGGCTGACTTTTTTTCTAATATCTATTTCCCAAATTTTCTATCTGTTTGCATTGTTTTTGCAATGTAAAAATAACTTAAAATACTTAGTGCAGATGTTCCCTCTCCCCTTCCTACCCCATTTCACAAGCAGAATAATCAGAACTGGGTGCGGAGACTCGTAAGCTTGAGGCTAAATGAGGAGAAGCCGAGCTGGTCCCCCTCTTGGGCCACACTCTGCGCCACGTTACAGCAGCCGCTGTCGTCCGTGTGGGCCCTGACCCCTTATTCTAGGGAAAGGCAGCCCCAGGCCATTTCCATAGCATCTCTGGGGCAATTCACTTACAGTGCCACAAATTTGGGTGGGAATAAGGAGCTTTGGCCTCACAGAAGCAAGGAATCCTCATTTCCAAATATTTCAAGGAGGAACGCTCAATAATTATCAGAGAAAGATTGGACTGGTGGGCCCTTGAGAGATCATCTGGCCCAGATCTCCTCGTTTTACAGGTGAGAAAAGTGAGGCCCAGAGAGGTTAAGTGGAATAATGGAAATAACCAGAAATAGCCCGAGCACTCAGCCCTGAGTGGAGATAAAACAACGAGGTATTCAGTCTGCCTGCGACAGGCAGCTGAGATGCGCTGTTTAAAGACGGCCTCTTGCCCTCCCCTACATCAGGAAGCAGATGTGGTGTGACCTGCTACTGGGACCCCGACTGGGGGAGATATTCAACATATCTGTGCAAATTCAGGAAAGAACAGCTCTCCCTGTGTAAGTAGATGGAAGAAGCTTTTAACATTTTGTGTTCTTGGTGTGAACTCACTAAAAGGAATGGTCCATTTCTCTTCCTGCCCGGAAAGGGGCCCTTCACGTGGCGTTCCCAATGGAATCCACGGGAACTCCAAGGTGATAAGGACATTTGAACAAGGGGTGTGAAAGGGTGCAAGGGAATCAGAGAAACATGTCTGGGATCAGAGAACCCAGCGGGGCCATATCCCGAGTCTGTGTCGCTGGGTTTTACCTCTTTAATCTGAAGTACCAATTCTCTGCTTAATTGAGTCTCAAAGGGCATGTTTGTCTGTAGAGCACTGGATATCTATGTGACTGCATCGGGAATGCATCTTTAAACCAAAGGCAGAGCCGACCTAACAGGCTCAACCAGCTATGAAAATTGCATCATATTAGAACTCGCTTAAAAAAAAAACCTGTGGTGCAGAAAACTCAACTTATAAAACACAAATTTAGGCAAGATTATTTGCTTTGTAAAAGGATTTGCTTCAGGGTACATTTAAATAACAAGTTCCCTGGTGCTTTTAAAATAGAGTTTTAGCTGAAAAGAAAAACCCATCAATTACCACACAAATTTTAAGAAGAAACGATTAGGTAAAATGAAGTATGTCTCCAGACTTTCTGACATAAATTTTATTTTATATGAAATAATCAGAAACAGATGTTTCTCCTCCTTTGCCTGCATTGTTTATTTCCCTCTCATATAACCCAGATTTATAGATTTCTAATTATGAACCACTCTTTTATAACCTCCCAGCTAAAACCTTTATCAAGACTTAACAATGAGAAGCAACTAACAGACTGGGAAGAGTAAAGCCTCTGGAGTCAGATAAACCTTTGCATTGTGCCTGGCTCATTAACTAGCTGTTTGACTTGGGCAAGTTTACTTCTTCAACAAGTATTTCTTTACCTCCTAGTATGTGCCAAACAGAATTCCCGGCACTGGGAAAAGTGTGAAGGGAACAGATGAGGGCTCTGGTCTCTGGCAACGTGTATTCCAATGGGGGGGGCAGATAATAAACAAGTAAATAAAAAACAAATCTTTCAGATTGTGCTACATGCTATAAAAATACAAGGTACTTGATAGTGACCAGGGAGAGAAGATGCCAGTTTCCTTGAGGTGGTCAGAAAAGACCTCTCTGCAAAGGTGAATTTTGAGCTGAAAGGCAGGAAGGAGCCAGCTTTGAGTCAGGGAACTATGTGTGTTGTGGGCAGAGAGAACAGCAGGTGCAAAGGTCCTGAGGTGGGACTGAGTTTGGTGAATTTGAGACCCAGAGGAAAATTCAATGTGACTGGAGTACTATGAGTGAAAGTCTGGTAGGAGATGAAAGTGGAGAAGTCATTAAGGATCAGAATCTGTAGGTGTGTAGAGGATGGAAAGGAGTTGAAAGTTTATTCTAATTGCAGTGGGTTACCGAGGTCTCTGAGCCTTGGCGTCCTCACTTGTAAATGGGGGTAGTAATGGTACTCACCTCATCCACATGTGAGGATTGAGATGACTAACACAGGTGAAGTGCCTGGCACTCTGGGTGAGGACCTTAGTCCAGGATTCTGCTTTCAAGGAGTTCGTAGAAGGATTCAGGGGGCTCACAGAGCTCAACTGTGGAAAGTCCAGAGAGACCTCAGAGGGAATGGAAGAGCAGTAGTCCTCTCTCCACTTCTATGTTTCTCTTCATATTTACTCTGTTTTCCTGGCTCTCTCTGCAAGTCGTTAATGTCTATTTCTCCCAAACTCTTCTATGTGCCTTTTCAATTCAAGAGGTCACCACATCTAGTTGGCTCAGTTTCTCAGTGCTTTCATTCCAGATGTCTGAGACAAAGAATTTGATGTGCTGACTTGGGTCAGGTGCCCATACCTAGCCAGGTCAGGGGGACTTTGGAGGGTAGGGACCAAAGAAGAGGTTATGAGTGGAGCCACCATGATTGACGCGTCTTCTCCACTGTGTAACAAATGCATGAAGAAGGGTTGAATGGTTGGATGATTTATCTATGTATGAATGGAAGATGAATAAATGATTGGTAAATGGGTGGATGACTACCAAGCCCAAACCAATCCATTTTGGAGGGAGATGGATGGGATTATATGGCTTCTCTCTGTGTCAGGAGTTCTTAACCAGAGGTTCATGGATGGGCTTGAGAGGGCCTGAGAACCTCTGAAATCATCTATGAAAATGTGTACATGTGTCCACGTGTATTTTCTAGGGAGAGGGTCCATGGTATTTGTCAGAATCTCCAAGAGCTCTATGACCTAAAAGGTATAAGGATCCCTGCCTATACGTTCTTCGGATTTTTGTTCTTATTAAATAAGAAATGCTCCTGACATTCTGACATCTTGAAAAGCATCCCTTCAAATACACTGAAGAACTATTTGAGCCAGAAACAATCAGGATGGCTCCCATTCACCCCCCTTCTCCTGTCCCTCCTCCACGCTGTTGACTCATCAAGCCTCTTACCCCTTGCTTAGAGACAGAGCGCACCCACTCCCCCCAAGTTCTCTACTTTTCCCATGTTAATCTAGTTTAAAAGTAGCTGAAAGCTGAGTTTCTATTTTTTAACTTTTATTGAGGAATGCTGCCTGTCTCCCCACTGCTACTCCATTCCTGGCCGTGAATATGTTTGCTGATTCGTCTGGCTGCCTAAAATCCTAGGTCATCAGAGCTAGAAGGGCCCTGAGAAATCAGTTTGGTTAGGCTATCTCAGCTCCCCAAAAGATCATATCAGAATACCCAAGGGCTTAGGAAATTTTAAAAATATATTTAATATTATGATACTATTATATATATAAAATAGAAATTGTTTTTCTAATAAAGACCATTGAAGGTAAAGCTTGAGAAATATTTTTGTTAAGTGGGAATATATGGGAGATCAATTTAGCAGGAGTAGAAACATATTTTAAGCTTGAAGCTTATGTAATTAGGAGAGTGTCCTCTAACAAAAGAATATAAAATCACAAATAAAAATTTACCTACAAAAGTGAGTATTTATTTAGAATGAGAAAAAAAAAATTTAAAGCTGGCAGATAACATAAACATCAAAAGCCCGAAAGGTAACATTTATTTATTATAACTATTGTTAATTAACTATTGACCCACTTTTGTAATATTTTCCCCTGCATCTTTGGCTGCTTTTGGTTTGCCTGTTCATTTGATAATGATTTAATAAGATCATTTTCCCTAAAGAGAATAGAATAAATATTCCTCTAACATGGCTGGTTGAAAATTTTTCTATTATATTTCTATTTTTATTGATAGCCTAGACAAATTTCTTTCTGCACATCTATAACTTTTTCAGCAGTTTCTTGAGAAATTTCTTCTTTCCTGGTGGCAAGTCCTAGGAGGACGCCAATCCTTGATTTTCCTCTATATGTCTTATCCCCTCTCCCCCACCTTCCTGCAAGTTCTCTGGGATGAGGTGGTCCCCAATCAGGGAATTGTGGCCTCTCCTTTGAATGCCTTTTGGGGGGGTCACATTAAGATCTGGATGCTTGTTGAGTCTACCGGGGGAGGTGGCCATGGGGTGGGCGGCCTGCAGTCCCTCCCACAGGTGCCCCAAACCACAATCAGGGCATACAGGGGACCACCCTCCCAGGTTGGGGGTGGCTCCAAGCTACGGGGGGAGGCAGGCCTGCTTCCTCCCCAGAAGCCTCAGCTTCATTGCCTTCAAAAGCAAATCTGATTCACTCTGAGTTTAAATGAGAAGTTCTCAAACATTTTGGTCTTAGGAAGGCTCTTAACTCTTGAAAATTATTGAAAACCCCAAAGAATCTTTGTTTACCTATTGGTATTTACTGTATTAAAAATTAAAACTGAGAAACTTAAAAAATAGTTATTTATTAATTCATCTAAAAATAACAATAATAAACCTATTGCATGTCAGCATAAATAACATTTTTTTATGAAAAATAACTGCATTATCCAAATAAAAAAATCAATGAGAAGAGTGAAATGTCACCCTTTTTATATTTTTGCAAATCTCTTTAATGTTTGACCTACTAGAAGGTAGCTGGATTCTATCTTCTGCGCTCTATCTGTTGTGATCTGTGGTTTTGGTTGCACTATATGACGAAAATATAGAAGGAGGAAGTGCTTTAATGCTGTTTTCAGATAATCGTGGAGATTCTTTTAAACCTCGCAAAAGCTCCACAAGTGGTAGTTTCTCAAAGATCAGTTACAATGTTGAGTGTGAAGCCACACCAAGGACCACTTTCATACTCTCTTATGGGAAAATCCTGTGGCCTGTGTTACACTTTGAAATAAATCCTTTACCATTATTTTGTACTATCCTGCATTAGTCATTTGGAAAATATTAGCTCACTGAGTTATGCAGATCTTATGAATGTTGACATCATATAGTACATTATCCAATATCAAAATCACATTTGTCAATATCACCACCCTCTCAGAATCAGGAAGCTAATGAGCTCACAGTGGCAGATGCAAGTTTTCCAAACTTCCAATTTTCACTTGAAAGCTTGAGTTTTATCGTTGGCAACAAATTCTGTCAGTTATTTTCCTTGAAATGACAAGCTAACTTTGTTCTTTTTTTAAGAAAATGTCTGCCAAATATCCAAGTCTGAGTAACCGTTGTTTGTCTGTCAGTGGTTCTTTCACATAGAAATGATGTTCCACGAAAAAAGTGACTAATTCAGCTCACAAAAACAATCGTAAGAGTGCTTTTCCTTGAGGTGGCCATCCCCACTTCTGTACACAGTTCAAGGGCTTTATGGGGACGTGTTCTTCCCACTTTGTCACACAGAATGTTCAAAAGATGTGTATTCAGGGCCAAGATTTAATAAGACTGACATTTTTTTACCGCTTCATTAAGGATGACCTGAAGTGAAACTGGCTTTTTTTTTTTTTTTTACTGTGAGTGTGTGGCGGTGAAGAATACAATGGCTACTTAGTACAGATTAGTGCCAATGCCTTGATTCTTGCTGAGGCATAAACAATGTTACCCACTGATGCTTTTGCACCATCAGTGCAAATGTCAACCAGTAAAAAAGGCAAATAATGTCTTGATTTTATTATGAAAGCGGTTTTGACCTCATGGACCCCTAGAAGCATCTTAGGGACCCCCAGGGGTTCCATGGAACACACCTTGAGAACTGCTGGCTTATGTGAGTCTTTCTCAGTGAATCACATCATGTGTTGGCTGGAGAAAGTGAAGGGCAGGAGAGGGGAGGGCTGTACATCTAAATCTCCATGGAAACATTGACCTAACCAGGTCCTGTCACTGTAAAGATGAAGAAATGGAGGCACAGTGAGATTCCCTCCAAGTCGTCTAGCTCTATTGTGGTAGAGCCAGGACCAGCCCCAGGTCTCCTGACTCACACACAGTGAATATGTAAGCCTCTGTCAGTTAGGTCTCTCACATCTCCTAAATTCTCTCATAAATATTCATCAGGCCCCTATTGTGTGCCAGCTGCAAGGGTAGGTATTGACGATAGGAAATCAAATGACATTTTCCTGCCCTTTGGAACTCTGTAGTCTGGGAAGCGTGCGGACAGGTAAATCAAAGCTTACACGTGCAGCCAGTGCTGAGACAGGCAAATGAGGGAGGCTCTGGGCTCAGAGGAGGGATGCCCGAATCTGACTACTGCTCAGAACGACCACAGTCAGTGATTCTTAGGCTGAGTTGGGAAGGAGGAACAGAAGTTAGCCAGAGAAGAGGGAGCGAGGGCCCTTCCCGTGGGAGGAGAGTCTGTGGGAAGGTAGGGAGGAAGGAACTGGCATGGTCGGAACTTCAAGGAGCTAGAGGAATGGGTGGGGGAGATGGCTGAAGGTGAGGGGGGAGGTTCAGGGGCTTCAGGAGGTTCAGGAGGACTGTATGTGTCAACCCAAGAAGTCTGGACTTATCGTGAAAGCCTTGGGGACCTAGAGGAGCTGGCTGGAGGACTGTCTGGAATGACGAGCTGGTGCTTCTTCGAAATACCAGAGGATCATGACCCCAGGACGAGCCCTTTGACTCTCAGGGCCTCACCTCCCCCAGCTACACCTCGAGTCACACAGTTACGCACAAGCGTGTTATATGAATTCCCCACCTACCATAAGGGAGCTCTTGAAGGAACGATTTCCCATGCCTTAGAATTAACCCCATTTTCTTGGCCCGAAACTTGCTACAAAGTGATATTTATTTTTCCTGTGGGCTTTATGGCTCACTCTGGACTCTTAGAAATCATTACATCAGTTTAGTAATGTTGAACAATGTAAGATCTATAATTTGTAATCTGTTGCCTTGCCAGACTGAATCCTAGAAAGTATTTCTGAGCAGTGGTTTCCAAACCTGGAGAGTCATCCGAGACAAGTGGTTAAAAAATATGGATTTTCAGATACCACCTCCAGGGCCTGGGAATCTGTATGTTTATTTTGCTCCCCAAGTTATTCTGGAACAGGCAGCCTGGCCCTGGTTTTCTGCCCAGATATTTTGGGTATCACAAGTTGGAACCAACTAAAGAAGAACATACATTTAACAGATGACTGTTCCAGTTAAATGTTGATTCTCAGATCACTTATGCATTATATGCGTTACATGACCACTTAACGCGGTTGGTGGTTTTCATGTTATGTGAAATGCGGTTCTCTTTGTGTGAGCTGGAAACATTGAACTCTTACTTCATTTCTCACATTTCTTGCTTTTCCACCCTCCAATCTCTTCAAAATGTTTTCTGATGGCCGTTTTTCCCTCCTTCCTTTCTTCTTATCAGAGGCTTTGCCGTCTCATTAGAAAGATATTGTTTTATTTATTTTATTCTTGGTGAACATATTGTTTCACTAAGACAGTTTGAATGACTATATATGCAAGTGTGCACTGACTCTGTGGGAAGTGTTATATGCAAGAGCATGGAGATCAATAAACAAGGCTGACAATTCCTGTGTAATCATAACAGTCTGGGCATGTCTGGCATCCCAGAAACGTGCAACATATATACAAACCAAATAAATCTTTGACACGAAATTATTATCAGTTCAGCCTACAGGAAAGAAGAGGCTGCCAGACCCAGACAGGGATGAATGGGTGGTCCCATCAGAGGCCTGGGGAGTGCCACAGAGTTTCTTACTTTTCTAAGAGTCCTGGAGATGACATAATCCTTCTGGGGCCTTCAGAACAAATTAGAACAACATGTCAAGTTTAAATTTGGGTCTTGCCCATTATGTTCAATTTTGCTTATAGGCACAGAAGGACGATACAAGTTTTCACAAAGGCCCACAGGCCCTGGGGAGATGGGTGGAGGGTGATGCCAACGTGGCAGAAAGCACCTCCCTAAGGGAGTGATGGTGGTTCAGATCCCTCATCTTCCCGGGTCCCATATCCAGCTTCTCTAAACAGCTGCATCTGATGATGCTTAGAACACTGTACAGACATGGACCCTAACAGGAAATTTTACAAGTGGAGGGAAACTCAGAGAGCCTCTAGTTCAGTGATGTTCAACTGCAGGGACCAGGCCCCAGCATCGTTTGGGAATCCCCACTGAATGTGTGTGCATGGGGAGGGGGACATGGATTTTAAAAAAGATTGAGGAACCCTGACCTCACCGACCACCTCCCTTACTTTACAGGTAAGGACATCGAGGCCCAAAGAGGGGAAGTGACTTTCCCTTGGAGCTCATTACACAAGTGAGCTCAGGGACAGGCCTGGAACCAGGGTCTCCTGATCCCCAGCCCCAGCCACCCCCACCCCCGCACTGTGTTCTCTTTATTATTACATCTCCTCCTTGCATGTGTGTGGGGTTCGCATTTTCTCCAAGCTTGTTCACTTCGGTTATCCTATTTCACCCTCATCCATCCTCCTGGCAGAAACAGGGGACAGGTATAATTAACCCATCTTACAGTGAGGAAGACGAATTCCAGAAAGATAAAGGGGTGTTCAGCCCAGAAAAAAAATAAACATTGAGGAATGAGTAAGGATCTTCAAATGTTACAGGGCTGGTATCTGGAGGAGGGACCAGCCCAGTCTGCCTTTCCCCGAACAGCAGAACTAAGGCCAGTGAGTGAAACTACTTGGCAAGAGGCAGGAGCTACATGGGCTTCGGAGGTCAGAGCCCAGATCCTTCACTTGTCAAGTGGGTGATCCTGGCAAGACACTTAACCTCTCTGAGCATCAATTTTCTTAACAGTAAAAGGGATGATCAGAAATAATCTTGTCACCTCTTTGGCCAAAAGCAGATGCTCAATAAATAAAAGGTATTATTAGGGCCCAAAAGTAGGCTGTGGTTTAACATAAGAAAGAACTTTCTATCAAAGAGAGCAGTCTGTAAGTGCAATGTGCTGCCTTGTAGAGGAGTGAGCTGCTTGTCACTAGAAGCATTCAAGAAGAAACTGGAAGAACAGCAGTCAGAGATAGTATGGGGTGGGAAATTGGACAATTGGAAATTTTATACCTTTCCCAGTTCCAAGATTTCATGATGTGTTCTGGGATAAACTCAAATGTTCTGTTCAGTTCTTTTCTATGTTCTTCAAACATGCTTTCTGCTGCCCCAGAGCCTATTCTCTGTCCAGAATGCTCTTTGCCTACGCATCCTTCAGTCTCAGTTAAACCTCCCTTCCCTAGGGAAGCATTCCCTGACCAGCCTCCTTCCCCCTGAATTGGCTGAATTGCTAACTGCAGTTTAATGGTTCACACAAGGACCAAACCAAGAGTGCAAGCCTTCTAAATCCCAGGTGAAGCCTCTTTTCACCAGGTTTGGTAAGCTGTTGCAAGACTAAAGTCCAATACAGCCAATCACGTTGCAAAATGTGAGATACTCAAGCAGCTCCTCTACCTGCTTCAGAGAACAAGGCTCTACAACCGCTGAGTTCTAAGTTCACTACTGTATATTAGGTTCTTAACATGTGCCAAGCATAGTGCCATTTGCTGGGGGTTCAAAGATGAAAATAAGTCACAATGTCCATGCTGGAGGAGCCCAGTCTAGGAGATAAGACCAATAATCTCGACATAAGTTGGGGAAACACATAGCCTACTATGGGTACTTGAGAAGGGAGCTCTTGGCCCAAACTGGGGTCCAGGGAAGGCTTCTTGGTGGAGTTGACACCCAAACATTCCAATGCTTCCCATTCCTTATGATCAGGAGTGTTGTTGCTATATTAGATCTTGCTGGGTTAGTGGATATATTCCTGGCACAGCTCCAGTGGCTGGGTTGTCAACCATCTTGATTATCTTTCAGAGCTTCTGCAGAAGTGCAAGATGCCTTCAGGACTTACATAGTGTACGACGACGTCATCACCATAAAGCTCATCCAAGAGGCCGGCAAGGTTCTGGGTAAGTACGAAAGGAGCTTGTTTTGGCTTCCTAGGGCAGCCACGACAAAGTGTGATCAATTCTCATCATTTGTGGTAGTTCTGTTCTATAAAGTCTCTGCAAACACGGAATTAGCAAATACTGGGCCATCGCTCCTAGGGGAAATACAGGGCTAGGTTCCTGACAACCTCGGGTCACAACATTTTCCTAAATGCATAACCTTGTTTTCTGTGTGTTTCTGTAAAGACATCTTATTTAATATATATTGTTATTCATTAATTAAACTCATGGCCAAGAGCACTACAAGTCATGCCTGAATGAAGCTTATCTAACACGTGTATTTTCTCTGTAAGACCCATCACAACCTCGCACTGAGGAGCACGAGACAGCACCTCAGCACTATGCCTGGGGGCATTTTAAACAGTGGAATCACCAAAGTACAAAAATGCAAAAACATAGCACTAAATACATGGCAAAAAGAAGACTTGTTTGTAGTATGAGAACTGAAACAAGCACATCGAGCGTTTCCTTGCTTGACCTTAGCTAGAAACATCATGTTGGGCAACTCAGGTTTTTCGCTGCTCTGCACGTGTCCACAAATGACTGTGAAAGCTCTGTGAGTATTGATTTTGGGGTTACAAATATATTTTAGCAAGTAGGTAAATTTGCAAATACAGAATCTGCGATTAGTGAGGATTGACGGTACCACAAACTGGGTGGCTTAAAACAGCAGAAACGTATTCTCTCGTAGTTCAGGGGCCCAGAAGTCTGAAATCAAGTTGCTGGCAGTTGCTCCCTCTGAAGGCTCTAGGGGAGAATCCTTCCTCGTCCAGGTTCTGGGGGTCCCAGTTGTCCTTGTGGTGGCGTCACTCCAATTCCGGCTTCCATCTTCACATGGCCGTCTTCTCCCTGCGTCTATGTCTCCACGTCCAAATCTCCCTCTTCTTAAAAAGACCCCAGTCACATGGGATTTAGGGCTCACCCTAAACCAGTAATCCATTCTTTCCACTTGAGTAGCCTTAGGCTTCTTACAGACAAAAATTTTGTGTAATGTTTAGTTTCATCATCTGCACCGCCACCATCATGTTTGGCCTTGATGTTGGCTTTGACCAGTGCTCTAATACCTTCAAATGGATCATCATGATTGCCTCTGGGTGTCAGGAAGAACAGCAGTGAGAATGCCGTTATGTCAACCACAGTCGTGTTTATCTGGAAATGGACATGGTGTACTTTATGGGGTGCTGGGAGCCCTTCTCCCACATCTGCTCTGTCATGGAACATCTTTCCATCTGCTCAGACATTAAAATGCCATGGGCAGGGTCATAATGGGGGGACGACGTGTGGATGGTCCCACTTACAATGCACATGTGCTCCCAGGATGATTTCTCCCATGGACGGATCATCAAAGGATGGTTTATTATTACTAACGTGATCACTGCCCAGGAGGAAGAGCTACAGGACAAAGAGAGAATTTAGCTTCACCTCTTTCTAGTTTAATGGCCCAGGACAAGTTACTTACTCAGTCATAATTTTCTCATTGGTCAAATTATGAGAATAATACCCTTCAGAGTTGTTTTGAGGATTAAATGAAATAACATATGTGAAAATATCAAATTGGTATCTGGCATATAATAAGCTCTCAAAATATATTTCCTTCCTTCCCTCCATATTAATTTCCTAGGGCTGCCATAACAAAGTACCACAAATTGGGTGGCTTCAAACAACAGAAATTTATTCTCTCACAGTTTTATCTCCTCAAAGTGGAGCCCAGGTGTCTGGAAGCTCTGAGGAAGAACCTGTCTCATGCCCCTCTCCTAGCTTCTGTTGGTTGCTGGCAATCCTTGTCTTGTAGCTGCATCACCCCCATCTCTATCTCCATCTTCGCGTGGTCTTCTTCCCTGTGTGTCTTCATACAGCCTTCTTGTAAGGACACATCATTGGATTTAGTGCCCACCCTAACCCAGTGGGACCTCATCTTCATTAAACTAGTTATATCTGCAAAGACTCCACTTCCAAATATGGTGACATTTGGAGGTTCCAGGTGGACATGGATTTGGGGGCACACTATTAAGCCCATTACACCTTCTTGTCCTTTGATCTTCCTTCTCATCAACACTGAGCATGCAATGAGCTGGGGACTGGAGACACAGGAGGGGCAGGCGGCCTCCGCTGTCCCAGGCTCTAGGGGGCTGCACACAGGAAGCAGAGGAAGCCCCTCTGGTACTTCCAGGCTCTTTGATGACATCCCTCTTTCGGTCCCAGTTGAACTTCCTTTGCCCATTCCTCACAGTAAGTGCGGCTTTGGGTCATGCTGAGATGGCATTTAGGGATTATTGTAGGCGGACACTGTGTCAGCATCCTCGCCTGGCACCTGAGGCCCTGGGGCAGGATTGCTGGCAGTGTGGGTGAGGCCTGGGAGCTCAGGGCCTTCCAGCTGGTTCCTGCGCAGCCCACAGAGTGTCAGGTGGCACGGGCTGTGGTTTCCAGTGTCTCTGAGGGCCTAGCAATTGAGTTGCTGTCCCCAGAAGCTCTTCCTGAGGTGGTTACAGGTTAAAGCCAGCCCTAGGCACCCAACAACCAGCCCCGCAGGTGTGCTTGAGAACACACCCAGGGAAGTTGGCTAACAAAATCCTCTAGGGACCAGTAGCTTCTCCAGGATGCAGCAGTGATGTGTATGTGCCTGTGTCGGGTGAGGCATTGAGCTTATTCCCCTTTCCTTTGAATTTCAGAGAAATTCTCTGATTAAAAAAAATTGTGCCAGCTTTAACTCCATGCACCTCGGTCTGATAGAAAAGAAAGCTTTCCCCTTGATTTTCACATGACAGTTTGACATCTGCATCTCTTCTCATGTTCCTGATCATCTCCTGGATGCAGAAAACCTTCCAGGCATCTGCATCTGGGAGAAGCCCCCAGTCTCTGCAAAGCCAGAAGGGGGAGCCATTGAGCCTTAGGAAGTTGAGCCTGTGTGAGGAGCAGATTCTCTCCAGCAAGGGGCGGTTACCGTTGTCCCTGCCAACTCCAGGCCACCTGCTACCCCTGGCTCATCTGGCTGCTCTGGTCTGTCTTGGAGCCGTAGAGCCAAGCGGGGGCCAGAGGTGCCAATGAGGGCTGGCAGGATGATGGCTATTGGAGTTAGGAGGAATCTGGAGCACCAACTGGTCCTTAACTTTCAACCAGACATGTGTTGGCCCTTGGTCACTTGCCACTCACACCTCCCAATAAAACTTGACAGGTTGTTTCTGAGACTGGAAATAAGGTGCAGAGAGAGAAATGTTTGTTTCTTCCTTCAGCACCTGGAACACGGGCTCCAAGAGCAGCAACATCTCCTGGTGCCCTCTGAAGCTGGTGCTTAGCCTCACTCTGCAGTGACCCTTTGAGGGAGGATGCAGGTGATTGGCAGACAGGGCTCATGGCCTCCCAGCAGTCACAGCTGGGCATCTCCCTACCCAGTCCCCTTTCAAAGAGGCTCCCAGAGAGAATTTCTAGGAAAGAGGTGAGCTAGGCCCTAGGCAGTGTCAGTGGCACCTGCAAACCCCACCCCTACCCTGTCCACCCTGTCTGGACATTCTAGACTTCTTTGTCTCCCCCGCAGCTGATCCCAGGAGCTTGGGCTATTGAAAAGCAGAGGGAGTCGGGGTTTCTCTGCAGGAGTCTGACCCCAAGGTGTGTGCTCTTTGTAGGGTGTGTGCTGCCCCCAGGGGGCTGGGAGCCTGGAGACCCACCTTCTAGACTCGGCTCTGCTCCTAAGCAGCTGCCTTCTCCTTCCATGCATAGCACCTCTCCTACATCAGGGTGATACTCCCCGGGGTCTCCTTGTTTAACATGCCTGCCAAGAGATTTATCATCTTAAACATTGCTTTTTAATATTGTAAAATGATAACGATATTAAATATGCTTTTCAAACCAAACAGGCAGACCCCTCCCTTATTCTGATTTGCGCTACCCCACATACGCAGGGCCTAGTGCTGCCCTCCAGGTGACAGTTCTCTGCAGGTCTGTGATGCTGAGGGAGGGCTGCTGGCCCAGAGGCAGGTCTGAGAGTTACAACCACCTCCTTTCTTCCAGCTCAGTAGGAGGAGCATCCAGTTACTTTCCCTCCACTGAAAGAATGAAAATCATTAGGTGGGAATTCTGTACTGGGAAGTGACTGTTTAGATTCGGCCTGCAAAGCTGGAGTTTGGACAGAGCTTAGAAAATAAAAGAGCTAAAATGCTTGGATTGGGTGGTGGAATAAAGCCCTCCTTCAGTCTCGTCTTGATTTTATTTCAAGAGACCCAGCAGCGGGAGGCCATTGTGGCTATATCATGCGGTCTCGGTTTGGTTCCGAGCTCTCTGCTGAAGGGCGTCTTGTCATCATTCTAGAATGAGCACCAGGGGTTGGATTCACCTCTGTGATGCCAGCTGTGTGACCTGGGGCCAGTGACAGAATTTCATGGAGAGTTGATCTTACCCTCAAAAATGAATACTACTTACTTCAAAGGGTCATGGGAAGGAAGGAGTTAAATCAGGTAGCAAATGTAAGGCACTGGGCAACATGTATGGCACAAAGTGCATGCTTAGCAAATGTGAATGGAATGGTGAATCTGAAGGGGAGGCAGGCGATTTCTATGTTTTGTACCTTTGGCTGTTGTCTCTTAAAAGTGGAGACAAGCTTTGCTGTTCACCTTGAATGGCTGTGGTGTAAAATAATGTTCTGAGCCCTCTGAGCAGTAGTTGGCAAACTACAAGCAGCCCACGGGCCAAATCTGCCCCCTGCCTATTTTTGTAAATAAAGTTTTATTGGAACACAGCTATGCCCATTCATTTACGTATTGTCTATGGCTGCTTTTGTGCTGTAATGGTGGAGTTGAGTAATCGGAACAGAGACCATATGACCTGCAAAACTGAAAATATTTACTGTCTCCCCTTTACAGAAAAAGTTTTGTCATCTCATGCTCTAGAGAATGGATCTTTAACAAACAGATCTTTTTCAACATTTTCTAAATCTCTTTTTACTGAAGAACTACTATGGACTGAATTATGCCCGCACAATTCATATGTTACAGCCCTAACCCCGGTGTGATGGTATTTGGATATGGGGCCAATCCATATTTTGGAAGATGGGGCCATATTTTGGAAGATAATTAGGTTTAGATGAGGGCCTGAGGGTGGAACCCTTATGATGGGGTTAGTGCCCTTATAGGAAGAGGTACCAGGGAACTCCCTTGCTCTCATTCTCTCTCTCTCTCCCCCTGCTGTATGAGGACATGGTGAGAAGCCAGGAAGAGAGCTCTCACAAGAACCTGACCATGCTGGCACCTTAATTTTGAACTTCTAGCCTCCAGAATTGTGAGAAAATTAATTCTTGTTGTTAAGCCACCAGTCTATAGTATTTTGTTATAGCAGCCCTAGCAGACTAGTACAGGAACTCTGATAAGTTTTTAGATCTCCAGAAAAAAATACTGCGTATGTCTAATATCATACCCAGGTGAATTTGTAACTGGGTGTAGCAGAGAGATGTCATCACACACCTGCCCTAATGCATTCACAGTTCCAAATCAGTACATTTAGAGGCAGGAACGAGTTTACAGACCAATATGTGGGGCTTTCTACCAAAAGCCAAAATATATCACTGTGCTTTCTTTCTGTCTAGCTTCTTTTTGTGTATCACAATAACACCTCTTGGCTTATGCTTGAAAGGGTGTATAAGTATGGTGAGTACATTCTTCAATTAAAAAGTTGGGATGCAAAATCGAGTAAACACATGCATGTGTCTTGGAATTGGGATGGCCCTGGGAAGCATGGGCAGAGTGGTCTCTCTCTCTCACTCTCTCTCCATAGATGTATATATCTTCCATGAGTCAGAGAGAGCGAGGCCCTGCTGGAAGGAAGTCTGCGGGAAGGACATTTCACTGTGTAACAAAATACACTGGTCATTTGAGATGAATTCCTTCTTTAGACAAAGAGGAAATCACAGTCGGTTACCAGTGGTCAGTGCTCTGCCTTCCCAGTGGGCTCCAGAATGCAATTTCCCTACCTTTAAGCAATTGTTGGGACTTTTCCAGACCATTCTGCCACTGCATAGCTCTGTGCTTTCTAATTAGCATAATTCAGGATGGGACCAGATGGCGGGTTGAGCACTGCATAAGGAATTGTTCTGTATATGAATAAGTGCCTACTTAGTGTGTAAATGGGTTATTAGTGATCTGAAGTGACAAAATTCAAAACAACACACAACAGCCATTTGGCACAGCTGTGTCCGTCTAGACTTTGCTTGCTAAGAAACGAAGAGTAAAACGTGGTTCAACAGTTAGCTATCAGCAAATGCCAATGAGCCTTCTCTGCACCTACCTCTTTAAAAACAAGAGTAACAACATAAAATTTGTAAAGTCCTGAAACCAGGCATTATAATATTTGATCTTTACCACGGCCCGCTGATGTGAGTCAAGTAACCCAGGCCATGAGACCAACTGAAAATGGAGACTTGAACTCAGGTGTCCTGACTCAGAGGTGGCGCTGAAGCCCGCAGACTGGAGGAGCAGCTGGCTGGGTGGGCGCAAGGCTCTAGCAAGGGCTTCAGGATCAGACAGACCTGGGTGAGCCCCCGGCTGTACCATCTCCTGGTAATGTCACCTGAGTCAAATTCCCCCTTGGTAAACAGCAATGATCCCTACAGCACCCGTCTCAGAGGGTTGTCCTACAGATGAAATCCAATAATGTGAAAGTCCCTAACACAGAGCGGGGACTCAACCAAGCAGTCCCCTCATCACGTCTTCCTCCCCTGACCTCACCCAGCAGAGCCCCGGTTGGGCCGACTTCTCTGTTCCAAAGTTTGCCGGGAAGCCGGGAGCTTCTTATCTGCCAGGCTGAAGTGAGACTGCTTCCTCAGTGCAGAGGACCTCCCACTGAGCTGCCTTAATTTCCCAGCCTCTTTTTCTCTATGCCCCAGTAAACTTATTCTACACCTGAATCCCAATCCTCCCGATTTAGAATCTGTTTCCTCCCGGCAGCTGATGGTGCCAACATGGGTAGCTGTTCCTCTCCTTTTCTTAAACTCCTCTCTCTCCTCCTCACAAAAGACTTTGCCATGCATCATGTCATGCCTGACTTAAGTGATACCAATGGAGAGGAGAGTACTCTAGATAAATGGCTCTTTCCAAATATCCAAAGCTTATTCCTTTGGGTACCAAAGCCTTGAAAAAAATTACCCTTCTTCAATAGAAAACTTTCTGAAATGTACTGCATATACTTCCCTGTCTTGTGGAAGAACACACACTTTTCTGCTTGCCTCAGGTGGGCCACCTTGATGAACAGCTCTTGTCCCCTATATTGGGGTGATGGGATGTGGGCAGGGGTCACGGGCAGTTCAGCCCTGAGTGGACCAGGAGACCCAGCATAGGTGGCTGTAGCTCTGCACATCCCTCTGCCGGCCCACCCTCACTCAGGGTTTAGCAGGCATCCTGTCTCCTGCCCTGGACAGCCCACCTCTGCTCTTTCCAGTCCCTTGAGCTGTCACCCAGCAAGAAGTCAACATTTCCTGGTGACACGGAAGAGCCAAGCTTGTTAAGCCAGAAAGTTTGAGTTTATACATCATTCCAGTCGGAAAGCTTTTTCCACCTCTCCTGGAAAACAAAGCATAGACACCTTGTGACTATTATTTTCTTGCCAACAAAGAAGTCTTCTACTTAAAAAAACAACACTTTTTAATAAATTTTTTCACACAGACACAAAAGTAGAGAGAATTGTGTACTGAAGTCCACATATCGTTCACCCAGCTTCAATAATTATTAATATTTTTCCAATCTTGTTTCATCTCTCTGGTCCCTCCACCCTTTTTCTGGTTTTGTTTTTGCTGGAATGTCTTAAAGCAAATCTCTGGTTTCCCCTAATTTTACTCATAAATATTTCAGTATGAGTCTCTAACGAGATAAAGACATTTTAAACATAATCATCATGCCCTGATTATACCCAGCAAAATTCATAATATTTCAGAGGCCCAGGATCCAGCTGTTTCTCAGCTGGCCATGGATAAATGTGGTCTTTGTGGTCTTATTATATTGTATTTCTTAAGGTCTTTTCAGGACAATAGCAAAAACTTTTTACTTTGACATAATTTCAAACTCACAGAAGGTTTGCAAGAATAGTACAAAGAATTCCTATACTCTTCATCCATAATTCTCAAATGTTAACATTTTACCATATTGGCTTTATCCTTCTATCTCTATATCTATAATTTTTTTCCTGAATTGTTAGTATGTTGCAGATGTGATGTCTTTTCATCCCTAAAAATTCTCTTATATAACTACAGTACGACTATCAAACTCAGGAAATGAACATTGATATAATGCTATTATCTAATCTATGACTTTATTGAGATTTTTCCAGTTGTCCCAATGAGTTCCTTTAGAACAAAAGAAAACCCTGGATCATGTCAGTTGTCATGACTCTTCGGTCTTCTGTAGTCTGGAACAGTCTCTGAGCCTTTATGTTTCATAACACTGATATCTTTGGAAAGTTCTGGTCAGCTATTTTATAGAATGCCCCTCAGTTCAGGATTATCCGATATTTCCTCATGATTCAATTCAGGTTACACTTTCTTGGCAGGAAGATCACAGAAGTGATGTTTTGTCCTTCCTAGTTCATCATATCAGGAGGTGTATTATGTCGATTTGTCCCATTATAGGTGTTAACTTGGATTGCTTGGTTTGGGTGGAATCTGCCAGGTTGCTTCACTGTAAAGTTACTCTTTTTTCCTTTGTAATTGGTATCTTGTGAGCAGAAACTTACAGACCATGTATATATTTTGTTGCTTCTCAAACTCCTCCTTCCCTGATTAGTATTCATTGGTAAATTCTTGCCTGGATCAATAATTATGATGGTGGTCAAATGGTGATTTTTCTAAGTATATCATTCCTTTTAAATTTATTAGTTGGATTTCTACTATAGGAAAGAATTTTCTCCTCTCTCCCATTTATTTATGTATATCAATGTGAACTCTTGATTCTTGTTTTTTTAATAGGTTGAAATCCTTTACCTTCATTATTTATTTTGATACTCAAATTTTCCAAGATTTAGCCAGTGGGAGCCCCTCCATACTGGCCCCTGTGTCCTTTTGGCATGTCCCTGTCATTCTTTGGTTACTTCTTTACTTTCCAGCATGACAAGATGTTATAAACTCATCCTTTCCCTGCTCCAGCCTTGGAATCTGCCATTTCCCCAGGGAACCCTGAACACGCATGCACACGTGCGTGCACACACCCCTCTTTCTCTCTCTCCATCCATTTATCTATCTAAAACCACGATCGGTTTTGTGGTCTTATTATGGTAGATTTCCTAATCTACATCACAGACTTCATTCTGTTCCTCCCCTTTCCATGACTGTAACTTCATTCTCACACAGAGAAATCTGGTTCCCATTATGCACAATATATTTACTTATATGTTTAATCCTCGAATGTTCAGAACGTCGTTTCAGAATTGCTAACCCACACCGCTATGAAAAGGAAGCCTGCTAACTGCAGTTAAATATTTGTTTAAAGTTCTTTTTGTCTTTAGCCTGAGGACAAAGCCATCGAAATATTATGTTCAAATGTTACTGGGTTAACTTTTTTCCTGGGTAATTAGGTTATTTGAAACTGCTCTGTTGAAATACTGTTCTGTTAATCCGTTTCTGTTTGTATTCCATCTGAGGGTTTTCCCCATCCTTATTGATCTTATTTATTTTAAGTATATGAGTCATCAACATGATTCCCTAAGCCAAAACTGTTCAAAAAGCTATGCTCAGAGCCGGCTCAGTCTCCCCTACTCCACCATTTTTCTAACATTTCCACCTCATTCCCACCAATGCCTGTAGGTAACAAATCTCAGTAGTCCCTGGTTTATCCTTCTGGTGTTTAATTTTGCACAAATAAGCAGATAGATATATATTTCTGTTACATGAAAGATAGAATACTAAGCATACTATAGATTCTTCTTTGCACTGTCAAAAGCTATGTTAAGGCCCCCACGACTTGTGTTCTCTCTTGCATTTTGCTGCCATTTCCTAAATATCCCTGACTCCCTGTGACTTAGAAGACTTATGGAATCCTAAGTTCACTGAAGTGAACTGTATAACAACTCAATACAGGTGTTGGTTTTTAAAAAATGACCTTTGTCCTCTGCTAGACAAGCATTCTCAACCAAGAATCCCCGAAGCAGCCCCAAACCCAGCACGGATGGAAAACGCCACACCCAAACCCAAGACCCGTGTTCAAGCAACAGTTGTCTCTGAGCCAGTCGTCCTTTCCTATTAACAGAGCTGGGTGCCCAGAAACAAAATAACCAGGGTCTGGAACAAGCAACTTTGTGGATTTTTTGTAGGTTTACAGATTTAAAAGAAAAATCAAGTGGGCAGTCTTTCTATACAAGGCTGCCACTGTCCCTTTACTATAACTTTACTTGGCTTGCAGACAGCCCAGTCCTCCCGAGAGAGGTCTCTGGGAGAGGGCGGCCTCTGGGATCTGTGCTTTCTCGGCAGGTCACAGGATGCACCTGCTCAGAGCCCCAGCCTAGGGGACGCACAGCACAGCTGTTGTTTCTCAGCTTGAGCAAGCTAGATTTAGCAAGAAAGGAGGGGTGGAAGGAGGAGAGAGGAAGGAACAATTCCACACCTGTTCATGTACTCATCAGGAGTTCTCCTCCCAGGGACTCATAAGCGTTGGAAAGGACTTAAGTGGAAGTCATTTCAATTCCCTGGGGGGTTAGCAGGTGGCTCTTGATTGCTGCTGTAGACGAGCCTGCCTACATCCAGCTAGGGATGGACCTACAAGCACAGAACCCAACAGAGGCAATTAACACAGGCCGTTACCACCTCCCACCCTACCCTTCCAAGGTTCGTCTAGATCCAGAAGATCTGGCTAATACATTTTTGGGACATATGTATAACTCATCTCTGACAAGACCAGACCTACTCAGTGGGGATTTTCTTCTGTTCAAATTACAGAACAATTATCTTCCCAACAGCCTGGCTGTGGCCAATGTGTTGTAGAGAATCTGCCGTTCAGACCATCTTAGGAAGCAAGTTGAAGCTGGAAAGTACACAGATCTCCTCAGATCCCCTGCCACCCCTGTAGGAATGGGTTGTAGATAGCTCAAGCAACCTGGAAAGCCCCTTGCTGTGAATTCCAGTCCCAGCCAGAACGCTATAGGATCTGAGGATCCAGCCAAGGATTCTGGTGATTGTGAATCCCACAGGTCTCCCATATACCTGGGCGTTTCAGACCTTCCCCCAGCCCCCAGGACTTGCCATGAGTCACAACACCACTGGAAATAAGAGAATGTTTTCTCTTGGACGCGCCAGGGCACCAGCATCAATGGCTGCCTGTCTCTTATGTCAATGATGAAAGACCCATAAGCAGCCCCCACCTCAGGGTAGACTCCTTGTTTCTCTGACTGCTGCTCCAGAAGCTGTGGGATATGGTACAAAAAGCACTGAATTTAGAGTTCGAGCATCTGCCAGTCTGGGTGATTTGGGTCAATTCACAAAAATGACTCAGCCTCGGTGGGCTTACCTGTAAAAAAGAGGACATGATAATAAGATCATCTATCTTACAAGGTTTTGGCAAGCATCGAGTAAAATAACATTGATTAATGCATGTTTCAGGAACTATAAAATATTCTTAAAAAACACTGGCTGCCCCTCCATAAAGTAAATGATGACCCGCTGTCTGTTCCAACAGTGCAGACAGGGCAGCAGCCCCACTAACGCCATACCTTTACCCCAGGTATCGATCAAGCGCCTAATTTATGTCTAGCACAGAAAACGTGTAGAACGAGGTCACTGCCCTTCAGAATTATCACACAGTTAAGAAGAAAAGAAAAATGCAACACTTAGGAAGAGAGAATTCAGTGTGACCTGGGATATTGAGAGAAATCCTTATGGAGGATGCCCCTCAAAGGGAGACCAGGATGTGGAGAGGAGGAGAGAGAAAGTGGAAGTCATTGCAAGCATTTGGTGTCATCTTTTGGGTAAATCAGAATAACGTAAATTTGTCAATATTGTTTTTTAGTTGCAGTATTAGTTATTTCTCAGAGGTAGCTTTTTATTCTGCTTAAAGGCTGTTGTGTTATCGATGTCTAGGGGGGTAGGAGAGATGGCAGAGGGCCCAAATCTGCCCTGCCCAGAGTGAACCTTGTTCTGGGTTGATTCAGCTGTCACAGGGATATGACAGCTTCCTGTCCCCTTCTGGACTGTAGAGAAATTTTTGCCACAGGAGCCACAGAAAAGACCAGAGTGAGGTTGGGGGGACTCATGTTTAATGAGCACCTACCAGATGCCAGGGCTGCACTGGGCTCCTCATGATGGCCCCACGTCATAGACGGTATTATTGGCATTTCATTGAGGAGGAAAGTTAAACCTTAGAGAGAAGTTCAGTAGCGTCTCACACAGCCAGGATGTGAACCCTTTGAAAATAAATGAAAACTGCCCAGGTGAGGACATGCACTTCGCAGGTGTTTTCATTTTGGGTTGGATTCCATAGGTGTCTCCGTGGAAGCCATTCTGAAACTCTTTGGAGAATATTTCTTTAAATTCTGTAAGATGTCTGGCTATGACAGGATGTTACGGACACTGGGAGGAAATCTCACGGAGTTTATTGAAAACCTAGACGCCCTCCACAGTTACCTTGCACTCTCTTATCAGGTAAGGTTATCTAAGTCTGGTCTTGGTGGCCCTGAGAGGAAGCAAATGTCTGGAGCCATTCTGGGCCATCTCCTGCCTCCCCAAAGAGGGGTGCAGTTGCAAGGGGCCTGCAGAATCCTTGGGACATGGTGTCAGTGGGCTGAGGAGTTCTTTGCGGAAAGGAATGGAAAATAAATACCCGTTGGCCATTTTTATAAACTGGCTGACAACAAGCTGGAGAGGTCAGCTTTGTGACGGAGGATGGCCTATTCTGATAGGGGCTGGTGTGGGTTTGGAATTAAATCTAGAAGGCTGATGAACAAAGGCTGGGAAACGGTCAGGTTTCAGTGGATTTGCAAAATCTCTCCTCAGGTTTCCTGGCCTGGATGGAGCTGATAAATAGTTTCTGCAGCCAGATTCATTTATTCATGTATCGGAAGGAAAGACTTGCCAGGGCCAGGAGACGGACTCGGGAACCATCCAACTCTGATTAACCCACGGGTGACTGCTGAGGTGTTAAGAAACTAATTTCCCTACTGGGATATGTCCTTCTGGAGTTCATTCCTTGGTTTTCTTATTTGTGGAGATCATTGGAAATTCAAATGCCTAGACTCCTTTTTCTTTTTTAAAAAAGAGAATGATTTATTGAAAAGACAAAGTGACATTTACACATATCATAATAATTTATTATTTTAATAAAACAATTTCTATTTATTTTTAGGGCCATGTATAGTTCACTAAGCTCTTTCTTGACCATTTCTATATTTAATGCTCATAACCAACTTGAAGGGTTGTCATGTAGATACAATGGAATTATGTATGTTAAAGAACATCATGAACTGTAGTGCACCCTTACAGGTATTAAGTGGGAAAACTATTATTTTCTCCAGTTTTCAGATAAGGAATAAGAAGCTTAGAAACCTAACTGACTTCAAGTAGGATGAGTAGGCGGGTCTGTCCTGTTGTTATCGTGTGAACTACTCAAGGATAGAGGGAGTGGAAAGAGCTCTGGCTATGGGTCAAATGGGGCTATGATGCTGTCTGACCAGCTCTGTGACTTTCTAGCTGTGTGATCCCAAACAAGTTATTTACTCTCTCTGGAATTCCATTTTTTCACTTATTTATTTAATAAATATGTACTGAGCACCCACTATATGCCAAGCACTTTTTTAGGCATTGGACACACACAGAGACAAAAAGGAATAAATAGGAAAAAAAAATCGTCCCTCATAGTGATGTGTGGATTAAAAGAAATAACAAGTAAAAGTCTCTAGCGTTGTAATCAGCACAGAAAAGGCATTTCGTAAATAATAACTTCCTTCTCTTCCTTTTCTCTCTGTTCACTATGGCTGGTTGTAAAAGTAATTCATATAGCAACTTCCTTTCAAATTTCTTAGCTAAAGCACTACAGTTAGGGCATAAAGAAATACAGTTAGGCTCCTTCAATACTTTTCCACAATAATTTTAAAGTCAAGTCTTTCATCTGAAAATTTGTCTAATATTTAAGACACAGTTCTAGAGAAGATATTAATATTCTTCCATTCATTCATTAAATCAAAAAATATTCTGAAATATCTTTTGTGTTCCATATATTCTTCTCACCATATTACTGTCACTTTTATGAATGAGTGAAAGGAATCGAGGTTCTGAAGTCTCAAGTCCATTGTTTTTATCCCACTCCTGCCACCCTTCTTCTGATAGTCATTCCTTCATGCACCAAAACCAGTGCTAGAGAAGCAGTAGAATAGGATGTCTCTGGAGTAAGTGCATATAATGAGATAAATAAAATATATAAATATCGTAGTATGAAAGTTGAAATAAAATACATGCAATGATACCCGATAGCTATATAGTGCTTTATACCGGGTAGAATATTATAGATTGTCTCTTTAGGCAAAAATAAAATAAGATAATGCTGACTTTTCCTTTATGTCTGTCTCTGGTAGTTTGACAGTGCCTTAAAGCATACATTTCTAGTTATAGCTGTGCCTTTATTCTTGTTGATTTTTAGCTAACTTTCATTGGATGCTAATTATGAGGAAGATGTTGGGCTAAGTAATTTATAGACATTGAATTATCTTCTTAACACCTCTGAGATAGCTACTGTTACCTTTCCCACTGTATAGATGAAGAAACTGAGGTCCACAAAGGTCAAATTGCTCAGGTGGTGGTGGCTGAGCTAGAACCCGACCCCAGGGGTGCCTGTCTCCACAGACCATGCTCTGATCTGCTGCTCACTGTTTTCCCTTTGCCCCGATCGTCCACTTTTATAAAGCCCTCTTTTAATCAAGAAATAAAAGTATAATCATATTACTTGGAGAATTGGAGACACTGACCAGGAGAATTAAAAGCACACACTTTGAGAAGTGTCTCTGGAAGTGGCCTAGGCTGGGGGCAAGGAATGAGGGTGGAGATGACAGCAGGAGTGTGTGGATGTTGATTTTAGCCCTTCTGTACTCTGTTATTCTATTTTTGCTATGTAGGGTTTAGATATAATTTTTTAAAACAACTTTTAATTTCCTGTTTTATCATATGCTTTTTCATATGTGCTGCCTCTAATCTTCTATAGATTCAGTCAAGATGTAAACACACATATGTGCAAACACATGCATTCTTTATGTATATGCTTTTGGAAAGATAAAATAAATATTTTTTAAAAAACCACAACAAATCTCATTTTAACTAGCAACCCCTCCCACCCCATGGAAGAGAGTGAAGATCGGGGAAGGAACCCACCTCCTTAATCTCCTCCCTCTTTCAGACCAAAAGTCAGGGTGCCGAGATGCCTATGAATCAAGCAGGAGACAAAATTCCTTCTCTCAGGGATTCCCCCAAGGCAAAGTCTTACTTCCTGGCATACATCTACCAGGAGATGGTGTGTACTTGAATGTCAACATTTATTCCTGGAGAAAGATGATCTCTTCTGACACATCCTTGATTTTCCAAATGTGCAACTTTACACCACAGATGGAATTATCCTTCCAGAACAAGGAATTAACTCTTCTCCACGTGCACATTCCTCTGAGCCCCTGATCCTCCTAAGAGTGAAGTTGTTCATAGTCACTTCGTCACAGGCCGAGCACAGCAGCCAGCCACCCCTTGGAGTGTGGGTAGAAGCAGCACAGCATGGTGGAAAGGCTCGTTTGGGGGTCAAAACGTCGTTCCACCAATAACCTGTCTTAACTTCCCTGAGCCTCAGTTTCCTCCTCTTTAAAGTGGAGATAATACTTGTCATATAGAGTTGGTTAGGGAGTTAGGTACAATATAAAATTCCTGGGGGCTGCCCGGTGGCGCAGCGGTTTAGTCCGCGCTTGGCAGCCCGGGGTTCGCGAGTTCGGATCCCAGGCGCCCGCGGACGCGCACTGCCTGTTAGCCATGCTGTGGCGGCGTCCCGTATAAAGTGGAGGAAGATGGGCACGGATGTTAGCTCAGGGCCGGTCTTCCTCAGCAAAAAGGGGAAGATTGGCAACAGATGTTAGCTCAGGGCTGGTCTTCCCCACGAAAAAAAAAAAAGAAAAAAAAAAAAAAAATTCCTGACTATCATCAGGGGCTGAAACCATGGAAGATTTTATTTTTATGTGATTGGAGGGGGGATATAGTTCTGTGTGATGTAGTGGGTAAGTCCTGTAAGCCTCAAAGACATAATTTAAACTACTTGCGTTCACTGGGAAAAACATGTTGTGTCTTTTAATTAGGAGATGAACGCACCATCATTTCGCGTGGAGAAAGGAGCAGACGGGAAAATGCTTCTCCATTACTACTCTGATAGAAGTGGTCTGTGCCACATCGTACCAGGTATGGGAATGGCTCAACCAGGCCCGGAGCTCTGAGTCCTCTGGTGTAAGGATGGTTTTCCCCATAAATTCTCCAGGCTGTTAGCCATAATGGGCAGCTGTGGGTGGGAAGTTAAAGCTCCATCTCTTCTATAGTCTGACTCTTTGCCATCTTACTCCCAAAGTTCTGAGCCTTTAAAATAAGTTTCCAAAGTGCCAAGAGAAGGAATAATTTCATTTTTATTTCAACATTTAAAATTATGTGGGTTTTCACATAGTTGTGATAATTCTGCATATATTATTTTATATCAACTGTTTTTGGTCTTCAGTGTTATAGCAAAAGCATCCTTCCACGTTTTCACATAGTTTTTAAAAACACCATCGTCAATGGCTGAATGATACTCCATATTGTAACTAGCTAGTCCTTCATTGTTGAACTTTTAGTTGATGGTACTCTCCTGCTGTTGTAAACAGTGCTGTGATGAACATCTTCATGCATGCTTTTCCCACGTCTTATAACCCTGGGATAAATTCCCAGAGGAACACTTGAACACACCATCTTTAATGCTTTTACAACTGAATTTTGCTTCCATTATCTCCAGAGTTTGTTGAATGAGTTAAATGCCTCCTTGAAATAAACAAATGAATAGATGCTGAACTGGAAATTAGAGTGGCAGGGATATATTTAGTATCTAGCCATATATAACTTGTATCTCTGCCTATAAGTTATTTTATTTTTTAATTTTATTAATCTGTTTTGATGCAGAGCCTGGGCATGGTGACTCTGGAATATTCATCAGAAGTTGTATAACTGCATTATTTTATGATTTTTGCTGACACAACTGCCTTCTGCCGTCCCTCACTACCAGGTGTCCTTCTGCTTGCTGCAGGTATCATTGAGGCTGTCGCCAAAGACTTCTTCAGTGTTGAAGTGACCATGGACATCCTTGACATGAATAAGGAAGAGGGGAGGACAGGGAAGAAGGAGCATGTTGTATTTCTGATTGTGCAGAAGTCTCCCAGACAGATGGGAAGGACGACGCGAAACAGGTTACAAGATAGTCAGGACGTCCAGAGAGACCCAGAGGTACTGGGTTTGCTGTGTCTTCCAAAAGCACAGTCTGTCCTAGTGGGGGAATCAACTGGACCTTCTAATAGTGGAGTCAAGGCAGGGTTTCTCAACCTCAGCACCAATCACATTTTGGACCAGGTAATTCTTTGTTGTGATGGGCTGCCCTGTGCATTATAGGATGTTTAGCAGCATCCCTGATCTCTACCCACTGGATACTCATAGTACCCTGCCCCCCCCCAATTGTGGCAATAAAAAATGTCTCCAGGCATTGCTAAGTGTCCCCAGGGTGGGGGTACAGGACAAAATCACTCCTGGTTGATGACCACTGGGTTAAGGTAACCTGGATATACATTGAGAGGCTTTTTGGGGTGTACCTTAGCCTGGAAAATTTTCACCTATAAAAATATCAATATAAAGGGCTTGAAATTTGCATCTGGTGGCTTATTTTTCAATCCTCCTAAAATAAATTGGCCTTTCAAGTCCTTAGTGCCTACTCCAGTCAGGGGTCTGGAGTCAGTTTATGATCCTGTGATTGGCTGCCTCAATTGCAACTTGTGGAGTGACTATTATCTGTTTAAGTATCACATGTATTAGGGGCACAGCTCTCCTGTCACATAGCTTGTACAAATATCCGGATACGTCTGTGATTCCTGGAGCACACGATGTTTATATCTTGGAGCATTCAAAGTCCACTTCAGATCCGTTCACTGTAGAATCTTCAACCACAGGAAGAGAAGATGATCATGTGCGATTTTCTTGCCAGCACCCTCTTGAGATTTTGTAAAAAGGTCTTGCTGCCTTTGATAGGGAAACTACATGAGGATTAATTAGATAAAAATTTGTGTGCTTGTGAGGTCTTGGTAGAATTGACCTCACGAGTCCTCACTGTTCCTTTGGCCCCAATCACAGCAAATGGGGCTTATGCATCTCCAGTCACATGATCAGTCACATGACCGGACATGGATGCTTCTTTCCTGCCATCTGCAGGCCCTGGAGGCAGCTTTCTTTAGGATGAAGGAGAAATATTTGAGTGCCACTATTTGTCCTGTGAAGAAATCCCACTGGGAAGTTGTGAGAAGTATAGTCATGTTTGGAAAAGGTGAGTGGGCTATTCTCCCAACCTCGGCTCTCAGAGCAGAATGACTGCTTGGTGAACACAGATGGGCAGAGTCCTGTATGATTGTGATGTCACTGATTTCTGCAGAGCTTGGGTTTAGCAGGCATGTTTTGTTTTCTTTTTTGTGTGTGAGGAAGACTAGCCCTGAGCTAACATCTGTTGCCAATCTTCCTCTTCTTTTGCTGAGGAAGACTGGCCCTGGGCTAACATCCATGCCCATCTTCCTCTACTTTATATGGGACACCACCATGGCATGGCTCCAGAAGCGGTGCGTCTATCTGCGCCTGGGATCCTGGGCTGCCGAAGCGGAGCACGTGAACTTAACTGCTATGCCACCAGGCTGGCCCCTGGCAGGCATGGTTTTTAACTTTAACACGTCAGACTCTAACTTGCCTTTCTTTGCCCCTTCTATTTGTGCTGGGTGACATGGAGATATAGTCTCTCCTATAATCAGGGAGAGCCACTGGAGAGAGGATCAGAATTGGTGACTGTGTTGAAGAGAAGGAGGTTGAGTGCTGATATCTTATCAAGAACAATGAAGCTCCTTATTGCTCCTCAGGCCTTCTGGACTGGGATGCATTTCTGGCCTAGAAGTCTGTGGATAATAATCATAGTGTCCAGTAGTGCAAAGGACACTGGATCAAGAGCTAAGAAAGCAGACTTCTGGCTCTGTCCCTGAGGAGCTGTGTGACCTTGGACAAGGTTCTCCATCTTGCATCTGAAAAATGAAGGCAGTAGGCTCTCTAATGGTGGTCTATAGATTAAGATTCAGCACTCTCACCACCCACCATGGCCTGGGTTCATTTCCCGATCAGGGAACTGCACCCTCTGACTGTTGCTTGTCATATTTGGTGGCTGTGATGCTGAAAGCTGTGTCACCGATATTTCAAATACCAACAGGGTCACCACTGGTGAACAGGTTTCAGTGGAGCTTCCAGACTAAGGCAGATGAGGGAGAAGGACCTGGCCAACCACTTCCAAAAAAAAAGTGGCCATGAAAACTCTATGAGTAGCAGCAGAATATTGTCTGATGTAGCACCAGAAGGTGAGCGGATGGTGCAAAAAGACTGGGAAGGGTTCCGCTCTGCTGTACACTGGGTCATTAGGAGTCAGAATTGACTCAGTGACACTAACAATGAAGGTTCTAGAGAGGCCCCCCTGTTGGCACTGAGCTGGTCTCATATTCAGCATCTAACACCTGAGTCAGAATAAGGGCTCTGACCCACTGGGAGAAGGGAGCTAGAGCACTCCTCATCATGTCCCCAAGGGTCACGATGACATGCATCTGGGAGAAGGGCTGCAGGGCTCAAAGGGCTGCATTTTAAGTCCCTCAAGCCATGGCAAGTGAGTCAAACACACAATTGACATCCTTTGTCTAGGAGATTTTCATATCAAAAAGGCTCCATTTCGAATCTCTACCCCCTGCCAAATAGGGCTGTTGGTTAAATTTTCATGTGCCACCCAAAACTGTCAGTCTAAAAAGCTCCATGGCAAATGTCCCTGACGCTGGGCTGGGCGCACACGCTCTGCTCTGCTCGCTCATTGTCTGGCTGTCACCATTTCAATGCCGACTCTGTTTTCATGGCGAGACATACTCAATTGGCCCAGAAACTCTTCAGCGGCGGGCAGAAACTTGGCAGGGGGCAGGGAGGCTTCTCAACCTGGTAGCAAGTTTTCTGTTTGTTTTAATTTGGAAGAAGAATTGCTGTGGCCATCTGGAGATGCTGAGGGAGCCCGTGCTGAAGAGCGGGGAGTGCACTTTGCCTGTGAAGCAGTTAAGATACTATCCCGAGCTCTGCTCTGTGCCAGGCTGGTGGCACGAATGGCCTGTGAACAGGACTCTCTTTTTCTACATCCAGGGCATCTCGTGAACACCTTTGTGCCGATTTATCCCAAGCAACTCTGGATTGAAGAGAAGACATTCTGCAATGCTTTTCCTTTCCACATTGTATTTGATGAATCAGTAAGAGGCCTTTTCCCTCTGTAGCTTGGATTGGGGATAGCTTTGGGGAGGGAGTATGGTGTCTAGTCTTTTATAGCTGGTGGGGACTTTCAAGTCACCAGGGCTTGGGAGACCAGGATTTAGCCTGGCAGAACCATTGACTTCCTTTCCATTGTGGCATCCTCCAGAAACTAGAATGCAGGATCTTCTTGATAGGTATGGAAGGAAGCAGTGCCAAGGGATTTGGACTAGTGAGTGCATGAGAAAGTTTGCCATTAGAGGAAAAGGAAGTGACACTAAAATTCACTACACCAGGAGATGAAAGAACACAGTTGGTAGCAGTGGCAGGGTGGCATTCTCAACATGCCCAGTTGTCATCCTTGTGGCCACCATGGATGTCTCAGTTCCACCAAGCTTCACTTTCTGCATCTTGGAGGTGGGGGAGAGATCTGTGCCAATTCACGTCACTGTTCTGTGGGAGTTGTGAGGATGACTGTTAATGGATAATGTTTGGTCATTATCAATTTACTTGGATAAAATATATGCCAACTGAATTGAATATAAACATGTTTAAAGGGCAATTAGGCAAAGTAAATTTAGTGCAAAAAATCAGTTAAAATGCCTTCAGCCATTGTGATTTTCTCTGATATTTATTTGAACTCATAGACATGTTGAATCATCATCTACCAGTGGACTGCAGGATACACAGTCTATGACATTTACTCATTTATGGGTCATCTCTGCTTGCAAAGCATTGGTCTGAGGCAATAAACACCCCTTTAAGAGACAACTAGGGAATTATAAAGCAATGTACCCCAGCTTTTCCCCAATGCCACGAGGATATTATTATTATTGCTACTACTAATATTTTAAATTCTCATCTACTTAAAAAACTCCCTTTCTTTTTCAGTTTTGGGTGTAGAATAACAGAAAACTTAATGATACTTATTCCATAAGGTCAGGTTGATTTCTATAGCCTAAGTCCCCACGGTTAGTGAGGTCAAGTATTCCTGGACAGCCTGTGCTGACATTTTATGTAAAGGTTACACATTTTGCTTCTTCCTTCTGTGTGTTCCCTGGAGACAGCCGGTGTCTCCCCACCTCCATGATGGACTCCTTCACCCAGGCCTGGGTGTCAGATCCAATGCTATAGAACTTGCTAGTTTCTTTCTTAATTAATTCTAAAGAGAGGGAGAGAGAGACAGAGACACAAAGACAGAAAGACAGAAAGACAGAGAGGCCTCACAGAGCTAGGGAAGCACTATTAGCCCAATTGAGAGCTTTAGCCTCTGTTTCTCGTTAGTCAGAGATATGCTTTTGACCATTCCCATACCGTTCTTTTCTCTTTCAGAGATTAGCTGCAGATTTGACTTTTAAAATAATATTTATTACTTCCCTGGTGTTTATTCCGTTACTGACCCCTTTTCCCCCAGTGAGTCACAAAGCATGGCCAGAATGACATTTCTAAGGGAAAGTTTATGGTGCAGGTTGCTCTCTATGCCCCAGTCTTATGTCTGTCCTCTGTGAATAGCTGAGGGTCAAGCAAGCCGGAGTGACTATTCAGAAGTATGTCCCAGGACTCCAAACCCAGAAGATTCGATTGAATGAGTATTTCTCCATCATTCATCCCCAAGTTACCTTCAACATTTTCAGCATCTGCAAATTTATCAACAGTCAATTTGTCCTGAAGGCACGAAGGGAAATGATGCCTGAAGCACTGAAAAGTCTACCCACCCTCAAACTCCGAGGTAGTAAGTCACCCATTCTGCACTGCTCTCTGCTGTTTGGGAGACCGGTTAGAAAGGAGAGAGGCAGAGTTTTCCAATGTCCTCCCTCAAAAGAGTTGGAAAAAAAGTGGGACAGGGACTACATTGAGAACAGTTGTTTTTTCGGACATTTCCATTTGGCCTAATTTGTAAACAATGTATTTTATTTCCTCAACCATTTCTGGTTTAGACACAAATGAACTCTAATTATACATATATATTATATTATATATATAATACGTATGTGTATACATACAGATATATACACAATTATAAAATTCTGGTCTCTGTTACCAAAGTTTTCAGAATGTATGTAGAACTATTGGTATAAATTTAATGTCTGTCCTATAAATAGCAACATGATCATCTGACCTACTGTTAATAGGGCACACATTTTATTTTCATTTTTGTTTCAACAGTGGTGAAATTTACGTAACATAAACTTTTATCATTTTAACCATTTTTGAATACACAGTTCAGTGGTGTAAAGTACATTCACTTATTTAATGGTTGTTGTACCACCATCATCACCATCCATCTCCAGAACTTTTTTCATCTTGCAAAACTGAAACTCTGTTCCCATTAAACAGCAACTCTCCATTTCCCCCTCCCCTCAGCCCCTGACAACCACCTTCTACTTTCTGTCTCTGAGTCTGACTTCTCTCTGGCTACCTTGTATTAGTAGAGTCATACAGTATTTGTCCTTTTGTGATGGGCTACTTTACTTAGCATAACGTCTTCAAGGTTCATCCATGTGGTAGCACATGTCAGGATTTCCTTCCTTTTTAAGGCTGAATTGTTATTATATTATTATATTATTCCATTGTGTTTGCTTATCCATTCATCTGTTGATGGACATTTGGGTTACTTCTACTTTTTGGCTATGGTGAAGTATGGGTGTACAAATGTCTCTTCAAGTCCCTACTTTCAATTCTTTTTAGTACATCTCCAAAAGTGGAATTGCTGGATCGTATGGTAATTCTATTTTTAATTTGTTGAGGAATTGCCATACTGTTTTCCAAAGCTGCTATACCATTTTACATTCCCATCAGCAGGGCTCAAGGATCCCAATTTCTCCACATTCTCATGAACATTTGTTATTGTCTGTTTTTTTTTTTATTTTTGATAATTGCTATTCTAATGGGTTTTAAGTGGTATTTCACTATGGTTTTAATATTCATTTCCCTAATGATTAGTGATGTTGAACATTTTTTATGTGCTTATTAGCCATTTGTATATATTCTTTGGAAAAATGTCTATTCAAGTCCTTTGCTTAATTTTTAATCAGTTTTTTTTTGTTGAATTGTAGGAGTTCTTCATATATTCTAGATATTAATCCCTTTTCAGAAATATGCTTTGCAAATATTTTCTCCCACTCTGTGGGTTGCCTTTTTACTCTGTTGATTGGGTCCTTTGATGCACAGAAGTTTTAAATTTTGATGTAATCCAATTTGTCTATTTTTTCTTTTATTGCCTGTGCTTTTGGTGTCACATCTAAGAAATCATTGCCAAATTCAATGTCATGAAGCTTTTTTCCTATGTTTTCTTTTAAGAGTTTTTATAGTTTTAACTCTTACATTTAGGTCTTTGATCCATTTTGAGTTAATTTTTGTGTATATGTATGAGGGCACACATTTTGAGCTGTCTTTTCTATTAGACTGATGATTGGGTGTTCTAGGCATAAACACAGGCAGAGCTGTGCAGAAGTCTGAGAGGAACCCCAATGAGTTGTAGAGTGGAGTGATGGGAGATGAGGCTGGCAAGATGAGGATTTGAGCTCTATTGTGCAGTTGAAAACATTTTTAAGTGTCTACCATGATCAGATTTGAGTTTTTCACTGATCACTCTGGAGGCATGTGATGGATGGACAGGGAAAATGGAGGTTGGGAGGCCAGGTGGAGGCTGCCACTGGAGAGCAAGTAAGAAGCTTTAAATTGCTGAGTGCACTCAGGCAGTGGTGCTGGGGTAGTGACCAGGGAATAGAGTCACAGGATAATTAAGGCAGAAATTGGTGACCAGATGTAGGGATTGAAAAAGAGAGAGAATATTTAGGATAATTATTAACTTTCTTGCCTGAGTAACTGGATGTGATTAACTGAGCAAAGGTATGATGTAAACTCCTTGAGGGCAGGGACTTCTGTCAGTCTGAGTCACTGCTGTATCCTCAAAGTCTACAACAGTGTGCCTGGCTCACAGTAGAGACTAGGTATATGTGTGATGAAAGAGTTAATAAAGAGCAGATTTGCAGAGGGGATTGGAGGTGAGTTCAATTGTATACATCCACGTATAAATATGTAATAGGTAATAAAAAAAAGTCACTGTTGATGGGAATGTAAATTGTCACCATCATTCTAGAGGGCAATTTGGCAATATGTATCAAAAGCCTTAAAAATGACCATATTCTTTGACTAGGTAATTCCACGTCTAAGAATATATCCTATAACAAAATAGCCATGATTATACACTTGTCTGAAGCTTGTTCATTGCAATGTTGTCCATGGAGTGATAAATTAGACATAATATAATCAACGCTAGCTTATTGCTTAAATATAATATAGCATAACCAAAGTAACCAGCAAAACTATGCTGCATATCTATATTTAATGCTATGGAAGAATATCTATTATATATTTTAAGTGAAAAATACAGAATACAAAAAGAAGATGTGAGATAACCCCGTTTTTTGGTAATAAAAACATATACTCCAAAATATTAGCAGTCATTATCTATGTAATATGATTATGGGTGATTTTTATTATTTTCTTCCACTTTTTTCCTTTTCTACAATGAATGTGTATTACTTTTATAAAAAATAGTGAACGTATCTATTACTTTTATAATAAAATAGTGAACGTATCTATTTTTAAAGAAATATGCATCTTGAGTCCAGGAAGCAATGTTTCCTCTGGAAATTCAGATTCCTGGTCAGCATGGTGTAGGATGCAGTTGTGGAATGCTAAAAGAGAAGAATATCAAGGCAGAACCCTGGGGAACACCAATGTTTAAGGAATGAACAAGAAACCCTAAAGGAGTAATTGAAAGAAGTAGGGGAAATCTCAGGGAGTGGTAGTGTCAGGGAAGTGCCCAGAAGTGAGATTTCAGGGAGCAGAGTCTACATAACACCATCAAACGGCAGAAGGGCTGAGTCAGGAAAAGGCTGACAGGCTTGTGTTGGAGGAGGTAGTTTGGAGGCCATGGATTGGAGCCACCTCAAAGTAGGAAAAGCAGCTGTGGAGAGAGCTGTTGTGGAGAGAGAGGGAGATGAGTGAGTGGAGACAGAAAGTATAGATAACTTTCATGAAATTTGGTTAAAAAAGAGGGACTGAGACTGCAGTGGATAGAAAGGCATATTGTGTGGGTGGTGATCTGGCGAGTGATATCATCTCCTGTTGGTGACATGCTGTATTGTCGCATTTCTCTCTGTGGTGGGAAGGCCAGATGATCTGGATGGAGTCCATGCGGTGCATGATATACATGTGCTCCCCGAAGCTCCGCAGCCTGCAAGAGCTGGAGGAGCGCAAGATGCACCTTTCTGACATCGCCCCCCACGACGCCACCAGGGATCTCATCCTCCTGAACCAGCAGCGACTGGCTGAGATTGAGCTGTCCAACCAGCTGGAGAGGAAGAAGGAGGAGCTGCGGGTCCTCTCCAAGCACTTGGCCATAGAAAAGAAGAAAACAGAGACCTTGCTTTATGCCATGCTGCCCAAACACGTGGCCAACCAGCTGAAGGAGGGCAAAAAGGTCGCTGCAGGTAAGGCATCCCTCTCCCTCCTCAGAGACTTCTGAGTAGGAAGCAGTGCACCTTAGTGGTTAGGGCCAAGGGCTCTGAAACCAGACAGATCCGGGTTTGGATTCTGGCTCTGTCCCTTGTTACCGACATGGTCTTGGGCTAATTACTTAAGCTGTATATCCTCAATTTTCTTCTCTCTACATTGAAAATAATAAAAATAATACAAGAGTGAAATATGGATTAAATAAAAATGCCTGTCATCTACACACATATATTACATTCTGTAAGAATTTAAAGCTGTATCTTGAGACTGGCCTCTTTGCTCGGTGACCATGAATAGGGTTCTTCACCATAACTGGAAATGATACACCCACACATTAAATAAATCATGGGGTGCCTCCAAGGACCATTCTGGGAGAGCAAGAGATTTCTGGAGGGAAGAAGGCCATGTTTACCCTGAACTCACTTTCCATTTTTCATGGTGAGTGTTCATTCACCAGACAGGCAGGGGGAACTTAGTGCCAGGGTGCTGTCCCAGGTCTTATGGACCCAAAGAAGGTCATAGTCTTGTGGGTTTGACAGATGTATACAGAATAATTTAATGGGAGTGGAGGTGGCCAAAGGAAAGGAAACTAATGTGCATTAAGAGCAAGTATTATGCCAGGATCTGTGTTAGACATTTTACACACGCTATTTCATTTAATTTTCTGAACATTTCTATGAGGGAGGTGTTATTTTCCATAACAGCTGAGCACATTTACATTCACGTTAGTTTATGAGTAAAGAGCTGGAAACCAATCAGAAGTCCATCTAACTCCAAAATTCATACTCTTTCCACCACAGAAAGTGCTGTAGAAACACAGATGACAGGGAAATTAACAACAAATAGACGTCAGAAGAGAAAGAAATAGGGCAGGGTGGGGTTGTGAAAGCTTATATAAAGTGTATACTCTTGAGTTGGGCCTTGAGCCTGAATTTCAGCAAAAAAAAGAAGGGAAAGGATTTCAGGAGAAGGGCAGAGCAAGAACAAAGGTGAGGCAGCGGGAAGATAAACACTGCAGTGCATCGTCCCCAGAACATGGGGTCTGTGGCAAAGTGGTGCCTGTTGAGGCCCAGCAGACAGGATGAGGCTCTGCTGATAAGTGATGACTTTGAGTTACCATGGAAAGGGAAATTGTCTTTTATTTTAGATGTAGAGATTCATTGAAGGGTTTTTTTTTTTTTTCTTATAATGGAAGGACGTGATTAGCTTTATAAATATGATTTGGGCTACAGTGTCGTGAACACATGTAGTGAACGCAGTGTAGGGAACTGCACTCAAGTGCGGTTGAGTGATGGTAAAGTCCTGAATGAAGGCAGCACGCGTAAGAATCAGCGGCATCTCATAACTGATAAGATGGGGAAGGTAAGAGATAGGAGTCAGTGACGAGTGGAAGGTTTCCAGTGTGGAAAGATGTGACGCTTTATCCTAAGACAGAACCAGAAAGAAGAGCAGGCTTGAGGGCAGGATGGTAAGGTCAGTTTTAGAACGGTTGAGTTTGAAATGCCTGTGGAATACTCCACACAGCATGACCAATAGGTAGTTAGGAATTGTATGGAAAGCTCAGTGGAAAGTTCTAGGATAGAGCTACCAATCTGAGTCTTATTTCAGTGTGAGTGGTGGTTAATCATAGACTCATGAATGGTGGATAAGATCATCTAGGGGGCATGAGGTGAGAAGAGAAGAGGGTTGGGTACTGAACCTTGGGGAGCATCTATTATTTAAGAATGGAAAAAAGCCAGTGAAACAAGGAGATCAGAAAAGTAGGAAGCATATGAAGAGAGAATGGTGGGCCAGCCAAAGGGAAGAGAAAGTTACACAAAGCGAGATTATTACCAGAGGTATAAATAATATGGAAGACATCCAGCTGTGTTCAAGGAGTTGTCCGTTCAGTCATTCAACAAGTATTTATTGAGCATCTACTTCATGCCAGGCCCTGTTCTAGATGGCGGGGATACAGCACAGATCAAAACAGCCTTCCATCTCATGGAGCTTATATTTCAATGGGGAGACAGACAATAACTAAATAAACAATCTCATATAAAATATCATGCCACATATATCTTAGGGTGGAGGGCAGCAATCAAGCTAAGAGGATAGAGATCTGGGACTGTTATTTTAGATAGAGTGGTCAGGACAGTTCTCACTGAGGTGGTTACATTTGAGATGTGAGAGACAGAGGCCCATGGATATTTGAGAAAGGAATGTGTCAGCTAGAGGAAACAGCAGGTGCAGAGGCCCTAAGCAGGAGGCACTTAATATGCTGGAGAAACCCCAAGGAGGCCAGTGTGGCCGGAATGGAGCCAGAGAGAGTGTGGAGACATGAGGCCAGAGAGGTGGTGTGGACAGAGGGGGCCCTGTATGGGCCATGGTAAGGATTTTGTGTTTTATTCTAAGTGTGATGGAAGTCGTGGAAAATTTCAGGCAGAGGTGGCAGGGATCTGACTTAAACAGATCACCTGGCTGCTCTATGGAAATTAGCAAAAGTGGGAGCAAGAGTGGAAGCAGCCAGATGAGTTAGCAGGACCTGTGGAGGATATGGTGGCTTCCCTGCTGTACAGAGATAGGGAACTCGCCACTTCATAGTGACCAGTCTCTATCAGCTCTGACCCTGCATCAGATGACCCCTTGGCCCACCTGCCAGGAGCTTCTCTGTGAGTCAGTGCCCACCCAACCCGTTTCTGTCATCCCACTGCACTTGTCACATATTACTGAGTATTTGTTTACCCTTCTGTCTCCTTTTCTAGACTGGGAGCTCCTTAAGAGTGGGGGCCCTGCCTGCTTCACTTTATATGATTCTCCCAGCATTATGACAGCCCAGAGAAGGTACTCAATAAATGTGCGTTGGGTGAATGGTGAATGGCATCTGGCTGCTTTTCCCCAAGGCACAGTCCGATTTGGTTCCCACTTGAATTCAGAATTCAGAGTTATTATTCTATATCCTTGGCTATCACTGACACCTGGTTTCTGTTGCAGGAGAATTTAAAACCTGCACAATCCTTTTTAGCGATGTGGTGACATTTACTAGCATCTGTGCTGCCTGTGAACCTATCCAAATAGTGAATATGCTGAATTCAATGTACTCCGAGTTTGACAGATTAACCAGTGTCCACGAGGTCTACAAAGTAAGCATTTGTGGGCCGTGGGGTGTGTGTCACAGTGCGCTCAGGCAGGGCAGGCCCTTGGTTATAGGCCTTTCTTTGCCTCTCTGTTCATTGGTCTGGGGTTTGATATGGATGGGAGTGGGGTGAAGAGGAAGAGCTAAAAGGGAATTAGAGGCATTTCAGGAATTTTAGTTTTTTAGGAATCTTTTGATTATACCCAGGGCTAAGATGCCTTTGAGGAGCAAACACTGTTTCCCCAGGGAATGGTTCTCCCCTCTTAAATTTCAGCAGCAAGTCTAATGCAAACAATATACATCTAATATATAGCATCATATGACTACCCCAGGAGCTGCTTCTTTGGGATTTGTTTCCACCAAAAGCAGAAGGCCTTTTGGCTCTCTCTTGGTCGTTTTCTGAGTCATTTTTCTTTTCACGTCCTTCCTCACACTCCTCATACCCCTAGCAAATAATCACCAGCCTTATTATGGTCCTTCTGACAATATGCGGAAAATGATAGAAGTATTTAGTGATATGTTTAGTGCATTAAGGAAATTCTCTGAATGCCCTTCTTTTTCCCTTATAGGTGGAAACAATAGGAGATGCTTATATGGTGGTAGGAGGTGTACCGGTGCCTATTAGAAGCCATGCTCAAAGAGTGGCTAATTTTGCCTTGGGGATGAGAATTTCTGCAAAAGAAGTGATGAATCCTGTTACTGGAGAGCCCATCCAGGTAGAGGGCAACTGAGCACTTTGCTTAATACCAACCATCTCACACAAAAAAGGAGAATTCTGTTTTTCAGGCTGCTCTGATGATTACTGGATATATTGCAGTAATTAAAATGGGTAATTTCTCCCAAGTCTTTTCCTCTCTTGCATATGTTCCTAAGTAATAGAGATATGAGGATATTATTGTGCCAACTTCTCTCAAATTTCAGAAGAGTTTTTACAGCTCGAGATTCTCATGCGATTCATCGCAAGCTTCCTTTGTCCATAACTTAGGACAGAGCTGAGCACGTCTCCTCATTTACTTTGTAGGGCTCAATCCATTTTGAAAGCTAGGAATTTTGTAATTCTTGCTTTTTTGTTCAAGCATTTCAACAAGTGGTTCAGGTTTACTAAATAGCCAACTTTTCCCTGCTTAGGGAGATTGTGTATCCAGCATGCCGTCTGACAGGTTCAGAACTCAGGCTGAGGTGCGAAACTGCCTCCATCCAGCCAGCAGGCTAAACACCATGGTGCCATAAGATATTCAGACTCGCTTTCCTTCCACTACATGGCCATTAGCGAGACATCTGCTCGCCTTTCTCACAGGAAGCTACTCTTCCAAGTATGGAAGTTTGTTCACGCTATAAAAGTCGGGCAAATTTAGGGATGAAAAGTAGGAGTCCTCTTCTGTCTGCTCAGCAGAACCTAACCACCTTCAGAAGGCTTAGAGCAGTGTCCCTGCCGTTTAAAATCTCAGCCCTTCTCTGCTCCTGTCAGTCAGATCTTCAAAATAAGCCAAATAGCCAACTAAAAATAAACAAAGCCAATTATAAGATGGAATATGATTTTTCCAAATTATAACTCCTATGCAGGAGATTCTGAAAATGTGTTACACCCACCCTCACCACAATGACTTAGAAGCCAAGAAATACTGCACGTCCTGGTTATTGCGTCCACCACAGACTTCTGAGTAAAAGCTGGCTTTAGGTAATCATAATAACAACATGTCCACAATACTTGGCTTGTTGTAAACACACAGATACATCAGTTGAATAAAACCCCTGATGTAAGAAATAAAAAAAACAAGATGAGAGCTAATGAGGGAGTAGAGATAAGAAGGTCAGATAAGAGATAAATGTTTTAGTTAAAGGACTCTAATGTAAGCCACTGAAGAAAAAATCATTGAAAATATACTGTTGTGTAAATAGAGAGAGTATATATGTGTGTGTGTGTGTGTGTGTGTATGAAAGAGGCATAGCAACAGAGATGTAAATAATGTTACACCCATAAGAATGACATTAAACAATGAATTCCTGGGAAATCTCATGGTGGATTTACCAAGAAGAAAACAGGAAAAGATGTTATTAATTCTAAGATAAGAATCGGGACATAGTTGGGAGCATCATTAAATATCCACCAGAAACAGCATATCCTGTGGGTTTATTTAAGTAAGTAGGGGAACGGACTGGAAACATTTTCTCTCTTAAGGGAATTGTGCTGCCATTTCTACAGTTTTAAAATTAGTACTCTTTGAGATCTTCTATTATTTCATTCATGTAGCCTTTAATATACATTTAATGAGGTTCTACTATGCATGAGACAGTATTACTAGGTCCTTTGCAGGCTTCAGAGATATATATGAAGGCTCTTTATCCTAGAAGAATTTATCATCTTATTTCAGGGAAGAGAAAAATCTAGCATGAAAAGATGAAAAGACAAGTAATTTTGGTTAAAAAAGCAAGCTTCTGTTCCCATACTAGTAGTTTTTTTAAAAAAATGTATCAGACAGCAAAGAAATATAAATGAACTCAATTCTAGAAAGTGCCAAGCCCTTTCAAGGAGAAGACACTCATAATTACATTCATCCCTAGTAGAGCAGATGGAGAAGTAATCCACCAGAGGTGAGGGTAAGAAGAGACCAGTCTAAATTTTAGTGAACTTTTAATGGCCATCTTGGGGCTGGAATGACAGGTTAGAATCTCAAAGATCCTGTCTATGGAGTCTGTACTCATCTACCAAATCTATCCTACAAGCCTTTACCAAGTGCATGAGGTGATTTAGCCAAAGGCTAGAGATAGGGGAGGAGAGCTGAGAGAGCTCCCCAGTTCCTGAGGTATATGGGACCTTCCCCAAATGCAAGTCAGTGGCCCATGGAAGGGTGACATTGGAGTAAAAGAACTGAGGGAAAGCCCTCTGAGGTACTCTTGGCTTTCACCACATGCACTACAACAACCCTTTGAAGTCTGGGGGCAGAGAGAAATCTCCCAAGGTTCAGAGAGCCAGGGTGGGACTGAGCAGTAAGGAGACCCTCAAAAATCTCACTGTTGGTCTGTAAAGCAGAAAGACATCTCCCACAATTCAGAAAGCTGGCAGTTTGGCTGTAAAGCATAAGGAGGTTCTCAGACACTTGCTGTTGCTCAGATCCCAAGCGCTGCTGGAAAGAAAGTCCTGATCCAGCCTTCAAAATATTTGAAATAAGTGCTGCCTGGAATCTAGCAATATCTCTGGAAAAAGCCCAGACCCAACTCAAATACAGATTAATTCACTCAGTCTTCTCTCTTGCAGTCTATCAGAAGAAAGGGTACAGACTTTTCTGAGGGGTAACTATTATCCACTTCAGTCTGTACTGTACTTTCACACACAATATGGGACATACAATTAAATAATTTAAAATATGAGATTCAAGAAGAAAGAAGAAAGAAGAAAATGGTGGTGGGTATATAGCCAAGAGAGGAAATAGTCAATAGAAGCAGGTCCAGAGATGGCCTGGATATTGGAATTATCAGATAGAATCTTTTTTTTTTTTGGAGGAAGATTGACCTTGAGCTAACATCTGTTGCCAATCTTCCTCCTCCTCCTTTTTTTCTTTTTTCCTCCCCAAAGCTCCAGTAGATATTTGTATGTCATAGTTGTGCATCCTTCTAGTTGCTCTATGTGGGACACTGCCTCAGCATGGCTTGATGAGCAGTGTGTAGGTCTGCGCCCAGGATCCAAACTGGCAAACCCCGGGCCGCCAGAGCGAAGTGCATGAACTTAACTGCTATACCACCAGGCCAGCCCCAGATAGAATCTTTAAAATAACTATAATAAATGTTTTAAAGGATCTACTGGAAAAGAGGAACAAGTATGAACAGATGGGAAGTACACACACACTATATCTTTATCTATCATCTATCTATCTATCTATCTATCTATCTATCTATCTATCTATCTATCTATCTCTCTATCATCTATCTATCTATCTATCTATTTATCTATCTCATGGAAGTGAAAACCATGATATCAGAAATCCAAAATAAAGAATTCATTTTATGGGCTTAAAAAAACTAGACACAGTAGAGGACAAGATCAGGGATTTTGAAGACAGAGCAATAGAAATTATTCAAACTGAAACTCAAAGAAGAAAACAGGATGGAAAAATGGAACAGAGCATCCTAGATCTGTAGGACAATGTCAAGTGGACTACCATATGTGGAACTGGAGTCGTAGAAGGAGAATAGAGTGAGAATGGGTCAGAAGAAATATTTGAAGACACAATGGTTCAGAATTTTCAGCATTGATGAAGGATATCAACCCACATATCCAAGAGCTTAGCAAACTAAAACAGGATAAGCACAAAGACAAGCACTTCTAGTCAAGTATACCAAAAGCCCTACTCTGTGCAATAAAAGGCAAGAAAAAAATATAAGACATAAAGACTGGAAAGGAAGAAGTAAAATGATCATTATTCACAGACCAAATAATGGTGCACCTGGAAAACCTTAATAAACTACCAGATCTAATAAGTGAGTTTACCCACATCACAGGATACAAGGACAATACACAAAAATTAGTTGAATTTTCATGTACTAAGGACAAAAAATAAAAACAAACTATTTAAATTTAGTTTTAAATTTTGGAAAATAATAAAACTGGAAGACATACTACGTAATTTCAAGATTTAGTCTAAAGTTACAGTAATAAAGACAGGGTGGATATGGCAGAAGGATAGACAAATAGACCATTGGAGCTGTGTAGAGTGTCCAGAAATAGACTACATATTAAAGGCTAACTGACTTATGACCAAGGCACCAAATCAGTTCAGTGGAGGAAGGAACCATTTTTTGAGAAATGTTTCTGTTACAATTGAATATCCATATGGAAAGAAAAATGTATCTTAATCCTGCCTCACTCCATATACAAAAATTAACTTGATATGTATCACAGACCTAAACATAAATGCTAGAATCATAAAGCTTCTTGAAAGGAAATATAGGAACATAGCTTCATGACTTTGGGGTAAGCAATGATTTCTTAGATAGAACACCAAAAGCACTACCCCTGAAAGAAAAAAAAAACAAAAACAAAAACGATGAACTTCATTGCTATGAGCCAAATTGTGTCCATGAAACTCATATGTTGATGCTTTAACCCTTGGTACCTCAGAATGAGACTACATTTGGAAATAGGGCCTTTAAAGAAATGATTAAGTTAAAATGAGGCTGTTAGGGTGGCCTCTAATCCAATCTGACTGGTGTCCCTATAAGAAGAGGAAACTTGGAAACAGGAAGAGATACCAGGGCTGCACGCACACAGGGAAAAGACCATGTGAGGACATAGAGAGAAGGCGACCATCTGCACGCTGAGGTGAGAGGCCTCAGGAGAAACGAAACTTACTGACACCTTGATCTTGGACTTCCAGCCTCCAGAACAGTGAGAAAGTAAATTTTTGTTGTTTAAGCCACTCAGTTTATGGTATTTTGTTATGGCTGCTCTAACAAACTTTAAAATTTAAAATTTCTGCTTATTAAAGAAAATAAATATACAAACTCACAGAATGGGACAATATTTGTAATACATATATATTACATATCCAAATATATATAGAACTCCTATATATTAACAATAAAAGATAAACAACCTAGTTTTTAAAATGAGCGAAAAATTTGAACAGACTTTTCATAAAAGAAGATATATGAATGGACAATATGTGCACGAAAATGTGCTTAACATCATTAGCCATCAGGGAAATGCAAATTAATTGAGATGAGATATCATTTCACACCCACCCGAAGACCAAATGGTGGTGAGAATGTGGAACAATTGGAAGTGTCACCTTGCGGATAGGAATGTAAAATGGTTCAAACACTGGAGAACTGTTTGGCAAGGTTTTTTTGTAACATGAAAAATACACCCACCTTGTGACCTAGAAATTCTACTTCTAGGTATTCACCTAAGAAAAATGAAAATGTTTGTCCACAAAAAGATCTGTACAAGAATGTTCATAACAGCTCCAAACTGGAAATAACCTAAATGTCATGAAGAGAAGGCTGGATAAATAAATTGTGACATAGTCTTACAATACAATAGTATTCAGCAATAAAAGAATGAACACTGATATGTGCAACAACATGGATGAATCTCAAAAACATGTTGGATAAATGAAGCCTGATACAAAATAGGATGTACTATATGTTTCCATTTATGTGAAGTTCTGAACAGGCAAATTAACCTTTGGTAAAAGAAATAAGAAAGTGGTTACCTTTACAGAGAGGGATGGAACTGAACTGGAAAGGGGCATGAGGTAACGTGCGAGTAACGGAACTAGTCTATATTTTATTTTGGATGGTGACTACAAGGATAAATGCACTCAAAACTCACGGAGTAAAACACTTAAGATCTGTCTTTTTTTTTTTTTTAATGTAAATTTTACCTCAATTTAAAAATAAAAGCAAGAGTATTAGATGGTCCCTTTTCAGTGAAGTTTTCTCTGTACAGATCAGAGTGGGGATCCATACGGGACCAGTCTTAGCAGGTGTCGTGGGGGACAAGATGCCACGGTACTGCTTGTTTGGTGACACTGTGAACACAGCTTCTAGGATGGAAAGTCATGGGCTTCCCAACAAAGTGCACCTCAGCCCCACGGCCTACAGGTAGCCATTTATTTATTCATGCCTTCCTTTTTCCCTTCTCTTTCTAGAACCTACAGAGGGCCTAGCACCCATGGGATGGGGGTAATGGAGGAAACCTGTGTTTTTTCTTCCATGCCACACTAGCTTACAGAAGACATTGTGTCAGACAACAAATATTGTTGAGCCTCTACTATAAGATAGTTTTTACTCTTAAGGAGCATATGGTCTAGTGCAGGGATAGGCAAATTATAGCCCACAGGCCAAATCCAGTTTGCTGCTTGATTTTGTAAATAAAGTTTTATTAGAACACAGTCATGCCCTTTTATTTATATACTGTCTATGGCTGCTTTCTTGTTACAATGGCAGAGTTGAGCAGTTGTGACAGAGACTATATGGCCCCCAAAATCAAAAATATTTACTATCTGGTCTTTTAGAAAAAAGTTTGCTGACCCTTGGTCTGATGGAAGAAGAAAGAAATAGTCACAGATCATTATTTTTAAAGTGTGATAAGTACAATGATAAAGATATGCATCAAACAATACTTATGGTTTCTTGAGCACTTACAATAGGCCACATTCTGTTCTAAGCTCTTTTACATACGTGAGTTCATGTACTGTTGCAACAACTCTATGAAGATAAACTATTATTATTCTTATCCACAGATGAGAAAAAATCAGGCACAAAAATGTTAATAACTTGCCTCAGGTCACAAGGAGGCTAGGAAGGAAAGGGCCTGGGTACAAACTGGGGGACAGGCTCAGAGTCCACTTTTTAACCACTGTACTCTCAAGGCTGAGGGAATTATAGTATGTGTTATAGGAGACCTGAGTAAGGGTGCCTAACCCTGTAAAGAAATTCTTTGTGGAGGAGGAGATTCCTGAGCTGAATCTTGAACAAGGAGTTCCAGAGTAGGATTTAGGCAAAACTGGGGTGTTGGGAGTGAAAAGCAAGCAGTACAGAACAGATGTAGAATAAATGCAGAGAACTACAAACAATTTAGCTTTGCTGGAGTGGAAAATAGGAAGCAGAATGTGGTGAGGGCCATGTGTGACCTATTGAAGGTCCAGGGTTTACACAGTAGGTGAGGGAGAGTCCCTACAGAATGTGAGATCAGAGAAAATGACAGGGTCAGGGTCCTTTCTGACACTGACCACTCTAGAGACCCTGTAAGGACAGATTTGAGCATCAGGAAATGGGAAAGAGAAGACCTATTAGGAGTTTGGTTTGAACCAGAACATTTGTCAGTGGAAATTTGGGGGAAAGTAAAATCAGCTAAACTTGGTAATTATTAGAAATGAGGGATGAGAAAGACGGAGGCGCTTTGAATGTCTCCCAGGTCTCCCTCCTAGGTGACTAGGACCTGAATGGCGATATCTCTGAGATAGGACAAGTAAGAGGGATTCCAGTCATAGGGGCAGACGATGAGTTCAGGTTTGGACATGTTGAATTCAAAGGAATCGTGGAGCCTCTAAGTAGAGGTGCCATTAAATGGATGGATGAAATTTAGAGTCAAGTTATTGGTTGGGGATCTAGACTTGGAGTCAGCAACATATAGGTGGTAATTAAGCCATCAGAGTTGATGAGATCACATGGGGAAGGATGCGGTGTGAGAAGAACAGTGGAAAGAGACAAGAATCCTCGGCAGAACTAACATTCAGGTGGCAGTGGGAGGAAGAGGAGCCCATGTAAAAGGCGGAAGAAATAGAAAAGCACCAGGAGAGTTCAGGGTGAGAAGCACCCTCATGGATATTTTTAGGGAGGAAGAATTGAACAAAAATGTCAAATATATTAACAAGGACTGAAAAATATTCACCAGAGGTTTTTGGAACATTATCAGAGTGGTTGTGGTGGAATGGTGAGCATAGACACTGGTTTATGGGTTGAAGCATAAAAGGAAGAGAGTGTTTGTATGGGATTAAAGCAGGAGACAATCAAGTGAGAAGTGGTTTGCTTCTATTTTGGATGGAGGAGACCTCAGCATGCTAGTAGGCTAAGGGGAAGATGCAAATGGAGATGAAGCTGAAGATAAGGGGAAGGGGTGGCTGATGGGGCCAGGCCCTGAGGAGGCGGGAAGGGAGCATGGATGGTATCCTTGAACAAGACGCCTCATCCTCTGAGATTGGGGGAAAGGGTGAGGATTGTCAGTGGAGTGAGAAGTTGCAGGGTCTCTCACCTATAATGGTTATAATTTTGGAGATGAATCAGGTTGTGAAGGATGAGGCACGGTCAGCAGCTTGAGAGTGAGGGGAGCAGATGCCAAATGGGGGAACCTGAGGAGTGTGGTGAAGGTCTGAAATCTCCATGAAACCGGCCAAGGACAAGGGCAGGTTGATGAAGTGCTGAGACCCAGTTGAGACACCTGACCATGAATTTGAAACATTGCTAGTCTGCATGGCTCTGTGGTTTTTCTCCAACATCTCTCAGCTGCCAGTAATATTTATTTGACAAGTAAACATTCTGTAATTACCCATAGCTCAGTCTCTTTTCGTGGTCCCCTCCTTATAGTCTTCTTTTTAGTTCCTTGGCAACCAGAAATCATGGAGAAACTTAGATAGTTAAGATGAGCATGATGACAACTGCATGGTACATCAGGAGCTTGGGGAAGATGGAAAGAAGAGGGCTGATATGCAAGGAGCCTCCTGTTTCAGAACCGTGCAGGGATGGTGCACACAGGGGCACTGGGGACAAGGTTGTAGAAGTGTGAGGGCTATGGGGATGAGTGCGGTGTTGGAGGAGAAAAGGTGGTTACAGGGCACAGGGTTTTGCTGGGTCCCCTGTGCACTCCCTCTGCCTTTGGCACCCTGTTCAGAATGTCTGAGCTTCATGCCTCTTTGCTCCCCCCAGCAGGCCCTGGCTGATGTCTCGGAGCCCCCCTCCTCCTAGGTGTCCTGGGTCCCAGACTTCTCCTCTTCCATCATCTTTAACATTGTAGCCCACTCTCAAGTCACAAACCTTTGGTCTTTGATATCCGGTGCATTTTTTTTCTCTGTGTAGAGCCCTGGAAAATCAAGGGTTTGAAATAATTGAGAGAGGTGAAATCGAAGTGAAAGGTAAAGGGGAGATGACCACGTACTTTCTGATCCAGAACTTGAATGCCTCAGAGGATGAGATCATGGGGAGACCTCAGACTCTGCTTGATCACAAGGGTAAGCGAAAAAGAGAAGACTCGTCATTATTGTTGACTGTTTTTTCCACTTACAACTTTGGATGTGTTTAGAGTGGTCCTTGGGTTTGCAGGGTCAACACAGGCGTCATCCCCACCTACCACCAAGCTGCTACCTTCCATTCGGTGAGAGCTCCTGAGGATCAGCTCAACCACTTTGCCCTGAGCGCTCTTTTCTTGCATCCTGGATAGTATCACATCCTTGAGCTGGGCTGATGGATCCAGCCTAAAGTGTCCCTCATGCATTCATTTTCAAGATTCTTCCTTGTCCAAGAAAGGGGCTTTTTCCATCAGCCTCTCCTGCAGCCGGGGGATGATTTCAGAGTCTCCCTCTGCTCCTCAGCCTCCAAGGAGGCTCCAGAACAGGCTTTCCTCACATACTGGAACCTTCCACCTTCCTCATTTTTTGCTGGCTTCCAAAACTGGGAATCAGTACAAAATCCGTGACTCACTCAACTCCAGGAATGACAGGAGTGAGTTTAGGGTAAAACAATCTAGTGCTAAGCCGAACCAGGGATCACCATTTGGCGCACAGCACTCAAAAAAAAAAGCAGCAGCTGGAATCCAACAACGAGGTCTCCATCAGCAACAAGGCAGATCCATCCACCCCATGCGGTCAGGGCCCCTTAGCAACCGCCCTGGTTAATGCTGGGAAATGCTGACCTGAGGGGGAAACCCAGTAGCAGGAGGCAAACCTTCCTGAACCTCTGAAGCAAACTGGAGAAGGAAATGGATTCATTCTGACAGGAGCTAATCTTTAGCTGCTCCAGGGGCCTGAAAAGGAAAATCTCTAAATCCAGAGGCTCCTCGTTTACATAGCTAATATATGCAGGATGCCTCTTTGGGACACATGAATTACGGTTACTATTTTTTAAAGTGGGGCTATACCAATGAAGAGATGGGTATTTGAAGAACTTTTAAAATTGTTTTCACAGTGCTTTTGTTCTAATATCAGCTCACCTTAGTATCCTTGTGAGCTGTGATTTGTTTGTGCCTCATTTTACTGATGTCGACACTGAAATGGAAAGATCTAAATGAAAAACTAGAAATAACCTTGGCTAATAAAGACTGGAAGCCACCCTCTTTAGAATTTTTGGTCCCTGAATTTCTAGGCTCTGGGCGCCTCACTCACCATCACCCACTTCCTCCCATGGTGTCGTCCCACAGTATGGAGGGTTGCTAGACAGGGGTAAACAAACAGTTTTTCCTTTTCTTTTCTTTGTTGTCAGAAATAAACAGAGTAAAGAGGCAGGCGGGTGTTTTGCTACTGGATGGTGGGAGAGAGGAAGGCAGAGCTGGAGGTTTTAGCACCTGGACAGGGCAGAATATTGCTCAGAAGGTGTGCCTAGCCCAAACCCAACCCTACTTTCTCCCATTCCCCTGTAAGGTGTTCCAAAACTTTCCAGTTTGAGAAACAGGATTCTAGAACATGGTCTGAGTCAGTAGAATCTAATCCACTTTCAGTTCTGAGCTGGAAACAAAACATAAACAACCGGGAGTAGAAAATGAGTAAGTGTCTCAACTGAAGATCTCAATATGGACGCTGAGAAAGAGAAGGGGGATATCCCCTTCCCAACCTTAAACAGCATCCTTGTGCAAACTGGGAAAAGGCACCCCTTTGGTAGATAGCCCCCAGGCATGGCTTATCATAGAGGAAAGTCACCCTGGATCCCAGAAGGGGGGGATCTCTGCTTCTTTTCTTTTTGTCCTTCTTTATGTTTCCCTCACCTTTTCCCCATCAGCCTAGGATTTCCTGCAGGAAGCCTCAGCTGTCAGGCTCTGGGGAAGGGAGGGCTATCTCTCTGTGCTTGCCCCTCCCATCTCCATGGAGCACAGCGCTGGCAGCTCCAGCAGGAACAGGAAGGCCAGGATCCCTCAGGGGAGACCCCGTGCTGACACTGCTCCCTAAGTGTGTAAGTGGCTTGAGAATGTGACCCCATTAACCTCGAGGGGCCAAGGGACTTTCTCCCACACAGCAAGTTCGAGTCTTTCAAAGCCAAGGATGGAGGAGGGGGATACAGAAATACTAATATGCACACTAATGCTCTTTCCAAATTGGCTTCTTCCCTCAAATTATCTCCCATGGGACGCACACACTAGCCCTTTGGAAGATTTGGGGGAGGCGCGGCAGGGAGACCAAGAAGATGAACTTGAGGTAATTCGAACATGCAGCTAGCGCCAAGAACTCTGTCTTAGACCACAGCAGTGCGAGGGAGGGGACCTCAGCTGTGTCCTTTCCGCGCCCTCACGGGTGAGAGCCCCAAGGGGCTGCTGATGTTCAGATGCATCAAAGGCCCCCACTTCTGCCACTCGTGAATCCTGCTTGCACGAACATTCTTACTTTTCCTTCCCCTCATGCTTTTCTGCAGAAGCAAGTGCTCAAGGAAGTCAAGACAGCGCACCTGTTGCAGTCATGAGGTACGAGGACAGCCGGCAGCTGCTCCCCAAGAGTGACGCGGTGGATGGTGAGTACTCCAGACCGTTCCAAAGACTCCCAGGGCTGCGTTGCACATGAAGAGAATCAGTGGTTTCAGGGGTATGGCTCATGGGGGATGGGAAAGAGCCAGAAAGGGACAGCTCAGGTAGAGTTTGGGGCCCTAGGGCAGGATGCTTCTGTTGGTTGCTCACTGTATTTTGAATAAGCTTTTTTTTTTAATGCTCCCCAAACCACCCACCTCCCCACCCCAAGTGTCCCAGGGGGCCCTTCATTCTGAAAGGGCCTTTTATGACCCAGATGGAGTTAAGCTTTTGAGACAAGGAGTAGTATATGTCTGCTACAGAGGACCATCTCTGGTTTTTTTTTTTCAAAAACCATTCCTGGTCACTGAGACAACTTAAGACAAATGAGACAATCCATTTGAAGAGTTACAACAGCTTAATAATCCATATAAAGAGTTTAGCCATTGTTATTTTTATTAGACAGTATCTCTTTCTTGAGTGTCACTTGAGTCCTTGGCATTGGGCACTGGCCCGATGCCTGAAGACTTCACAGATTCTCCAGAATCTGAGGTTGAGGGAATGATCAGCACCTTCCTGTTCAGTTCTAGTGAGAGGAGACATAGCAAAACTTCCCTTGCTGTGATCCAGGATCGGGTGGAATCTTGGATTCTGGGACATGAGACTCTCTCAGCAGACTTTCTGCCATTACCCAGAGGCATTTCTCTCCCCTCCCCATTACTTACCTTCCTACAGTTGCATGTTTCTGACAATGTTCGAGCCCTGAATAGTCATCCAGTGTTATTACAGTATGGAATTTTAACATCCATAGATTCATTCAACAATATTTCTTGGAAAACTGTTGCTGCTCCTGGAATACAGTGTCAAGGCCAAACACTATGCTGGGATCTGTTGATGCTCAATGCTCGTTGAACTAAACACATGGGGTCCCTGCCTTCAAAAAGCTTGCATTTTAGTAGTGGAAGACAGACAATATGTAACCACATAAGATCATTTCAGGTAGTGATAAACGTTAAGAAGAGAATAAAACTGAATAATGCAGAAGAGGGCCAGTGAAGGCTTCTTTGGGGAAGTAGCATTTAAGCTGTACCATGTCATGGTCTTCAGGCTTGTCTGTCTTGGGCAGACCATGTCCATGTGAGCCCTCTTTGAGGAAAAGACCAAAGAGATTTTTCAGTTTCCCCAAGTGATAGCCTGCTGCACTTGGACTTCTTGGCTTTACAATGGCCCAGCCGTGTTTCTCTCAGATCCCCTGGGCTCCATCTGAACAGATTTCTGACTGTTGCGCGTGATCAGCAGATGTATTAATGAGAAATAGCTGACACACTGTGGGTGAATGATATTCTGTGTAGTGTGAACCAGAAGCCTGGAGAAATGAGGACCAAGCCAGCTGAGCTATTGGACCTCACTATAGCTACTCAAACCCAGACCTACCGAATCAGAAATTGGTTTTAACTACTTCTCCAGGTAATTTGAGTGTGGGTTTATGGCAATACAGTCTTCTCGTCTCTGATGGTTGGCAGCAGACATAGAAATTTAGCTTTGAAGGATTTGTGTCACCTGCTCCCAGGGCCTGCCTTTTCATGGTGGTTCAGATCCCAGTTCTCACAGGTTTTCAGCTACATCTGATAACGTCAGGCTTAGCTCTGAGGTAGGTGAAGGCTGCAGAGGGCCACTGTAGGAGCCCCCACTCTCACCTGCAGCCCCTGGGCCATTCCACCTGGCCCCTATGTGAGTGTCGTTATGTTTCCATCGGTAGCCAAAACTTGTCAGGACATGGAAGATTAGGCTATTGGATCTCGTTGCCTCAGAGATCTGCCTGCTTCCCGATCTCTAGGCAGTCAGAGGACATTCAAGGCTCACCTCTGCCATCGATCACATTTGCCATCAACCTCACCAGGTTACCTCCTGGTTGCTAAACTATGCTCCCTCTCCAGGGGCATGCATTTCCATCTGACTTGGCTCCAGGTGTGGGAAGCAGGCTGCCCCCTGCCTCCCTCTCCCCTGTGAGGACCATCTCTCCTGAAAAATATCTCAGAGCCTTGGCAGCACACGGATCTGCAGTGGCAGGGAGCACACCACGTAGACCCCTCTCTGAGGGCCAGCTGAGATGTGATGCTCACCCCTTCCTTCGGCGCTCTTTCCCCTTCCTTCGGCGCTCTTTAAAAAGGGGACCTCATTGAATCGCTGTGGGGCCCAGCCAACATCTGCCAGGGCAATAGGAAACACTCCAGCAGGACCCAGGCCTGCAGGCTGCACCCAGGACCTCATTTGCACTTCAATAACGTGCTTTTCTTTCACTCCACTCTGTATTTGGGTGTTAGATGTGTCAGTGGAGAGACTCCCCAGTGCAATTAAACGGGAGTATTGAGCCGGAGAGAAATCAGTGTGTGTTGACTCGGATATTTAAGCAACCACCTTTCAGTATTGACTAAAAAATTGGCCTTCCAGCTGTCCCTGCTGGCAGCCTCTTCTGGCATCTTGTCAGACCACTGTTAATGTGTTTTTCAAATTTCGGCTCGCTCCAACTTGTCTCCTAGCTGATTCTCCCGGCGATTATAATAATGGGTTCCAGGCTGACCTGCGTACAGCACTTAGGCAAGTAGCCCAGGCTCCTCCCTGGAGGTGACCCCTCCTTACAAATCACAGTCTGAGGGTGTCCGCTGGCTGGGTTCACGGCAGGTTAAATCAGGTTGGAGGACTTCTTACACCAACTCCTGATTGTTCCTCTGGAGAACCTTAGTGGCGAGGGTCTCTCTCTTGACGAGTTTAGGATTTAGTGGTCCTGTCTGCTGGGGGGTTTGCCCAATCCCTCCAAATTTGACTCAATCTTCCCAAAAGGAAGAACTTTCCCACCACCTGCAGTCCCCGGATGGGTGATTCTTGAACAGGTTTGTGGTCACTTAATTGCCATGTCCTTGCCCCTCGCTTTGCAGAGTCTTTGCAGAGTCTGCTCCCCACACCCGGAGCCAGCTGGGGTCCAGCTGGTTTGGAGCCAGGTGAAGGAGCCTGAGCCCCTCTTCTCGATCCTGAAGTCTTTCAACAGCCTTTCTGAGGCCTTCATAAGCCTGGCTGTTAAACCTTCCTGACCTTTTCTCCTTGGGGCTAATGAACGGCACAGCGGTTTTTAACCTTTGACTTTCTAGAAGTTGAGCTGTTGACGCAGCAATGTTCTACAGAAGGGCCCCAGGAGGTATAAATGAACTCTTTACAAATAAGGAGGTTACTAATGGAGGAGCATATGATTTTCAGTGTTAGGGCTGGCCCCTAAAGTCACTTGTCAGCCTTGATATCATCGACTGGGATGTAGCATCAGAGCTGGTTGGTGTGGGGGGGCAGCAGGTGGGAGGGCACCCGGTTGACAACGCAGGTGGCTGGGCCTCACCCTCAGTAGGTCTGGGGGCGGAGAGGGGCTTTGACTTTGATCTCCACAGGGCTTTCTTATGAGCCGCCGGGTTCGTGAACCACCATGATGGTGGAAAGAGCATTAGCCTGAAATCAGAATTCCTGGGCCTGCGTCCAGCTCCTGGCACCCAGTAACCAGCTGTGTCACTTTGGGCAAGTCCTCTTTGCTTTGTTTTTTGTTTTCTTTTTTATCCCGAAAGCAGAGGTAATAGAGTACCTGCTTTCCAGGGTCACTTGGTGGAATATATAAGATACTACGTATCATCTGAAAACTGTAAAGTGCTGAAGACGTGTCAGGTATGCCAACCACTTAATCAATTAGCGACCCTACTGTTGGGAATTCATTCACTTAACAAATATGTGGGCCTTGGCACAAAACTGTAAGAGGCACTATGGGGGTTTTAAAAAGATAAGAATGATCTGCTGCACACAGGAGTTGTAGATCAGAGGGCAGAAGGAGATCCACACCAAGTCAGGATCCCAGCCTAGTGCAAGATGTTACAGGGGTGACAGTGAGCACAGGTGATGCTGGACACACATGAAGGAGTCGGAAAATCTCTCAGAGAAGGTGTGGGTGATGGCAGGAACGGGCATGGCAGAGATGTGGCCTCTGCTCTGATCTCTGGAGAATGCACGGGCTTCTGGAAGCTAGAGATCTAGTTCCTCCAGGGTGTGGCCTCTTTTGCCCATGGATAGAAATAGAAGGCAACCGGGGGTGAGTGATTCTAGAATGGCAACCCCTCCTGACTCCTGAAAACTCCATTGTACCCTTTTTATTACTAGGATAAAATTCACTGGTGGAGTTACCCTCCCAAAATATCACTTCTAGAAGGTGTGGCTCCTCTCTCTGTTCACTATTCTTGTATGGTCAGCCTGTCCTTCCCCCAGAGATGGTGGATTCATTGGAAAATTAACCCGGATGGAGCCAAGTGGAGGGAGATAAAGTGCTCCACACGTGTGGAGACCACACAGAGTAAAGACCAGGACGGACACAGGCCGAGAGGCACAGTTGAGACGGGACACCCAACAACAGGCCCTGTGCTGGGAAGCGCGGGGATGGGGTGAAGGCTTGAGGATGACTGAGAAGACCCGACTGAGTCTGACTTCAGGCTTAAGCCAAACCCCCCGCACCAGTCGTGGAGGATCAGTGTTGAAACCAAGATGTGGTCTCCCAGCTCTCATTCTATCTAGGAGGTTAGAAACAGATGCAGAAATGCAGACAAGGAATTATTTTAATCGCAAATGTAAGAATCCCTTCTTGTAACCCCAAATTATGTCCTTTAGGAATTACAGAGCCCTGATAACCAGGCAATGACTCAAATCCCACCTATATTCCTCAAGGTAACAGCATTTCCCAAAACACCTCGCCAGCCCTCCTGGACCATGGTACCCCCCGGGTTCACATTCGGCAACCTGGCTCTTGTGATTTTTGTTTTCCAAACAGGGGAAGATTTCTTCTGCAACCATTCTTAATCTGTACTGAAATGGGTTTTTGTGTTGCTTCTAATTTTTAACTGGGCTGTGTTGGTTTGCTCAACTAAAAAGAATTTATTTGTTTATTCATTTATATTATAGAAGGAATATTTAATTATTATTTTTTAAAACCAGAAAGTGCAGATAAACCAAAAGAAGAGAGTAAAAGCACCCGTAATTCTATCACCCAGAGAGACTACTATTAAAATCTTGGTGCCCGTCTTCCCAGGCTTGTGTGTGTGAGGGTACACATGTATCTGTTACATATGCACTTTTTCTTACAAAATTGGAATTGTCATACATACACTGTTTTGTAACCTGGCGGGTCATGAATTTCTTTCCTTTGAACATTTAAACACATTTCAAAACAGAGGAGGGAAATTTTTTAAAAGACATAATGTGCTTGACATGGTACACTGGTTTCCCACAAGGCTTGTGCAGCTACACACCAAAAGCCACATTTACACTGTATCAAATGGAAACCCCAATTATCTTGTACTTCGGCACGTTTATAACACATCTGCAATGACCCTGATATTCTGTGAGTTCTGAAGTTTCCTCTGAATTTTCCAAGAAAGATTAACCTAGTTCAATTTAACATTGGTGTTTAGATTTTTCCAGGTGTCGAGATATTAGTAATCCATGCAAGATGTACATTGCAATTCTCAATTAATCAGAAAACTTAATCAACCAGAATGCTACATTTCCCAACTGTGCACTATAATGAGCATTAACTGTAGTGAAATGATGGTGCTAATAGATAGTCCTTGGGGTTTGGGAGCAATGGTCTTGTGGGAGTGAAAGATGATGGATGAGAATTCATCTCAAGTAAACAAGGAAATTCTTCCACCATCTGGATTGTGGAACTGGATTGGGGTAAAATGTCAAATATATATGTGTAGCAATTCCAAGAGACTCTTGCAATTCTGTGCTGACCAGGTCTCGTTTGAACTGTCAGGTGGCATCGACTGAGATGGATGGAGTCCTATTTGGCCTGTCCAGCTTTCAATATGCCAGCTCAGCTCTTTTCCCAACACAATCCTAGCTGGTCATCTTTTTCTCCCTGTTGATCAAGGAATTTTTCCTCAAGGGGAGAAATGAGAAGGAGGAAAATGAGTTTAATAGAAGTACAAGTGAAATGGAAGTAGAGATGGAGGAGAAGGAGGACCACAGTTAAGATCTACGCGAGAAAATGAAAAATAGCCAGATTAGGAGAAAAATGTGCTGTGGAAGAGAGGGAAATGAATCAGCAAAGAAAAGCTAACTTGAAAAATTTTTGAGAAGAGAAATTAGAAGGAAGAAAAACATGAAAAGATGTTGAATAAAAGGGAGATTAAGAGATCTGAGAAATAGTATTTCCTAGTGTTGTTTACTTCCAAAATTCTTTGTGAGAGCTTAAGCCAAAAAATAGATTATTCATCTTGGTTACAGAGAAATCATGGTGCTTTCTGGAAGCGGGAGCACATCCTAAACAGAGCCTTCCTGTTGATAGGTGAAGGGAAAGGTTTCCTTTGCTGTAATCCCTCTTTTTTTTTTTTTTTTCCAGCAACTCCAACCCTTTCTTGTTTAGTTTTATTTTTGTTAAGATAACCGTCACTTTTGGTCCAATTACAAAGACACAAAACAAGTTCTGTGATCACAGTACTATTTGGTGGAGATTTTCTCTCATAGGTTCTTACAACATTTCTATGAGTTCAGTGGGAGACAGATGTATTGTTTAGTATCCTTTTATATCTGGAGAAACTGAGGCACAGAGTGAGGAGGTGAGATGGGGAGAGTTCAGTTGCCTTTTCTAGGGCTGATGGGCAACCTGGAGGCAGTCATGACTTTCAATAGAAAAAGATCACATTTCTATCTGTAATCAATTCCTTTTTCTTTATTTGCTAGGATGCAAAAACAAAACTGAACTCAAACTTTTCAAAAACACACTGTCCTTATCATTTACCCTGCATGTTTCCATTTTTGAAAAATTCAATTGCTTTTCAAATTAGAATAGTGCTTACATCTCAAAGAAAAACAATACTGCAATAAACTCTGTAATTCAAAATGAAAGGAACAAAGGGTATTTGGAACAATAAAACTAGTAGAGAATTAGCAAAGAACAAAAACAACCCCCCCATATCTGAATAATTAAGAATGTCCAAACAGCATAAAATATTGCTGAGTGTGATTCGGTCTTTTGCCTGCGCGGGGTGGGGGATGTGCTACGGTGCTCAAATGAACATGTGGTTAACGACATCTCCACAGAGCCAACTCTGCTTTGGCCGTACCCTATAAAAATGCCACATGTGAGGGTTTTATGAACCTTGATTCCTTGTCAAATTAGCCCCCACTTATGCTTGAGCCAAATACTCCATATGAGTCATCACCCGGAGATGAGGACAAACCAGTGACTTGGTTCTAGGTGTCCCAGGAACTCCCCTCTTCTTTGCTCCAGGGTCTGCTCCCAAATTCTCACCTCATCCTTGGCCTGAGACTGGGGACAGGTCCAGTAGCCCAAATATTTCCACATGTATATCATCACTTATGCTCATTAATAACTAGTACATTAGCAAATCAAACTTGTCTCAGTCTAATTGTTTGTGCTGAAAACTACCCCTTGCTTTCAGGATCTTAAAACAAAGTTAATTACTGATCCAGGTTCAGGAAGAAGTCTGAGGTGCTAACAGCCCCTAATGGTCGAAGAAGTCACTCATTAATTTGGGAACAGATGGCTGAAGATAGAAGCCTCTCCTGCATTTCCTGATTTCTAGAACACTAGATGTATGTGAGCACCAAATCTACACATGAGCTTCTCTGAACTTGAATGTCTCTGTAACGATTAGTGTAAAAAACAAAAAAAATGAGGATGATATCCGACTTTAAATCTTAGATGCTGACCTTTCCAAATGAAACCGGAGGGAGAGCAGGAGGAGACAGAGACTGTGTCTTCCATTTAGCCTTCTTGCTTCTCTTCCTTCTCTGAGTCCTGCTCCCTCCCTCCTTGCTGTGGCTCACAGTCCCAGAGGCGGTTCTTCTCTACTGCCTTCTCCCTGGGCTCCCTCCCATACTTAGAAATAAGAATAGGCATCTTTGAGTTGGTACTCTGTGTGGGGGACTGTGTTCATCACTTTATATAAATCACCTAATTTAACTGTCACAACAGCTCTGGGAGGTAGGTGTAATCATTATCTCCCCCACTTTTCAGATGAGGACAAACAAGGCCCAGAGAGGTTAATAATGAACAGTGGCAGTGCTGAGTCTGAACCTCGGCCTGTGTGAAGTTGATGCTCAGACCTCGTAAATAGTCACAGGGCCAGCAAGTCTGAAGGCTGGGTGCTATTATGTGAGTTATGCACAAGTAAAGATTTGGTATGTGACCAACAAGATGACAGGGTGTAGGACAAAAGAATAGCAACAAGGCAGAGGTTGTTTGGGCCTTTTCGACCTCGGCTGTGAACACTTCTCCCGACTAGGAGGTTGGAAAGGAAGCCCATAGTGTCCACACCGTGTTCCCCAGGGCCCGGCTCAGACAGAAACCCCCAGACCGCAGAGACCAGTCTGAGGCTGGACTGATTTGCTCACCCCACTCTCTTGTTTCAGCTTCAGATGAATTGACGCCTGAAGGGAGTCCAGTGGCCGGACAGGACTCTGTGGAGGCTGCTGATGGACAACGGTCTTCAGAGCAGATGAAGACACATCACTTTCCTGATGACACTCTGCCGTCTGGTTTCTGTGCTTTGTTGTAACAGAGGGAAAATGAACCCTTCAGCTTAACTTTTCCCCTCCTCGGTTTTATGGCAGCAAAGAAAAGTAACTTTTTTCATTTCTCAGCTTAAAACTTCTTAAGCTGCATCTTTTCTTCATTGTCCCTTTGAGAATAAAAGTCTAGAAATGAAACACAATCCTGACAAGTTTGGAAAATGTGCTTTTACGTTTTCAGTTCAAAGCCAACCCCTACACTTAGAGACTTTGGGTCTTGTTTGTTCTCTTAGATGATAAGTTCAGCTGTGGGGCCTCTGTTTTCTTCTAACAGGAGGGAATGGCTTTCCTGCTCTCTTCACTGTGGTTCCACGGAATCTTTGCCTCGGAGCAAAAGCCCCAGTGGCCGACTTCAGAGGACACTCTGACCCTGGAGCTCGTCGTGTGCAATGTCTTGTTTTAAATGATGGTGGGAGGGAGGGAGGAGGAGGAAAGAGACTCAGACCCCACAGTTTATAAATCACCCCATAACACTGCCAGGATGTGAAAGGCACTCGGCCAGGGGTTGTGAAAGGAAATAATTTTCATTCCCAGCCCTGGGAATTACGTGAAGCAATAGAACAAAAGCTGCATTCCTCAGAGACTTTCCCAAAGTAAAATGGAGGGGAAAATGTGAAAATCACTGGAAGGGCAGAGTTAGGAAAGATAGGACAGCAAGGCAGAGCGCAGCCAGGCACTAGGTCCCTTGGCTGGCTGCCTTCCCGACACAGAAGCCTCCCCTGCTGCTTCCAGCGGCAGGTATGGAACACCTTCTGCAGTGGAGAGTGTTGGGACTGCTCTCGGAGGCATGGGTCAGGGGAGAGGGGAGGCAGAGACGTGCTCTGTGGACTATGCATCTGCATTTGGTGATGCTGAGAAAATAAGTATTTTTTTTAACCTAGATAATATAGAAAAGCTGAAGGGCACACACAATTTTGTGATTCATCCTTGCCAGGACCTTACTTGTCCCAAGAGGCATTCACTGTTGTCCAGCATTTCCCAGGAGGGAATGGGCAGGACCTAACTCTGTCCCCAGCCAATCACAGGGGCAGGGGGAGAAGAGAAGGTGACAAGAGTTGAATTCCTTGCTCCAACCTCCAGAGGGCAACTGTGTCTTGTGTCTAGAAATAGGCAGGTGGCCCGTAGTTGAGAAGGGCCACAGCAAGC